>CM077165.1:43727194-44363483 GCA_039583875.1 Platanthera guangdongensis
TCACTTTGAAGAAGAACTTCAGAAACAATTTTTTTTCTCTATTCTCTCTTTGTTGTATTCTCTGTGTGAGCCAATCTATATTCATTGCTTGATCTTGATTCTTCTTATGGAACATTTGAATTTCCTTTAGCTGTAATAGCAGAATCATTCCCGAGAAAAGTAATTGCCTTGGGAAACAATTAGCATTTAAGCCATTATTAATGCTGCCATTCAATGGCTATATTCCTTAAGAATATTAGGCATTAAATCTGAGAATCACAAACTCCTGCGATTAAGGCTTCAATCAATCCGTCAGCTATAAAATAAATAGGCCTAGAATTCTACATAGATTTCTTCGACCGGAGCTCACAGATCGTCGAGCTCAGCTTCTATTTCATCGAGCTGAGAATCTGGCTTGAGTTCAGTGATCGTTGACCTGAGCTCGAATTTCGTCGAGCTCAGCTCAGAGATGAAACTCTGAGTTCGTCGACCTGAGTTCGAATTTCTTCGAACTTTCGTTGAACTGCATTTCTGACTGATCAAAACTGCACTTCTTGGAATTCTTTCAGCAATTTTGGAGAGTTCTTCTGAAGCAAGCCTGGAAATAAACCTATGACCCATGTCTTTACATTTTGGGTCAATCTAATCAACCTAATAGTGATCCTTACCCAAATCAGAACTTGCGTTCTAATAATCTCCCCATATTTGGGTGAGGTCACTATTTATACAAAACAAATAATATACAAAGCAAAATAATCTGCCTGAATTATAAATCTTTCAGCAGATGTACAAAGGTGTTTTGCTTATCTTGAACTGAATCTATTTTAGCATGTCTGAATCCATTTCTGATTCTCTGAATGATTAGAACTGCTGACTTATGTATCCTTTGTACTGACTGATACTAAGGCTTTTGGTTTCTATCAAACACCACTGTTCCTCTGTGGAAAGATAGGTGTTTTCCTGAAATGAGATGTTAGGCATTCTGGACCCAGATTACCTTGGGTCATGGTTCTCTTTTATAATAATTAGAAACAAAAAACATTTTGGTTGACTTTTATAACCTAGAGGATGAAATTTTCTGGGTGGACTTATCCATTGAGAAAAGGGGTTAACAAATTTGTGTCTTTGATTATTGTTTTGATGGAAATTAAAATTTCTGTTTTGATAGATTGAGTCCGAAGATTTTTGTTGAGTTCGTCGATCTGAGTTCGTCAAAAAGTATTGATTTCGTCTATCTCGGTTCACAGAATGATAGTGAGCATTTTCTGAGTTCCACGATTATCGATCTCTGCTCGACGAAACATGTTGATTTCGTCGAGCTCCTTTTGTTGAGAAAACATACCCAAATTCTGGGTTCAGAGGTCGTCGATCGTCGTTCGACGTATAATACTGCTTTCGTAGAGCTCGGTTCGACGAAATATTTTGAACATGATTTTTCTGAAAATTCTTAACTCGTTTATGTTTATTATTATGTAAAACATTTTTCCATTTAACTAAAATTTCTAACTGCTCATTTCCTTTAGTTGATTCAAAATGAGTAATCTATTCAAGAGCAATTTTCAAATTTTCTCTAAGCTTTGTGTTTCTTGAAGAAGAATTATTTAATTTTTCTCTGAGAAGTTTTATTTCCTTCACAGATTGAATCAAATTCATACAAAGAATTTTAAAATCTTCTTTAAAATGATCTGAAGAAAAATCAAAGAAAGAGATTACCTGATCCTCTCCTGATTCAGTTTCTACTTCATAGTCTGATTGTTCATCAGAGTTGCTGCAAGTGCCATTTTTTATCATTAGGCAAAATTCTCTTGTTCATGACTCTTCATCTTCAGTTGCACAAGATGAAGCTTCAGAGTCAGAGTCACTCCAAGTGTCAGCATCAAATATTCTCTTTTTAGCTGATCCAACAACTACTGTTGTAAGGGAGTCCCAAATATCCTTTGATGATGAACATTCATCAACTTCCTAAAAAATGTCATCAGTCATTGATTGTGCAAGAATGTTCATAGCTTTTACATCAGCAATCTTTAGCCTTTTCTGGGCTTCTGTTAATTGAGGTGATGAAACAGAGTTGATGCTAGTTGTTTCCACTGGATGATAAGGACCTGTCAAAATGGAATTGTAGATATCTTCATCAATTGAATTAATATATAATTTTATCCTTGCCTTCCAGAGAGCAAGCTTATTTAGATTGCACACTGGAGGTCTGGTGCTTAAGTTTTCCTTATTTTGTGCCATGATAAACTCTTAAGAAAAATAAGATCTATCAGATCATTTTTGTTCAGGTGTTAGCCTGTGAAACCAAATAACCTGGCTCTGATATCAATTGAAAGAAAAAAGGATAGATCTTAATTTACTCTAGTTAAACGTATATGTTATATAAAAGAGTAAGCACAACACAAAAATAAAAAAAGAGAGCATGCAACACAGATGACACAAGGATTAAAGTGGTTCCCCAAAACTGGGTACATCCACTCTTCTACCACCCTAGTCAGAATCCACTAACAAGTTTTTGTTCAGGTGCCCTGCCACCATAGGTTTTTGCTCAGGTGCACTGTCACCACAAGATCTATTTCAAGGGAGATCTCACAACCCTTTGAGATTTTGATCAGGTGCCAAAAAACCAATCCAAGCCATTTGATAAGAAGACTTGACAACTAGATGATAACTTTTGAAGGGAGTTAAAAACTATTTTTATAGTAGGAAAAGAAAATGATATTGTATTCTCTTTCTCAAACAACTGAGAAGACTTAGTGGATGTTGTTGTCAAAGCTCCACTTGAGATGAAGAAAGGTTCAGGAAGATGAGAACTTTGCACAGGGTGTAGTCCTTCGGATTGAAGAAGATATTCAGAAGCTTATTGGACTGATGTTGATGAGTTGTATCTTTGAAGCCTAGAGCAGATGATGAAGAACTTTGTATATGAGTTGTTTGTTCTTCACTGATTCACTGATTCACTTTGAAGAAGAACTTCAGAAATAAATTTGTTTCTTTGTTCTCTCTCTGCTGTATTCTCTATGTGAGCCAATTATATTCGTTGTCTGATCTTGATTCTTTTTATGGAACATTTGAATTTCCTTTAGCTGTAATAGCAGAATGATTCCCGAGAAAGATAATTGCCTTGGGAGACAATTAGCATTTAAGCCATTATTAATGCTGCCATTCAACGGCTATATTCCTTAAGAATATTAGGCATTAAATCTGAGAATCCCAAACTCCTGTGATTAAGGGTTCAATCAATCTGCCAGCTGTAAAATAAATAGTCATGGAATTCTGCACAGATTTCGTCGACCGAAGCTCGCAGATCGTCGAGCTCAGCTTCTATTTCGTCGAGCTGAGAATCTGGCTTGAGTTCAGCCATCGTCGACCTGAGCTCGGATTTCGTCGAGCTCAGCTCAGAGAAGAAACTCTGAGTTCGTCGACCTGAGTTCGACTTTCATCGAACTGAGTTCTACTTTCATCGAACAGAGTTTGACTTTCATCGAACTGAATTTCTGACTCATCAAAACTGCATTTCTTGGAATTCTTTCAGCAATTCTGGAGAGTCCTTCAAAGGCAAGTATGGAAATAAACTTATGACCCATGACTATACATTTTGGGTCAATCTAATCATCCTAATAGTGATCCTTGCCAAAATCAAAACTAGGGTTCCAACAGTCATGTTGTGAATAAGGATGGACTTTTTGTTGACCCAGATAAAATAGTTATTGTGTTGGATTGGAATAGTCCTACCACGCCTAAGGAGATAAGAAGTTTCTTAGGGTTGGCAGGCTACTATAGAAGGTTTGTGGAGTGATTCTTGTTATTGTTTGCACCTTTGAATAAGCTTACGCAGAAGAATGTTGCGTTTGTGTGGACCGATGAGTGTGAATGAGCCTTTCAGGAATTGAAAAATAGACTGTGCATTGCTCCAGTATTGACTTTGCCTACCTAATGAGTAGTATATACTGTTTATGTGGATGCATCACATGTCGGGCTTGGATGTGTCTTGATGCAAGGAGGAAAAGTGATTGTGTACTGGTCAAGGCAATTGAAGGTTCACAAAAAGAATTACCCTGGGCATGATTTGGAGTTTGCGACAGTAGTTTTTGCCCTGAAGCTTTGGAGACACATGTTGTGCAAGAATTATACAGACCACAAGAGTTTGAATTATGTCTTCACTTAGAAGGAACTGAATTTGTGCCATCCTAGATGGTTGGAGTATGTCGCAGATTATGAGGTCGATATCCTTTATCATATAGGCAAAGCTAATGTGCTAATCGACGCCTTGAGTAGGAAGACCACACAAATCTTTAATCTTTTGGGGCAACCCTTGGTGGAGGAGTTTTTACTAATGAATATAAAAAAATGGGAGTAGTGACATATCGAATAGCTTGCAAGTGGCAGATCCTTCATGGATTATGCTTACAAGGCTACATCAGAAGGACGATCCTGATTTGGAGCATATCCATAGTAGAACTGAAAATGGGGAATTACCAGACTTTTCGATTGATGATGTGCGTATTTTGAAGTACCGCTTTAGATATTGTATTCCCGATGTTGAGGACATTAGAGCAAAGATATATAGTGAAGCGCATGGTTCTAGTGTTTCCTACCACCCTGGCTCCACAAAGATGTATAAAGATTTAAAGCAGATTATTTAGTGGTATGGGATAAAGAATGACATAGCTAAATTCGTCTCTGAGTGCTTCACCTGCAAGCATATTAAGGCAGATCATAGAAGACCAGGTGGCAAATTGATGCCTTTGGATATTCCAAGTTGGAAGTGGAAGAGAATTTCTATGGATTTTATTATGGGTTTGTCGAGGTCTCCCCGAGGGCATGATTCTGTGTGGGTAATAGTTGATAGATTGACGAAATGTGCTCACTTTGTGCATTTTAAGATTGGCTATTCCAAGAAGAAGATAGCAGAATTATATTTGGATGAGGTCATCAGACTATATAGAGTACCGGTAAGTATTGTATCAGATCGAGATTCCAGATTTACGTCGCATTTCTAGAAAAGTCTACAGGAAGGGTTTGGCACTAACCTCAGGTATTCAACTACTTACCACCCACAGAACAATGATCAAATTGAAAGAGTAAATCAAATTTTGGAGGATATGATCAGATGTTATATTCTGGACAATGGTGGATCATGGGACCAACGTCTTAGACTGATGGAATTTGCCTATAATAACAGTTATCAAGAGAGTTTGCAGATGGACCCCTTTGAGGCTTTGTATGGGAGTCATTGTGGAACTCCTTTCTTTTGGGCTGAAGTTGGTGAGAGACCGATGTTATGTCTGGAAGCCTTTGAAGAAATGAGTATTTCTGTAACGTATATTCATGATAGGCTTCTTATATCTCAGGAGTGATATGAAAAGTGTGAGAATCGATAGAGGGTTGATTAGGACTTTGCAGTTGGGGATATGGTTTTCCTGAGGATTTCTCTAATGCTAGGTGTAAAGAGGTTTGGTAGGAACCACAAGTTGGATTCCATGTATGTGGGAACTTTCCAGATTATTGAGCGCATCAGAGTACAAGGTTATAGGCTGGATTTTCACGCCACTTTACCTGGTGTTCACGATGTGTTTCATGTGAGCTAGATGCGAAAGTGTATGCTTAGTGTGCAAGACCCCCCTTTTTTTCTTTTCAAATCCCGGGGTCTTATTCCCAGAACTGCCGCTTTGTGGTGACACCTTCGTGCCCGGGAAGATCGTCAATACAAAACGCCGATTCTGTCGGCCTTATTTATCACAAAAGTAGCAGTACAAGAGTATAGACATGTAAGTACACAGCAAATCACATATTTATAAAATCTCCACGAAGGGAGTGTCCACAGAATAGTAAAAGTGTACAGAAAAGAAGGGCTTAAGCCCGGTACATCAATATCCTCACTACATATCTCTCACTCGGAAGCAAAATAAAACAACTACTAGAAGTCGGGACTCATGGTCCCAGCTGGCTGTACTCCTGAGCTAGACTGCCCTGTCTCCAATCGCACCGGTCTCCTGGGCTGCTCCTCCATGCTGGGCTCCACGATCCCCTAATATGATGTGGTTCGAAAACCGTTAGTCTATAAGACTAAGACCTATCGTCCCCCACCCCTTCCCCCATGCTCCTAGGCACCGAGCGGGGAGGAAGAAAGGAAAGGACGTGAAAGTGGAGAGTAAAACAAACAGGTGACAGGGGGACCTAACTAGTAATTTATAATCATGTTGTAATAGGTAAAGTAAGAAAAGAATTTAACCTTCACTTATGTCAGTACACATAAGCCAAGGGATCTTCTACAAGGCTCCCATAATATAAAATGTCTCATACCACTTTATACGTTGAGGTGTCGGTTATTAACAGCAATATATATATATATATATAAAGAATTTAACCTTAATTTATAAACTTACCCACACAATCCTATAGACCAAGGGATCGTTTTGCAGGGCCTAATGTATAAGCGTCCGATTCCACTTATACTTTAGGTGTCCGGGTTAAATGAATCGATTATGCTATGACATGCAAGTGGGTATGATGGAACATGCAAGTGCAACACACACACCCGACTCTGTGCACACAGACCTTTAGTTCCCCCTTTCGGAGCTGTTACCTCCCAGGATACCTCCGTAGTGGCAGGCGGAAGCGGTGGGTTGGGCCTCGCTGACCTCAAAACCAGTAATAGCACTACCGGTATGACCTATCGTACGCCTCAACGCTTGGTGCACTAAGCGGACTACCGCGTACTCTTGCCGACTGGACCGCCGGACTTAAGTTTGTCGAAGTGTTAAACCACACTTGCCGAGTCATCGTATTGGCGTCGTTGCAACGACTAACCCAGACCGAACACCCACCATCTTAGGTATTTCTTATGCACATGCAATATTCTCAAAATAGTATACAACGAGTAGAGTTCTCGGACTGAACCGTCAGTATCAACCTCAAACCGAGACGAAGCTTCCCGGACTAAACTGTCCGGCTCAAATTCCAAACCTCATCCCTTTGAACATCGCGGGATGGTGCCCCTTTGAACACCTTGGGACGAATTAACCATTTCCAATTCTTGTCCAACTAGTGTGTGCAGTGTGAAACCCTATCTACTAAATTACTCTTTTGATTTGTTCTTTAAGGTTTACGTTAGCCCAGAACTACCTCCGGATTTACCCCGTGAAGGGTTCTCAATAGGCACTAGGAACTGTGATGGTATGACAGACCAAAGTTCCCTTTCGTAAGGCACTTATTATTATTGGTTGATTCTCTTACCTCTCCCCCTTTAACATCACGTTAAACCAGTACCTAGGGTAGTTTAAACCATCACTCTCGCGGGAACGACGATCTTTCGTCGAACTCGCGTACCTTCTAACACACATCAACTCGATTCCCACCACTCCTTAGAACTTTCTATAGTGACTCATCCACTTTCATTCAAACAATTCAACACGACTAACTCTACACTATTCCAACTTTTATCCTAATACAACTTTTCCCCAAATTACTATTTGCAGACCAACCCATACTAAGTGATGTTCATGATAGGATGTCCTTCAAGTTTTCATCCGAATGACCTAGGTTATTACTGGAGTCCTATTATGACATAAATGATTTAATTCCAGAATATTGTATTTTCCTCAATTAATCTTCTATTTAAATAATTTCTTAAAAGAGCCAATTATTGTCAAGTTGATCATGAATTATACATTTTAGACATGATTAATGTTTTATAAATTCATGATAATATTCCATATATCCAAAAGTGGCAATTTCCAAATTTGACATTTTCTACAAACATTTAAGGGTCCTAAAATTATTTTAGCAGTAATTCCCATATTCCAAGATTAGTAAATCAACTACTTGAAATTATCATCCAAATAATTTGAGTTAAATATATTACACTACTACAGTCCTAAAATTATCACTCGCCAACTTTCATGATTTTTTTACAGAATATTTAATTCTAAATAAATTCAATACCAAAATCTACAAAGTGCATAATTGTTAATCAAGTACTATGAATATACTTCAAAAATTCCTAATTGAATTCCTAACAGTATGTATCATCCTAAAAATCATCAGTGGCCAAAATTCATATTTTTACAAGTTAAATTATTCTGTAAATGATTTATTTACCAAGTATGGCCTTTACAAAATTTATGAAGGAAGCAATATATAAAGTCCTTTAAAAATTATAATAAAATTCAGAGACCTCTATTTTGGTCAAAAACCTCCACTGACCAAATTTTACTAGATTCCATTTAAACCAAATGATCAAATTAAATCAAATACTAAATTGGATACTTTGATATTTAACAAAGGAACTATCATGAATATAATCTATAAAATTCCACTAAAAATATCTAGGGGTTCAACTCACCCTAAGATTCATTCTACCCCATCTTCACAATTTTTAGAGGATGTTAAGTTACTGTTTTGACCTAATAGTGCTTCTACCCTAAAACTAGGGTTTGACTTTTGAGGTACTTAACTACTTCTAAATTCCCTAACATTTCAACTAGAGGCTTAAATATACATAAGCTATCTCTCTACTAAATTACAAGGCCATACAAGGGCATTTGCCCCTATGTCCTCCACAACCCCCAAAGGTCCTTCCTTAGGGTGTGAACTTGGGTCCAAGGGTAAATCAACCCTAATTCATCCATCTTCCCCAAAGAGGGGAGGGTACTTAAGTTAATACTAAGTCAGTGGTCCAAAAGGGCTGTGCATTCAATATTTCATTTTTTTGGCTATAAGCACACCAAACCCTTTACAAGCCAACACATGCAAGGGGGTTTACCTAACTTGTTGTGGTACATATGGGCTGAAACTTTAACCATGCCTTAATAATGTCCCCATGGACATGCCACAAAAATTTGGGGCCTTTTGGAGTTGAACTACTCCAAGAATCACCTAAACAAACATAGGGGTATTTAAGTAATTTCCCCCAAATTTTAATTCCAATTAATCCAATTTCTTGGTAGGGCCTACTTATGCCCTAAACCAGTTACTTCCCAAAATCCCAGGTCATTTGGGCCTCTGGCTGGGCTTGGGCATCTCTTCCAATTTCGGCATTTTTGTTATTTGCAGCCCAAGACCATTTACCTTTTTTAGATCTGGCAAGTGAGATATCTCAACATCCAAAGGGCTAAATTGACTAATTTTTCTACCATATGTCTATTATACCCCTAAGGGAAGGCCACCAAAATTTGGGGCATATTAGGGTTGATATGCTCCAAAAATCAACAAAATGTAATTTATCATATTCTGACTAAAACTATAGAATTATTTTCCCCATAACTTCAATTTTTGGGGAGGACCTAGATATGCCTAATTAAGCCACATGCCCAAAATTTCAGTCCATTTGGAGTTAGGGTTTGGTCAGGGCACTCATTTTATTTTCTGACCTACCCTAGGACCAGTCCTAGGAAAATGGCTCTATAGGGCAGTAGACCTAACCAACATTTATGTGTAACATATCAAATTAAAGGTAATTTCCAGACCTACGATTTTGATGTTTAGTACATTTTATGAAAAAGGGTGTAAGTGCCCTAATTATTGGCATGATAAAGTCGGTTATAAAAGACCAAAAAGAAGCATTATTCATGTAATAAAAATAATTCCAGGATTAATATTTTTGCATGGCACGGATCTTAAAGCCAACGGACGGCTACTGCTTTTGTTCTCCAAATGCCTAGATTCCAGCCCGAGTTTCACGGGGGCTTTCCCGCTGGCTACTGGCGGCGCCTCCACCGGCAAACTTCACCTTCCCCCTCACGGTGGTGGGGGCAACCCTTTGCCGGTGGCTAGGGTGGAGGGAGGTGGCGGCGCCACCTCACCCGAGAGCTTCCAAAACTGCCATTAATGGAGAAATGAATAAACTAGGTTCGGGCTCATTCGAGCACGAACCCTACCCTAAACACTCCTAAGATCTATGCATGAAGAGAGAGGTGAGGGAGGACCTTCCCGGCGGCCTTGCGACGTGAGGAGCGGCGGAGAACCATTACGGCGGCGGCGGCGCTTATCTCTCGGTTTTCACGGCTCCAGCTATGGTTCAGCTCCAAGGCTTGGTTTCTCTCTCGCTCTGCTGCTTTCCTTGTCCTGAGGGTGATGAACCGAGGGGAGTGAGGGGGAGAAAAGAGGAGATGAAGTATAGGGGGGAGATACTCTCTAAGTGAGAGGGGCGGGTTGCCTTGTTCTTGTCACCATGCATACATGGGTGGGCCCCACTCCATCCACCTCCTCCTCAGTGACACCAAGTGTCGGCCATCCCAAGTGGGGCTGATGGCATAGGCCCAAGTGGCTTAATCCACTAACACCCTTAAATATACCCCTTTCTCTCTCCTAATTATTCTTCATTTTGAGATTCTCTCTCTCTCCTAGTCACTAAGTTGGCTAGTCAATCCTCTAGTCTATTGGCAGCCCACTCATGCATAAAATATTAAATGGGGGGGGGGAATGATATCAAGGCTTGATGGTGGAGAGAGAGACCCTTGGTCATGAATACTCTTCCTCCAAAATTTTCTCTCTCCTAGTCCCCCATGTTGACTGGTCAACTCCATAGGATATGTGTAGCCCACTTAATCATAATAATTATGAAACGTGAGGTTAGCCTAAGGGAAAAATGGCTTGAGCTTGGGTTAGCCCAGTTGGGCTAGGTTTGACTTTGCTTATGCTAGGGTTGACTTGGGTCAATTTGATTATTTGGGTTGACCCCAATGGGTCCTTGGTGGACCCATTGGCCTCCCCTAAGGTCTATAAAGGGTTATGCAGGGTTACCTTACACTTTGGAGGTCGCGTACCCTTAGTAAGGGCACTTTGACCATATTAGGGGCTTGAGTTGACTTGGGTCAACATGACCACTAGGGTTGATCCCAAGGGGTCCTTGGTGACTCATTCACCTCACTTTAGGTTTAGGAAGCCCCGAGTAAGGTTGGTTGGGCACATTAGAGGTCAACTGCCCTTGATTAGGGCACCTTGCCCTATTTAGGCCTAAGGTGGTCCTAGGTCAAATTGGCCACTTGGGGTTGACTCCAATGGACCCTTAAGGCTCTAGTGGACCCTCTAATTGGTTAGTAATGTCGTGGTGGGGTCATGGAGTCATGGTGAAGCCCTAAGGTCAAACCACAGGTTTGGTGATGAGGTTGTGCTATAGGCAGACCAAGGTGATTCTCACCTTGGCCTTCTATCACTTGGCCATTTTTAGCTCCCTAGGATTTTGTCATGACCTATTCATGGCCAAAAACAACTCTTAGGGGTCTAGTTGGAAATGGGATGTTACAAATCTCAATAAACAAAACAAAGATTTCGTCCCCGAAATCAAGGTTAAGCCTACGGGAATTTCTACCAAAAAAAAGAAACTTGTAACATCCCATCACAACGACATGTTTGCTAAGTTAGGTTTAAAAGGAAAGCTAAATCTAAGACCAATTCAACCAATTGGCAAACCAAGATCCCAATAAACAAAAGATTAGCCTCTACTCTTTCTGGAGCAGCCTTACTAGTTTAAAGCAGGAAATTAAATTAAACATCTTCAGGGGTTGTGAGGTATACCTGACTGAACAGCTCTGGGTATTTTTGTCGCATCAGGTCCTACGGTTCCCAGGTATGCTCCTCCTGGCCGTGGTTCCTCCACAGGACTTTGACTAACGGAACCTTCTTGCGACGCAAGATCCGTACTCCTCGGTCGTCGATCCGAACCGGCTCTAAGCACACTGACTGGTCTGAAGCTACCGACCCTTCGGTGGTCAAAAAATGCTGCTCCGGGCATAGTAGAGCCCTCCTCAGCGAAGAAATATGGAAGACGTCGTGCAGAGCTGGCAACTCAGGTGGCAACTCCAGCCTGTAGGCTAGGGGTACGATCCGCTCCAGGATCCTATAAGGGCCCATATACCTAGGGCTGAGCTTCTTCCTCCGACCACGCACCCGTGAAACTCCACGCATGGTCGGATCTTCAAAAAAACTCGGTCTCCCACCTTAAACTCTACCTAATGGTGTCGGGCGTCATAGTACTTAGCCTATCTTCTCTGCGCCTCTAACATCATGTCTCTGATCAGCCTCACTTGAGCCTCGGTGTCCTCGACAAAATCCGATCCCAACGCCTTCGGATCCTCGTCCTGAATCCATGAAAGAGGAGTCCTACATCTCCTTCCGTACAAGGGTGGAGAGTTGTGTTGAATGTCGACCGAGATCCCAGATAAGCCTGGACTTATCTTCTCTCCTTGGACGTACACTATCCATCCTGATTCAACACGATCATCTTGAGCACACCATGATAATGAACAACTACTCACAAAACTTATGAAACAACTACGGGAGTTTTCTTTCGAGTCAGGGTGACCCTAGATATCTCGGCCAGTCTATCGTTAATGTTCCAATTATAATTATGCCCAGAGTGCGGATGAGGAATCATGTGTATGAAAATCCCTAATTATATCCTCAAACTTCCCCTCTAACCGGGCAGTGACTGTAATAGTTTCCCAAAAGTTCTTGCACTTAACCTTCATCGGGCGACGGACCTCACCGTGCATCATAAAATCCATAACGCCTTTCTTCACTCCAGGGAGATACACGTTCCGAGATACACCAAACTTCCGATGATTAAATTTCTCATTTGTATGGGTAGTCAATGACTCTATAAAATCTCCACTTCGCAATGAGAATCTTATCCTTACGAATACGCCCGAGTAGCACCGAATATGGTTTACGTCCATTTCACTATATTTACGACGCAAACTTTTCTAGATGAGATCTAAGGTAAACCCAAGTCAGTAATTAATTTGCCCAATAAACAAAAGACACACCCCCAATAAACAAAAGATAAGCCTCTACCTGCCTTAGGCTGAGTATCTTTGATATTACCATGTTATATCCATCCTAGCTGGGTGCACAATCCCTAGGGCATCAATCTTTGACTTGGGGATCCAACCTGAATCTGTTGATATACTCCATACTTTAAACCCTCTGAGTCATATTTATGACAACGTTATCCGGGTCAAAATGTTCCCAATCCCAACTGGGTCTCTTCCGAACTTGAATTCCGATCCGACCTTCAGTGTTTGTCGTGGTGGTGGTCTCCAGGTAATCTTGTTACTAGTACAATGGTTGAGACTATGTGTCTTCTACCATTCTGCTAATAGATTATTGGTCTCAATTCTCCTTAAAGCAGTCCTTCCGGTTTGAGTAATCCTTGATAGGGACCGTAGGGCTACCTGAGTTTATGGCCTAGGTAGCCATTCTCGTGTTATACTCGTCCTTTATTCTCTTTAGGTATCTCCTTAGCTTAACCAAGTTCATACCCAAATTCTATTTCAGACTAGGGCATACTATAAGTTATCGTGGTTAGTCATGTCTCCTAGTGGGTTGAGTCTAACTCGTTGACTAGAGAATTATAAGATGGGATTTTCGCAGCTGGAGGTGCTACCTGCTGGGGCAGGTTTTGCCGCAGGCTACAAAAATAATTCCAATTGCTAGCTGATGAACAAGTGGAATTAATGAAAAGGTGGACTTTATATGTGATTCCCTTTGTGGGCACACCACTGCTTCCGCTGCTTAGTTTGTACCCAAACTAAACTCGTGCGGGGGTGTCCCAGGGGTTGTGGACTGTTACTTTTCGATTGAGGTTTGCTCTGATACTACTTGAAAGACCCCCATTTTTTCAAACACCGGGGTCTTATGCCCAGAACCACCGCTTTGTGGTGACACCTTCGCGCCCGGGAAGATCGTCACTACAAAACGCCGATTCTGCCGGCCTTATTGATCACAAAAGTAGCAGTACAAGAGTATTGACATGTAAGTCCACAGCAAATTACATATATATAAAATCTCCACGAAGGGAGTATCCACAAAATAGTAAAAGAGTACAGAAAAGATGGGCTTAAGCCCGGTACATTAATATCCTCACTACAGATCTCTCACGCGAAAGCAAAATAAAACAACTATTATAAGTCGGGACTCACGGTCCCAGGTGGCTGTACTCCTGAGCTAGACGGCCCTGTCTCCAATCGCACCGGTCTCCTGGGCTGCTCCTCCATGCTGGGCTCCACGATCCCCTAATATGATGTGGTTTGAAAACCGTTAGTCTATAAGACTAAGCCCTATCGTCCCCCACCCCTTCCCACATGCTCCTAGGCACCGAGCGGGGAGGAAGAAAGGAAAGGACGTGAAAGTGGAGTGTAAAACAAACAGGTGACAGGGGGTGTCAGTTATTAACAGCAATATATATATAAAGAATTTAACCTTAATTTATAAACTTGCCCACACAAGCCTATAAACCAAGGGGTCGTTTTGTAGGGCCTAATGTATAAGCATCCCATTCCACTTATACTTTAGGTGTCAGGGTTAAATGAATCGATTATGCGATGACATGCAAGTGGGTATGATGGAACATGCAAGTGCAACACACACACCTGACTTTGTGCACACAGACCTTTAGTTCCGCCTTTCGGAGCTGTTACCTCCTAGGATACCTCCGTAGTGGCAGACGGAAGCGGTGGGTTGGGCCTCTCCCACCTCAAAACTAGTAATAGCACTACCGGTCTGACCTATCGTACGCCTCAACACTTGGTGCACTAAGCGGACTACCGCGTACTCTTGTCGACTGGACCGCCGGAGTTAAGTTTGGCGAAGTGTTAAACCACACTTGCCGAGTCATCGTATTGACGTCGGTGCAACGACTAACCAATACCGAAGACCCACCACCTTAGGTATTTCTTATGGACATGCAATATTCTCAAAATAGTATACAACGAGTCGAGTTCCTGGACTGAACCGTCTGTATCAACCTCAAACCGAGACGAAGCTCCCCGGAAAAAACTGTCCGGCTCAAATTCCAAACCTCATCCCTTTGAACACCGCGGGATGGCGCCCTTTTGAACACCTCGGGACGACTTAACCATTTCCAATTCTTGTCCAACTAGTGTGTGCAGTGTGAAACCCTATCTACTAAATTTCTCTTTCGATTTATTCTTTAAGGTTTACGTTAGCCCAGGACTACCTCCGGATTTACCCCGTGAAGGGTTCTCAATAGACACTAGGAACTGCGATGGTATGATAGACCAAAGTTCCCTTTTGCAAGACACTTATTATTGGTTGATTCCCTTACCTCTCCCCCCTTTACAATCACATTAAACCAGTACCTAGGGTAGTTTAGACCATCACTCTCGCGGGAATGACGATCTTTCGTCGAACTCGCGTACCTTCTAACACACATCAACTCGATTCCCACCACTCCTTAGAACTTTTTATGGTGACTCATCCACTTTCATTCAAACAATTCAACACGACTAACTCTACACTATTCCAACTTTTATCCTAATACAACTTTTCCCCAAATTACTATTTGCAGACCAACCCATACTAAGTGATGTTCATGATAGGATGTCCTTCAAGTTTTCATCCGAATGACCTAGGTTATTACTGGAGTCCTATCATGACATAAATGATTTAAATCCAGAATATTGTATTTTCCTCAATTAATCTTCTATTTAAATAATTTCTTAAAAGAGCCAATTATTGTCAAGTTGATCATGAAGTATATATTTTAGACATGATTAATGTTTCACAAATTCATGATAATATTCCATATATCCAAAAGTGGCAATTTCTAAATTTGACATTTTCTACAAACATTTAAGGGTCCTAAAATTATTTTAGCAGTAATTCCCATATTCTAAGATTTGTATATCAACTACTTGAAATTATCATCCAAATATTTTGAGTTAAATATATTACACAACTACAATCCTAAAATTATCACCGGCCAACTTTCATGATTTTTTACAGAATATTTAATTCTAAATAAATTCAATACAAAAATCTACAAAAGGCATAATTGTGAATCAAGTACTATGAATATACTTCAAAAATTCCTAATTGAATTCCTAACAGTATGTATCATCCTAAGAATCATCGGTGGCCAAAATTCATATTTTTACAAGTTAAATTATTCTGTAAATGATTTATTTACCAAGTATGGCTTTTACAAAATTTATGAAGGAAGCAATATATAAAATCCTTAAAAAATTATAATAAAATTCAGAGACCTCTATTTTGGTCAAACACCTCCACTAACCAAATTTTACTAGATTCCATTTAAAACAAATGATCAAATTAAATCAAATACTAAATTGGATACTTTGATATTTAACAAAAGAACTACCATGAATATAATCTATAAAATTCCACTAAAAATATCTAGGGGTTCAACTCACCCTAAGATTCATTCTACCCCATCTTCACAATTTTTAGAGGATGTTAAGTTACTGTTTTGACCTAACATTGCTTCTACCCTAAAGCTAGGGTTTGACTTTTGAGGTACTTAACTACTTCTAAATTCCCTAACATTTCAACCAGAGGCTTAAATATACATAAGCTATCTCTCTACTAAATTACAAGGCCATACAAGGGCATTTGCCCCTATGTCCTCCACAACCCCCAAAGGTCCTTCCTTAGGGTGTGAACTTGGGTCCAAGGGTAAATCAACCCTAATTCATCCATCTTCCCCAAAGAGGGGAGAGTACTTAAGGTAATACTAAGTCAGTGGTCCAAAAGGACTGTGCATTCAATATTTCATTTTTTTGGCTATAAGCACACCAAACCCTTTACCAGCCAACACATGCACGGGGGTTTACCTAACTTGCTGTGGTCCATATGGGCTGAAAAGTTAACCATGCCTTAGTAATGTCCCCATGGACATGCCGCAAAAATTTGGGGCCTTTTGGAGTTAAACTACTTCAAGAATCACCTAAACAAGCATAGGGGTATTTTAGTAATTTTCCCCTAATTTTAATTCCAATTAATCCCATTTTGGGCAGGGCCTACTTATGCCCAAAACCAGTTACTTCCCAAAATACCAGGTCATTTGGGCCTCTGGATGGGCTTGGGCATCTCTTTCAATTTCTGCATTTTTGTTATTTGCAGCCCAAGACCATTCACCTTTTTCAAATCTTGCAAGTGAGATATCTCAACATGCAGAGGGCTAAATTTGGGGCATATTAGGGTTAATATGCTCCAAAAATCAACAAAATTTAATTTATCATATTCTGACTAAAACTATAGAATTATTCTCCCCAAAAATTCCATTTTTGGCGGGGGCCTAGATATGCCTAATTAAGCCACATGCCCAGAATTTCAGTCCATTTGGACTTAGGGTTTGGTCAGGGCACTCATTTTATTTTCTGACCTACCCTAAGACCAGTCCTAGGAAAATGGCTCTATAAGGCAGTAGACCTAACCAAAATTTATGTGTAACATATCAAATTAAAGGTAACTTCAATACCTACAATTTTCATGTTGAGTACGTTTTATGAAAAGGGGATAAGTGCCCTAATTATTTGCATGAAAAATTCAGTTATAAAAGACCAAAAAGAAGCACTATTCATGTAATAAAAATAATTCCAGGATTAATATTTTTGCATGGCACGGATCTTAAAGCCATCGGACGGCTATTGCTTTTCTTCTCCAAATGCCTGAATTCCAGCCCGAGTTTCACGGGGGCTTTCCCGGCGGCTACCGGCGGTGCCTCCACCGGCAAACTTCACCTTCCCCCTCACGGTGGGGGCAACCTTTTGCCGGCGGCTAGGGCGGCGGGAGGTGGCGGCGCCACCTCACCCGAGAGCTTCCAAAACCGCCATTAATGGAGAAATGAAGAAACTGGGTTCGGGCTCATTCGAGCCCGAACCCTACCCTAAACACTCCTAAGATTTAGGCATGAAGAGAGAGGTGAGGGAGGACCTTCCCGGCAGCCTTGCGACGTGAGGAGCGGCGGAGTACCATTGCGGCGGCGACGATGCTTATCTCTCGGTTTTCACGGCTCTAGCTCGGGTTCAGCTCCAATGCTTGGTTTCTCTCTCTCTCTCTCTCTCTGCTGCTCTCCTTGTCCTGAGGGTGATGAACCGAGGGGAGTGAGGGAGAGAAAAGAGGAGATGAAGTATAGGGGGGCGATACTCTCTAAGTGAGCGGGGCAGGTTGCCTTGTTCTTGTCACCATGCATGCATGGGTGGGCCCCACTCCATCCACCTCCTCCTCAGTGACACCAAGTGTCGGCCAGCCCAAGTGGGGCTGATGGAATGGGCCCAAGTGGCTTAATCCACTAACACCCTTAAATATACCCCTTTCTCTCTCCTAATTATTCTTCATTTTGAGATTCTCTCTTTCTCCTAGTCACTAAGTTGTCTAGTCAATCCTCTAGTCTATTGGCAGCCCACTCATGAATAAAATATTAAATGGGGGTGGGGGGAAATGATATCAAGGCTTGATGGTGGAGAGAGAGACCCTTGGTCATGAATACTCTTCCTCCAAAATTTTCTCTCTCCTAGTCCCCCATGTTGACTGGTCAACTCCATAGGATATGTGCAGCCCACTTAATCATAATAAATATGAAACGTGAGGTTAGCCTAAGGGAAAAATGGCTTGAGCTTGGGTTAGCCCAGTTGGGCTAGGTTTGACCTGGCTTAGGCTAGGGTTGACTTGGGATAATTTGATCATTTGGGTTGACCCCAATGTGTCCTATGTGACCCATTGGCCTCCTCTAAGATCTATAAAGGGTTATACAGGGTTACCTTACACTTTGGAGGTCACCTACCCTTAGTAAGGGCACTTTGACCAGATTAGGGGCTTGAGTTGACTTGGGTCAACATGACCACTAGGGTTGACCCCAAGGGGTCCTTGGTGACTCATTCACCTCACTTTAGGTTTAGGAAGCCCTGCGTAAGGTTGGTTGGGCACATTAGAGGTCAACTGCCCTTGATTACGGTACCTTGCCCTATTTAGGCCTATGGTTGTCCTAGGTTAAATTGGCCACTTGGGGTTGACTCCAATGGAACCTTAAGGCTCTAGTGGACCCTCTAATGGGCTAGTGATGTCGTGGTGGGGTCATGGAGTCATGGTGAAGCCCTAAGGTCAAACCCCAGGTTTGGTGATGAGGTTGTTCCATAGGCAGACCAAGGTGATTCTCACCTTTGCCTTCTATCACTTGACCCTTTTTATCTCCCTAGGGTTTTGTCATGACCTAGTCATGGCCAAAAACCACTCTTAGGGGTCTAGTTGGAAATGGGATGTTACATAGTGATCGGTATGTCCTTCACTCATCGTACTAGTTACAGCCTAATCTTTCCTAAGTCGAGGAGCCTATTCGTATTTGGGAAACTTAGGAGTGTTGTGGAGAAAAACCATACCCATGGTTAAGGTTTTTTGGCAAAACCAAGACGTCGAGAGCGCGACATGGGAATTGGAGTCATCTATGAGAGAGGATCATCCTCATCTTTTCTCTTAATTTACCTTGGTAGGTTTTCTATCTGATAACCTTTAGGTACTTCCCTTTTTGCACTTATTCGATTTGCATATCAAGTTTCGTGACGAAACTTGATTTTAGTGGGAGTAGCTATAATGCCCCTGAATTTTTGATAATTGTTTTTGTCCTTTTGTGGCGTAATAGTGATGTAAGGGTGTTACGTTGACACATAGTTAGCGGGGTGTCGTCATTAGTGTGTAATTTTATTCATCGGAATTAGAGTTTTCGACTTGGGAAGATTTAATGGTTAATCTTAAGCGTGTTTGTGAAGTTTGGTGGCGATCCAGGCTTATTTGGGATCTCAATAAATTTTATAAGGATTATTATTGTTTTAACTTCTGAAAATTTTAAACCGCGTTTAGTTTGTCAGATCCTGATTTCTACTTCGACGTCAGATTCGTAGCACCACCATTTAGTTTTGGTGCGAATTTCATCGGAAACCGAGACATTTTAGTGATTCTCGTCATTTGAGTTTTCTTGAAAATTATATCAATAATATAATATTATATATGTAAATATATATCCTTATAAACCGAAAACCCTATTCATCACTTTCCCCAAACCATCGGCCCGAGAAGTGGAAGAAGAAGTGATGAGTCAGCCTTCATGATGTCTTCCGGCTGCCACTTATTTGAGATCTGGTGCACGAATCCTCAACGTAGCATAAATTCGAAAAGCTCTCGGTGAGATCTTCACGTGCACGATAAGATTTTACCATTTCGTGGACTTTTGGCATTGTGGTATGCGACCTTAACCCTTGTTTTGCCCCAAAAGATTCAGTAATCATAGACGAGGAGTTCTTGCAGCCGATCCTTGCAGCGGAGCGCTTGAGAGGCCGGTTTTCGGAAGATTTTAAGGCAAGTGGTGATTCCTCCCCTTTTGTTTGTTCTTTTGTTCTTTTCCCCTCTTTTCTTTCCTTTATGGAGTGTAGGGGTAGTGTAGGGCTCAGCCAAGTCTGAATCCGTTGAGTAGGGTACAATTCTACTGAGTTTTATTCGTTGAGTATAATTCGGCGAGTATAATTCGACGAGCATAATTCATCGAATATAAGTCGTCGAGTAGAGTAGGGTTTGATCTGAGATCAAGTTCATTTCGTCTGGTATAATTCATCGATTATTTCGATGAATTCATCGAGTGGAACCGTCGAGTGATCCTGCAAGTTAGAGTCCAATTTGTCGAGTATTCTCGATGAATTCGTCGAGTGCCTTCAGTGTTTGGTGTCGAGTGTGTTGATTTTTCACCAAGTGTATTTGTCGAGTATTCTCGATGAATCCGTCGAGTATCCAGGGAATGCGTTGATAGTTCATGAGAGGCCAAGTCCTATTCGTCGAGTATTCCCGACGAATTCGTCGAGTATCTTTGGGTTTGCTTGGATTAGTCAGGTTGATTTCGTTGAGTCTGTCTTGAATTCATCGATTATCATTGAAAGTATTAAAATTTTGCTAAGTCCTATTCGTCGAGTTTTTCATCGAACTAAGTATTATTCGTCGAGATTATGTGTCGAACCAAGTATTATTTGTCAAGTTTATCCGTCGAACCAAGTATTTTTCGTCGAGTTTATCCATTGAATTAAGTCATATTGGTCGATTTTACCTGTCGAACCCAGTTATATTTGTTGAGTGAATCGAGAAATTGTTGAGTGCTTTTGACGAATCTGTGTGGACTTAGAAACATTCTATGAGTGACCTTCATATTTGTCGAGTATGCCTTAGAGAAATTTTGGGAATTTTTCTTCCTCTTCGTCATTGGGGAATTTCAAAGCTTAGAGTTGGGTTTTATCGGTGTTTCTAAGTGTTTCATTGTGGCCTTTGGGTGGTAGTGGATAAAGGACCACCACCCTAGTATCGGTTTGCGAATCAATACACCTGGTGGGTTTTTCTTCTCTTCTTATGGACTATCGGGTTGTGTTAGATAATGTGGCCACCACCGCAGTTCCTTTTTGAGATGTTTGGTTTGATGGTTTGTATTGGACAATGTGTCCACCAACTCACTACCGCTTTTACCAATGTTAATGATTCACGTGTTTGAGCTGATCAGTCTCTTTCTTTTTACAAATGTTCATTTGCATACTCTTGCAGATATTATTGAAGCATGGTTTTATATCGCACTTGATGCACCTTCTCGTACTTAAACCTCTATAAATTCTTCATTACTTATTATTTTAGGATTTATGTTGTTGTTTGATAGCTATTCTATCTTGGGTTGGTACCCCTTTGACTGATCTTATTTATTTGCTTTTGATCTTTATTGCCACTTGTTTATTTCTTGCTGAGGCATTCTTTCTTTTGAATGCCTCGGGCTTGGTGCAGTAGCGGTCCAAGCAGCTAGAGTTTGTGGTTCTTGGCATGGGCTTAATTGCTCTGTTTTTCTTCCCTCACCTACACAAGGTAGTTTTGTTGTTCTTGTTTTAGCTCAGACATACATTTTGTTCTGTAGGTTCGTGTCAGGTTATTGGCGCCCACAGTGAATTGTTGTAGATGATAGAATATTTGCTTGTTATTATGCTTATATCTTGTTGTTTGTCGTACTTACTTGCTCTCTAGGATAGTTTTATGTTAGGACTGCATGTTAGTTACTTTTAAAGTATAAAAAAGATAAATATTTTTATCTCATACTCATAGCACTGCTTTAAATCAAACATCACCCTATTTTAACGAACGTAAAAGAACTTTTCGTACTGATACTAAATCTAGAGGTGTGCATATCATAGATAGTATTGTTGGCTCTTCATACTCATATAGGATAATAAATAAAATAAACTAAGTATTTTCTGTTGCGTATATATTTTTACCCGTGGACTAGTTGATCCACTAAGTCGAGGGTCACGGCCATAAAAAACCTAAACTCAAACTATATTTTCGTCATAACAAACTTGAGTAATTTCATGAAAAGCATTTGGGGTAGATTCTTTCCTGAGCGTCTACAGTTGTCTCTTGAACGGCGTGGCATCACGGTGTGTATTTTCTCTTACTCTGATATATTATTAAATACTGAGAAAATATGGGTTGTGACCCCCCCTTTAAAGTTGGCCACCCTATCCAACACCTTCTTCTTTTTGTTAAGGTTGGAGAGAGAGAGAGAGAGAGTGTGTGTGTAAAAGAGATTTTGAGAACAAAATCATAAGAAGAGAAATACCCTTCTCCTTTTATCAAACTCAGGAGAAAACTCAGCCATGGGATCCTAGGGCCAAAACACATGGATGGCAAGATTCAATCGACCATTCTCTTTTGAATTTGCTACCGCCATGCAGTAGAATGCTATCATCTAACGGTAGCTTAGGCAGTGGTGGTGGTATTATCCAACACTATTTTGCCGCTTAACGACCGCCTTAACATCGCTCGACACGTGGCATGTTATCACCTGTGGTATCGCTACCACATGACAGTAGAAACTTTGATGATACTGGTTGTTCTCAACGGCACTGGTTGTTCTCGACGCCATCAACTCATCCCCCGCTATCGCCGGCAGTATCTTGCTATCATCGGGTGATAGCTTTAGTTAACCAAAAATGGTTGTTTTCAAACATGGGAAACCCAGGGTGTTACAATCGTTGTGGTGACATGAAATATTATTGTGTAAATTCAAAATTATGGAACATGAGATCGCCAATAACACTGAATGTTACAATCAAATCTGTCTTATCTGTAAAGCTATCAAACATGATTTTTATAATGTTCTGGACCATTATAGTGGTCAAACGTATATATGGTAAAGAGATGTGGAGAAAACTAGGATTTTGCTATGCAAATTATTAGGGCAATATTTTCTACAAGAAAAGCGCTGACGGTTTATCTTGAGAAGAAGGGTACCTTCAGAAGGAAATCATCAAGTTCTCAAGATCTTTATGATTCAAATCATTTAAAAGCAAAGAAGATTTTCAGTCTTAAGATTCACCATAGTTCATATTTTCAAGAAAGTCACATTGAAGAATTGCAACTATTCATAAAGGGCTTTTCTCATCAAAACCAAGAAGACTCAAGTTTTTCAAGACAAACATTTGTTGAGTCTATTGTTGTTATAATAATAATCTAAACTTACGGTTGTTGTATGATCTCCTTGAGATCCTTGTTGTGAATTTGTGGTAGAGAACCTGTTGTTATTAATGAGTTGCGGGTGTCTTGGACTCTGAGGAGTTAGATCTGTTGGATGTGAGATAATGGAGAAGTCAACATAATCTGGCACACTACTAGACAAATGGAGGGGGAAGTGGATGTACCCATATTAGGGCACCACTATAAATCATTGTGTGCTTTCTGTGGTGTATTTAATTTATGTGCTAATTTAGTTATCAAATTCTAAAAACTCTAAACAACTCAAACACCTATTCACCCCTCACCTATGTGATTAGACTATCATAAAACTTTCACACTCATGTTGATCATGACTCAATCATTGTCACATTAAGGTGCTAGGGTTACTGCTTAGTCCTAGTCGACTCATAGTGACACAAGTCACGCAAGGGGTCTAGTTCAAGTTGAAATGCTACATAAAATCAAAGAAGGAAATTATTTTATTTCAAAAAGGATAATTACAAAACAACTTTGATTCCAATGACATTTGGAATCGAGATGAAAAGAAAAATTCTTTTGTTTTCAAAACCAACCCTTCTCCTAAGGACCTATTATATCTAGCATCTCTCCCTAAATAAGGCTTCGAGCCATCCCCAAGATCTAACCTAGTCCTAGTGGCCAACACCTGCGATGAATCTCCCCTAAGTTTCATAATACCTAGTCATCAACTACTGCAACGAATTCCGCTATTGATATAAGATAATCAGAGAGGTAAACTATAAGATAAATAAACTTTAAAAATAAAAACACTCTATGTTGAAGAACTTGAAGGCGAGGGTTGAAGGATGCCAACAAATTATCGAAGTCGCATAGTATGATTGTTATGAATCCTCCTTCAAGTTGACAAGTTTCACAAATGGAGTTGGGAGTGCTCTGGTCTTTAGGGAAGAGGGCTTCATGAAAGGTTGGAGTTGTGGTTCAAATTTGGGTACATTGGACGGCAGGGTACCCTCTTTAAATAACCTCTAAAAGCTACCCCCGGTGGTAGAGCTACCACCTGATGGTACCTTATGAGGTAAGCAGGAGGCACACAGATCGTTGTTGAAATGAAAACCATGTTTTTCTAATTTTGGCATTCAATCTTGCCACATCGTGATAATGGCTAACCGGCTGTTGAAATCGAAAATTCAGTCTCTGTGGAGTTCACCCTTGGGGAAGGGGTGATCGTACACTTACTTTTCTCTCACGAGCTAAACAACTAAGGAAAAATAACAATATATAGACCCTAGGTCCCGGTGAGGAGGTCCCACCACACACTCGGAAGATCTTAGAGCGCTTCCCCTCCCTAGCCAAATGTCGAGCTAAGGATACCTCAAAAAGTGGAAGAAGACCGAGGCATGAGTGAGCATGCCTTTTGAGGTACCCCTTGGGTCTATTTATAGGTTTCTGAAAATGCCCCGTAAATAGCCAACCTCCACTGTTCTGAGCAATTATGTGTATCCCAACTGTGTCTGCCAACAACATAACTCCGTTGTTCCACCAGGCTACATGCAGGCCAACAAGAGTAAAATGGTAAAAACACATCACAAGAAGCTGGGCGAGTGGCCCTCTGGAGTCTCCACTCGCCGGGGGAGCAGAGCGCTCGATGGAATTGGCACTCACCGCCTCTATCCCCGTTAGGTGAGTGCGGGCCCGGACTGCCACACTCGGCTACTGCCTTCCGATCCTCCTACGACGAGTGCGAGCTGGCCTGCTCCACTTGCCCGCTGCTTGCCGAGCCCCTAAGATGAGTCTGAGCCGACCTGCTCCACTCTCCCCTCAAACAGTTCACCCCACCTGGACGAGCCGGACTGTCGATCTTGGTCGATATGGTTCCTATCACCCATTACTTGGAGGATATGGGGTTGTACATAATCCCCGCTCTTTGCGAGGTTGGTAGAAGCTCGAAAAGAGTCATCCAACCACGCAGTATAGGGCGAGTGCGACAGGAGTGGGAATCCTTTAGCGGGGCTCACCGACGGCTATATATATGCTCGCGTACCTGGGTGACCTTTGTCCTTCCTCTTACTCGACCTTGTCGAGATGCCTCTCTCCAAAGAGCTCCAAGAGAATCTTATCCGTGCACGTGAGCTCAACGCCGCTCGCGCCGACGCGCTCGTCAGCATGCCTTCCAGTATTGCACTACGCTACCAATCCAAGTCAAATCCTGCCAATAAGGCGAAGTCCATCCCCAGGGATGCCGAATCGATCTACCGTGACCTAGAGTCCACCCTGACTCCCAGGATCATCTCCTCCAAACTAGCTGATGACCCCAAGGGGAAGAAGGTCATCGATATTCTCGCAAACCCAGAATGCTGCCAGGCCGATGCCGAGTCCTCCACGCTGTGAGTTCACACTCCGCCCGATGACCCACAGCCTCAGGCTCCCCCGGACGCTCACCTTCTGATCAAATCACCTCCCTGAGAGACCACGGGGCGGCACTCGCTGAAGCCCAAGTCGCCAGCTCGTGCTCCTTCCCAACAGCCTGCACCTGCTCCTGAGCTCGCGGGAGTAATGGTCGGAATCATCCCAGTCCCTAGCTTCAACCTCATCTCCCTGTGAGTCCATCCTTTAAGTCGCAACAAGAACTTTGCTTTACCTCCTCCGTTCAGCCTCCAAGAACCGCCAAGTTCATCCCGTTAGCTTTGCTTCCCCTAAAATATTTTGCTTAGTAAACTTTATTGTGCTCGCACCCTCTTTTCACTGGATTTGGTTGTTTTTGCAAAGCTCCCCACCCCATCTGAGGTTGAGGGATCATCGGAACTGGCTCGTAGCTCGCCACCCCATGAGCTTGGGGTGGTGAGCCTTTTGGATGAGTCACTAGATCCGACCGAGCTGAGACGACGAAAGATTGAAGTGCTTAAGAAGCAAGATGCTGCCCTGCGCTAACTTTGAACGGACGGTGCCTACCACGAGCAGAGACTGCAGGCGGTGGAGCGGGACTATGTACTGCTCGCTGATAAGATAGAGCACAATTCGGCGAGCAAAATGATGTCACCCACCCCAATCATGGAGAGGATCAATGAAAACCTGCAGGCCTTCAGCCGGGACCTGAGACTTGTCCACGAGTTCCTCAGCCCATGCCTCCACTAGGGATGGGGAGACAAGAACGGGGTAGATGTAAATGGCTCCCTAGCTGAGCCTACTGGACCTCGCCCCCCAGAACCCCATGTCACTGATGAGTTGTAAGTATACGTATTTTTATGTACATTAATTAAGTCGTCTTAGTTCCTTTCTGTTATTTTTAATTAATTTTGTTCAATAAAATGCTCCTTTTTTGTAAATTTTATTCTAACTTAAATTTTTTTATTTTTCTGAAATTTTCCAGAAATTGTCCAAATTTCATGTTACACGCCCGTGACCTGGGTGTGTAACCTTCAAATCTAGTGAAATCAACCGCATTCAAAGAAAATTCAAGAAATGCCCCTACATGCCCGTGTCCAATATGACACGCCGGTGACCTAGCCCCGTATCACTCCAGCTCGACGTTCCGCGCTCGAAGATCGTCAACCCGACCAACACACCCATGTTAAGATGCGACACGGGCGTGACCTCTCCACCTAGCCCGACAAGATGTCGTCGGTGACTTATTGACACGACGCCGTCCCCAGATCGACCTGCTGAACATGCCCATGCTACATTCCAGTATTAGCAGAGTCAAACCCGTGACTGCCACGTGTACAGCCGCAAAGTAAAACCAGCCATCAGTTCTCTGGATCACATCATGAACAGTGCTTACATGCCCCCTACACGCCCGTGACCTCGGGCATGTACATAGAAAATTTTGCCTATAAATTGAAAATTTCTGTAAAGATTTCAGTTCTTCTTTTTTGGAAACATTTTTCTTAGGGTTGACTGCTTAGATGGTTTTTATGCTATGTAAGGGAATTTCTCCCCCTCTCCTTTATTTTTAGCTTTGTAATCTCCTTTTTAGATTAATAAAAATTGTATATTTTCTCCCTTTATGTTGTTATGGACTTCATCTATGTGCCGACCCTAAGCAATCTTATTTTTATTTGTTTGTTTTATATCTTTGTTTTAGTTCTTTTAAAACGGATGTGTGCGTGTATGTGTATAAATTTATGCTTTTAGGTTTTTGTTATTTCTTTTACTTAGATTCATTTAGTGTTAGAATTTTTCCAATCATTTTATTTCATTTTTATGAGTTTATAAAGGTATCCTAAAAGTGGTTTTGATTTTTCTTTAACTTAGGTTTTTTTAGGTTTTCATTTTTTTTTTACTTTTTCTGCTTTATTTCCACTTTTTAAGCTCTTTTATAATATTATAAGAATGAAAAAGTTGTCATTTTAATTTTTTGAACACCTTCATTTTTTCTTTTATTTTCAAAAACTTTTGCTCATTTAATTTTTATTTCTTTTTTTTATGCATTTTTAACACATTCTAGCAGTAGAAATGTATTTGTTTTAATTTTTCGAACACATTAATTTCCCCTTTTATTTGCAAAATGTTTTGCTCCTTTATTTTTTATTTTATCTTTTTATGCATTTCTATCACATTCTAGCCATAGAAATGTAGTTGTTTTAATTTTTAGATAACTTTACTTTTCTCTTTTTTTGTATGTGTGCGTGCGTGTATGAGTTAATCTTTATCGTTTTCTTTCATTCCTGTAGAGTGTGTGTGTTTGTGTGTGTTTTATTTCATGTAGAGTGTGTGCGTTTTATTTCTACAAAGTGTAGTTTTTAATTTCTATAGAGTGTGTGCGTTTTCTTTTCCAGTAGAGTGCGTGTGTTTATATTTTTGTAGAGTGCGTGCGTGTGTTTTCATTTCCAGTAGAGTGTGTGTGATTATATTTTTGTAGAGTACGTGTGTGTGTTTTCATTTCTGTAGAGTGTGTGCATTTAATTTCAGTAGAGTGAGTGTGTGTTTTATTTTTAGTTGAGTGCGTGCGTGTGTTTTAATTTCTGTAAAGCGTGTGCTTGGGTGGATTTATATCATCCTACTCGTTTGAGTAGGACTCGCATTCATTTCCCGCCTACTTGTTTGAGTAGGACTTGTCATTTACTGCTTTCATTGCCCGCCTCTCGTTTGAGTAGGACTCGTAATTTACTGCTTTCATTTACCGCTTTCTTTACTACTTTATTTCCTGCTTTCATTTTATCGCTTTCTTTCCGCAAGCCGTCCTCATTCTGATGAGTGGCTAATCGCTCTTAGCCCTCAGTATCGAAGAGCAGTGATACGGATAAAATCGCTTTAAATAATTAAGGGTCTTGTTCTTCTAATTAATTAAATTTCTTAAGGTTTGTCACGGGTTTATGATGTGTAGAACCACATATCGATATATGGGCTCTATTTCCGTAGTCCATGCACTAGCTAGCTGAGAGGTCGTGCGTATGGATCGATCACCCCTTTGTAAATTGAGTTACGTACTAACCCTCGAGAGAGGAGGCGCGAAAACTCTACCGGATTGGGTTCCCCACCCAATAGTGGGGTTCTTAGCGTAATGCGGGCATTAAGATGAATATTTCATCGGATGAGAGCCCGTTTGAGTAGTCTTAATGTTCAGGTGAGCGATAGTACTTGAGATAGGTGAGCTCATTTTTGTGAAACCTCCAAGGCCAAGTCTCCACCTTAATTAATTTGAAATTTAGGATCTCTTTTTATTAAAAGTTTAATTTAGTTCAAATTCTTTTAGATACAGTTGCGCTAAGTTATTCATCGGCTCCAACTTTAATGTTTTTATTTTCTATTTTTATATGTATAAATAATACCCCGACAAGATAATTTTTTATAAAATAATAGTCCCCTCTAGGAAATAGTAGAAATAATTAACCCGACCCCGAGAACAATACGACCCCAATATTCCTCACCAGAATATCCTGTACTACACGCGATAGGTGCACTTGCCTCCTTTCGTTAAAACTCGATTTCAACTGTTTTATATCCAAATAATAAATCTGTGCGCCCCCATCTTCCTAAATAAAACCAAATCCGTCTTTTCTAAATAAACCGCTCCGTGCGCCGCGTGTCCTAAATAATTTTGGAGTTTTAACCCACTATCAAATTTTTGTCGCCGCTGCCGGGGAAATTTCGAGTTGTTATTTTGAACTCTGAAGAACTTTTACTTTTACCTAAATATATATAAAAAAATGGCAACCAAAAAAATTAATAATAATAATAAAACTACTTAAAAAAACTTAAAAGAAAAAAAATAGAGTATATTTTATACTTATTATTTCATATATATATTTATCTATAAAAAACACAAAAATGAAATAGCACTGTTTCCAAAAAAAATTAAAAAAACTTTAAAACAAAAAACTTGAAAAAACTATAAAACCAAAAAAATCTAAACACTAAAAAATGAAAAAACAAAAAAAATCTAAAAAAACTTAAAAAATCTAAAAACTACAAAACCAAACAAAAAAAAACTAACTAAAAAACTAAAAATCTACAAAACTAACTAAAAACCTAAAAATCTAAAAAACTAACAAAAACTAACTAAAAAAACTAAAAGCCTAAAAAATCTAAAAACTAAAAAACTAAAAACTCTAAAACCTAAAAAACTAAAAATCTTAAAAAAAAACTTAAAAACTTAAAATTCTAAAAACTAAAAACCAAAAAAATCTAACCACTAAAAAAAATATCTAAAAAACTTCAAAACACCAAAAAACTAAAAAACCCACCTTAAAACCACCAAAAAAATATAAAAAACTACTTAAAATAATATATATAAATATATATATATATATATATAATAATTTATTATGAAAAATCTATCGCAAAAATAATCCCCTCCTAGCAAACCACACAAACATTCCATATATATGATTTTCTTTAACTTGTTTTATTTATTTTCAAAAAACCAAAACATTTTTTACCAACAAAAATAATAAACACTTGTAATACATACCATTTTTCTATAATTAAATATTATATCTCTTTTTTGTTCGCTTCGTCGCGCTTCACGCATTTGTGGGTGCTAGGGAATCACATATCTGTAACGCTCATATAGCTAAGACGTTAGCTTATGAGTCACACACACACTTGCCCCCTACCACCGCAAGCTTTTGAACAAATTTATCTTTTTCATTTTTCTGTTATTTTTCTTTCCTTTGTTATTAATAACGCAGGGTTTCAACCCGAGCCTCCCCGACCTCATCTCAGGGAAGCTTCTACCCTTTCTCTCTATTTTTGTACATATTGTATTTTGTCTATTATCGTTTCGCATACTTAGATTACAATATTGGGGATAATGTTGGGTTTAAGTATGAGAGAGTTTTCCTATTATGCACTTTTTATATTCTGCACTTAAGAAAAATACAAAAAACTGCATAAAAAGTAAAACCTCAAAAAAAATTTATTTTTTAAGAATCAAAAACCTAAAAATCCATAAAACAAAACAAAAACTTCCATAAAAAAACTTATAAACAAAAAAATTTAAAAAACAATTGTTGTTTTTTACTTTGTAAATTTGTTTGTAAATAAATCTTTCTCTTTCTCCCCTCTATTTTTGTTTAAAAATCTTTCTCTTTCCCCCTCTAATTTTTGTAAAAAAACCTTTCTCTTTCCTCTCTCTTCTTTGGAAATAACACATTTTCTCTCCCCTTTCTTATAAATAAATTCGTAAAACTGTTACAAAAATAGAAAAATATGAAAAACTTAAAAATATTTTAGAAAACCCAAAATCCCGAAAAAGAAAATAACTCTAAAAATCCAAAATAATATAATAAATCAAAAATACAAAAAAGATAAAAACGTTAAAATCCCACAAAAAATGTTTATTATGTAACGAATAAACTGAATGACTCATTTTAACCCCTTTTCGCTCTCCAAAAATCTAGTTGCGAGTTTATTTATAAGCGAATTTTATTAATTCTTTATTTACTATTCGTTTATTAATTGGAGATCGATAGATTTAGATATCTGGTGTTAAGTTTTAAATAATTTCTTATGCTCTATTTTTTTATTATTTAGATAAGGTACATGTTTTCAGCACCACTTCTCACTTATCTAAATAGTTGCACATTTATTTTGTTAGAAAATAACAAGCATAGATTTCAATTATGTTTACTCCAAGCTTTTTTTGAAATATATGAACGTTTAATTTATAAAGATTGCTCTCAAAATTTTTTTATTTAACCTAATTTTCTTTTTGAAAAAAAACTCATCTCCTTTTATTTCATGTCTGACTTGGCATGATCTTGATCCTTAAAAGATTTAATGTCAATGGGAATAAAATTTTGTTTCATAAACATAGACATCCAATATTTGAAAAGATTATATGTTATGGAGTAAGAGGATAAAATTCATTACTCATATACATATATATTGGTTTATTATGAAATTGTTAAAAAATATTATGTTATGGAAAATAAGATTTTGTTTTCCTAAACATCCACATTCAAACCAAAAAATTCATTAGAGGTTCGAGCGAAAAAATATACCCTCGCCTCTAAAAACCAAAGCCCTCTTCATAAACCTCAACATCCCCCTCCGCCAATTTCAAATAATTCTAGACTTAATTTAAAATCTTTTTGAGAGCATAATTCTTAAATTGAAGTATTTCCTTTAATTCGTTTAAAGAAAAAGTGTCCATAATCCAATCTATTTTTGTTAACCTAACAAATAAAATTTTTTGCTATCTATTTGTTTATATCAGAAGTTTTTTAGCTGAAACTCTTCCTTTATTTTATTTTTTATCATAATTTAGGACTTAACTCTTATACCCCGGATAATTATTTTGATCTTTCTTTCAATTAATTCAAGCGGTGGCTAAAATTAGGATTTTTTAATTTCTTATAAGTATATCTCCAACTTTTGCTCTGAAATAGCAAAAACTTAAGTATGAGGGTATTTGATGAGTTGTAAATATACGTATTTTTATGTACATTAATTAAGTCATCTTAGTTAATTTCTATTATTTTTAGTTAATTTTGTTCAATGAAATCTTCCTTTTTTATAAATTTTGTACTAACTTAATTTATTTTATTTTTCTGAAATTTTCCAGAAATTGTCCAAATTTCAAGTTACACGCCCGTGTACTTCAGGTCACGCTCGTGACCTTGGCGTGTAACATTCAATTTCAGTGAAATCAACCGCATTCAAAGAAAATTCAAGACACGCCCCTACACAACCGTGTTCAATATAACACGCCTGTGACCTAGCCCCGTGTCATGACAGCTCGACGTTCCGCGCTCGAAGATCATCGACCCGACTGACACGCCCGTGTGAAGATGTGACACAGGCGTGACCTCTCCACCTGGCCCGACAAGATGTCGTCGATGACTTATTAACACGATGTCGTCCCCAGATCGACCTACTGAACACGCCCATACTACACGCCCGTGTCAGCAGAGTCACGCCCGTGACTGCCACGTGTACATCCGCAAAGTCAAACCATCCATCAGTTCTTTAAATCACATCATGAACAGTGCTTACACTCCCCCTACACGCCCGTGACCTCGGGAGTGTACTTAGAAAATTTTGCCTATAAATTGAAAATTTCTGTAAGGATTTCTGTTCTTCTTTTTTGGATCCATTTTGCTTAGGGTTGGCTGCTTAGGTGTTTTCTATGCTATGTAAGGTAATTTCTCTCCTTCTCCTTTATTTTTAGCTTTGTAATCACCTTTTTAGATTAATAAAATTTGTATATTTTTTTCCTTTACGTTGTTATGGAATTCATCTATGTGCCGACCCTAAACAATCTTATTTTTATTTGTTTGTTTTATATCTTTATTTTAGTTCTTTTAAAATGGATGTGTGCGTGTATGAGTATAAATTTATGCTTCTAGGTTTTTGTTATTTCTTTTACTTAGATTCGTTTAGTGTTAGGATTTTTCCACTCTTTTTTTTCATTTTTATGAGTTTATAAAGGTATCTAAAAAGTGGTTTTGATTTTTCTTTAACTTAGGTTTTTTTAGGTTTTAAAACTTTTTGTACTTTTTCTGCTTTATTTCCACTTTTTAAGCTCTTTTATATAATCATAAGAATGAAAAGTTATCGTTTTAATTTTTCGAACACCTTCATTTTTTCTTTTATTTTCAAAAACTTTTGCTCATATTATTTTTATTTCTTCGTTTTATGCACTTTTAACACATTTTAGCGGTAGAAATGTATTTATTTTAATTTTTCGAGCACTTTGATTTTCCCTTTTATTTGCAAATCTTTTTGCTCCTTTAATTTTTATTTTTTCTTTTATGCATTTCTACCACATTCTAGCGGTAGAAATGTAGTTGTTTTAATATTTAGATAACTTCGTTTTTCGCTTTTTTTCGTTTGTGTGCGTGCATGTATGAGTTAATCTTTATCGTTTTCTTTCATTCCTGTCGAGTGCGTGTGTGTTTTATTTCATGTATGTTGAAATCGGAATCCGGCCTCCTGTGGAGTTCGACCCTTGGGGAAGGGGTGGTCTCGCACCTACTTTGCTCCTGCAAGAAAAACAACAAAGGGGACAAGGAAAAACAGACCCAAGGGCTCGGCAGGGAGGTCCCACCACAAACCCGGAAGATCTCAGAGCGCTTCCCCTCCTTAGCCAGATGTCGAGCTAAGGTACCCTCAGAAATCACTTGAAAACTGAAGCAGGGGGCACAGGAAGCATGCTCTCTGGGGTACCCCTTGGGTCCTATCTATAGCTTTTGAAATCCGGACTGCCAATAACCAAAAGAACCGACCTGAAATTACCAGAAAACCCTTGGCTGGGTCTGCTAACAGCCAAACTCCGCTGTTTTGAAGGGCTATGGGCAGACCAGCAGGGGCAAAACAGTAAAAAGTACCTCACACATCCGGGCGAGCTGGGGAGTTCTGGCCACCTCGGCATGTGCTGCTCGCCTACCGCTGCCGAGATCCACTGCGAGGACGCGAGTTGCGTGTCGCTCGGTGAATGCCGAGCTCGGGGTCGCCGACCGTCGATCTCTGGTCGATGGATGCCGAGCTCGGGCTCGCCCTCTTTACTATCGAGCTCGCCTATTGTCCTCAGCCCAATTTGCCTGGCCCCTGGTGACCTTGCTCGCCGGACACAGGGTTGTACACAATCCCCGCTCTTTTCGAGCTTGTGAAAGCTCGGAAAGAAACATCCAACCCCAAGTGCGCGGCGAGCACTGGTTGGCGAGTTGGAGGGAATCTTCTGGTGGGGGCCACCTGCGGCTACATATATGTGCACCTGCCCAGCTGCCTGGCTCTTGCCATTCTTCCTACTGCTTTACCAAGATGCCTCTTCCTAAGGAGATCCAAGAGCGCATAAACCGAGCTCGCCAGGCCTTCGCGGCTGGCGTTGCCGCTCTGACAGCGGTCCCTGCGAAAGCTCCCCAAACCGATCCTGCCGAGCCCAGTTCAAAGAAGTCAAAACCGTTCCCTGAAGCAGCCGAGCCCATTTTCCACGACCTGAGGGCCACCCTGGCTTGCGAGACCGGCTCTTCCACCCAAACCATTTTGGAGAAGGATAGGGAGATCGTCGTGGTCGGCGACGACCTGGATGGCCAACCAGATGGCGAGGGCGACGTGCTGCGGGGCACCGCGCCGCGAGGCGAGGTCACGCTCGCCACCTCGTGATTATCAGCAAAGGACAACCATCCCCGGGATCCGCCGCTTCTCTTCGGGATCCTGCCGGTGAGCTCGCAGAGGCCAAATTCGCCTGCGGATTCCCCCCTCCTCGCCAAATTGACGCGGCCGCTGGGGAGGGTCTGCGGAACATTCCCACCCCGGGATTTGAGCTCATCTCGCCGGGGGCTCGCGGCCCTGGTCGCGGGAAGGATCTGAGGTTCATCCCTCCCCGCATCTCTTTTGAAATGCCGAGCTCTTCAGGTCAGCTTTGCTTGACTCCTTGCTACATAAGCTTTTGCTCTTTTTGCTAATACCTGTCTTTACAGCTCTTCCCAGTCAATCGGCTGCCGAGGAATCCTCGCGGGCAGCCCACTACTCTCCTCTCCCCTCCCCGAGCTCGCTGGACTCTTACCTGGGTCCTGATGTGGATCAAGGCGAGTTGACGAGGAGAGAGGTCAAGCTCCTCAAAAAGCTGGTGTGCGGACTGCGCGAGGTTCAGGGGGTCAACGAGACGCTGCAGCGCGACTACGCATGTCTTGCTGACGAGGTCCACCGCAGCCAAGCTGGCGAGCTGATGTCCCCTTCCCGGCTCCTGGACGAGATAGACGACGACCTCTCGGTTGCGCAGAGGAATTCCGGAAGGATCCGCAAGCTGCTCCGCGCGCGGCAGCCTGGGTGGCGGGGGTCGCGAGGCCGGGGTAGGTAAGTCAGCGGGCTCCTTTGCCGAGCTGACCGACACTCACATCCCGATGCCCTGCCTGCTTGCGTGCCCTGCTTCTTTAAATCCCAAACTTTATTTCTGTAATGAATAAATCTTAGAATATAATCAATCATATTACTGAATAAAATGATGCGATGTTCGACTTAGCCTCGGTCGGGATGTGCCGGAAGTCGGCGAGCTGGGGTGGCGAGTTGGGGTGGCGAGCTGGGGCGGCGAGCTGAGTTGATTTGACAGCCCGCCCCAGATTCCTTTTCCTATAAATAGCCCCCCACCCTCACCTACCCCCCGTACTGCCTTTATTGCTTTGCTTCCCTTTCTCTGTGCTCTCCTTTTTCCCTGCTCGTGTAGTGCTTTCTTCTCGCGAATATGGGCAAGACCAACCTAGATGTCGATGGCCGCTCCAAGTGCGCGCAGCACTTCACGGACAACTGCTTCTTCGAGGGGCACACCAGTGAGGAGGAGCTCGCTGAATTCGTGGTGGAGTGCATGCCGCCGGGTTTCGAGGCGCGCATGCCGAGGATGGGCGAGGCCATCAACACCTTTTACGAAGATGAGCTCGCCTTCCCCATCTCGCACTTCGAGGTGGGGCTACGCCTTCCCCTGTGGCCGGAGATCCGGTAGATCTTGAAGTACTACAGGGCCGTCCCCGCGCAGCTGAACTCCAACGCCATCGCGATGATGGTGGCGTTCGCGAGCTACCTCCGGCGGGAGAAGATCGAGTTCAACCTGACGGTGTTCAGGAAGCTCTTCTCCTACAAGGCGACGCCGGACGGGGTCGCCTACTTTGGCGGCTCCTTGATGAAAGTTCGCGAGATCGCGAACAAGCACCATACCTGGATGACCAATATCGCCTTTATCAAGGGCGATCTCGGCAACATCCCTTACTCGCCGCAACAAAAAGGCGAGGAGGTGTAACGCCCGCCGGCCGTGTCCGGCAATGATGCCGAGCTTCACAAATTCTTCCTCCACAAAGATTTTGAGGTCGCCTTCTTGCGGAGGGGCCTCGACGCGCTCCCCCCGTTCTGCCCGGCGAAGGTATGCTTCCCTTCTAATCTTGTCGAGCTCGCCTGTCCGCCGAACTCGGCACATCACCTCTGAATTCATAACTCTTTTGTGTTTTCCTGCAGGGGAGCGAATAATCCCCGTGAACCCGCCGTTCGCGGATCCGGGGCTCCACACCGACCCTCTTGCTCGCGAGAGGGCGGCGGCGCTGGCCTGTCGAGATGAGGCGGCCCTCTCGCAGCCCTCTTCTAGCACGAGGCGTCCTGAGGGCGCGGGATCGAACCCGCCATCCGGCCACCGTCAGATAAAGAAGATGCGGAGGGCCCTTCTCGATCCGCGGGGGCAACAACAACATCCCATCACCAAGTACATCAGTTCGTCGACGACCCCTCCTGACGCGTCGCCGGAGAGCCCACTGAAGGAGATAACCAGCAAGGGGCGGAAAAGTGGCGAGGGCCCCTCTTCCACGGCGGCGATCTCTCCTCCTCCAACGGCGAAGCGGACTGCCCGCGAGCGCGCGCCGCCGAAGCAACATCCCCTCTTCAACTTCGGCGCGCGCTGGAAGGATTCGGCGGGCGAGCCCATGCTGCAGTGGGACGAGCTCGCTCATCGAGTCTCCGTCTCCACTCTTCATCCCTCCTGGCACGACCGCGAGCCTGCCACTGGTCACGCCTACGCCCTCGACTTCGGCCTATATGGCCGGGAGGATGCTGAGGCCTACAAGAAGACGACCCTCCGGCAGCTCGGCCATGAGGGTATGCAGTCCCACCTGCGGACCCTGGAGCTGCACCACATGCTGGCGCGCCGCAGCTTCTCCCTCAGCCACCAACTCGAAAGGGCTGAGCAGGCTCGCGACCTCGCCAAGGACAAGGTCACCGACTAGGCGAGGCGGCTCGGCATAGCGGAGGGTCTACTCGCCCAAGCCGCCGGCGGGTTGGTAAGCGCCAAGCGCTGCTCCTCTCTTTTACTTAGAAAAGTTTTGTGCTGCTGCTAAATGGACTCTTTTCCAGGATGCCAAGGCGGCGGGCGAGCTTCAGGCTCGCAACACTGAGCTGGGGGAGGAGGACAGTCAGCTGCGTGCACTACTGGTCGCGGATGCCGACGCTGCAGGGGAACTCCAGGCTCGCAACGCTGAGCAGGGGGAGGAGATCCGCCGGCTGCGTGCACGCCTTGCCGAGCTGGAGGGCGCGAACACAAAGCTGAAGGGGGAGAACCAGCACCTCCTTGGCGAGGTGCGCCGCCAGGCCGAGATCTTCTTCCCGCCTCACGACATCGATCCTACCCTCCCCTACAAAAGCCCGCGTATCTTTGGCGAGGCCGACCTCGCCGAGAGACTGCGGATCAACTCCATCCAAGCCGCCGAGTGCACCCTCCAGATGATGAAAGATTCTGCGGTGCTGGTGGAGGGGTGCGAGGGGATCTCGTCTCGGGACCTGATGCCGAGCTTGTTTCCGGCGACGCCGCCCAGCGAGAAGGAAGACAGCCTGGACGCCATGTTCGGGAAGAGCTTCCAGGATCCTTCGGGTGACGGCGGGGATCAGTCCGGCGGAGGGGGCGAGGCCTGAGGGCAGCTGGCACTTTTGTTTTCTTTTTTCCTTTTTCTTTGTTCGCTCGCCCCATGTAACTACTTTTTGCATATAATGAAAGTTTTTTGATCATACCGGTTTCACTTCCTTTCTTTACTATGCTTGTTGTGCTCTGGATTTATGCGAGTGCTTCTCCCCGTGACTTCGCCGAGACAGGTTTCGCGAGTAGAGCAGTTATGAGAGCGCGCCTACGAGTGGACGCGTTTTGAGTGTTCGCCGACCCCCCAGCGATTCGGGGGTGAGTTGCTCTCCGCCCTTGTCACGCTACCCTAACTCGCACGCAAGCCATCCAGGTTGAGCCCGAAAACAGGAGAAATTTCTACAAGTCTAATGGTCAAAGGGAGAGAGGTGCCCCGGTCCGGCTTGCTTTCCATTGGCGAGGCCCGGGCTCGTGTCCCACTCGCCAATGCCGAGCCAGGATTGACGAGTGCACATTCGCTCATGCCGAGTCCTCCAGCCTGGCTTGCCTTCTTGATCCTGTCGAGCTGGGCTTGTCGAGCCCGAGCTCGCCCTGACAGAACCTTTTCCCCTTTGCTCCCTGGCACTGAGACTTTGACCCGTATCTGACGATTTCAAGGCCGACACCATCGAGTGACCTCTGGCCCTGTCAGCTAGGTGAGCCTGACCGCGGGATCTGCTCGAGGCTAAGGATGACACCGAGTGACTTCCAGCCCTGCCAGCTAGGTGAGAGCCTGGACAGCGGGATCTGCTCGGGGTCCACTACTAATACCATCGAGTGACTTCCAGCCCTGTCAGCTAGGTGAGAGCCTGACAGCGGGATCTGCTCGAGGCCAAGGATGATACCGAGTGACTTCCAGCCCTGCCAGCTAGGTGAGAGCCTGGCAGCGGGATCTGCTCGGGGTCCACTACTAATACCATCGAGTGACTTCCAGCCCTGTCAGCTAGGTGAGAGCCTGACAGCGGGCTGCTCGAGGCCAAGGATGACACCGAGTGACTTCCAGCCCTGCCAGCTAGGTGAGAGCCTGGCAGCGGGATCTGCTCGGGGTCCACTACTAATACCATTGAGTGACTTCTAGCCTGTCAGCTAGGTGAGCCTGACAGCGGGATCTGCTCGAGGCTAAGGATGACACCTGAGTGAGTTCCAGCCCTGCCAGCTAGGTGAGAGCCTGGCAGCGGGATCTGCTCGGGGTCCACTACTAATACCATCGAGTGACTTCCAGCCCTGTCAGCTAGGTGAGAGCCTGACAGCGGGATCTGCTCGAGGCCAAGGATGACACCGAGTGACTTCCAGCCCTGCCAGCTAGGTGAGAGCTTGGCAGCGGGATCTGCTCGGGGTCCACTACTAGTACCATCGAGTGACTTCCAGCCCTGTCAGCTAGGTGAGAGCCTGACAGCGGGATCTGCTTGAGGCCAAGGATGACACCGAGTGACTTCCAGCCCTGCCAGCTAGGTGAGAGCCTGGCAGCGGGATCTACTCGGGGTCCACTACTAATACCATCGAGTGACTTCCAGCCCTGTCAGCTAGGTGAGAGCCTGACAGCGGGATCTGCTCGAGGCCAAGGATGACACCGAGTGACTTCCAGCCCTGCCAGCTAGGTGAGAGCCTGGCAGCGGGATCTGCTCGGGGTCCACTACTAATACCATCGGGTCCACTACTAATACCATCGAGTGACTTCCAGCCCTGTCAGCTAGGTGAGAGCCTGACAGCGGGATCTGCTCGAGGCCAAGGATGACAGCCCTGCCGAGTGACTTCCACTCGGGGTCCACTACTAATACCCCTTCCAGCCCCAGCTAGGTGAGAGCCTGGTTACTTCCAGCGGGATCTGCTCGGGGTCCACTACTAATACCATCGAGTGACTTCCAGCCCTGTCAGCTAGGTGAGAGCCTGACAGCGGGATCTGCTCGAGGCCAAGGATGACACCGAGTGACTTCCAGCCCTGCCAGCTAGGTGAGAGCCTGGCAGCGGGATCTGCTCGGGGTCCACTACTAATACCGAGTGACTTCCAGTCAGCTAGGTGAGAGCCTGACAGCGGGATCTGCTCGAGGCCAAGGATGACACCGAGTGACTTCCAGCCCTGCCAGCTAGGTGAGAGCCTGGCAGCGCTGGATCTGCTCGGGGTCCACTACTAATACCATCGAGTGACTTCCAGCCCTGTCAGCTAGGTGAGAGCCTAACAGCGGGATCTTCTCGAGGCCAAGGATGACACCGAGTGACTTCCAGCCCTGCCAGCTAGGTGAGAGCCTGGCAGTGGGATCTGCTCGGGGTCCACTACTAATACCATCGAGTGACTTCCAGCCCTGTCAGCTAGGTGAGAGCCTGACAGCGGGATCTGCTCGAGGCCAAGGATGACACCGAGTGACTTCCAGCCCTGCCAGCTAGGTGACAGCCTGGCAGCGGGATCTGCTCGGGGTCCAAAATATATTACATTCCACTATGCAGGCTAGTTACGATAATATCCTGGAGTTGAAGGAATTTATTATAATCAAAGTGCTGCTTACACGCTTCAGGGGAAAAATCGTTTTAGGTCGTCACCACTCCAGGTGAGACTCAGGGTCTCGCCCTCTACATTTTGGAGTTGGTAGCCCCCTGATCCCAAGGCTACCTTTACAATGAATGGCCCCTCCCAGCTGGGATTGATCTTCCCTACGGATGCTGACCTCCCTCCTGCATCTACTTTCTTCAGCACCAAGTCCCCTTCCACGAACTGCTTGACCCTGACATGCTTGTCAAAGTACTTGGCCATTCTTCTTTTCACCTCCTCCTGCCGGATAGCGGAAAGGTCTCTCACCTCTTCCACCATGTCAAGGGAGAGCCTCTGTTCCTCCTCATTCTCTGCTTGCCATTCCTTACGGCCTTCTTTAACTGCCACGACTCGCGGTGTTTGGACTTCGAATTCTATGGGGAGCACTGCTTCGCAGCCGTGGGAGAGTTTGAAGGGGGTCTCTCTTGTAGCCATGTTGGGGGTGGTACTTAGGGCCCAAAGAACCGCAGGAAGCTGCTCCACCCAGCTCCCTTTCAAATTCTCCACCTTCTTTTTGAGGAGGTTGACGATGATCTTGTTTGCGGCCTCCACCTGCCCGTTACTCCTGGGGTGATGGACCGAGGCGAACCTGAGATCGATTCCAAGCTGTTCGCAGAAGCTAGTGAACTCGGCACTAGCGAACTGGGGCCCGTTGTCCGTGACGATGGCCTGGGGCAGCCCATGGCGACAGATGATCTCCCCCCAAACAAAATTCCTGATCACATGGGAGGTCACCTTGGCCAACGCCTTCACCTCCATCCACTTTGAGAAGTAGTCAATCATCACCAAGAGGAACCTTCTCTGGCCGCTGGCCTGGGGGAACGGCCCGACCAAATCCATTCCCCAAATTGCGAAGGGCCATGGGGTCGTGATACTTCTGAGTCGTTGGGTCGGTTGTAGCTGGAGAGGGGCAAACAGCTGGCACTTATGACATCGTCTTGCGAACTCAGCGGCGTCTCGGCCCAGGGTGGGCCAGAAATACCCTTGCCTGACTATCCTCCCCTCCAGGGTCCGACTACCGGAGTGACTCCCACATTCCCCGGAGTGGACTACCTCCAAGATCCTTCGTGCTTCTCCCTCGATCACGCAGCGGGCTAGCATCCCTGAGAGGGTCTTTCGGTATAGCTTCCCGTCCTGGAGGAGGTAATAGGCTGACTTGTGCCTCAGTTTCTTCTTATCTACCCCCTCCGGATATTCTCCTGTGGAGAGGAAAGTCACCACTGGATCCATCCACGAAGCTTGTTGATCGATTTCCATGAGCTCTCCTTCCTCGATGGAGGGGCGGAACAGGTCGGTGATGGTACCCCCCACCTGGGGACCATGCTTCGCTAGCTGATCTGCTTGTTCATTCTCTTCCCTTGGCATGTGTCGGATGGAGAAGGTTTGAAAAGTGCCAATGACCCCCTTCACCTTGGCCAAGTACGATCGCAGGGTGGGCTCCCTCGCCTCGAACTCCCCGTTAATCTGAGAAGCCACTACCATGGAGTCAGTAAGGACCTCCACATCTGATACCCCCAGTTCCCTGTCCAGGCGCAGCCCCGCTATCACGGCCTCGTACTCGGCCTGGTTGTTGGTAATGGGGAAGTGCACCACCACCGTTTGCTCAATACGAGTCCCCTGAGGGCTCTGCAGGATTACCCCTACCCCTAGGGAATGTCTTCCCGAGGCACCATCCACCCTCACCTTCCAAGGGGTCGGGTGGGTGAGCTCTTCCTCCATCACTTCAACCACGTAGTCGGCCAGGAAGTCGGCCATCGCCTGAGCTTTGATTGAGAGCCGCGGAACGAAGGAGACATTGAACTCGCTCAGCTCCACCGACCACTTAGCCAACCTGCCTGAATGCTCCACCCCCTCGAAGATGTTGCGGAGGGTATGGTCGGTCACCACCCGGATGGAGTGTGCTTGGAAGTAAGGTCGTAGCCTCCTGGCCGAGATGATTAGGGCAAAAGCCAGCTTCTCCAAAATCGGATACCTGAGCTCGGCCTTCCTCAGGACCCTGCTCACGTAATAAATAGGGAGCTGCCTCTTTCCCTCTTCACGAACCAAGACGGAGCTCAAGGCCTCCGCCCCGACCCCGAGATATAAAAACAGGTCCTCCCCTTCCTTCGGTCCTTGGAGCAGCGGGGCCTATGTCAACTGCACTTTGAGGGCCTGGAACGCCTCCTCACACTCCCTGGTCCATTCAAACTTTTGACCACCCCTTAGCGTTTTGAAGAAGGGGGAGCACTTCTCCCCTGCCCGTGAAAGGAAGCGACTCAGCCCTGCTAGCTTTCCCGTCAGCCGTTGGACCTCCATTGCATTCCGCGGGGACCCCTGCTCCAAGATAGCCTTGATCTTATCTGGATTTGGCTCTACCCCTGCGGGGGTGAGGAGGTGCCCCAAAAACTTTCCCCTGCTGGCCCCAAAGACACATTTTAGGGGATTCAATCGCATCTTGTACTTTCGCAGGGTGGCGAAGGTCTCCCCCAGGTCCCGGAGGTGGGAGTCCACATCCCGGCTTTTGATCATGAGGTCATCTACATACACCTCTAAATTCCTCCCCCTTTGCACCTTAAAGACCCTATCCATCATTTTCTGGTAGGTTGCCCCGGCATTCTTCATCCCGAAGGGCATCATCCTGTAGCAGTAGCATCCATCCCCTGTGATGAACGAGACATCCTTGATGTCTGGAGGGTGCATCCTGATCTGATGGTAACCTGAAAAAGCATCTAAAAAACTCATTATAGAAAAACCGACGGCTGAGTCAACCTGCGCGTCGATCCGAGGCAAAGGATAACAGTCCTTAGGACAAGCTTTATTAAGTAAGGAAAAGTCGATACACATCCTCCATCGGCCATCCCCTTTTTTAACCATAACCACGTTGGAGACCCAGCCGGGGTACTAAATCTCAGACACGAAGCCGGCCTTGAGGAGTTTCGCCACCTCCTCCCTGATGGGCTCCGCCAGCTTGTCCGCAGTGGACCTCTTCTTCTGCTGAACGGGGCGTGTTCCCGGGTCCAGGTTGAGGCGGTGGCAAGCCACATCTGCGTCAACCCCCGGCATCTCCGCGGCGTTCTAGGCGAAGATGTCCACGTTCTTTTGGATGCACTCCAGCATCCTGCCTTGGTCCTCCGGGGTCAGCCCCCCGCTGACGCGGATCTTCTCTATCCTTCCTCCTTGGGTGAGTACCTCCAGCTCCACCACTTCCTCTGCTGCCTCCAGCCTGGATTGCTCCCCCCATCCCTCGACATCCCCTTCATCCGGAACGGGGACCTCTACCTCCATCTCTCCTCCCACGGCCCTTACTTCGGCCACCTCCTCCAGATCTCCTCCTGCCGCCTTTTCTGCGCAGTCCTTCACTCCCAGCTCCTCCCTTCATGCTTCCTGCTCGACCTCCTCCATCCTTCGCCCCATCTCCTCAGCTCCCTCCTACCAGGAGAGGGTGTTCACCGCGGTGACATAACACTCTCGCGCCACCTTTGGATCCCCCCTAACCCTGACCTGGACCCTCTCAGCGTTGAACTTCAAGCACTGATGGAAAGATGAGGGGACGCAGCGGAAGGCGCTGATCAGGGGCCTCCCGAAGATGGCGCTGTAGCTGCTGGGGGCGTCCACAATGACGAACTTGCAGTTTCGAGACTGCCCCCCCCCCCCCAAGGTGACATGGAGGCCAACTCCTCCCTCTACTTCCTTCCTCTGTCCTGAAAACCAGAACAAGGGGCCATCTGAGGCCAGCACCCTCTTTGCCTCCACCCTTATCGCGTCGAACGCCTTTTTGAAGATGACGTTGACGGAACTCCCGTTGTCCACGAGGATCCGAGAGACGTTGAAGTTCTCGATGGCCTCCTTGATGACTAGCGCATCACAAAACGGATCCTCGTGGTCTGGCATATCTCTCCTGGAGAAAGTGATCCTCTCTTCCAGGGGTGGGGTTTGGGACGTGGAGGCGACGCTCCGCCGATACATGGTGTGGAGACTTGCCTTGCGGGAAGCCTCGATCCCCCACCCCCATGGATCACTCCGATCCCTCCTCGGGTCCCCACATCCACCCGGTCTTCGCACCGATCCTCCTCCGCCCGAGGCAGGACCTCCTCAATTCTTACTTCCTGCCGCCCCTACTGCTGGTGCTGCAATTAAAATTCAACAAACCGCAGACGCCCCCTTGGATACCCTGTTGAAAACTCAACAAACCGAAGGAGAATACACCCACTTATAATGTTGAAAGTTTTCCCGGATCGTGGAGTTAGCAGGGGTTATCTCAACAAAGCAGTAACAACCAGCAACACATGCAGCACAAGCTTCTTTATTGATCAAGAGCAACCTTCTTTACAAGGCGAGACATACATGGCGAGACATGCTTCACCAAAACCCAACACCGGGAGAGCAGAGACAGTTACAAAGACAAGAACAAACAACAAGCCGCGCGGACTCAATCAACAAGCCGCCGACCTACTGCTGTGGAGTCCGCTCAGTCCGCCAGGTCGCCAGACCACAACCCAAGCCGCGCAGACTCACCCCTTATTCCAATGCTTAGCTCTTCACCGCCGATCTGCAGGCCGCCTGACCGCGAGGTCACCTAGCCGCCAGACCGCACTAGCTGCGTCACCGAATGGAACAGTCCGCCTGAAGCAGGCGACTTCCTGAACCCCGAACCAAGTTGCCAAAGAGGAGACCGCCTGGTCGCTATCCGCGACCTGCTGTTTACCGCCTGTTGCTTAACCGCAGAGTCCGCACTGTCCCTGACCGCAATCAGAGCCAAGTCCTGGCTTTCCAGCGCTATCCGCACAACCTGCACAGCACAACCGGGTCAACTCTCAATCCACGCGGACACCAAAGTCCAGACCGCAGCAACTAACACGAGCTCAATTACTGTTCACTTACTTCGGTCTAGGTTCCTTTTTTTTCCTGATGTGACATGGGTCCTATTTATAGGCACGACGATGAGTATGGTCACCACCATAGCCGATAGGATCACCGCCACATCCCGCAGCTAGAACAAGTGTGTCCGCCAGCCCGCGGGCACACATTCCAGTTCGCCGCTCCTGTGCAGATAGCCAGTCCACCCCAGCTTCTCCAAGGCCGGACTCCAATATCTAGCCCGCCTTGCCGCCAGATGCCAAGCCAGGACCACCACAGCCGGACTCCACAACAGCCGTGTCCGCCATTCTGTGGACAAGGCATCAGCCCGCAAAACCCGAGCCCGCAGCCTCGCCATCAAGGCACCTGCCGGACTCAGCGGACACCCGGCTTCCGTCCGCATATCCCAAGTCCATTGCCTCATAGCCAAGGCACCTCCGGACTTAGCGGACACGCCAATCCAGTCCGCTAACAGCAGACTCCAGTCCGCAACTCCTGAGTCCAAAACCTCATCACAAGGCTAAACCAGACTCAGCGGACTCTGGCTCCAGTCCGCACGCTCCTGCACAACAAATTCTCCAGTCCGCATTTCCCCAAGCTAGCAAACAAGGCAACAGCACTTCTACTACGCTTGGCGGACTGAGAAACCAGCCTGCGCTCCACTGCGCGATCTCCCCGGACTGAGCCATCCTGGACTTGGTTCAGATCACACCAAGTCCAGTCCACTGGCCGCAAGGGCCAGTCCGCATTTACTGGCGGACACTGGATCTAGCCCGCCATACCGGGCGACCTCCACTTTCTGTCCGCGCTGACTGGCGATCTCCGCGGCTTCCCGCTGCACCAGAGCAAGACCAAGGCAACTGCCAAACCGGTTTGCCGAGCTCTAGTTCTTCAGTCCGCTTCATGCCCGACTCTGCGGATAGCATTTCTATCCGCCCGGTTACTTCCTGGGAGTCAACTGCCTGCTGAGCATACACTGGCCTGTCAGACCGCTGCTGCTGTCCGCGTAGTCCGCGCGAACAGACCGCCCAGGCCGCCATAGAGCAAACCGCTTGCAACATCCCTGCCGACCTAGCAGTCTGCCAACCCTGTCAGCGTAGTCCGCGCGGATAGGTTTCCCAAGCCTTCCATTCACCTACTTTCACTTCACAGAATTCAACACTCCCCCTTGAAGTGAGAAGTGGTGAATAACTCCAGCAGCTCCCGTAACCTTGCACCTGGTCCCTCCGATAGCATCTATGAAGAGATGTCCAAGACATAGTCCTCGCCCCGCATATCATGGACCATGAGGGAGCCCTCCATCATCTCCAAAAAGGAGTCATGCTTCCCTCTGCCTTCTTCAGCTTCAACCTCCACTCTTGCATCACAGGAGTATCACCAACTTCCTTGGACACTGAAGTCCAAGCCTCGTTGCCTCTGAGAGAAGTCACCTCTTCAGACTTGGTGTCAACCACCTCCTTGATTCTAGTGGGGTCATCACAGCCAGAAGAACCTTGCTCGACCTGAGGGCTAACAAGGAAACACGGGACCAAGTCCGCCATGTTCCCTTCACAATATCGAGCTGGTGGCTTACTGATCCTCTTCGATCTCCGAAGAACCTGATCATGGCTAACCACCTCCGCTGCTATTGAACCAGCTCCGTTCCCGAGCAAACCCGGAACAATGCTCCCTTTGCTCCCTGAACAAGACGCCTCCTTACTGGAACCAAAAGCATCTGGAGCAATGCTCCCCCTGCTACCTGAACCAGAAGACTCCCCTCTTGAACAAGAACGGCCTGGAACATCGCTCCCCTTGCTTCCTGAACCGGAAGCTTCCGCCTTCGAGCCAGAAGAACCTGGAGCATCGCTCCCCCTTCTTCCCGACTCTGACGCCTTTGCCCCGGATCTAGAACAACCTGGAGCACCTGGTGACTCAGGCAACTCCACTTCCTTAGCAGCAGCCTCCTTCAGCCCAACATCTGACCTGCTTATCTCTAGCTCCACATAAGAGCTACCCCAATACGGCGTCAACTCATCAAAAACAATGTCTCTCAACACTATGAGTTTCTTCGTCGCAGGATCCATACACCTCCATCTTCTTCTCTACTCATCATACCCAACAAAGACTAGCTTTGTCTTGAGAGCACCCGGAGAGTGTATATAGCAGGTAGATCCAAACACCTGAAGGTGCTTTACTTAGGGCTTCACTCCGAACATCAGCTCATAAGGAGTCTTCATTATGATCGGACTAAGAGGCATCCGGTTGATCACATGAGCAGCACAGGCCGTTCCTTCCACCCAAAGAGCCTTCGGAACGCCTTTACTCTGAAGCCAACACTTGCAGGTCTCCGTTAACCAACGGATCATCCGAGCTGCAATACTACCCTGTTGTGAAGTATGTCCACAAGAAAGCTCCATCCGGATCCCTTGCTTCCTGCAAAAGCGTGAGAACTCGGTTGAGCCAAACTCACCACCGATACATGTCCTCAACACCTTGATCCTCCGGCCAAGCTGGCCTTCACAAGCTTCTTGAACTCCACAAACAAGCGTACCATGTTGGACTTCTTCTTCATAAAGTATACCTAAGTATACCCAGAATAGTCATCAACCAATATCAGCATGAACCTGCTGCCTCCAAGACTAGCCGTGACGGTCGGTCCCACCATAGCACAATGGACAACCGCCAATGGTGCATTACATCTGGATTGTGCTTTGTCGACCATGAAGCGATAGGCTTCACTTTCCTGACATCCCGCACACCCCCGACCATCGCCATAGGATGACAATCTAGGCAAGCCTCTTATGAGTCTTCTTTCCGCCATTGCTTTCAGCTTGTCCATCCCTACATGCCCTAGTCTTTCATGCCAGATAGCTGTACTATCACTGGAATTCATCCGATCAACTCCAGAACTAGTTGAAATCCCAACTACGTTCTTCTCCTTCCTCCCTACCTGAGCAACGTTCGCCGAGAGCAAGGTAACCTTGCACTCCTTCCGAAGATGACCTTGCTGCTTGCATTTATAGCGCCGTGGTCCTTCCTTCCTCTTCCTATCACGCCTAGGAGAAACACTCCTTTCTTCCTGATACGAAGTAGAGGGATCATCTTCAGCAGCAACCTTCAACTCCTTCCTGAACAACCCATCAAGGGAAGTCCAGACCTCCGCAGCTGACCGACATCCACTGATGTGGTCCAAGAGCTCCGATGAGATCACCTGCTTGAGAATAGACTCCGCTTTCGCATTTGCCTCCTTCCAAGCTCTCATCGCCTCAGCATTGCCAGCAGTATCCTCTTGTCTTCCTTCTCCGCATACAACCTCCCAAAGGTCCTCGCCAAGAAGAAAGCTCTTCATACAGGACTTCCACCGTTCACAGTTCGTCTCTGTAAGAAGATCAATACCAAGACAACTTGCATCCTCCACTGTCATGGTTCTACCACTGGTTTCCTCTTCAGACGAGCAACTACTTCCATTGAGCACTGCTTGACCACTCCAACAACCTGGCTTTGATACCATGTTAAAATTCAACAAACCGCAGACGCCCCCTTGGATACCCTGTTGAAAACTCAACAAACCGAAGGAGAATACGCCCATTTATAATGTTGAAAGTTTTCCCGGATCGTGGAGTTAGCAGGGGTTATCTCAACAAAGCAGTAACAACCAGCAACACATGCAGCACAAGCTTCTTTATTGATCAAGAGCAACCTTCTTTACAAGGCGAGACATACATGGCGAGACATGCTTCACCAAAACCCAACACCGGGAGAGCAGAGACAGTTACAAAGACAAGAACAAACAACAAGCCGCGCGGACTCAATCAACAAGCCGCCGACCTACTGCTGTGGAGTCCGCTCAGTCCGCCAGGTCGCCAGACCGCAACACAAGCCGCGCGGACTCACCCCTTATTCCAATGCTTAGCTCTTCACCGCCGATCTGCAGGCCACCTGACCGCGAGGTCGCCTAGCCGCCAGACCGCACAAGCTGCATCACCGAATGGAACAGTCCGCCTGAAGCAGGCGACTTCCTGAACCCCGAACCAAGTTGCCAAAGAGGAGACCGCCTGGTCGCTATCCGCGACCTGCTGTTTACCACCTGTTGCTTAACCGCAGAGTCTGCACTGTCCCTGACCGCAATCAGAGCCAAGTCCTGGCTTTCCAGCGCTATCCGCACAACCTGCACAGCACAACCGGGTCAACTTTCAATCCGCGCGGACACCAAAGTCCAGACCGCAGCAACTAACGCGAGCTCAATTACTGTTCACTTACTTCGGTCTAGGTTCCTTTTTTTTCCTGATGTGACATGGGTCCTATTTATAGGCACGACGATGAGTATGGTCACCACCCTAGCCGATAGGATCACCGCCACATCCCGCAGCTAGAACAAGTCTGTCCGCCAGCCCGCGGACACACATTCCAGTTTGTCACTCCTATGCAGATAGCCAGTCCGCCCCAGCTTCTCCAAGGCCAGACTCCAATATCGAGCCCGCCTTGCCGCCAGAGGCCAAGCCAGGACCACCACAGCCGGACTCCACAACAGCCGTGTCTGCCATTCTGCGGACAAGGCATCCGCCCGCAAAACTCGAGCCCGCAGCCTCGCCAACAAGGCACCTGCCGGACTCAGCGGACACCCGGCTTCCGTCCGCATATCCCAAGTCCATTGCCTCATAGCCAAGGCACCTCCGGACTTAGCGGACACGCCAATCCAGTCCGCTAACAGCAGACTCCAGTCTGCAACTCCTGAGTCCAAAACCTCATCACAAGGCTAAACCGGACTCAGCGGACTCTGGCTCCAGTCCGCACGCTCCTACACAAGCAATTCTCCAGTCCGCATTTCCCCAAGCTAGCAAACAAGGCAACAACACTTCTACTACGCTTGGCGGACTGAGAAACCAGCCCGCACTCCACTGCGCGATCTCCCCGGACTGAGCCATCCTAGACTTGGTTCAGATCACACCAAGTCCAGTCCACTGGCCGCAAGGGCCAGTCCGCACTTACTGGCGGACACTGGATCTAGCCCGCCATACCGGGCGACCTCCAGTTTCTGTCCGCGCTGACCGGCGGTCTCCACGGCTTCCCGATGCACCAGAGCAAGACCAAGGCAACTGCCAAACCGGTCTGCCGAGCTCCAGTTCTTCAGTCCGCTTCATGCCGGACTCCGCGGATAGCATTTCTATCCGCCCGGTTACTTCCTGGGAGTCAACCGCCTGCTGAGCATACACTGGCCTGTCAGACCGCTGCTGCTGGCCGCGTAGTCTGCGCGAACAGACCGCCCAGGCCGCCACAGAGCAAACCGCCTGCAACATCCCTGCCGACCTAGCAGTCCGCCAACCCTGTCCGCGTAGTCCGCGCGGATAGGTTTCCCAAGCCTTCCATTCACCCACTTTCACTTCATAGAATTCAACAGCTGCTCCCTATTCCCTCTCATCTCGAGGAACTCCGGACAGGTGGCTGTGGCGTGCCCCTCTTCCTGGTGGAAGTCGCAATAGGGCAGCTCCACCCTGGACCTCTCTTCTTCTCCTCCTCCATGCTCCCCTCCTTACTGCCAGGGCTATGGCCATGGACTCTTCTTGAACGGGGATTCGGGGCCTCTGGCCCTGCCTCCAGCCTAGGGGGTGATACTGGTCTTGCCTCCCCTGGTAGTGGTCCCTTCCGCAGTACCCTCTCTGTGGCCCCTGCCCTTGCCACTCAGGCATCCATCCCAGCCGCCGGTCGGGCTCCTGATGCCCCCACCTCGACTGCTGCTACCCTTGGAGCTGCCTTTGCTCCATCTGCCTGGGCTCCCCACTTCTCTCCTCCTGTGCCTTTCCTCCTCTCGACTCTTTCTCTTCCTCTGTGGCCCACCTCGCCAACTTCCTTGCACATTCCGGGTTTGACGCCTCTCCGTCGACCTCTCTCGCCGCCCTCTCCATCAACTCTTCGTAGGAGAGGGGGGGAACTCTCTTCAGCTCCATCCAGAAGAAACCCTGTTGTAGGCCCAGGGTAAAAGCCATCATCAGACTATGGCCCGGCATTTCCTAGACTTGAGTAACTTCCTCCTGGAAACGGACCACATAGCTCCCCAACGTCTCGTTCACCCCTTACTTTATGTGGAACAAAGACTCGGACTCCTTCTTCCTCTTCTTGGAGGTAGTGAACCTCAGCATGAACCCTCGGCGCAGGTCCTCGAAGCAGTAGATGGAGCTGGCCGGTAGCTGGTGGAACCACTCCCTTGCCTTCTCCCGAAGGGTGATGGCGAAGAGTCGGCACTTGAATCCGTCCGACATCTGACGGATGGAGACCACGTCCTCAAACCATTGGACATGCTGGACTGGATCCCCCTTTCCGGTGTAATAGGACATCTCGGGTTCCCTGAACCCATCTGGAACTGGAGCTGAAGACACCAGCTCGCTGAAAGGACTTCCTCCCCCCACTGGGCGAGCTGGCGAGTCTCGCGAGCCCAGCTCGCCGAACCGACCTCGGCCAGCTAAACCAGGGAAAAGCTCGCGCCCGGGGAGCTCGCACCCTCGACCTTCCTCGCCCACTTCCTTCCCAGCTCTAGCCTGCCGGAGAGCGTACTCGCCCAAGGACGGGGCAGCCGCGATCTGGACTGCAGGAGTCGAGCACTCGGCCCGCGTGCCGAGTGCGAACTTGACAAGAGTCAGCACCTCGTTTCTGAAATCTTCAAACATCCCCACCATTGAGTGGCGGGGGAGGGGGGGGTCGGCGAGTCCGGCCTGTCGGATCCTTGTCCTCCCGTCATTGAGCTCGCCTGAAGCCTTTCTACGCGTTGACCACTTTCCACGCTCACCGCACCAAAATATTGAAACCGAAATCCGGCCTCCTGTGGAGTTCGAACCTTGGGGAAGGGGTGGTCTCGCACCTACTTTGCTCCTTCAAGAAAAACAACAAAGGGGACAAGGAAAAATAGACCCAAGGGCTCGGCAGGGAGGTTCCACCACAAACTAGGAAGATCTCAGAGCGCTTCCCCTCCTTAGCCAGAGGCCGAGCTAAGGTACCCTCAGAAAGCACTTGAAAACTGGAGCAGGGGCCACATGAATCATGCTCTCTTGGGTACCCCTTGGGTCCTATTTATAGATTTTGAAATCCGGACTGCCAATAACCAAAAGAACCGAACTGAAATTACCAGAAAACCCTTGGCTGGGTCTGCTAACAGCCAAACTCCGCTGTTTTGAAGGGCTATGGGCAGACCAGCAGGGGCAAAATAGTAAAAAGTACCTCACACATCCGGGCGAGCTGGGGAGTTCTGGCCACCTCGGCATGTGCTGCTCGCCTACTGCTGCCGAGCTCCACTGCGAGGACGCGAGTTGCGTGTCGCTCGGCGAATGCCGAGCTCGGGGTCGCCGACCGTCGATCTCTGGTCGACGGATGCCGAGCTCGAGCTCGCCCTCTTTACTGCCGAGCTCGCCTATTGTCCTCAGCCCGATTTGCCTGGCCCCTGGTGACCTTGCTCGCCGGACACGGGGTTGTACAATGTAGAGTGTGTGAGTTTTATTTTTGTAGAGTGTAGTTTTTAATTTCTGTACAGTGTGTGTGTTTTCATTTCCAGTAGAGTGTCTATGTTTATAGTTTTGTAGAGTGCGTGTGTGTGTTTTCATTTCCAGTAGAGTGTATGTGTTTATATTTTTGTAGAGTGCGTGTGTGTTTTCATTTCTTTAGAGTGTGTGCATTTAATTTCAGTAGAGTGAGTGTGTGTTTTTATTTTCAATATAATGCGGACATGTGTTTTAATTTCTGTAGAGTGTGTGTGGGGGTGTATTTATTTCCTCCTACTCATTTGAGTAGGACTCGCTTTCATTTCCCGCTTACTCGTTTGAGTAGGACTTGTCATTTACTGCTTTCATTTCCCGCCAACTCATTTGAGTAGGACTCGCAATTTACTGCATTCATTTAACGCTTTCTTTACTGCTTTATTTTCTGCTTTCATTTTCTCGCTTTCTTTCCACAAGTCGTCCCCATTTCGATGAGTGGCTAACCAGTCTTAGCCCTCAGTATTGAAGAGCATTGGGACAGATAAAATCGCTTTAAATAATTTACAGTTCTTTTTTTAATTAAATAATTTCTTAAGGTTTGCCCCGGTTTTACGACGCGTAGAACCACATATTGATGTGTGAGCTCTATTTTCATAGTACATATGCTAGCTAGCCAAGAGGCCGTACGTATGGACCGATCACCCCTTGGTAAACGGAGTTCCGCACTAACCCTCGAGAGAGGAGGCGTGCAAACTCTATTGAATTGGGTTCCCCACCCAATAAGCGACGTTCTTAGCATAATGTGGGCATTAATAGGAATCCTTCGTCAGACGAGAGCCCGGTCGAATAGTCTTAATGTTCAGGTGAGCGATAGTCCTAGAGATAGGTGAGCTCATTTTTGTGGAACCTCCACGGCTAAGTCTCCTGCCTTAATTAATTTGAAATTTAGGATCTCTTTTTATTAAAAGTTTATTTTAGTTCAAATTCTTTTCGATACAGTTGCGCTAGGTTATTCATCGGCTCCATCTTTAATACTTTAACTCTTTGTTTTTGTATATATAAATAATATCCTGAAAAGATAATTTTTGGTAAAATAATAGTCCCCTCCAGGGAAGAGTAGAAATAATCAACCCGACCCTGAGAACAATACGACCCCGATATTCCTCACCGGAATATTCTGTACTATAGGCGATAGGTGCACTTGCCTCCTTTCGTTAAAACTCGATTTCAACTGTTTTTTATCCAAATAATGAATCCGCGCGCCCCGTCTTCCTAAATAAAACCAAATCCGCCTTTTCTAAATAAACCGCCCGGGGCGCTGTGTCCTAAATAATTTTGGAGCTTTAGCCCCCCATCAGTCGCGCGGGCTGACCGAACTGCTTCTGCTCGCTGAGAACTTTTCCATTTTTGGGGCTCTGATTACCCCTGTCTATAATAATTTTAACATTTTTTTTAGAATTCTACATGTAACTTGGAAATAATAAGATGTGCCGACTAAAACTCTGCCCGCACAAGGCTAGGGCAGGTCACTGGAATGACGAGCTGGGTGTTGTCGAGTTAGGGTTGGCGAGCTAGGGTTAGCGAGCGGGGGCCGGCGGGCTAGACTGACTGGTCGTCTCTGCCATAAATTCCGTTTTCTATAAATAGGCCCCCTCACCAACCCCCTGGCCCATAGCCTTTTTTACATTCAGACCCCTCCTTGATGCCCTTCTCGCTACCCGATCTTGCACCGCCAACTCTCAAAATCATGGGCAAAACCAGGCCTGATGCCGACGGGCGCTTTAAGTGTGTTCGCCAATCTGTCGAGTACTGTTTCTTTGATGGGAACACCACAGAGTGGCGGATTATAGAAAACGGGTCATCAACTTCAAGGGCGAGTATGTACCCTCGGGCTTCGAGGCACGCTGACCTGCATAGAGCGAGTCCATCAACACCTTCTATATGGATGAGCTCGCCTTCCTATCTTGCATTTCGAGGTGGGGCTGCTCCTCCCCCACTTGCCAGAAATTTGACAGATACTCAAGTACTTTGGCGCGGTGCCCACGCAGTTGAACCTGAACGCTATCACAATGATGGTTGCATTCTCCTGCCACCTCCGCTGCAAGCGGATTAAGTTCAACCTTGTCGTCTTCCGCAAGCTCTTCACCTATCGCAAGACCAATGATGGGGTCGCCTACCTAATGGGCTCGCAGATCAAGGTTCGTAAGACCGTGAATAAGAACCACAACTGCGTATCAAAGATCGTCTTTATCAAGGGCAACTTGGGCACATACCCTTCTCCCCTAGCAAAAGAATAAGGGGGTATACCGGCCTCCGACGCTATCCAGTGACGATGCTGAGCTGCACAATGTTTTTTCGTGGGGAAGGACTTTGAGGTTGCCCATCATAGAAGGGGCCTCGACTCTTACCAGCTCGCTTACAATCATCATTTTTTTAACTCATTTCCAGTAGGGGAGCGATCAATTCTAGAGCATCTGCCTCATACGGACTCGAGACTTATACCAGACCCACTTGTGTGCGAGCGGGCAGCAGAGGCGGCCTGCTAAGGTGAGCTGGAGTCAGGTGGACCCTCATCCAGCCGAAAATGACCTGGCCTCGAAGGATCCATCTCGCCTCCCCCCTCCCCCCGCCGCCGCCAAAGAAGATGATGACGACGATGGTCTCCCGGGGGAGACTACAACAACAATATTGGGAAAGACGACAACAACAAATCTTCGTGAGCTCGCCAGAGACCACCCTTGAAGGATCGCTAGTGATCTCGCAGAAGGGCTCGCCAGAGAAGGACCAGGGGCGGCGAGTCATATTTCCCAGTTGTAGTGGAAACAACAGCCCGTAAGCTGGACCTGCAGAAGAGCCATCCCATGTTCGGCTTTGGGGGGAAACAAAAGGACTTGATTCGGCGAGCCGATGGTCTGGTGGGATGAGGAGGCACATAGGATCTCCATATCCTCCCTCCATCCGGTTGGGTTTTTGGAGATGACACAACACTCGTGCACGCAGCGGAAATAAGAACAAGAAAAACCCAAACGAGTTCGGATCTAACAATATTCATGAATCAAGAAGTAAAGTATGTTGTAATAAAATTATCTTTGAGGTGTTGAGTCTGGAACTCAACCTAGATGCTCCAGAAGAATTAGGTCAGCCACTCACTCGCTAGAGTCTTGAGCGCAGCAAGTGTATCCATGCCACTATAGTAATCCACATGATCGGGAGATCCCGTAGCAACTTGTCGCTCAAGTTCTAGGTCGGGATAGGACACTCAGCATCTCTACAGATTGCCAGATCTGTTGAAGGAGAGGCGGCAAGGACACTCGCCGGGATCAGGATCGGCTACAATAATAGAATAGGCGGAACACTTCCGTCAAGATTTTAGGGTTTTCTCCTTTCGCACAGCGACAGCTCGTGTGCTTTGATAGACAGAATAATTGCATAAACAAAAAATCCTAAACTATCATATTTATACCCAAGGAATAAATAGAATAGGCATCGTCACAATATCAGCAAGTCAACATTTGACTCAGCAAAGGTGTTAAGTGAACTCAATACACTTAACGCCAAAGGCCAGATGTGTTGACTGAACTCAACACTGTCAACGCTTCTGTGCCATGGGGATAAGTGATCTCAACACTGTCAACGCCTCTGTGTCGTGGCATTGAGTGATCTAAACACAGTCAATGCCAAAATCCAGAAGCGGTTTTCGACGAATCTACGCCAAAAGCCAAATTCGCCGAGCGGAGTTCGACGAATTTGTGCCAAGGCCAAATTCATCAAACTGATTTCTACGACTGTGCCACAGAAAATTTTAAGCCCTTTTCCAATTCATTCAACTCATCATATGAGCAATTCAATACAGATCCAATCTCCCAATTTCTCCACAATCTTATGTGTGGCCCTGATATGTCCATACTGAGTTGGCAGTGAGGCTATATGCTTGATCACTTCCAAATCACTATCGTTACACCAACATATCCCTCATAGTCAGGCCGCCAACCACCCTCGTGTCATGCCGATGTGCTCGGCTTCGGCTTGTAAGGCAGCAAGGATGCCGAGGTATACAACAACATGACCCTGCGGCAACTCAGCCACGAGGGCATGCAGGCCCAAATGCGGGCACTGGAGATGCACCACATGGTGGCCCACTGAGGTTTCCATCTCAACAACCTCCTGCTGAAAGTAGAGCAGGAGCGTAACCTCGCCAAGGTTTGTGATGCCGACCTTGTGGGGCAACTAAAGGTCACTGAGAATCTGCTCGCTAAAGCGGTCGGCGGGATGGTAAGTGTTGGCTACCCCTTTCCCTTTTCCCTTAGGATTTTTCTGGCATATTGATCTTACCTGCCCTTCTCCTCAGTATCCCGAAGCCAAAAATAAACTATGAGATCGCACCACCGAGCTGGAGACTCGCACGGCAGAGCAGGAGGCTCGCGCCGCCGAGCAGGAGGCTCGCGCCGCCGGGCTAGAGAAGGAGAACCAAAAACTGAAGAGGGAGAATGAGGGGCTCCAGGGCGACCCCATCCGCATTAAGGACATCTTCTTCCCCAAGGACGACGGTGATCTGGGCATCCCCCCCATGTGGCTGAAGGTCTATGGTGAGGTGGAGTTCGCCGAGGGGCTGTGTGTCAACTCCATCAGCACTACCGACTATACCCTCCAAGAGATGAAAGAAATGGAGTAGTTAGTGGAGGGATGTGAGGAGATCACGGTGAGGGACCTGCTGCCTATGTTGTTCCTGCCAGCCACCCCTCCCAACGAGTATGAAGAAAGCTTCGAGTCACTGTTCAAGGAAGTCAATGGCTATAAGGACGTCCACACATCTGGAGGGGAAGGCGACGACCACCCATCGAGAGGGGAAGGCGAGAGCTGACTCGCGCCTCTTGCTTTTATTTTCTTCTTTTTAAATGTAACTCTCTTCCCTCCCCATTTTTTGTATTCTCACCGAGGCGAGCTTCCCAATGAAAAAATACTTGTAATTGAAAAATACTTTTGCCTCCTCTATGTCTCTTTTTTTATTGAGCTCGTTGTGATGTACTCGCGTGCAAGCCACCCTCCTTCATAGAGCGACCTTGCTAGGATAGGACTTGCCTCTAAAGTACATTTGAGTTAGGATTCATGCCCGCTAGGATTGCAACTACCCGACTCGCCTGCGAGTGATGCAGGCTACGTCTCCTGACGAACCGCAACGGACAATGACACTGACTCGTTCTCTTACGTTCCAATTCTATGTTCGCACAATCAAATGGTTTAGTTTTTAATTGAGGTCTTTTAAAACATGAGATAAATTCAACACGCATAATCCTTGTTTGCCAAACAATACCACAAACTTCACAACACCTAAAACTATGACTCCTAACCGCTCCAATATTTGTCGTGTATAACGCAACGTCACAACCACAATTCGAGAAGAACTTGACTAAAAAGTACAATCCAAAATTAGTCTTGTTCGCTCCCAAAAATCCGAATATAACATTATGGTTCGCCAATCCTTTAGAGATCTAATAAGGGCTATTTGCCAATATTTGGATCAAGCGAAAAGGATACGCCCAATCCGGATTCGATTAATGAAATAGAAGAACATAAACGACAAAATCAGATTTTTAAAATGACGGATTCAAAAGTCGCGGATTAAAAGTCGACGTCTTGCAACCTCCAACTAATTAATAAAGGAATCACACAAGAGTAGATATTTTCGTTACCCAATCCCAAACAATAGTCCTTCAAATCTTCCACAAGGATGAGTGGAGCAATCACACGATGAAGGTGGAAAGATCCACTTCCAGGAAATTCCACGGAGCCGCCCAAGAAGGAGAAGACGCACGCCGTTTTCTTCGGAGTCACCGGAGGAGATCCATGGAAGATGATACGTGAAAGTTCCTTAGGATTCTTTAAGAGGGAAGGGAGGGGATTAGAGAGAAGGGGTCAGCCACAAGGGCTTAGAGGAGGAGGGGAGATGAGGCCGAGTAGAGAGGGGAGGGAAGATATGTGGCTGGCGGCCAAGGAGAAGGGGGAGAAGGCGGCTAGGAGAAGGGAGGGAGTGGCTTGGCCGAAATTTTTGAAGGAGGAGGAAGAGGAGGGAATTCTCAAAAGGGGGAAAATTAGGATTTTAACTTTTCATTCTTTACTAAATAATATGACATATATCATGGCCTATATATAGGCTTACACCACTCCATCTCCTCCAATTCAAAATTCAAAATTCAAAATGACACAATGATGGTTATATGTACTCATCATGAAATAAAAAACAATGCAAAGTTTAAATGCATGAAATTAAAATAGTCTTGATGGTTATAGGCACCCATCATTATATGAAATTAAAATAATAATGAAATGCTTGGAAATAAAAATGCTAAAATATAAATGATAAAATATATAATTATAATTATGTAATTTATAATTATATATTTTATTTATTGGCTGCTGCGGACGTCGAGCAAAACATGTAGCGGCGGCGGCGTTGGCGAAGAAATGTCGTGGTAGACTATCATCTTCAAGCTTGCGACAACGATCGTCCCAATCAACAAACTCTCTGTGGCGGAGATCAACGACCTCATCAACAACGTCATCATGAACAAGTGGCGGGTCTTCGCTTCCAACAATCAACCGGTCACGAGCATTACGAGCACATGGCTGGACCTCTTCGCCATCAATCCTCCCCCACTCAAAATCACTCATCACCGATGAGTGGCCTGAGAGAGAGTGGTGGAATAAAGCAGCCTCTAAATGTAGTACGACGAGCTCCCAAGTAATAACCGAGAGTAACCTGTGAAGCATTACCAAAACAACCAAGGTTTCCAAAAAACTATACATAAATGTGACAGAAAAAAATGACGTTTGTCTTACCAACAAGTGCAAGTACCATGAAATCCAAGTGGATGATAGATACGACAATAACTTCACTCCCCAACGCATGAGAACAATTAGTGGGAGGAAGAAACGATAGAGAAAGCCACTCTAGAGGAGGAGAAATATACGACATAAAATATGGGACGTTGAAAATGGGTGAAACACCCCAATTATTCATAATATCCAAAAAAATCGTAATGTCTCGATTTTCAATATAAATTTGGTACGAGTCAGCTTTCCTAAATGTTATGTTCAAGATGGTGTCGCTCAGCAACTAGTCGCGAGGTGAACGCACTAAAATTTCACCGTCAACTTGTAAGTTGGGTACACTTTGGAGTAAGTTGACATGCTAATGACACGACTCATATTGGATAGCTTTGGCCACAATAGTGGGTGCATAGATATCGTGGAATGGTTGAAAATAAGGCGGTGCTAATTGGTTTAATTGATTTAATTTATATTTAACGTTCAGCAGACGCAAACCAAGAGGCACACCCGTCACGAAATCAGAAGTGGACACAATAGACGACCTCATCGTAAACGTATAATCAGAGAATTGATTAATCATAGGAAATTTGGAATATACAGAAGTACAAAATGTTGTGATAAGGCCGAACACGAATTCTAACAACTCACTAATAATATCTTACGAGATATATCCAATGGAGGGGCTACAAATGTAGGCAGTACCAAATGTCTCGAGCTAGTTATAACAAATCCGTGTCAAACAAAGTCATCTAGTCGAGTTACATGATCCAGAAAGAGGAGCGATAAAGTCAGATCCGGAGGAAGATCTAAATCATATTGACTGCCACACAATGGAGTTATCATCAAAGAAAATTCTTCCGGATTAATACTACTCAAAACTTCCAAGAATATTCTTCCCTCCCTAGGTAATTCTTCTAACGCACTAGTTTTGTCATCTAACTCTTGATGATCGGGAAAATCCTCAACTAATATGGGTGATAGACCCGAGATATGATCGAGGATGGGTCGGTTAATCATATGGGGTGGCACTTAAGAGTAGAGTTCCTCTTCCATGTCACTGGGGTAACCGAATTCCTCAACATCGCTAAGCTCGTCAAAGATGCCCACATCGCCTTCAACGGTGGGCTCAGACAAAAGCACTGGCTTAGAATAAACAGAAGAGTCAATGACTGGAAAATAACACTCGGGGGAGGAACCTAATAAGATAGAGGTTGAAGGCTGAATTGGGCACTCGATAGTATATGAATCTAACGTACCCCCAGCTTCGTGTGAAATTATCGTGGGATAACCCACACTGCTCGGAACACTCCCACCCCCCGGTCTCATGACACTCCTAGCAGTAACAACCATGGAATCTCGGACAATGGATCTAACTAGCTCCCTTTTCCTAATGGTGGATGGAGGTACACAACGTGTACACATACTAGTCCGGGAAAAGCTTCTAACTTGAGGGCTAAGATCACTCCTATCATCAGATACGGGTCTAGTGCCCTGGCGTAATGTAGCCACTTCGTCGAACATCCACGCGGGTGCGTACTGATCGGTGAGGAGACTATTCATGACCGGCCAACATATAGGAGACCCAATACGTCTTTCCTTGTTGGACCAGAAAGTCTGTGCTCGACCCACTAACTGCTTGCTCGCCACTGGGACCTCGTGGAGGTCCCATAGACAAAGACACTCGAAATAATGTTCTATCCCAACAACCCAATTAAGGAAGATCTGAGGACCTCCCAACCCATCGTAGGTGAGTGCAACGCTCCTAGACAAACTAGATACGTTAACCTCTCGCTCAGGGCGATGGTCCTGATGATGGTAGGGTTGCCTAGTGGATGGTGGTGTCAATTGGTTAGCCGTTAGTTTCCTAAACAAGTCCCTAATTTCACACATTATAGGTGAATGAACAGGTTTCCTAACATTCGACATGGATCCAGAAGATTTGAATGAGGAAACGTTAACATCATGGGCCATTTTAGTGGTGACGGTACAGAAAATTTTCTACTCGAATCTGGTGCACATGCAATGGAATAATGACTCTGTTCCTATAAAATTGTAATAGATGGAATTGTTCCCGCTAAACCACTAAGGCAATGAATATATCTTTTTGTATTTTCTTGCTGAAAATAAATAGGAGATTATTAAATAAATTTTTTTTGAAATTTTTTTGCAGAAAAATAAAAATTTTGGCCGCTATTGGCAGACCAGAAGAAAAAATATTTTGTACTTTTTTTGACAAATAAACATGCAAGACAAGTGCGTGTTGACGCCCTAAGAAAAAGTGTAGGGTGCCAATTAGGAAATTGACATGAACCTGGCTCTGATACAAAATTGATGCAGGCTACGTCTCCTGACGAACCGCAACGGACAACGACACTGACTCGTTCTCTCATGTTCCAATTCTACGTTCGCACAATCAAATGCTTTAGTTTTTAATGGAGGTCTTTTAACACATGAGATAAATTTAACACGTGTAATCCTTGTTAGCCAAACAATACCACAACCTTCACAACACCTAAAATTTTGACTCCTAACCGCTCCAATATTTGTCGTGTATAACGCAACGTCACAACCACAATCCGAGAAGAACTTCACTAAAATGTACGATCCAAAATTAGTCTTGTTCGCTCCCAAAAATCCGAATATAACATTAAGGTTCGCTAATCCTTTAGAGAACTGATAAGAGCTATTTGCCAATATTTGGATCAAGCGAAAAGGATCCACCCGATACAGATTCGATTAATCAAATTGAAGGACATAAACGACAAAATCAGGTTTTTAAAAAGACGGATTCAAAAGCCGCGGATAAAAAGTCGACGTCTCGCAACCTCCAACTAATTAATAAAGGAATCACAGAAGAGTAGATATTTTTGTTACCCAATCCCAAGCAATAGTCCTTCAAATCTTCCACAAGGATGAGTGGAGGAATCACACGACGAAGGTGGAAAGATCCACTTCCAGGAAATTCCATGGAGCCGCACAAGAAGGAGAAGACGCACGTTGTTTTCTTCGGAGTCACCGGAGGAGATCCACGGAAGATGATACGTGAAAGTTCCTTAGGATTCTTCAAGAGGGAAGGCAGGGGATTAGAGAGAAGGGATCGGCCACAAGGGATTAGAGGAGGAGGGGAGATGAGGCCGAGTAGAGAGGGGAGGGAAGATATGTGGCCGACGGCCAAGGAGAGGGGGGAGGAGGCGGCTAGGAGAAGGGAGAAAGTGGCTTGGCCGAAATTTTTGAAGGAGGAGGAAGAGGAGGGAATTCTCAATCGGGGGAAAATTAGGGTTTTAACTTTTCATTCTTCACTAAATAATATGACAAATATCATGGTCTATATATAGGCTTACACCACTCCATCTCCTCCAATTCAAAATTCAAAATTCAAAATTCAAAATTCAAAATGACACAATGATGGATATATGCACCCATCATGAAATAAAAAACAATGCAAAATTTAAATGCATGAAATTAAAATACTCTTGATGGTTATAGACACCCATCATTATATGAAATTAAAATAATAATGAAATGCTTGGAAATAAAAATGTTAAAATATAAATGATAAAATACATACTTATAATTATGTAATTTATAATTATATATTTTATTTATTGGCGGCGGCGGACGTCGAGCAAAACATGTAGCGGCGGCAGCGTTGGCGAAGAAATGTGGTGGTAGACTATCATCTTCAAGCTTGCGGCAATGATCGTCCCAATCAACAAACTCTCTGTGGCGGAGATCAGCGGGCTCATCAACAACATCATCATGAACAAGTGGCGGGTCTTCGCCCCCAATAATCAACCGGTCACGAGCATTACGAGCATATGGCCGGACCTCTTCGCCATCAGCGAGCTTTCCTCTTTCTTACCATCACCAAGCTGAAATCGTTAGAAATTAAAAAGTAAACATTTTGGAGGGTGGAAACATACCGTCGAGGACCACCTCCTTTTGCCTTCCTCTGCAGATACCGAGACCCCAACTCGACATCATTTATATTTCCCATAGTAACCGGGTTGGTGGATTACCGAGCTGGGTTCGCGAATGCTCAGCTCGCCTGTTACTGCTCTCTTTCTTTGAGACTTGGCAAAAAGTCAGGAATTTACCAAGTTTTTGGTTGGATGAATTGTAGTAGATGACAGTAGTCTCGGCTCGCCGGCCTGTTGAGGTCTCGGCTCGCCACTTCCAACTCGCTGACCTGCCGAGCTCAACCTGTCAACCCTACGATTTTTGTCTCCAAAGTTAGAATATCATCGCGTTCACCGAGACCCCCAGCCCTGCCAACTAGAGAAAGCATGATAGCGGGAGCATCTCGGGACTTAGCCCGAGGGTTATAATGACGTCCAATGGGGATCCCGACCATGCCAGCTAGATGGGAGCCTGACAGCGGGAGCATCCTGGGACCTAACCCTAGGGTGAGAAAAACTTATCATCCATCATCCTTCGGGCACTACCACGGGCACAATCAACTAGGTGAGATCGTGACAGCAGGTGTTGAGCATCAATCGGACTTATCCACAGGGTCATAACGATGTCCAATGAGGATCCCAGCCCTGCCAGCTAGATGGGAGCCTGCCAGCGGGAGCATCCCGGGCCTAATCTCAGGGCGAGAAAAACTTGTCATCCATCATCCTCTAGGCACTACCACTGGCCCAATCAACTAGGTTAGAGCCTGGCGGCGGGTGTTGAGCATCAACTGGACTCAGGCCCATTATCATAATGGCGTTTAACGGGGATCCCGACCCTGCCAGCTAGATTGGATCCTAACAGTAGGAGCATCCCGGGACCAAACCCCAGAGCGAGATAACTTGCCTCTGTCCAACCTCCGAACCAGCCAGCTGGGAGGAAGCCTAGAAGCGGAGGCATTTCAGGACTTAGCTTGATAAACTCTTGCCCCAAACTCGATCTGCAAAAGAATTTGGAGCATCAAAGTGTTTGATATTCATTAAAGGAGAGTACATACATGGTCTTACAGATAGAAATTCTTCAAGTCATCACCACTCCATGTGTGACTTAGGGTCTCGCCCTCCACATTTCGGAGGTTATGCCCCCTGACCTAAGAACCTTCCCAACAATGTACGAGCATTCCCAGTTAGGGTTGAGCTCCCCACTACCACTGATCTCCCTGTCGCATACACCTTCTTCAGGACCAAGTCCCCTTCTACAAACTATTTATCCCTAACGTTCTTGTCAAAGAACATTGCCATTCTTTGTTTCACATTTTCCTATTGGATGGCGGAGAGATCACGCAGCTCCTCCACCATATTAAGGGAGAGCGTAGCTCTTCCTCGTTTTCAGCTTGCCATTCATCCCTGCCTGCCTCTTCCTCGACCAACCGAGGCGTCTGGACCTCGAAATCTATTGGGAGCACTTCCTCGCCATGTTGGGGGTGGTTCTCAGGGCCCAGAGAACCGAAAGAAGCTGCTCCACCCAGCTACCCTTCAAATTTTACACTTTCTTCTTAAGGAGGTTCACGGGGATCTTGTTCGCTGCCTCCAACTGCCCGTTTCTCCTGGGGTGGTGGACCGAGGTACACCTAAGGTCAATACCAAGTTGCCCACAGAAGTTGATGAACTCATCGCTGGCAAACTGAGGCCTGTTATCAGTGGCAATGGAATGGGGCAAGCTGTACTGACAGATAATCTCCCCCCAAACGATGTTCTTGATTAACTGGAAGGTCACCTTAGCTAGTGCCTTCACTTCCAACAACTTAGTAAAATAATCTATCAAGATAAGAAATAACCTCCTTTGCCCGATGGCCTGGGGGAAAGGTCCTACTAAATCCATCCCCCTAATGGCCAAGGGCCAAGGGGCCGTGATAATCCTGAGTCGTTGAGCCGGTTGAAGATGGGGGGGGGGGAATAATTGACACTTATGACATTTCCTTGTGAATTCTGTGACATCCTGGCTTAGAGTCGGCTAGAAGTACCCTTGCCGCACTATTCTCCCTTCCAAAGTTCTGCTACCCGAGTGGCTTCCACACTCTCCTGAGTGGACTTCTTCCAAGATCCTCTGAACCTCCATCTCGGCCACACAACGTGCCAGCATCCTAGAGAGGGTCTTCTTATACAACTGCCAATCACGCATAAGATAATATGCCGACCTATGCTTGAACTTCTTCTTGTCCATCCCTTCCGGGAACTCTCTTGTGGATATGAATGTGGCGAAAGGATCCATCCATGAGGGGTGTTGGTCCACCTCCGTCAGCTCTCTTACTTGGATGGATGGGTAGAATAGGTCGGTGATGGTACCAACCACTTGGGGACCATACTTGGCCAGCTGATCAACTTGCTCATTCTCCTCCTACACACATGTCGAATGGAGAAGGTCTGGAATATTTCGATGACTCCCTTCACCTTTGCCAAGTATAATCGAAGAGTGGTTCCCTTGCCTCGAACTCCCCATTAATCTGGGAGGTCACCACCATGGAGTTAGTGAGGACCTCCACATATTGCACCCTTAGCTCTCTGGCCAGGTGCAGCCCTGCTATCACGGCCTCATACTCGGCCTGGATGTTAGTGATTGGAAAGTGCACAACCATCATTTGTTTGATCGTGTTCCCTGGGGGCTCTCCAATATCACCCCATCCCCATGGAATGCCTTCCTGAAGTGTCGTTTACCATCACCTTCCACGGAACTGGGCGAGTGAGTTCTGTCTCCGCCACCTCGACCATATAGTCAACCAGAAAGTCAGCCATTGCTTAGGCCTTGATCGAGAGGCGGGGGACATAGTATATATCGAACTCGCTCAGTTATACCAACCATTTGGCTACCCAGCCCGAATGCTCCACCCCCTAAAAGATGTTGTCGAGGGGATGGTCAGTCAACACTCGGATGGAGTGTGCCTGTAAATAGGGTCGGAGCCTCCGAGATGAGATGACCAGAGCAAATGCTAGCTTCTCCAAGATAGGATAACGGAGCTATTCCTTTCTTAGGACCCGACTTACATAGTATATGGGCAGCTGCTTCTTCACTTCTTCCGGAACCAGGATGAAGCTCAAGGCCTCTATTCCGACCCCGATATATAAAGACATGTCCTCCCCTCATTCGGCCCTTGGAGCAGGGGGCCTGAGTTAACTGACTCTTCAAGGACTGGAATGCCTCCTCGCATTCCCCAGTCCATTCAAACTTCTTGCCTCCCCTCATTACTTTGAAGAAGGGGGGCACTTCTCCCCAGCCCAAGAAAGGAACCTGCTTAGTCCTGCTAATTTCTATGTCAACCGCTGCACCTCCTTAGCATTCCGAGGCGACCACAACTCCATGATCGTTGTAACTTTATCAGGGTTCAGTTCCACCCACGCAGGGGTGAGATGGTGGCCTAAGAACTTTCCCCTGCTGTCCCCGAAGACACACTTCAAGGGGTTCAACCTCATCTTGTATTTTTGTAGGGTGTCGAAGGTCTCTTCTAGATCCTGGAGCTGGAAGTCCACCCCCTGGCTCTTGATCATCAAGTCATCCACATACACCTCGAGGTTTCTCCTTTATTGCTCCTAGAAGGCCCGATCCATCATCTTTTGGTAGGTTGCCCATGCATTTTTTCAGCCCAAAAGGCATCATCTTGTAGCAGTAGCACCCATCCCTAGTGATGAAGGATACATCCTTTACATCGGGAGGGTGAAACTGAAAACGCATCTAAAAAACTCATCACAGGAAATCTGACGGCTGAGTCAACCAGTACGTCGATTCGAGGCAGGGGATAACAATCTTTTGGACATGATTTATTAAGCAAAGAGAAATCAACACACATTCTCCAACGGCCATCTACTTTTTTAACCATTACCACATTGGAGACCCAGTCGGGGTATTGAATTTCAGATACAAAGCCAAGCTTTAGGAGCCTGGCCACCTCCTCCCTGAAGGGCTTAGCCAGCTTGTCTGTGATGGACCTCTTCTTCTATTGGATGGGGCGAGTGGTGTGAGAAAAATTCGCAAAGAGAATAAAAACCGAACTAGCAATCCAACGAGGCAAGTATACCTATCAAAATGTAGCTAGGGGACACAAGTATCGTATTAAAATCCGGGAACTGTTGAGTAATCTTACTCAAACGAAAATTGTTATCTTATCGAAGATACTTTCGGGTTTGTTAACTAAATTAAAAGAGGAGACTACTAGCATAAAGAAAAACACACTTGCAATTGAACAAAAAGGCCACAACTAGCGATTAAAACGAGGGGTTGAACAATGATAAAGAAAAGCACTCGATCGAGAATCAACTCAGCTAAAGTTGATCAAAAACATGTGATAATAAACTCTAACTTAATAAGACGAAGGACCTTGACCGTGGAGGTTCCATAAGCATGAACACGCTTCTCTCGAAGTCGTGCCCACCTGAGTTTAGGAAGGTCCAATCGAACTCTCGTCCAAATCGGAGGCCTAAAGCTCGTTTTACATTGTGAACCCCGCTATTGGATTTCACTCTAATCCAGGAGATTTAACGTCTGCCTCTCTCGAGGTGTGCGTGCAACTCTCTTTACTCTTGAGCATTGACTCCAAACTACGAGCCTCTCGGCTAACTAAGAGTGGAAACAGAGATGGAAAATATACATCGATAATATATCTCCAAACATGATTAATCAAGAGTAAATCAATGGTCTAAGCCTTACAAAGAAAGAGAATACTAGAGCATCATTACTTAATCAACTCGAACCTCAGATCATCAAGATCGAGCACAAGGAGGATTAGTTAATCATGGAGAAATGAAGGAAGACAAATGAGTAGAAGTGCATGAAAAACAAAAATAGAGACAAGAAAAATGAAGCACACTTTATCTTAAAATCAAACAGAGAGCTACACTTGAAATATAAAAGATTACACTTGCAGGAAAATGAAACCTTAAGCAAGAACTAAAACTGAACTAGAAACTAAACTAAACTATTACAAAAGAGTAAAGCAAAAAACTAAATAGAGAAGTTGAAAAAAAAACAAGAGAGGGAGGGAGAAATGAAAATGGCAGCAATTCCCTCTCCAAAATTGCTGTGTATTTTCTTCAAGGGGAGGGCTCTATATATAGATTTTTCAACGAGCGGGAAATGCATTAAGGCATGCACCGGGAGTTGACATTGGTACGGGTTCTGGCCGAAAAAAATGACTGGATGGGTACGGGTGACATACATTAATGGTTGAGCAGGCTTTTGGAAGAGCGGGACATGTCCTCTGACAGCAAGTGAGCTCGACGAACTAGATGAGAGGGCTCGAAGAAATCAGAGGATAAGCAGGTAAGGTCGACAAAATTGAAGAAAAGAGATGGCAGAGAGGAGCTCGACGAACGTCAAACGCAGGAGGTTGAGCTCGACAAAATGGTAGAAGTTCGTCGAATGCAGAACTCAAGGCGAAGTCGACGAATTCGCCGAATGCTGAGTTATACGATTTTTGCTTGACGAAATCTAGACCTAAGGCGATTTCGACAAATGTTGAATGAAGAAAGAAGGCGGGAGGTCGATGAAATTGGCGGAGTTCGTCGAACGTAGAAAGTGAGTTTGACTTAATCAGAGGAAAGAGATGGTGGAAGAGTGTTCGACAATCGTCGAACTGAAGGAGCAGGAGGAGTTCGACGAATTCTCAAATGAAGGAAAGCTTGGCGAAATTGAAGTTGTTCGTCGAACGCAGAATAGAAGGTTGTGCTAGCCGAAAAAAGTTAAGCTTGACAAAATAAGACGAGATCGTCGAACACAGAGTTGGAAGCATTCGACGAAATTTGGCCGATCGACAAAATGAGATCTACGAACAGGATGAGATCGACAAAATCTGGGCTGAAGGCTGAGCTCGACGATCTGGCTGAGCTCAATGAAATGAGTTCGTTGAATTTGGTGAGCTTGACGAAATCTACTGGCAGCAATTTTCCTCTGGACCAGGCTACACGCCCGGTGACACGCCCAGGGAGGGTGTGTCAGGGGGCGTGTCAGGGTTATTTTGGCCGAAACTGAGAAAATCTGCAAAAAGAAGAGAAAAATACATTAGTGGCAATAATATATACAAAAGGAGGTCAAAATATAAGCTTACAAGACATGATTTGCACATAAAAAAAACCATAAAATACCCTAATAGTTTAGACTACAAAACGTAATATCAAATTCCCCCAATCTTAAGCTTTGCTTGTCCTCAAACAAAAATATAAAAACTAGCTAACATAAAAGTGACTGATCAGAAAAATTCTAATTATGGTAACACAGGTACAATGCAAAATTCTAAGTAGTGAGAATGTGAAACGTAAATCTAAAATAGTTACTTAAATATGGTTTAACAATTTATAAACTTTACTAATGAAAATAAATCATCCAAAATTCTAACAAAATTCTTTAAATAAATTTAAGCGAAGCAACAAAATGAAAAAAAAAACGCATTGAGTTGTTACTAGATCCAAGAGACACATTATAACTATATCAATTAAATAACAAAAATCTAAATTTAAATCCAAAACTATACTATTTTACTATTATTTTTCACTCAGGTAATAAATAAAATTCAAAAACATGAATCAAAAGGACTTATTAGGACAAAAACATTTGGTTTAGGAATATAATTAGGAATGGAATTCAAAGATAAACATGAAGGCTTAAAATCACACTATACTAAAACAAAAAGTTTGAAAAATTTTCATCATAAATAAACTATTTTTCTTTCTTTTTCTTTTTCTTTTTCTTTTTCTTTTTTCTTTTTCTTTCTTTCTTCTTTTCAAAACAGAGACCATAAATATTGTCTTTTCACTTTGAAATTGGCCAAACAAAAGTAGACACTTCTTTTGAGCAAACAATTTTCAAAAAGTCCTCCAATCATATCACAAAAACAACCATATCATAATCATGAAAATTTTTAATGAAACTCAAAAAGGCTTGTGTGATTAGATAGGTTGGAATATTTTAGCTTTGGTGAAGATGAAATGATAAGTGGAGCTATCAAATGTAATAGGAAAAAGCCTCAAAAGCGACTAACTACGGGAAAAAATTTAGGTTGGGAGAAGGCTCAAACAAAAAATGGCCTAAATCATTTTCATGCTTCTAAATTTATCTAAATCATAGTTTTGAAAAAATTCAAAAAGCAAGTCCTAGATAATAAAGGAGACTAATCAAATTATCTTGAAAATACAAAATAATAGGCATCTTGGATCATTCACATCTACTACGCTAATCAAAAGTTGACATTACAGAAATTATCCAAAAACGAAAAGGAAAATAGTGGATGAAATATTTTTTTGAAAGTAAAGAGAATAAAGAACGAAAAACCAAAATAAAAATGCGAGGGTTTAGAAAAATGTTTCACATTAACATTCTACCGCAAATTAGAAACACAATAAGGTCAACATTTTACTTGTGAAACATAATTAGAAATATTGATTAGAAATATTATAATTAGCTAAGTCATTATAAGGAATATTGAGAAAAATAAAACAAAAACAAGGGGTACTATTGAAATACCAAAATCAGTTTAAACTAAACAAATAACATATATATATTTTTATATTTTGAAATATTCTCTTTTTTTGGATTTTTAAGATATTCTCTTTTTTGGATTTTTAAGATATTCTCTATTTTTTGTATTTTTAAGATATATAAAAATTTTTGGATTTTTATTTTTTTAAGGAAACAAAATAAAGATAAGAGAAGGTTGTTAACCCCTCAGTCCGCAATATCCTGCAAGATGCCAAGACCCCCACCCCCTTTCAACACTCGCGGACTTAATTAGGCAGTCTGCCCAGTCCGGCTAGGTAACCAATCGGCCACCAGGGGTGATCCCCAGCAGCGGACTCAAGGATCTGCCCGCCCCGTCCGGCGAGCCTTGGGATCTTTGGATTTTCTACGGCGGCGGACTCAGTGTCCCGTCTGCCCAGTGATGAGTCCACATTTTACACTGAGTTTTGGACTCATCTGGGCTACTTTTATCGTCGTAGCACTACACTTGAGAGCCGTTATTGCTTATTTGTGCTTATGTACCTTTTTCACGATTTAGTGCACTGTATGCCCGCTTCTGTGTGCTTTCTATGTCTCCATTTCCGTTGTTATTCTTTAGCCCTATCTCGGGGATGTGGTGTGCACGTTCTGGTGGCCTTTCTACCCCTTCTGCTGGTACAGGGGTCGTGTGCGTGTTCCGGGATGATTGTGAAACAAGAATACTGCACACGATCAGGGGATCTAATGCGCACGACCACTGGTCGTGCGCCCCCGCTCGTGCGCACTACTCTACATTTTCTATTGAATCAGCCTGGGGTAAGCGCACGACCACTGGACTTACTGTGCACGACCACTGGTCGTGCGCCACTGTTCGTGCGCATTACACCCCCTTTTTCATAACCCTGTCTCGGTAATCGCACGAGCACTGGCCATAGTGCGCACGACCACTGGTCGTGCGCCACTGCTCGTGCGCGTATATGTTGATGCTTCTTGTCCAGGTTGCAGGTTTATTTGGAAAAGCCGCACGATCATCGACCTACAGTGCGCACGACCACTGGTCGTGCGCCACTGATCGTGCACACTACTTCTGCTGTCTCCATATAAAAGGCCCTGCTTCGCGTTTTAGGTCAACGCCTGTCATTTGCTGCGATCGGAGAGTGCGCGGGAATCCCCTTTTCACTTCTCCAACTGCTCCATCACTTCCACCTTCGTCGGGAAGCCATTTCCACTTACTCCGAAGCTTTTCAACACTCCGGCGAAGCCCTTGGCCATTGGTGACTTCAACTCCAAGCTTTCCTGCAGAGTTTGTGAAGTAGATAACCTAGAGAACGGACTTAAAGGCCTTCGAGGTGACAGATCGTTGGTACCGGAAGCCTCCTTGTACTGAGCCCGGAAGCGGATTGACAACTCGCTACTCCGGCCACGACCCGGGGTGGATCTTCATTCTCTTTTGGTTTACTCCTCTTCCCCTTCCTCTGTGTTATGACTGTTTTGAGCAGTGTAATGAACATTTCCATCCCTGAATATCAAGTTTACTTTCTAGTTAATGGAATGTTAGTTTCTTCTTATTCTTGTGAGTTCTGTCTGTGAATGCGCCTCACTCACCCCACATCCACTTCATTCCTGTGCCTTGTCCGATTGCAATCCACACAAGAACGCCGCAATCCATTAGTTTCCCTTCCACTCGCCCAACTGAAGTTCGGCATAGCGGCAGACAAACCCACTTCACCTTGCGAAGCGGTGCCGTCGACCCGCATAGTTTTTACTAGTTCAGTAGATCAACCATCCACAATCTCCCGAGTCCGCTATTTCCTTTTTGTTCTATTTTTAACTCTCATAACAATATTCTCGGTATTGTTGCCGTTCTACGCTAATTGCATTCCTCAAGAGACCGACACTTGGGGATTTACTCCCAAAACTTTATTACTTGTGCGACCGGTGCGCTTGCCGTATTACACGCATCAAGTTTTTGGCACCGTTGCCGGGGAATGCAACTGTAGAGCGACTTCGGATGACTTCCAATATTGTTATCAGAGTTAGTATTGTTTTGTTTTGACTGCTGTTTCTTCTAGTGTGTAGTGTTTGCCGCAGTGAATGCAAGGCCGAGCTACAAGAGATTTTGTCAGCTACGACCCAGAGATCGAACGTACTCTCTTAGCACGAAGACGCGCCGCAGCTACCCTTTTTGCCCCAATGGGAGACCAGCTGAATATTGATGCAGGCAACCGAGTTGGAGGGATACCTCATGACGACGAAAATGAAGTGAATCCTCCCCAGGCCCGCACCATAAGGGATTATACTACACCCACTGTTGGGAGTATATACCCCGGTTTCGGACCTGCTATTACCAATCCTCAGTTCGAGATCAAACCAGCTATTCTGGATATTATTCGGAACAACGCTCAGTTCTCCGGAATGGCCACTGAAGACGCCCATCTTCACCTTACAGAATTCTCCGAGATCTGCGCCACGTTCCGCTACGCTAGAATCCCAGATGAAACAGTCAAGCTCCGTCTCTTCCCTTTTTCATTAAGAGACAAAGCCAAGACATGGATTCACTCCCTTCCACCTGGAACAGCCCCCACCTGGGAGGCTTTGACTACCAAATTTCTAGCTAAGTTCCATCCGGTGGATCGGATCGTGAGCTTGAGGCGCGCAATAGCCAACTTCCGGCAAGCCGATCAAGAAAGCTTAGCCGAAGATTGGGAGCGTTTTAATGAGCTGCTGAGGAAGTGCCCTAATCATGGATTCCAAACGTGGAATCTCGTCGAAAGTTTCTACTTTGCAATTGATCCCCACCACCGAGCCATGATCGATGCTGCCTCCGGAGGAACCATCATGAATCTTGCTCCAGATGATGCTCTGAAAGTCTTGCAAGACACCGCAACTCACAGTGCGTACTGGACCGCGGGAAGAAACATCCCACGAAGCACCAGTGGAGTGTTTGCCTTGGATATCCCAAAGCCTGCTCCTGCTGCCCCAGTGATGGCAATCTCATGTCAAGGGTGCGGAAGCACTGATCATCACAGCTTTGAATGCTCAGGAGTTGAGGTACAAGATGAATCTTTGTTTTTGAATGAATCTGTTAATTTTGTTTCCAATCAAAACAGGGGAGTGCCATACGGGAATACTTACAGCCCGGGGGTGAGAAATCACCCCAACTTTTCTTGGAATCCTAACACATCTGGCCAAAGATGGCAACCGGGGCAGCATCAAAACGATGATTATGCTTCCGGTAGACAACCGCGGCCGCCTCAACCGAATTATTCCCAAGGGCCCCCCATCGTTAAGAAAAATTCTTTGGAAGAAATGTTCGAGAAGTTTGTTGAGATTTCCCAGACCAACATGACAAATCAGGCCGCCTCGATGCGCAAAATGGAGGCACAATTGGGCCAATTGGCTCAAGTGGTTTCTGAGCGCACCCAAGGCACCTTACCGAGCAACACTGAAAAGAACCCCCATGAACAAGGAAAGCGCCTTGGGGAGGACACTTCGGGAAACCGCAACGAACTTGTCATTAATTGTAAAATCAATAACATTGACACTCCAGCATTATGCGATTCCGGGGCTTCCAGCAACATACTCACTTTGCAAGATGCTGCAAAAATGCAGTTACAAGTTGACATTGAAAATCAGAAATCACTTATCTTAGCTAATGGCAATCTGGTGGACACGGAGGGAGGTGTGCGGGACGTTGAAATCAAGGTTAACGACACCAGTATCACCACTGACTTTCAGGTTTTGGGACCACAGGACAATAACTCCATTCCTATATTAGGAGTCCCATTCCTAAAAGCCAGTGGCGCATCCCTCGACTTTTCCAAAGGCCGTGTCACTTGGCCAAACGAAGAGTCCACCCTCAATGAAACATCCCTACATTTTTCTTCCATCCCAAATAACATTTCTCTGAGTGTCACAGATGTCAAGCTGGATTCAGGTTCCCCCGCATTGGAAGCACATATGGAGAAGACGCCAAAGAACGGACTTCCTCCAGAAGTCGATGAGAAGCAGGAACTACTGGTCCACGAAGGGATCAATTGCACCAAAGCCACGACTGTCTTTCTACTGCCAGCCAATTCTGTTGTTGAGCAGGGCGAACTAAGTTTTATTCGGGAGAAATCCCTGCACAATAATTTGTATAATTCTATTAAATGATCTGTGACTTGGGCAGATCCGGTTGTCGTCACGGTGCCGGATAGGCTGCCACCAACCACGATACAAGCAAACCCCACAGCCTACCTTCATTGGAAGTCTCCCACGGTGGAGAAACTGAAAGAGGCCAAGCATTTACGCGAAGAGCGCTACGCTGCCTTTCGGCTCGTGAACGAGTGCACTCGCAGTAATAGGACAATGCCTACCCCGAATGCAAAAAGACACTCTGCTGTTCTCTCGCATCCCACCGGAGAGACTTACCATAAATCTGCGTATACCTGATTGTGCCATCTTCTTTCTTGCTACTTGTTGAATGCTGGTTGCTCTATTTTTAATTTTGTTTCCTTTTGCTACTGCCAAGAACTCTCTATTTGAAATGCTAATACAGGTATTTGGTCCACCTTAAGGACGGTAAACAAAAGGGCTTTCGGGAGACAACCCAAGTTGGACCGTGCGGTCCTATGCTGTGTTTTGATTTCAGTTTATTTCTTCATATATATATATGTGTCCAGATTTTGTTTGGCTTGCCTCCTTTAATCGCAGGTGCAGGAATATTAGAGGCGCGACAACTTGGCCGCACTTGGACATCTCATGGCCCGACTGGTATGCTCAATTTTGAGCATAGGTAACTTCCTACCCTACCTATTTCTCCTATTTGGAATGTTTATTTTTATTCGTTGTCAACTTTAAGTCTGGGGGGGGGGGGGTAGTCTGCCTGTGGTCACTACACCGCACCTTCTGTTGCATTCCAGTTTCTTATTTACTTATTTCTTGTTTTTTTTGGTTGCACACACTGAATCACCCACACGAGTGCGGTCTTACCCACGCGCACAACCCGAGTTAAATTTATTGCTTTTGTGTAAACTTTAAAATTGTGGTACTGGCTTAGGATTTCAGGATTGAGTAGTTCGAAACTCATGCAGTGCTCCTAATCGAATACTCGTGGTTTGTATAGAGTTAAGATAGAACTAATTTTTCTTTATGCTCATAGAATTATTCTTTTCTGCTCACGTCAATATTGTTTGTACTGCTCAAAATCTGAATCTGGGATAATCAAACGATAGTGTAGGAATGTGTGTAGCCGCCGCTAGACTCGTATTGCTCGAGTCGGGGGGAAGGATCATCTTTCTCGGTGGCTAAGAACTTGCCCTAAGCTACTCTCGAAGCATTGGTGCATGGTTAGTTAAGCGTGAGCATGACGTAGGCCTTCTTTTTGGCTAGTTTGAGCTTTGTTTAGCCATTCCTACCTGTTAACCATTGCATGCCAAATTTGTGCATACCCTTCCTTTGATCCAGCTCCACTCACTTTCACCAAGGCCTGAAGCTAAACCCACCTTCGCAATCAAATGCTTGAGCTGATTTGTAATTCCTGTTTTGCCGAGGTTGTGATTAGTGGACATTGTTTTTGGGGGTGCTGATTTTATTACCGCTTTGATTGCTTCGTTTGGGGATTGCTAGCGCAGAATAGAAAACAACAGTTTATGAAAATAAAAAGCTGATTCGCGCAATAGAAAAAACAAATATTTATGTGAAAGAATTGCTTTGAGATTTCGATCCCCATCCTCTTTATTGAATTTGGTCGGGTTCAGCCGTGTTCACACCCGGATTTCAAGCTATGTATGGGGGCGTGTGCCCCATTCTTTTCTAAGTGGCTGTTTTGGTTTGGGTTGTTTTCGCTCGCTTTGGTTGCATAGAGCCTTCGTGTTTATCCTTGACCACCAAGCCGTTGCCTAAGCCCCATTTCCTCCTACAAGTCCTACTGATTCACGCTTGAGTCTAACCCGCGCCGTGGAGAGAGTGTGAACGTGCAAGCATATGGTCCCCGACATTGGTGGATTCCTTTGGAGGTGATCCTGAGTCCCGAACTTTGGCAATGCTCACCTTAGTGGCCTGCCTACTTTCTTCCTGCACATGATCGCACGATTCTCCAGAATTCTAATTTTGAGCAATTACAATATCTATTTACGTCTGTCAAATAGTTTAAACTACGTTGTATAATTAAAAAGTTTTTCTATTATATCTTCTATACTCATGATATTTTTGATTTCTCGTCTTACTTCTTTTTGAAATTTCTGAGCCAGTTAGCTATCTTCGAGTCCATGGAGTGATGATTTGCTCGGGACGTGCAAATGGTTATGTCTGGGGGTGTGATGAGTCCACATTTTACACTGATTTTTGGACTCATCTGGGCTAGTTTTATCGTCGTAGCACTATACTTGAGAGTCGTTATTGCTTATTTGTGCTTATGTACCTTTTTCACGATTTAGTGCACTGTATGCCCGCTTCTGTGTGCTTTTTATGTTTCCATTTCTGTTGTTATTCTTTAGCCCTATATCGGGGATGTGGTGTGCACGTTTTGGTGTCCTTTCTGCCCCTTCTGCTGGTACAGGGGTCGTGTGCGTGTTCCGGGATGATTGTGAAACAGGAATACTGCGCACGATCAGGGGATCTAATGCGCACGACCACTGGTCGTGCGCCCCCGCTCGTGCGCACTACTCTACGTTTCTATTGAATCAGCCTGGGGTAAGCGCACGACCACTGGACTTACTGCGCGCGACCACTGGTCGTGCGCCACTATTCTTGCACATTACACCCCCTTTTTCATAACCCTGTCTCGGTAATCGCACGAGCACTGGCCATAGTGCGCACGACCACTGGTCGTGCGCCACTGCTCGTGTGCGTATATGCTGATGCTTCTTGTCCAGGTTGCAGGTTTATTTGGAAAAGCCGCACGATCATCGACCTACAGTGGGCACGACCACTGGTCGTGCGCCACTGATCGTGCGCACTACTTCTGCTGTCTCCGTATAAAAGGCCCTGCTCCGCGTTTTAGGTCAACGACTGTCATTTGCTGCGATCGGAGAGTGCGCGGGAATCCCCTTTTCACTTCTCCAGCTGCTCCATCACTTCCACCTTCGTCGGGAATCCATTTCCACTTACTCCGAAGATTTTCAACACTCCGGCGAAGCCCTCGGCCATTGGTGACTTCAACTCCAAGCTTTCCTGCAGAGTTTGTGAAGTAGATAACCTAGAGAACGGACTTAAAGGCCTTCGAGGTGACAGATCGTTGGTACTGGAAGCCTCCTTGGACTGAGCCCGGAAGAGGATTGACAACTCACTACTCCGGCCACGACCCGCGGTGGATCTTCATTCTCTTTTGGTTTACTCTTCTTCCCCTTCCTCTGTGTTATGACTGTTTTGAGCAGTGTAATGAACATTTCCATCCCTGAATATCAAGTTTACTTTCTAGTTAATGGAATGTTAGTTTCTTCTTATGCTTGTGAGTTCTGTCTGTGAATGCGCCTCACTCACCCCACATCCACTTCATTCATGTGCCTTGTCTGATTGCAATCCACACAAGAACGCCGCAATCCATTAGTTTCTCTTCCACTCGCCCAACTGAAGTTCGGCATAGCGGCCGACAAACCCACTTCACCTTGAGAAGCGGTGCCGTCGACCCGCATAGTTTTTACTAGTTCAGTAGATCAACCATCCACAATCTCCCGAGTCCGCTATTTCCTTTTTGTTCTATTTTTAACTCTCATCACAATATTCTCGGTACTGTTTTCGTTTTACGCTAATTGCATTCCTCAAGAGACCGACACTTGGGGATTTACTCCCAAAACTTTATTACTTGTGCGACCGGTGCGCTTGTCGTATTACACCCATCACCCAGGCCGCCGTCCTCCAGCAGGATCGCGTCTAACAGCAGTGGAAGCTCCAGCTCGCGAGCCCAGTCCGCCCCTTCTGCGCGGACTGGCGAGTTCTTTTCTTTTTGCTTCCCATCACCGCTGCCCGGTTCTCCTGTACCCCGGGCAGCCGGTTATTTTAGCCCAGCCCATTTGGGCAGGCCCCCTATCCTATAAATAGGGGGAGGTGGTGCACCCAAGGCACGCTGACTCGGACCCAGGAGCCTACTTGTTAAAGGCTGCGGACTCGAATCTTGTGCCTTGCAGACTCCTCCTCGCTCTGCTCTTGTCAACCTTTTCCTTTCACTTGTAACCAAATCTTTCTTCAATCAATGGAAAGCACGTCGCAAGAGAGGCATTCAGGCCGCGACGGGCGAAGTCTGTTGTTGCAGTGGCTCACGGCCCTGCTGTTCTTCCTGCCCTCATCCGCTTAGTAGATTACTACTCGCAGTCTCTCTATTCCCCGGTGTTCGAACCGTTAGCTGGTGGTGCTCAACCCTCCTTTGTGTTTTCGTGCATCAACAGTTAACACGCGGCCTTCAGATCCGAGTAGTGTTTTGAATTCAGCGGACAGAAATATCAGATCGCAGAGCCCGCTCTTCAGACCGCTCCAGTTCTTCAGAGGACTCTCTTTGGTACGCAATAGAGCAAGCTCGCCTTGAGGCCGAGCAGTCCCGCCGGCAGACTGACCAGCGTCTCGACACAATCAGCCAAGCCCTGCTCGTGCTAGCCCAGCGGCTTGCTCCTCAGGTCGTAGCGGAACAAGCGGACTCGCCAGTCTGCCAGACTCTAGCTCGCCTAACTCCGCTTCGGTAGTCGCCAGCCACTCCTCGGAACCCTGCTCAGTCCGCCGCTCCTCTGTGCCCTCAGGAGGAGCAGTTTACTTTCAGAAATTTCTTCAGAGAAGCTGCCAGGGGCACTCCTGCCCGCCAGCTTCATTTTTCTGACCGCCAGTCTGCCGAGCCCGCGGACTCCCCAACTTCAGTCCGCCCCTTCTACCCCGCAGAGTTCGAGATCCCGTCTGCCTTCGTTGATTGAATCCGATGGGAATCAGCTCCGAACAACTTTAGGGAGACTCGCATCCCATTCTATTCAGGAGGGACTGATCCAGTCTCTCACCTCCAAGAATTTGAGGGGGCAGTTGCTTTGAGATGCCTCTCAGATGCAATAAAGTGTAAACTCCTGGTTACCACCCTCGAAGGACAGGCGAGAGAGTGGTTCTATGAGCTGCCTTCGGGCACAATCTCTTCTTTCGCAGAGCTTCGCAGCCAGTTGTTGTTGAGGTTTGCCACCTCAAGAAAGAGGAAGAATGGGCCAGCTGCCCTATTTGAAATCAAACAAAGGGACAATGAATCGGTGGCGCGATTCGTTGATCGCTTTCAGAGAGAGATCCAAGGGGTAAGGAACATGAACCCCGATTATTACAAGGTCGCCTTGATCCATGGCCTTCGGGAAGGCCCCCTGAAGTTTAAAGCAACAACCAAGGCACCTGAGACATATTAAGAGTTGATCGCCATGGTCAACCATTTCATTGAAGGAGAAAATGCCAATCCAACCTATGTCTCATCCCTGACAGCTAAGGCTGAAGGAAGGGATGCCTCCGCGTCTTCCGCTCGTAGCAAGCCCCCTCGCCCAGACTTCCAGCCCCGTCTCAAAGAGGCAGGAACTTCCGCCACAAGAAACCTTTCCTTGGCCATCAACAGTTTCATGAGCAGAGACTGTCGTTGGCCGCCACTCTCGCCGTTCCATTGCAAGCTCTTCCCATCCTCCAACAAGCAGTCTTGCCTGCTCCGAGCCAATCTGATGCAAGCCCCATGGAGGACATTGCAGATCTGGACCTTGATGAAGTCATCTAGATCTTACAAAGGAGATCAGAAGAAAAGAGGCAAGAGCCTCAGAAAGTGTGGAAGCCAAGGAATAATGCACAATATTGCCAGTTCCACAAAGAAAAGGGCCACTTGACCGAGGATTGCAAGGCCCTAAGCATGCTGATAGAGAAGCTGCTTGCCGAGGGCAAGATTGACTTAGCCAAGAAGGATTCTCCTTCTTCTTCAAAGCCATCCACCTCGAAGGGCAAAGAAGTAGCTGAGGCATACCAGGAATGTGTGGATGTAGAGGACAAAGGCCGTCTGGGGCCGATCAACATCCCGGTAGAGTGCTTCGACGCAAATGATGAAGGGGTTCTGGGACGCCTCTTCTTCATCAATGGTGGAGCAGGGACCGAGTCTACTCGGAAATCGTCAATTTCAAGGGTCACCCAGGCAGAGGTTGTAATGCCCCCGGTTTTTCTTTGTTTCGTTTGATATTGGATTGGCGTTACGATGACGCATTTCCGGCCCTTCGCCGTTGTAGAGCGCGGTCCTAGCTCTGTAGGTTCCTTGTGTAGCCTGATTGTAGCCAGTTGGCAAGTTTCCCCAGCTAGCCGGGGTCTGTTTTGGTGACTCGGTTGGGTCTCTTAGGGAAATGCTTGTGTTTTGGCTTCGGGAGGTGTTAGCCCGAGTGTTCGGTCGTCGGAAGTTGTTTTCGACCTCGCCGTTGTTTTCGTGGCTTGGTTGTTTAGCTACGGTGCAAGTTTTGGTCGAAATCCGAGATCGTTTGCCTTCGTGCCGTTTCGGCGTTGTTTTGTTAGCTGCATGTTTGTAAAGTTTGTTGTGCTGTGCGTGGCCGTTGTGGCTGAGCTTGTAGGCAGGTGCCTTGTCTCTTGTTGGCTAGGTATTAGCAGGTTTCTTTTCTCTGTAAGTTTGGGAGAAACGGCCTGGGTCACGCCCGTGACCCAGGGCGTGTCGTGCTCGGGTAGAGCTCCCATTTCTCCGGTCGACGAATTTTTTGGTCGACGGGGTTTTTTGTAGGAACACGGCCGTGACACGGGCGTGTCACGGGCGTGTCCCCCTTCGGTTCGTCGAGCTGCGCTCGACGGTCGTCAGGCGGTGTTTAGTGAGAACACGGCCCTGTCACGGGCGTGTCGTGTCGAACACGGGCGTGACATTGGGGCGTGTCTCTCTGTTCGACGATCGGCGCTCCACGATCGTCGGGCGGTGTTCGAGTTGGTACACGGGCGTGTCACAGGGCGTGTCCCTTGCTTCGTCGAGCGGAGATCGACGTTCGTCGAGTGTGTGAGTACACGCCCCGTGACACGGGCGTGTCGGGCCGTGTCACGGGCGTGTCTTGGGCGTGTTCCGTACTTTTTTCCCGAAATCATCTTTTGTTGCCGTGAACTGCTTTTCCTCCTCATTTTTCATCATTCCCAAGTCTGGAGAGTTTCCAGCGGAAGGGTTTTTGAGAGGAGGCGGTGGTTGTTTTGGCCGGCGATTTCGGGAGGGTTAGAGCCCGTTTTTCTCGTGTGATAACGGATTCGGCTTGCTCTCGGCTAGATCTTCCCTTCCATGTAAGTTTTTCTTGATTTAGGGTTCGATTCCAGGAATTTCTAAATATCTGATTTCTTTCTTCCCTCAAGTTTCAGCTTTGGTCTTCTTGGTGGTCGATCTTGCCGCCGGAGCCAAACCGTGGTGCTGCTGTTGTTTGTTTTTCGAAGAGGTAGAGGCAAGTGGCCCCTTGCCCTTGCCAAATTTATTTCTAACCCATGATCTGTTTTTATTTCTTGAGCTTAAGCTCTGTTCTCCTTGTTTTTCCTCCCTAGGGCAGCAGGTTGAATTATTTCATCAAGCTTCTAATCAAGTGCTGATTCTTTATTTCTTTTTCTGGAATTTTTTTAATCAATGTTCTCTTTTTGTCGGATGTTTAGTGTCCAGTGGGTAGCTAGAGTTAGGGTGAGGTTGCTGTTAGTTACAGTTTAGGGTTAGCTGCGGTAGCTCCGAGTAGTTAGGACGGAATGGAGGGTTGGGATTAAATCTCCAACTCTCTGTTTTCGCGCATGAGAGGGCTTAGGCTGTGATTTTAGCAAGACTTACGTCTACCCTAAGTGGAAAGCGCTGACAGCGTCGAGTGAGCCGAGCTCACTCAACGCCGTCACCTAGCTTAGGACTTGCAGCTAAGTATTTAGGCGTCAGGTGAGTGGAGTTTACTCAACGTTTTGTCGAGTGGGCTCGACATTTCTGTCTTGAGTTCATGTGTACCTTAGGATTGTTAGTGTGACTTTTCCCTTCCTTTAGGGGGTGGTATTGGGTGTTCGGCTAATTTTTGCTTGCCGACTCTTGGGTTGTGGCAGGTGGTGCAATGTTTAGTGGCCTCTAAGAGGGGTGGATATTGGTGTGGAGAGCTGTGGCCACGACCTGTTTGCCCTGGTTTGGGTTGGTGTGGGACCCTAAAGCTGCCACTGGCGACCCCTTAGCCCTTTTTGGATCTGATTCTGGTTATGAATTCAGATCCATGTTTTGACCACTGCCACTTACCCACGTATTAGGAATGTTAGACTCTCTCGTTGAGCATGTTGCTTTTATTGCTCGCACCTGGTGTGCTTTGCTGTGCTTTAGACAGTGCTCTTTTCTTACTGTCATGCCCTTTCTTTTGCTTATAGCAGCTTGTTGTCGGGTTGGTAAACCCTTCTTTTTTTTGCTCTTAACTCTAATGCCTTATTTACTCTTTTGATTATTTCCTTACTGAGGTGTTCTTTTCTTGAATGCCTCAGGTCCAGGTTGTAGCCGGTTCAGCGGCTAGTTCTTTTGGAGGGGCTGGTTTGTGGCCTCTTGGGTAGCTGAAACAGCTGATCCCGGTTCTGTGAGGTAGTTCTTTACTTTTCTGTATAGACATACATACTCACCAGTGGGTTCGTGTCAGGTTGTTGGCGCCCACTGGTGGCTTCTTGCGATGCTGGGTATGAACTTAAACTGCTGTTTTTGCCTTTTAGTGGTTGTTTACTTGCTTCTGGGAAGGATTTTTGCTAGGTTGCATGTTAGATATTTTAAACCCTAAAAGCATTATTATATGTATATCATGCATAACATAATTATAAAACAAAGTCACTACATTTCCTTAGCGTAAAAAGATTACCTTTTTATATCTATTATATCCACCTTAGAGTCGTGCATAACATGAGTTGTCCCTCCGGGACACTTATGCTCACTAGGGTGTCAACTTAATTGAACCAAACTATTTTCTGCTGCGTATACTTATATTTTAATTGTGGACTAGCTGATCCACCGTGCCGAGGGATACGACCTTTCAACATAACTGCTTTTCTTTCATAATTAATCAACGTTTTTCCCTAAATCTAAGGTCTGGAGTTTTGCCTGAGCGCGTGCAGTTATCCCCTGCACGGCGTGGCATCACGACACGTGTTTTCTCTTGCTCTGATACGATTTTATCGTTGAGAAAATGCGGGTTGTGACAGTTGGTATCAGAGGGAGGTTGCTTGACAAATGGTCGGGCAACCTTTCCCCTTGTTTGCATTAGTGGTTAGCGTCATACCATACACACACCGATATGTCATCAGCACATCTTGGCTAAAGCACGAACACTACACTCATGAGCATAAAGAAGTATACGAGGCATATTATGTAGTATGGGATGCATAATATGTGTTTGTATATGGATCCACCATAGGAGGCAACATGTGAGGGTTATGTAGTATGGGATGCATAACCTCACCACATGAATGCGGCTAGCACATTTTCTTTTTTTTCGATGCATGGGAATGTTATGTAGTATGGGATGCATAACATTTTCATGTGTACGCCGCCCATGGCATGCATTAAGGCCTTTTTTTAGAATGCATAGCACATCATGCATAGCATAACATTCATAAGCACAACGTGTTAAGCTAAAGATTTGCAAGATGACATATGTACACACATGGTTTTGAGTCAAAAAGAATACAAATACATGCATTCATGGTTTAGGCACATGAGTTAGTATGATGGTGGTGAACCATCTTAGGTTAAGCATAACATCATCATGATAAAACAACTCCCAGAGCAAGTTTAGCAGTTGAAGTTCATATTTAAGTGTGTTTGTCTGTACCGGGTAGTCTTGTTCTAGCTGTTGGGCTAGGTTTTGTCTAAGTTGGGCTAGCTTCTGTCTAAAGCTTGTGCGATTATAGGATGGCGAGACGCCCCGCGACGAGATCGACCGCCCAATCCGAGGGTGAGACGTCAGGAGCGCAGAGCGAGGCGTTGGTAGAAAACCTGCGGCAGAGTAATGAGACCTTATCGAGGCAGGTGGTGGCTATGCAGGCTCAGATTCAATCTCTTGTGACAGTGATGGCAGGATGCTCTTGGGAGTCATTTAAGTCGATGCTGTTGAGTAAGTTTCTGCCTTCAGTCGAGAGGGACCGGCTGATGAATGACTTCCTTCATTTGAAGCAGAGGGAACTTACAGGTGATGAGCATGAGATTGAGTCTAATAAGTTGAGTCAGTTTGCTCCTGGTTTGGGGAGTGTTGAAGCAGATCGAGTTAAGCAATTTCTGGGTGGACTAAGAAGCGACATTCAGCAGTTAGCAAATGCTTGCGGAGCAATCAGTTATGCCAGCGTGGTTGAAGCTGCCTTGAGAGTTGAGGCCTTTGAGAATACCAAGAATAGAAGCCAGCGGTTGAGGAAGGATAAGCGGAAGTCCAGTAAAGGGAAGAGCCCTCAGGAACCTGATGTTGTCTCGAGAAAGAAGAACAAAGGGGGTTGTAGTTTCTGTGGCCGTCCAGGCCACCCCTTGGAGAGGTGTTTCAAAAGGTCGGGAGCACAAAAAAAGGAACAGGTGCACACGATTCAGGGTGCCCCCAAAGGAGATTTGGTGTGTGCCTTTTGTGGTAGGAAGGGGCATGAGGCTGCCCGTTGCGGGTTAAAATATAAGGTCTGTTTTCAGTGTGGGCAGAAGGGTCATCTCAAGGTAAAGTGCCCGCAGTCCCAGCCTATTATGCAGCCAGTACTCCTCCAGGCTTTGCCACCGCCTCAGCAATTGGATAAAGGAAAGGGGAAGCTGATTGTGCTTTCGGCAGACGAAGCGCAGACTTCGACCTAGGTTATCTCAGGTTTGACTTCTCCTCAGTCGTTTCGTTATGATCCCTTTGTGGTTATAGTTTTCATTTTAGCGTTTGTTACCTTAGATGCGCGCGCTATTAGTAGGACGATTTAAGGTAAAGAACCGCTGGGCGCGCGTTCTCTTCGATTCAGGCGCTACCCACTCGCTTGTGGCTAGAGCCTTCGTGGAGCGGTTCGGTCTGGGCCTAGATCGTGTTGGTGGCGCCTTTTGCGTTAAGTTCCCCTCTGGTGACTCTGTGGTTATGGACCTGGGTGTCCTTGATTGTCCGATTTTGTTGGGGGACTTTCTAGCCAAGGCAGATCTGAAGGTGATTGACCTGGAGGACTTCGATGTTATCTTGGGCATTTTGAGTTTTTAGTTATGTCATTTGGTTTGACTAATGCGCCCTCAGCCTTTATGGATCTGATGAACAAAGTTTTCAAGGACATCCTGGATAAGTTTGCGATTGTCTTTATAGACGACGTTTTGGTATATTCTAAGAATGCAGACGAGCATGATCGGCATTTGCGTCTGGTCTTGGCGACTCTGAGAGACCATAAGCTATACGCCAAGCTGAGCAAATGCAAATTTGGGTCGCCTCAAGTCTCTTTTCTCGGCCACGTGGTGAATAAGGAGGGAATATCGATGGACCCAGAAAAGATCGCTGCTGTTATGGAATGGGCGAGGCCTGTTACTCCCAAAGAGATCAGAAGCTTCTTGGGCTTGGCTGGATATTATAGGAGATTCGTAGAGGGATTCTCTACTTTGTCTGCGCCGTTGACCAGGTTGACGCAGAAGAATGCAGCCTTCATATGGGATAGCAAGTGTGAGGAGGCTTTTGAGGAATTAAAAAGAAGGTTATGTTCAGCTCCAGTTTTGTCTTTGCCTACTGAAGATAGTGAGTATGTTATATATGTGGACGCGTCGCACGTCGGACTGGGCTGCGTATTGATGCAGGGCGGGAAGGTGATTGCGTACGGGTCGAGGCAGCTAAAGACTCATGAGAGGAATTACCCTACGCATGACCTGGAGTTTGCAGCTGTGATCTATGCGTTGAAATTGTGGAGGCATTTGCTGTATGGCGCGCAGTGCAAGATTTTCACGGATCATAAGAGTTTGAAGTATGTCTTCACTCAGAAAGAGTTGAATCTGCGCCAGCGGTGGTGGTTGGAGTACGTGGCCGACTATGATGTTGAAATCCAGTATCATCCGGGTAAGGCGAATGTGGTGGCCGATGCCCTAAGTCGGAAGTCAGGAAAGATTTTCAATCTCTCCACCGAGCATCTTGTGGAAGAGTTTCTTTTGATGGACATTTCTGTGGGAAGCTGCGATTCGCAGAGTAGCTTGGCAGTGGCAGAACCTTCGTGGATTGCGCTTACGCGATTGCATCAGAAAGATGATCCCGATATTTTGCATTTGTACCTTCGAGCTGAAAAAGGTGAATTACAAGATTTCTCTATGGATGACGCGGGTACCTTGAAGTATCGTGGCAGGTTTTGCATTCCCGCAGTTGGAGATATCCGGAATATGGTGTGCAGAGAAGCCCACGGATCTACTGTTGCCTACCATCCAAGGTCTACCAAAATGTACCATGATTTAAAGCAGATTGCCTGGTGGTGTGGGATGAAGAAGGACATAGCCAGATTTGTTTCTGAGTGCTTCACTTGTAGGCGTGTGAAGGCCGACCATAGGAGGCCTGGTGGCAAGCTAACTCCCTTAGAGATTCCGATGTGGAAGTGGGAGAGTATCTCGATGGATTTCATTACAGGCTTACCGAGATCTCCTAAAGGACATGATTCAGTTTGGGTGATCGTAACAGATTGACGAAGAGTGCTCACTTCGTACCATTTAAGATCGATTATCCGATGAGGAAGATAGCCGAGCTGTATTTGGATGAGGTTATTAGATTGCATGGTGTACCCGTGAGTATCATATCGGATCGAGACTCCAGGTTTACGTCTCGTTTTTGGAAGAGCCTTCAAGAAGGGTTGGGTACAGATTTGAGATATTTCACAGCCTATCATCCCCAGACCAATGGTCAGACGGAGCGAGTAAATCAGATTGTGGAAGATATGATCCGATGCTATGTTCTGGACCACGGAGGAGCGTGGGATGAGCGTTTGCGGCTTATGGAATTTGCGTATAACAACAGTTACCAAGAAAGCTTGCAAATGGCTCCTTTCGAAGCTTTGTATGGGAGGCGCTACAAGACTCCCTTGTTTTGGGCTGAGGTTGGCGAGAGACCTTTGTTGGGTCCGGAAGCACTCGAGAAGATGGAAACTGCTGTGAAGCTTATTCGGGAAAAGCTTCGGATAGCCCAGGAGAGATATGAGAAAAATTCCAATCGGCGTAGATCGGATTTGGAGTTTTTGGTGGGGGACTCCGTGTTCTTAAAAGTCTCCCCGTTGATCGGAGTCAAGCGTTTTGGCAAGAGCAGGAAGTTGGACCCGAGGTTCGTGGGGCCGTTTCCGATTGTGGAGCGGATTGGGATATCAGCTTATATGCTGGCGTTGCTCGCAAATTTCCCTGCCGTGCTTAATGTCTTCCACGTCAGTCAGCTGCGGAAATGTGTAACGAATGGCAGATAGGTTTTGGATTCTGTACCACAGTTTGAGCCGAATCTTTCTTATGTGGAGGTGCCTGTCCGCATTCTGGATTCTCAGGTTCGTGCGCTGCGGAAGAAATCTATTCCGATGGTTAAAGTTTTATGGAGGAATCAGGATGTAGAAAGCGCGACTTGGGAGTTGGAGTCGGCTATGAGGGAGGCTCACCCTCATCTTTTTCCCTGATCTTGTGCCTGGTATGTTCTGTTTTATTTATATTTATGTAGCCTTTTTCCTGGCTCTTTTTGTCTCCTTCTTTATGGGAGTGTGGTGAGTAAAGTTTCGAGGCGAAACTTTCTTTTAGGGGGAGTGGTTGTAACACCCCCGGTTTTTCTTTGTTTCGTTTGATATTGGATTGGCGTTACGATGACGCATTTCCGGCCCTTCGCCGTTGTAGAGCGCGGTCCTAGCTCTGTAGGTTCCTTATGTAGCCTGATTGTAGCCAGTTGGCAAGTTTCCCCAGCTAGCCGGGGTCTGTTTTGGTGACTCGGTTGGGTCTCTTAGGAAAATGCTTGTGTTTTGGCTTCGGGAGGTGTTAGCCCGAGTGTTCGGTCGTCGGAAGTTGTTTTCGACCTCGCCGTTGTTTTCGTGGCTTGGTTGTTTAGCTACGGTGCGAGTTTTGGTCGAAATCCGAGATCGTTTGCCTTCGCGCCGTTTCGGCGTTGTTTTGTTAGCTGCATGTTTGTTATGTTTGCTGTGCTGTGCGTGGCCGTTGTGGCTGAGCTTGTAGGCAGGTGCCTTGTCTCTTGTTGGCTAGGTATTAGCAGGTTTCTTTTCTCTATAAGTTTGGGAGACACGGCCTGGGTCACGCCCGTGACCCAGGGCGTGTCGTGCTCGGGTAGAGCTCCCGTTTCTCCGGTCGACGAATTTTTTGGTCGACGGGGTTTTTTGTAGGAACACGGCCGTGACACGGGCGTGTCACGGGCGTGTCCCCCTTCGGTTCGTCGAGCTGCGCTCGACGGTCGTCAGGCGGTGTTTAGTGAGAACACGGCCCTGTCACGGGCGTGTCGTGTCGAACACGGGCGTGACATTGGGGCGTGTCTCTCTGTTCGACGATCGGCGCTCCACGATCGTCGGGCGGTGTTCGAGTTGGTACACGGCCTGTGACACGGGCGTGTCACAGGGCGTGTCCCTTGCTTCGTCGAGCGGAGATCGACGTTCGTCGAGTGTGTGAGTACACGCCCCGTGACACGGGCGTGTCGGGCCGTGTCACGGGCGTGTCTTGGGCGTGTTCCGTACTTTTTTCCCGAAATCATCTTTTGTTGCCGTGAACTGCTTTTCCTCCTCATTTTTCATCATTCCCAAGTCTGGAGAGTTTCCAGCGGAAGGGTTTTTGAGAGGAGGCGGTGGTTGTTTTGGCCGGCGATTTCGGGAGGGTTAGAGCCCATTTTTCTCGTGTGATAGCGGATTCGGCTTGCTCTCGGCTAGATCTTCCCTTCCATGTAAGTTTTTCTTGATTTAGGGTTCGATTCCAGGAATTTCTAAATATCTGATTTCTTTCTTCCCTCAAGTTTCAGCTTTGGTCTTCTTGGTGGTCGATCTTGCCGCCGGAGCCAAACCGTGGTGCTGCTGTTGTTTGTTTTTCGAAGAGGTAGAGGCAAGTTGCCCCTTGCCCTTGCCAAATTTATTTCTAACCCATGATCTGTTTTTATTTCTTGAGCTTAAGCTCTGTTCTCCTTGTTTTTCCTCCCTAGGGCAGCAGGTTGAATTATTTCATCAAGCTTCTAATCAAGTGCTGATTCTTTATTTCTTTTTTTGGAATTTTTTTAATCAATGTTCTCTTTTTGTCGGATGTTTAGTGTCCAGTGGGTAGCTAGAGTTAGGGTGAGGTTGCTGTTAGTTACAGTTTAGGGTTAGCTGCGGTAGCTCCGAGTAGTTAGGACGGAATGGAGGGTTGGGATTAAATCTCCAACTCTCTGTTTTCGCGCATGAGATGGCTTAGGCTGTGATTTTAGCAAGACTTACGTCTACCCTAAGTGGAAAGCGCTGACAGCGTCGAGTGAGCCGAGCTCACTCCACGCCGTCACCTAGCTTAGGACTTGCGGCTAAGTATTTAGGCGTCAGGTGAGTGGAGTTTACTCAACGCTGCGTTGAGTGGGCTCGACATTTCTGTCTTGAGTTCATGTGTACCTTAGGATTGTTAGTGTGACTTTTCCCTTCCTTTAGGGGGGTGGTATTGGGTGTTCGGCTAATTTTTTCTTGCCGACTCTTGGGTTGTGGCAGGTGGTGCAATGTTTAGTGGCCTCTAAGAGGGGTGGATATTGGTGTGGAGAGCTGTGGCCACGACCTGTTTGCCCTGGTTTGGGTTGGTGTGGGACCCTAAAGCTGCCACTGGCGACCCCTTAGCCCTTTTTGGATCTGATTCTGGTTATGAATTCAGATCCATGTTTTGACCACTACCACTTACCCATGTATTAGGAATGTTAGACTCTCTCGTTGAGCATGTTGCTTTTATTGCTCGCACCTGGTGTGCTTTGCTGTGCTTTAGACAGTGCTCTTTTCTTACTGTCATGCCCTTTCTTTTGCTTATAGCAGCTTGTTGTCGGGTTGGTAAACCCTTCTTTTTTTTGCTCTTAACTCTAATGCCTTATTTACTCTTTTGATTATTTCCTTGCTGAGGTGTTCTTTTCTTGAATGCCTCAGGTCCAGGTTGTAGCCGGTTCAGCGGCTAGTTCTTTTGGAGGGGCTGGTTTGTGGCCTCTTGGGTAGCTGAGACAGCTGATCCCGGTTCTGTGAGGTAGTTCTTTACTTTTCTGTATAGACATACATACTCACTAGTGGGTTCGTGTCAGGTTGTTGGCGCCCACTGGTGGCTTCTTGCGATGCTGGGTATGAACTTAAACTGCTGTTTTTGCCTTTTAGTGGTTGTTTACTTGCTTCTGGGAAGGATTTTTGCTAGGTTGCATGTTAGATATTTTAAACCCTAAAAGCATTATTATATGTATATCATGCATAGCATAATTATAAAACAAAGTCACTATATTTCCTTAGCGTAAAAAGATTACCTTTTTATATCTATTATATCCACCTTAGAGTCGTGCATAACATGAGTTGTCCCTCCGGGACACTTATGCTCACTAGGGTGTCAACTTAATTGAACCAAACTATTTTCTGCTGCGTATACTTATATTTTAATTGTGGACTAGCTGATCCACCGTGCCGAGGGATACGGCCTTTCAACATAACTGCTTTTCTTTCATAATTAATCAACGTTTTTCCCTAAATCTAAGGTCTGGAGTTTTGCCTGAGCGCGTGCAGTTATCCCCTGCACGGCGTGGCATCACGGCACGTGTTTTCTCTTGCTCTGATACGATTTTATCGTTGAGAAAATGCGGGTTGTGACAGAGGTGGCCTCTTCTTCTTCTGTTGCTCCTCCAAGTGAGGTTGTCACCTTTGGTCCAGCAGATCTACCCCAAACAGCCAATCCGTTTGATGATGCAGTTGTAATTCAGGCTGTGATTGGGGACTTTACAGTTGATAGGATTCTTGTTGACACAGGCAGCTCGGTCAACCTCCTGTTCAAGTCTACTTTCGAGGCCCTGAGGACTGGAAAGCCTATGCTTTCCACTGAGGGGCTGCTCTATGGTTTCTCAAGAGAGAGAAAAGAAGTGGAAGGAAGCGTCATCCTGCTCGTGAAGCTTGGAGGGGCAACTAAGCAAGTACAATTCATAGTGGTTGACGCCCCCAGCAGCTACCATGTCATCTTCGGCAGGCCCCTGTTAAACAAGTATCAAGCGGTGGTTTCCACTTACCACCTCGCCATCAAGTTCTTTGCAGATGGGAGGATGTGCCAGGCCAGGAGTGACCCAAGGAGAGCAAGGGAGTGCTACATCCGCACTGTCAACATGGTTGAAGCCAGCCCTTCCCTTGCTCCAACAGCAGCTGCAGAAGCCTCTCCTAGTTCAGAAGCTGCTGCTGATGAAGGTGCTCACCTGGAACCTGCCCAGGTGATGCAAGGAGTCCCCATTGCTGAGGGGGATGAGAGGAAGCTCTCCATCAACTCGGAGTTGCCTAAAGATCAAAAGGCCGAGCTGATTTCCTGCTTGCTGAATAACCTGGATGTCTTCGCCTGGTCAGCAGAAGACATGCCAGGAGTGGATCCTGATGTTGCATGCCACCACTTGAGTGTTGATCCCGGCTGCAAACCTATACAACAAAAGAAGAGGGACATAGCTACAAAGCTTGCGGAGGCAATAAGGGAGGAGGTTGCAAAGCTCCTCAAGGCTAATTTTGTTAAAGAAATTCAATATCCCACCTGGATATCAAACGTTGTAATGGTTAAAAAGCCAGGGGAAAATGGCGAATGTGTGTAGATTTTACCAAACTTAATAAAGCATGCCCAAAAGATTGCTACCCCTTGCCTCGGATAGATTCTTTAGTTGATTTCATGGCAGGGTACTCTTACATGAGTTTTTTAGATGCATTTTCTGGTTATCACCAGATAAGAATGCATAAGCCTAACGTTCCTCACACGTCATTCATTACTAGTGATGGTTGCTATTGCTACCTTGTGATGCCCTTTGGGCTTAAAAATGCTGGTGCAACCTACCAATGGATGATGGACCGTGTGTTTAACCATCAGAAGGGGAGAAACCTAGAAGTGTATGTAGACGACCTCTTGATTAAGAGCAAGTCGTTTTCGTTGCACTTGCTAGATCTAGCAGAGACGTTCGCTACTCTGCGTAGATACAAGATGAAGCTTAACCCTTTGAAATGCACTTTTGGGGCGAGTAAGGGGAAGTTCCTTGGTCATCACCTTACTCCAGAAGGACTTGCCCCCAATCCAAAGAAAGTGAAATCCATTCTTGATATGCCTACCCCTTGTTCGCCTAAGCAAGTTCAGCAGTTAGGGGGAAGGCTGGTAGGTCTTGCAAGATTTCTCTCTCGGGTTGGAGATAGGAGTGCTACCTTATTTAAAACCCTCCGAGGAGCATACAAGTTTGAGTGGACGGAAGAATGCTCCCAAGCTTTTGAGCAGTTGAAAATGCAACTGACCTCAGCACCCCTGCTTCAGAGTCCCCGACCAGGAGAGATTCTTTTCTTATACCTAGGGTTTGGCCCTGAGGCCGTCAGCTCTGTTCTTCTTCGGGAAGAGAGCGGGAAGCAATTCCCAATTTACTATGTTAGCCATATCCTGAAGAGTGCTCAGACACGGTATCCGATTTTGGAGAAGTTAGCCTTGGCGCTAGTCATGTCAGCTCGCAGGCTCCGTCCGTACTTTCAAGCACATTCAATTCAAGTCATCACCGATCAGCCTTTGAAGGGTGTGTTGGAGAAACCAGAGCATTCTGGCAGACTAGCTAAGTGGGCAATAGAGTTGAGTGAATTTGAAATCTCTTATGTGCCCAAGACAGCCATCAAAGGTCAAGTCCTAGCAGACTTTCTAATTGACATGCCGGAGTCCAGTTCTGATCGAGCAGAAAGGTCACCTTTGGCTTGGACCATCTATGTTGATGGTGCCTCAGGCAGAAGTTCTTCTGGAGCAGGAGTGGTTCTCATTAATCCAAACGGCGTCAAACTAGAGCAGGCCATCAAATTTTACTTTCCAGTAACCAATAACCAGGCCGAGTATGAATCTTTGCTAGCAGGCTTGAGACTTGCGAGGGAACTAAGAATCGATCATGGTCATATCAAAACCGATTCTCTGGTAATGGCGTCACAAGTCCTCGGTAACTTCGAAACAATAGAGCCGATCTTGAAGAAAAAATATCTAGCTCTTGTGAAGATAGAAGTCGGCAGGTTCAAGAGCTTTACCATCGAGCACATCCCCAGAACAAAAAATGAGGAGGCAGATTTTCTTTCCAAGTATGGGATGCCTTCAGGAGGAACAACTTTCGAGCTCTTCCGCCCGGCAGTGGTGGAAGGAGATTTGATGCATGTGGACCAACGTACCTCTTGGATGGACCCATTCATTCTCTATCTGTCAACGGTAGATTATCACCATTCAGTCAAAGATAAGAAAAAGTTCAGAATAAAGGCAGCTCACTACTTCTTAGTGGCGGGAGTCCTCTACAGAAGAACCTTCCTCTCTACCATGGCCGGTGTGTTTCAGAAGAAGAAGCTCCCCTTGTTTTGCAAGAAGTTCATTCAGGAGAGTGTGGAAGCCACTCGGGAGCAAGAACCCTGGAAAGACGGATCCTGCGGTAGGGTTATTTCTGGCCCACTATGAAGAGAGACTCTGAGGTCTATGCAAGAAAGTGTGTTCAATGCCAGAAGTTTGCTCCACTTCAACTCCAAGTAGCTCAGTCCCTCAGATCGATTGCAACTCCTTGGCCCTTTGCGGTTTGGGGGATGGATCTCATTGGTCCTTTTCCCATGGCAAGCGGGCAATGACGTTTCATCATCGTAATGATCGAATACTTTAGCAAGTGGATCGAAGCCAAGGCATTGGCTAAGACAACTACTCAGGTCGTCAAAAACTTCATTTGGGGGGAGATTGTCTGTCGGCATGGGATACCTATGGCAATAATCACTGATAATGGGCCACAATTCAACAACTCAGAGATGATAGATTTTTGCAAGCAGATCAGAATAGAGATGTGGTTTGCATCAGTTCATCATCCCAGAAGCAATGGCCAAGTAGAAGCAGCCAACAAGCAGATCCTCAATTTGCTCAAAAAGTAAGTGCAGAATCTCAAGGGCAGCTGGGCTGATCAGCTTCCATTAGTCCTCTGGTCCCTTAGGACAATGCCATCATCCGCAATTGGGGAGACTCCATTCAAACTTTCTCATGGCTCAGAGGCACTCATTCCAATTGAGTTTGAAGTCCCGTCACCCAGAGTTCTGCTTGCAAGAGAAGGCGTTGAGGACTGGCTTGAGTTGAATAATGAAGAGATGAGGTTCAGCTTGGAACACATCGAGGCAATCAGAGATCAAGCAGCCATAAGGCAGGAGGAGGTCAAAAGAAGGATGGCCCGCTACTTTGATCAGAACGTAAGGATCAAACACTTCCAAGTGGGAGATCTAGTTCTAAAGAAGATTGATGCTGCTGCAAGAGCTGGTTCAGTTGGAAAGCTTAATCCAAATTGGGCCGGCCCTTTTGTTATCAAAGAAGCGTTAAAGAGCGGCGCTTACCGCTTGCAGACATACGAAGGAGAGGATATGCCACACACATGGAGCGGGGATGATCTAAAACGGTTCTATTCTTGAACCTCCTTTTTTTCTACAGTGTATCCTCTTCCAGAGTCATTACAAATAGAAACTGCTTGCTAACGCTTCTTCAAGTGTTTTGTCTATGTAATCATAACAGATGACACCCTAAGAAAGATTTCAAAAACGGTTCTGCCCTTGAACTCTCCTTTCTTTCTTATGCTTCCTTTGCAAATACATTTTATTAATCAAAGGATTCATACTGACACTTTTTCTAGTGTCCTCTCTCCCTCCCAAAGATCTATAACGGTTCCCTGATACCAGGAGACATCGCCGAGTTTAGGTAGACCTCCCCTAGAGCTGTTGTCATTAGCGTAACACCACGAAGACCACGTGTTGCGAGGAGATTTCGAACCGTATAGTGGGAGCTTGCAGGCTCTAGTGCGGTAGGATTCTGAACTTCAGATCCCGGCTAGTACCTGACCCCACCTCTATATTATGGAGGGCAGGGTGGGTGTAGAGCTCTACCATGCCTCATTTGGGATATCGTTGCAACTTTGATGATCTGGTGAGAAAAGCAATGCCATGCGCATCTGCCCACCGATTATCTTAGCCTGTAACCCTCGAACACTCCATGGTACCCTCAAGCAGTGCTTGCAGGAGACCCACAGCTTAGACTGTACTCCAGGCAAGAGGGCAGGGAACCGTTCCGCCGAGTATCTTGCTTTTCGCAGGGAATCTTCCTGGTGCGGACTGGTTTTCTCTATCCGCACAGTCCGCCAGTTTTATTTGGGTTGATCATATAGCCTGCGGCCTAGTGAGGAAAGCAATGCCATGGAACCTGCCCACCTAGTCGCAAGCTGTAGATCATTTCTTCTGTTTTCTGCGGACTGGCTTTATCTATCCGCGCAGTCCGCCAGTTTCCTTGGGTTGATTTTATAGCTTGTAACCTGGTGAGGAAAGTAATGCCATGCGCACCTGCCCACCTGGTCGCAAGCTATAGGTCATTTCTATCTTGGGCAGACTGTTCTCTGTATCCGCTCAGTCCGACGTTTTCCTTGAGACCGCAGGCTATAGATTATTTCTGTTGGCATATATACGAACTGCGAAATTATATCATCTAAGTCCGCCGAATGGTTTTCATATATTATCATTTGATAAGTTAATAAAGAAAATTGCGGACTGCTACTAGAACTCAATAAAGTCCACCTGATATTATTATCAGCCGGCTATTTTCGTTTTCATTTTTTAAGGCGGACATTGAATGGATTGATAAGTTGAATTCTCTAATCAGCAGGACTCGTTATAGATCTTAGTATCACGCGGACTACAATTGGAACTCAACGGAGTCCGCCTGACAATTTCTTCTCATTCCAACGACAGACAATAACTGTCTATAATCAGCAAGTTAAAAAGCTCAGTGTGATTTATCAGCATGTCGTGCGGACTGCTAAGTGTCGGTGCGGTGAGCGTGGAAAAGAACAATGCAGGAAGCACACATGCAAAAATATCCTTTCTATTTCATCAAAAATTTATACATCTTTCTATCTATTCGGCGGACTACAGTCTTGAGTCCGCCACATTTGCAAAATCAAAAAAGAAAAAATACATTAATCATCTGTAGTCTTTTGTTTCTTTTATGGAGGTGCAGGGCTTTCGCAAACAATGTCGACTTCCGGAGAGTATCCCCCCGAGCCGCTTTCGCTACTATCTGATCCTGTGCTTGAGGCGGACTCGCTATGAGAGCTCCTGGCTGCAGAGGAGGATGCAGAGGTGCTTGACTCGGCGGACTGATCTCCAACTCGCCGGCTTGAGCCAGTTCCGTCCGCCGTCTCCACAGCGCCTTGCCCTTCGCCTTCTTCTTCTTCTTCTTCTTCTCCTTCTTCTCCTTCTTCTTCCTCGCCTTCTTCCTCTTCCTCAATGATGTCCTTGCCCTTTTTAGCCCGCTCCATCACCGCGACCTACGGTGCCAACTCAGGGAAGAGCTCCAAGAAAGGGACGCCATCCACTCCCTCCTTTGTAAAACCGCCGCGGATAAGTCGCTCAATGGCGACCTCGACGGTTTCTTTCACGAAAGGGAGCATGGCGGCCTGAAAACCGTTGTTCTCCAAGTCATAGGCGACCTGCACAAAACAAAAGCGAACATCAGACAGATCGCGACGGATAGCAAATTAAAGCCGTTGCGAATTCAACTCACCCCGAGCTCTTCTCTTTGATGAACAACCTTCTTCCCCAGTCACGCATTCCTCTCCTTTAGTGTCTTATTATCTTTTTGAAGCTGTTCATTTTGCCTTAGCAGGTCTCTGGCCAGGGTGGATACATAGTGGTTCGTCACCATGCTGTTCGCAGCGGCCTGAGAGGCTAGCAGAGGGAGGTCGGCGGCGGCCACCTTCTTAAGGTCGCTCAAATTGCGCTTTCCGTAGAGCGCGGAGATCGCAATATGGGCGTGGCGAGTTATCCGCGGACTCTTCCACGAAGGGACTGCGGTGGACAGGCAGACGTGTTTGTTCTTGATATGCCAGTGGATCATAGGGTTCCCCCTAAGATCCTTCTGGCTGATGCCAAAGCCGCTCATGGTGAAGCTTTTAGAAGAAGAGTAATCTGCCGCAGGATCCCCTTCCTCTTTCCTCTTCCTTGCGACTGCTTCTTTCTTCTCCTTTTGTGTAGGAACAAAGCCGCTAGGCGTCCGCGGCAAGTTGGCGGGTACCGCCAAGGTCGCTACAAAAACAGATGGGGATTAAGGTCACTGCGGATACAAAGTTTGAGTTCGGAAGCTGCTTACTCTCTTCGGGCAGAACGTCCGCTAAGCTCGCCAGTAGCGGAATGTAATGCTCGATGTCAAGCCTGGCATTGGCCAAGAACTTGACAATGGCGGATTCCAAGTCATCCAGCTGCACACCCTTGAAGGCGGAGTCCGCGCGCACCTGCGGATAGGTGTGCGCGAACCTTAGGTCGCCCTCAAAGATCAAGAACCTAGAGGTCTAGTTGTGGATCTTGTTGGGAAGGCCCACAACCTTCATCCCTCTGCAGTAGAAGTATATCACCCCCTTGTAGGGGCAGCCTCCAGAAGCGGTTATGGAGCGGACAGAGAACATCTTGCGAAAGATGTTCATGGAGAAAGCAATCTTTTCAGATCGCAAGTAGGAGATGAAGCTGCAGATCGCGGCGAGTGTGTTGGGCGCGAGCTGGCCCGGCACCATTCCGTAGTGCTCAAAGATCTCGGCGAGCTCCCGTAGAAGCGGAAACTTGAATCCGCTATCAAAGTGGTCCACATGAACTGCGGTCTGGGTTGCAGTTGAGAAGTTCAGCCTTTCTTGATGGGCTGGGAGGCGGACGAGGATATTCGAATTCGCCATCTTCTTCTCGACAAAGGCCTCCAGGTCGGCCTCTGTCAGTGTGCACTTCCGGTGGTCGGCAGAGTGGAAGGCAACAGCAGCATCAGTACGCGCAGACACCATTTTGCAGGCCGCAAGGTTCCTTTTACTTCAGTTGTTTCCTGCATAGAAGAAAGCGGCAGGGCCTATTTATAATTACAAGTTCTGACAGCTTTTTGACTAGGCCGCAAAGCTCACAATACCAATCCGCATAGTCCGCGAAAACCAAACCATTCACGCAGCAAAAGTTAACGATAACGCGGACACAAATGTAGATTCAAATGCCAAGAAAAATTTAAAGCAAAAATTATGGCGGACACAGCTTTCATCCGCCCAGTTCGCGATGTTTCCTTCACGTCAAAAATAAGAGGCGGACACAGTTTCAGTCCACTTAGCTCGCAAATTTTCCCACCTGCAGAAGTTAAATTACGTGAAGCGGGCGCAGTATTAGTCCGCACAGTTCGCAACACAATTCAACCTACAACATTGTTTAAAAGCACAATTATGCAAATCAAACAAATATTCATGGCAGCACGGACTCAGCGGTCCCTAGTTTCGGTCCGCGCTTGCCTTTCAGGTCAATCTCTGCACAAGTGAGCGGCTTGATCGCTCATTTGAAGAATCTTGCTGTACAAACGACAGATATGATGATAGATGACATTTATAGTCCGATGCATGTGGGCAGCCTCGCGGTCTACCAGGCTAAGGGGCACCATTGGCTCCACTGCCAGCCTCTGTTCCTCGTACGCAACCTGTTGATCGCCCGTCGGGGCCGCGGCCTCCGGAGCAGCACGATCTTACAATCGTGACCTATGCTCGGCAACCTCAGCAGCCCGCTTCCCTTTCTCTTCCCTCGATGACGCCAAATGTTTCCCCTTGTAGAAGCGGACATCGTCCGCGAGCCTCTTCTTCTCCCTATCGGACCTCTCCAGCACCCTGGAGATGCTGGCGATCTGCTCTTTTAGGGCTTTCTCCCGCTCCGCGGACGCTTTCTCGCGCTCTTCCGCCTTCTTTAACTCTGCTTTCATATTCTGAACTTCAGCTTGAAATTTCTTTTCTAACTCTTTGATGATGTTCAGGCTGGGCAACACATCCCCTGCGGATTCCTCATGCGAGACCGCGTCAACACCAGTATTCTGTGTAACCACGATCTTGCCACTCTCGATGGAGCCCGGTGGCGACTTTCTACCTGCAAGAAAGAAGGTCAACTTCATGATTCAATAACAATCCGCGGCGGACGCAAAGAAAGGATGAAAGATCACATTTGGATATAGCTGCAGCGATTTGCCGACTATCGAGAAAGACAGGCCGCCTTGCCTGCTCCGGGTCAAAAAGCCTTAAACGCTTCTTCCATTCGCGATGGACCTTAGCTCTTTTCTCAGCAGCAGAGCTTTTTGAAACCACGATGTCCTCAGTTTCAGTGATAATCTTGATTGGTCTCGACTTCCGCGGCGGCGACCTATAAATCTACTGACGCTTAAAATACTTAGGCGCCGGTTGAAGTTTACCTGACCGCAGTAGCTCCGCAGCAGTCCGCAAATCCTCAGCGCTCTTGTCCGCCGCGACCTGCTTCGAGGCCGCCTCCACCATAGCTACTTGAGCAGCAATTTGCTTCTTCTGCTCCTTTATCTTCTGCTTCAGCCTCTCCCTCTCTTCTTCCTCTACAACGGACAAAGAAGGGAGTTCGCTACCTTTATTCCCAGTGGTGTCCGCCTCAGATTGCTGCAGTACAATCAGCAGGGATTCGTTGATTAGATCTACTTCGTTGACATCTATAGAGTCAAGCATCTCATCCGTGGTTAAACTGACAGTGGAGAGGGAATTTTCTCCCCGAATTTGTGCCTCCAGTGTAATCAAATTGCTGTCCGGAACTTCTTTGTCGCGCGGTCTGTGCTGCAAGTCCGCTTCTCCAGTCCGCTTGGAGATATTCTTCTCTTTCATCGTGCGCAGTTTCTTCTCAACCCGCTCGACAACGGTCGACCCGTCCCTCTTCCTCTTCTTTCTTTTAGCTCTCTTCTCGGCAGAGTCCGCGGCGGCCCTTCCTAAGTCGGGCTGACTCTCGCGGACAGTCACAGGATCCACAGCTATTAATGCCTGTGAAGGCGCATTCTTGCCAGCCTCTTCTTCTGAAGTCCGCCTATCTTCTTCATCCAAGTTAACGATGGGCACCTGGGCATTAGGGGAAGATATTTCGGACTCATTATGTTTTCCAGCGCTGTCCGCCGAGATCGCAGTTTTTTGGGAAGGGGCGGAGTCCGACAGAGTCACCATCTTTTCACTTCTCAGTGGTTCAGCATCAAGAACTGCGACATCCTTGCGCACAGATACATCAGCACGGTGGACTGCTTTCTCCGCAGGCTTCTGGCTGTCAGAACGTTCTCCAGTAGGGCGGACAGGATCCTTTCTTGTCGACCTCTTTATTATCTTCTTGGTCTTCATAGGCGTTGTCAGTGCTGAGTCGCCTTTTGCAGTGAGACTAGAGAAGAAAGCTCCGAGCCTTGCCATGCCGGACTGGAAAGTAGAGACCGCAAGTGGTGAATAGCGCCCCGTGTCGATCGGGATTTTCAATAGTTCCAGGCCCTCCAGCGATATTTATAGCGCCGGCGGCATTTACGAGGCTTGTGGACACGGCGGTTAAGAAAACATTTTTGAAGTTTTCTGGAAACTTAAAAATGTGCGGGGATTATGTTAACCCCTCAGTCCACAATATCCTGCAAGATGCCAAGACCCCCCCTTTCGACACTCGCAGACTCAATTAGGCAGTCCGCCCAGTCCGGCTAGGTAACCAATCGGCCACCAGGGGTGATCCCCAGCAGCGGACTCAAGGATCTGCCCGCCCCGTCTGTCGAGCCTTGGGATCTTTGGATTTTCTATGGCGGCGGACTTAGTGTCCCGTCCGCCTAGGCCGCCATCCTCCAGCAAGATCGCGTCTAACAGCAGCAGTGGAAGCTCCAGCTCGCGAGCCCAGTCCGCCCCTTCTGCGCGGACTGGCGAGTTCTTTTCTTTTTGCTTCCCGTCACCGCTGCCCAGTTCTCCTGTACCCCGGGCAGCAGGTTATTTTAGCCCAGCCCGTTTGGGCAGGCCCCCTATCCTATAAATAGGGGGGAGGTGGTGCACCCAAGGCACGCTGACTCGGACCCAGGAGCCTACTTGTTAAAGGCTGTGGACTCGAATCTTGTGCCTTGCAGACTCCTCCTCGCTCTGCTCTTGTCAACCTTTTCCTTTCACTTGTAACCAAATCTTTCTTCAATCAAGGGAAAGCCCGTCGCAAGAGAGGCATTCAGGCCACGACGGGAGAAGTCTGTTGTTGCCGTGGCTCAGGGCCCTGCTGTTCTTCCTGCCCTCATCCGCTTAGTAGATTACTACTCGCAGTCTCTCTATTCCCCGATGTTCGAACCGTTAGCTGGTGGTGCTCGACCCCCTTTGTGTTTTCGTGCATCAACAAAGGTGGAAATCTTCCCCCAAGCTTAAAATAGACATTGTCCTCAATGGAGAAAGGAGGGGAAGGAGACAGAGAAATTAATACAGAAATGAAAGTACATAATTGAAAACATGTACTTCCCCGGATTTACGAGTTGCGGAAGGTTGTTTAATGCCGCTCCCACATGCTTGTGTTTTGGATCTTCATGAAAAGTCTTATTTGAACTTTGTGATGGATTCAGCAGTGTTGGAGCAGGCGATCGCAGAAGCTTCAGCTCGTCGGAGCCGTCCGGGGAAAAAGTGTAAAATAAAGAAAACAGAAAAATAACTTTGGTTGCCTCCCAAGAGCACCTTTGTTTAAAAATGTCATTTGAGCTCGACGCAACAAAATAATATTGTCCAAAATAATATTTAAAGTTTTTAACAAAAATAAAAAGTCTTAAGCTAGTTAAAGTTCGGATCATGCAAAATAAAATTAATATAGTTTGGACTGACATCACCATATAAATAAAGTTTACGATGCTGACCATTCACTTTGACTCACCCTTATCAGGGTGTGAAATTAAAATCGTGACATACAGAAAGGCTTCTTTAACAGTAAACGGCCCAGACCATCGTGATTTTAAATTACCCGGAAATAAACGTAAACGTGAATTATATAAAAAAACTTGGTCGCCCGGCTTGAATGTTTTTGGGTGCCTTAAGTGTTTATCGTGAAAATGATTCATCCGCTCTTTATAAAATTTGTTTTTTCGTATGCGTAAGAGCACCACTTGTGGAGTTCGTTAAGTTGAAATTTTCTAAGGTCGCCGATAGAGTGGGGATCGAAATTTAAAAATCTTAAGGCCCAAAAAGCACGGTGTTCTAATTCTACGGGTAAGTGGCACGATTTTCCATAGACCAACCGATATGGCGTACAACCGGTGGCAGTTTTGTATGTTGTTCGGTAGGCCCATACAGCATCGTCTAATTTGGTTGACCGGTCTTTTCTAGAGGAGAAAACAGTTTTTTCTAAAAAAATTTTAAGCTCTCTGTTCACTACTTCGACTTGTCTGTTAGTTTGGGGGTGGTATGGAGTTGAAAGCTTATGCGTAATGCCGTATTTAATAAGAATTTTTGAAAACCGGGTGTTACAAAAATGTGAACCCCTATCACTAACGATGGCTCGTGGCATACCAAATCGAGAAAATAATTTTTTCAAAAACGTAAATACGACTCGAGCGTCGTTAGTAGGAAGAGTTTGGACTTCTGCCCATCATGAAACATAATCTACAGGAACTAAAATATATTTATTCCCGAAGCTAGAAGGAAGAGGGCCAATAAAATCTACTCCCCAGGGGTTGAAAACTTCGCACTCAAGGAAATAATTTTGCGGAATTTCATTTTTATTGGAATTATTTCCCGACCGTTGGCAACTATCACGCCTACTCACAAAGGCTCGTGCGTCTTTAAACTGGCTAGGCCAGTAAAAACCCATGCAAAGCACTTTGTGGGAGGTGCGAGCAGCTTGATAGTGACCACCAGTAGGTCCTTCATGCAAATGTTTTAAAATATCTAATCCTTCTTCAAAACAGACACGTCTCCTTATCCCTTGGTCCGCACAGACTCGAGAAAGATGCGGGTCCTCCCAAAAATAGTTCTTCAACTCAGAAAATAATTTTTTCTTTTGATGAGAGGAGAACTCTTTCAGGAGCACACGAGCTACTAAATAGTTGGCAATGTGTGGAAACCAAGGAGAAGGGGATGTGTCAATTAAAAGCAGCTTCTCATCGGGGAAGAATTCATTAAATGAATTTGCATCTAATTTTTCTATATAAGGATTATTTAATCGTGAGAGATGGTCAGCGGCCAAATTCTCGGTACCTCACTTGTCAAGAATTTCTAAGTCAAACTCCTAGAGGAGTAGGACCCAGCGAATCAGGCTCGGCTTGGCATCCGTCTTAGTAAGAAGATACTTGAGGGCCGAGTGGTCTATAAAAACGATAATTTTGGAAAGCATGATATATGAACACAATTTATCAAAAGCAAAAACAATAGTTAGGAGCTCCTTCTCGGTTGTGGTATAATTCTTTTGTGCCTATGTAAGTGTTTTACTTGCATAATAGATGGGGTGGAAGTTTTTAGATTTTTTTTGTCCTAGTACGGCTCCCACCGCAAAACTACTCGCATCGCACATAATATCAAAGGGAAGGTCCCACACCGAAGCTATCATAATATGTGCATTAATTAACTTTTCTTTTATTGTTTCAAAGGCAGATAGACAAAGGTCATCAAAAATAAACACGACATCTTTTTCCAGAAGATGGGTAGGGGGTTTGGTGATTTTGGAGAAGTCTTTTATGAAGCGGCGATGGAAGCCAGCGTGTCCTAGGAAACTTCTTATAGCCTTGACGTTCGTAGGCGGCGGCAGCTTCTCAAATAACTTCGATCTTAGCTATGTCTACCTCAATTCCTCTTGTAGAAATCTTATGACCCAAAACTAACCCTTCCCTCACCATAAAATGGCATTTTCCCAATTTAGGGCAAGGTTAGTTTCTTCACATTTTTCTAAGACTTTTTCGAGGTTCTCTAAGCAAATATCAAAGGTATCGCCGAAGACAGAGAAATCATCCATAAATAGCTCCATAATGCTTTCTACATACTTATCGAAGTTAGCGAGCATACATCACTGGAATGTTGCTGGCGCATTGCATAATCCAAATGGCATTCTTCGGTAAGCGAAGGTGCCGAAGGGACAAGTAAACATAGTTTTCTCCTGGTACTCAGGAGAGATGGGGATTTGAAAATACCCCGAGAGACCATCAAGAAAACAGTAAAAGCTATGGCTGGATAATCACTCTAAAATTTGATTGATGAACGGCAAGGGAAAGTCGTCCTTGTGGGTGGGGTTGTTTAACTTATGATAGTCAATACAGATTCGCCACTCCATCACCGTCTGTGTCGGGATTAAGTCATTATTCTCATTACTAACTACAGTTATCCGTCCCTTTTTCTCCACTACCTGGACAGGGCTAACCTACTTACTATCAGAGATAGGATGGATAATTGTTGCATGTAAGAGTTTCATAACCTTGCCCTTTATGACTTCTTTCATATTTGGATTAATATGGTGCTGAGGTTGTATTGAATTATGCGAATTATCTTCCATTAAGATTTTGTGGGTGCAGAAAGATGGGCATATGCCCTTGATATCAGATATCTACAAGGCAATAGCTCGGCGATGTTTACGTAACACTAGTAAGAGCTTATCATTTTGCACTTCAGTTAGGTAGGCCGAAATTATTACTGGTAGCTTGGAGTCCTTTTCTAAGAAGGCATACCTAAGATGTTCAGGCAGTTATTTTAATTCTAGGGTGGGGGTTTCTTCATACGACGTTTTGGAAATTCTTTCCTTTTCAAAAATAATGTCTTCATAGACTTTTTATTTATACAAAAAATTGAAAGGAGTGGAGCTAGTGGCCATGGCCGCTTCTTCCAGAGATTCATTTGGAAGAGTAGAGGAAGAACAAAAATCAGAAGATTTATTTTCACTTTCAAAAAGGTAGTAGGAAGATTCTTCACCTAAGGCATCTAAGAAAAAATAGTAGTCGTCATTCTCTAGGGTATTCTTCATTGAGGGTGTTATAGAGAAGATCACTTCATCGTCGCCTACTCGTAGGAAGAGCTTTCCATTGCTTATGTTAATGATAGCTCAGGAGGTGGCAAGGAAGGGTTGGCCAAGGATCAAGGGAACCTGGACGTCTTCTATGATGTCCAATATGACGAAATCCACCGGGAAGATGAATTTGTCAACTTTAACTAAGACATCATCCACGATTCCTAATGGGTATTTAATGGATCTATCAGCGAGTTGGTTAATCATGCATGTGGGGTTGAGGCTACCAATTCCTAACTTCTTGAATAACGAGAGTGGCATCAGGTTGATACTCGCACCTAAGTCGGCCAATACATGCTTGACAAAAAGATCACCAAAGACACACGGAATAGAAAAACTACCCGGATCACTGATCTTCTTTAGTAAACCATTTGTCAATACCGTAGAGCACTTGGCATTTAGTATGACATGATATAAGTTTTCTAACTTCTTTTTATTAGTCAGGAGGTCCTTAAGATACTTAGCGTACTTCAACATTTGGGAGATTACTTTGTGCAAGGGTAGATTTATGTGGATTTGCTTAAATATTTCTAGGAAGCGGGCGTATTGATCATCCTGACGTTGCTTGTTAAGTTCGGAAGGGTATGGTATAGTTGAAACAATTTTAAAGATGGGTGGTGGAGTGAGATCTTTTTCTTCAACAGGGAGAGGGGTGATAACTTCTTCTTCAGTAGAGGGTGAAATGATAATTTTTTTCTCGGCGGAGGGTTGATTTTTTAGAATGGAGGCGGAGCTTTGAATTTTTAAAATACAGGAGGAGCTTGCCTCGAGATCTTCGCTAACCTTACCAGAAACTTGCTTCCCACTCTGAAGAGTTATAGCTTTTGCTTGCTCTCTCAGGTTGGGCTCGGTGTTGGCAGGAAGTGACCCAGCAGGTTGCTCAGAAATAATTTTTGCGAGTTGACCATCTTGATTCTCTAAACTTTTAACAGTCTCGGTTAGGGTTCTTATAGTAGCGTCATTAACATTCATATATTTTGAAAACATCTCCTCCAAACTTGGAGGTTTGGAAAATTTTGAGGAGGTGGTGGTGGTGAAGAAAAATCATTTTGTGGTGCTGGGCGCATTGCTTTCGAGGGTTTACTCCATGAATAGTTCGGGTGGTTCCGTAAAGCGGGACTATAACTGTTAGGAAAAGCAAAACCCGGAGCAGGAAAATTAGCAGCAAAAAAATTATGAAAAGCATTTTTAGGCATATTGTTAACATAATCTAATTGTTCAGTGGCAGGAGTTGCAGATTCCCATACCTGAGGGGCAGAGGCAGCAGTCATCTCTATTATCTTTTTATTTAAAATTTCCACTTACAGAGCTAGCTGGGAGACGTTATCTACTTCAAATATACCTGCAGGTTTGTTTGGGCAGGACCTAGGCACATTCTACTGATATGTGTTCATGGCCATGTCCTTGAAAAGCTCAAGAGTTGCTTCCGGGGTTTTGTGGTTTAAGGTACCACCGGAAGCTGCGTCTATCATTTACTTTGTGCTTTGATTTAGCCCATTATAAAACGTCTGCACTTGTAACCATACAGGCAGCGCGTGATGTGGCATCATCTTAAGAGTTCTTTAAATCTTTCTCGGGTTTCATACATGGTTTTAGAATCTATTTGTCTAAAGGAGGAAATATTGTTCATAAGTTTTGTGGTTTTAGCTGGCGGAAAATACTTCGCCATAAATTTTTCAGTTAGTTGATCCCAAGTGGTGATGCTATTTTTTGGTAGAGTGTTCAGCCATTGTTTAGCCTTGGTTCTTAGGGAGAAAGGGAAAAGTCTTAGCCTAATAGCATCATTTGTAACACCATTAATTTTAAAGGTGTCACAAATCTCAAGAAAGCTTGTTATAGCTTGAAGTCTGTCATATTGCACGTACTGCTGCACCATTTGAATTATGTTAGGCTAAAGTTCAAAATTATTATTAGCTATAGCAGGGAGAACGAAGCTTGATTCTGTACCCTCTAGATTCGATCGTGCATAATAGGACATAGGCCTATGCACGTCTTCCTCTACGTGGGGTTCTTCCATTCTTAAGGTAGAAAATGACTCAAAATCCTCAACCGGTATTTGGAGAGTAGGGCCTTGAAATTGCGATCTTCTCCGAAGAGTAACCTCAATTTTGTGGTCCAATTCCAAAATAACCGATGGATTCCCACAGGACATGCACTAGAAGAAGAGAAATGAAGAAAGAGAAATAAAAAAAACTAGAACAAGAGTTACTAAATTTTTTTTAAAATAGATTTTTTTTATGTTTTAACTCCCGAACATACCAATGGCTACCCGATGAAGGGTTCGCAAGGTACAAGACAAGATAGTGGCATTTAAAGCCACATTGCCCTTTTCGAGAGAGTTAGGTGGTGTAGAAAAATTATGATGTGCGTTTCTATTAAGAGCGGTAATATTTTTTTTGAATTTTTTATTTTTTGAGAAAGAGGATGAGAAAGAGAAGTGATAAAAGTAATAGGTTCATGCTTTCAAATTATCAACAAAAGTTGCTCCCCGGCAACGGCGCCAAGAACTTGGTGTGAGAAAAATTCGCAAAGAGAATAAAAACCGAACTAGCAATCCAACGAGGCAAGTATATCTATCGAAATGTAGCTATGGGACACAAGTGTCGTGTTAAAATCTGGGAACTGTTGAGTAATCTTACTCGCACAAAAACTATTATCTTATCGAAGATACTTTCAGGGTTGTTAACTAAATTAAAAGAAGAGACTACTAGCATAAAGAAAAACACACTTGCATTGGAACAGAAATGTCACAACTAGCGATTAAAACAAGGGGTTAAACAATGATAAAGAAAAGAACTCGATCGAGAATCACCTCGGCTAAAGTTGATGAAAAAATGTGATAATAAACTCTAACTTAATAAGGCGAAGGACCTTGATCGTGGAGGTTCCATAAGCATGAACACGCTTCTCTCGAAGTCGTGCCCACCTGAGTTTTGGAAGTTCCGACCGTACTCTCGTCCAAATTGGAGGCCTAAAGCTCACTTTACGCTGTGAACCCCGCTATTGGATTTCACTCCAATCCAGGAAATTTAACGTCTACCTCTCTCGAGGGGTGCATCAAACTCTCTTTACTCTTGAGCGTTCACTCCAAACTCGAGCCTCTCGGCTAACTAAGAGTGGAAACAAAGATGGAAAATAAACATCGATAATATATCTCCAAATATGATTAATGAAGAGTAAATCAAGGGTCTAAGCCTTACAAAGAAAGAGAAAACTAGAGCATCTTAACTTAATAAACTCGAACCTCAGATCATCAAGATCAAGTACAAGGAGGATTAGTTAATCATGGAGAAATGGAGGAACAGAGATGAGTAGAAGTGCATGAAAAACAAAAATAGAGACAAGAAAAATTAAGCACACTTTATATTAAAATCAAACAGAGAGATACACTTGAAATATAAAAGATTACACTTGCAGGAAAATGAAAACTTAAGCAAGAACTAAAAGTGAATTTGAAACTAAACTAAACTATTACAGAAGAGTAAAATAAAAACAAAATAGAGAAGTTGAAAAAAACAAGAGAGAGGGAGAAATGAAAATGGCAGAAGTTCCCCTCTCCAAATTTCCTGTCTGTTTTCTTCAAGGGGAGGGGCTCTATTTATAGATTTTTTAAGGAGCAGGAAATAAATTAAGTCTTGCACTTGGAGTTGACATTGGTATGGGTTCTGGCGAGAAAAAATGACTGGATGGGTACAGGTTACGTGCATTAATCGCTGAGCAGGATTTTGGAAGAGCGGGACATGTCCTCTAGCAGTAGGTGAGCTCGACGAACTGGAGGAGAGGGCTCAACGAAATCAGCGGAGGAGAAGGGAATGTCGACGAAATTGAAGAAAAGAGATGGCTGAGGGGAGCTCGATGATCGTCAAACGCAGGAGGTTGAGCTCGACGAAATGGGAAAAGTTCGTCGAACGCAGAACTGAAGGCGAGGTGGACGAATTGGCTGAAGGCTGAGTTAGATGATTTTAGCCTGAAGAAATCTGGACAGAAGGCGAGTTTGACGAATGTCGAACGAAGAGAGAAGGCAGGAGATCGATGAAATTGGCGGAGTTCATTGAATGTAGAAAGTGAGTTCAACTAAATCAGAGGAAAGAGATGGCGGAAGAGAGTTCGACGATCGTCAAATTGAAGGAGCAGGAGGAGTTCGACGAATTCTGAAATGAAGGCAAGCTCGACGAAATTGAATATGTTCATCGAATGTAGAACAGAAGGCTGAGCTCGACGAAAAAAGCTGAGCTCGACAAAAGTAGATGAGATCGTCGACCGCAGAAGGAGGAGGAGTTCGATGAAATTTGGAGGATTCGTCGAACCCAGAGTTGGAAGCATTCGATGAAATTTGGCCTATCGACAAAATGAGCTCAACGAATAAGATGAGATCGACGAAATCTGGGCTGAAGGCTGAGCTCGACGATCCATCTGAGCTCGACGAAATGAGCTCGACGAATTTGTTGATCTCGACGAAATCTTCTGGCAATAATTTTCCTCGGGATCAGGCTACACGCCCGGTGACACGCCCAGGGAGGGCGTGTCAGGCGGGCGTATCAGGGTCATTTTGGCCGAAACTGAGAGAATCTGCAAAAAGAAGAGATAAAGACATTAGTCACAATAATATATACAAAAGGAGGTCAAATATAAGCTTACAAGACATGATTTGCACATAAAAAACCTTAAAATACCATAATAGTTTAGACTACAAAACGTAATATCAGCAAGCTTATGGGTCCAGGTTGAGGCTGTAACACCCCAAATTTTGAGAGAGGGTCGACCGACGTTTTCTGACCAAGTTTGGTTTCTGGCAGGGGGCACACGGCCTGGGACACGGGCGTATCCCAGGGCGTGTCGGGCTCCAGTCGATGTTTTGGTCGAGAGGTTGATGATTTTCGCTCGACGATGTGTCGAGACAAGGCACACGGCCTGAGACACGAGCGTGTCTCAGGGCGTGTCGAGCCCGTGTCGATGATCGGTCCGGGGAGTCGACGATTTTTCGCTCGACGATGTGTCGAGATAAGGCACACGACCTAGGACATAGGCGTGTCCAAGGCCGTGTCAGTGGAGTGTCGAGAGTTCACTCGACGAAGTTCACTCGACGAGTGTCGAGTGTCGAGACTAGGGCACACGGCCTGTGACACGGGCGTATCACAGGGCGTGTCCCTCTTGGTCGATGATCTTCGCTCGACATTTTTCCACAGTATCGACACAAAGGCTGTCGACGAGTGTCGAGACTTCTCACACGGCTTGGGACAAGGGCGTGTCCCAGGTCGTGTCCTTCTCGGGTTATTTTCGGGGCTGTGTCGATGGAGGCACACGGCCGACCACACGGCCATGTTAGCTGGGACACGGGCGTGTCGGGTCGAACACTGGCGTGTCGGATGCCCGTGTGCTGTTCCAGGCGCGTCGATTTGTGACGGCGAATGGGGGACACAGCCCTGGACACGGTCGTATGCCAGGCCGTGTTCGGCCCTGGTGGTTTATTTTTCAGACGGATCGTGGCCATTCTTTCCCTTATTTTAGGATCTGATGGTTCAGGACATCTCTTGGGGAGTTAAGTCCGAGAATAGGGTTGGAAACCCTCATTCTTCTCCAAGCTTTCTCTTACTAAAGTTTTAGAGAGAAGTGAGAGTAAGGAAGAAGGAGAAAGAGGGTTTGGGATGTAGGAGAGGTTTCGGTGCTCCAAATCACGAGCCGAGTCCCGATCCGTGGAGGCTAGACCGTTGCGAAGGTTTTCATCCGACTATTTTGCCATGGCTAGGAAGAGGAGTCGGAAGGTAACGACACTTCTCCTCTCGGTTTTAGGATGCATATCTTTAGCATCTTTTCTTTCTATTTTTTGGGCACCAAACTCTCAAATGAGAGGGGTTTTGGGTTGCCAAGGTTTAAGAGGAACCTCCGGGTTGATTTAGTCCGTCCCCGGCATGTTTTGCATTAGAGATCCGTTCCGTTAGTGGATTAGGCATGGTGGGTGAAGCCGTAGTCGCGACCGTTAGTCCGACTCATTGATGTTGCATACGAGATTTAAGGATTCATAGAGATTCCATTGCGGCAAGATGTCGTTTGTGATGTGGTGATGTTTTCCCCTTTTTCTCAAGTGAGTACGTGTAGTCGGAACCGGACAAGGCTAGGTCCTCAATGGCGGTAGATGGTTTCCTTGGTGGACAAGGTTAGCTCCGCATTGTTGGTAGATGGTTTCCTTAGTGCGCGGGAACGCTGCAGTACAAATGAGGGACTAGGATGGAATTGTCTTGGTTTGTGATGTGCCAAGGCATGGCTAGGTCTCCGTGGTCGGCTGGCTATCCCGTGACGTTCACGTCATGTGTGGAGGGTGTCCCGGCGAGACTAGTCCCCTTCTGTGAGACTGACGAGAGTGTCAAGCATGGGGGCAAGCCCGGGCAATGAGGCCATGTGCGGGTGGGGTCTGGCAAGGCTTCTTAGAATCGGTCAGTTTGTGTTTGTTGGAATCCTGACATGAGACATCAGAGCTTGTAGGCAAGCCCGGGCCTAAGGCCTTGAGCGAGTGGGGCCTTTGCAAGAGTTCCTTATGGAGGCATGTGTGCCATTGGGGGGAAATTGTGTTACCCCTTTGTATGTGGCTTTATGCCAATGGGGAAATGATGAGTACCCAAATGATGTGATGAATTGCTAGATTCATACGCGATAGGGTGCCTTGGGTGAAGCCCGGGTTGTTGCATACATGTTGTATAAGTAGGCCCCTTTATATTATATGCTTAACCAGTAGAGAACATGTATGATGTGTGTGACATCCAAGCCTGTTTCTGTAGTTGCTTTTCTTGCTTATGAATTTTGCATACAAAGTGGTAACTTGCAGGTTGGAGGAGTACCCCGAGGTCCGTTATGGGCGGCCGGGAGGAGATGTGTTTGTTACACAGTTTGAGGTCAGCCTTTGCTGATCCACGTTACTAATAATTTTTACAGGGCAAGGGTCGCAAGCAGGAACTATATCGCCGGCCAGAAAGGCCTAAGCCTCATGAAGTGTTCCTCTCTTTTGTAGCTCTACTTATATGATGTTGTATGTTTGAGACTCATGTTGTCCGGCTTGCATGCCGAGGTAGACTAGGAGTGCTTAAGCACTTTCATGACTGTTGTACTATTTGAGTTTTGGACTCACATGTGTTGTAAGGTCATAAGGCCATTGTTATTACTCTTTTAGTGGGGGATAACTTCTAGTCTTGTTTGCGTTTCCGCTGTTTTGTGCAAAGAGTTTTGAGTTTGCGTAGTTATATCATCTTATAATACTAAAGTTGTGGCGTTCGTATGTTGTGGGGCCCCGGCCGGACCCATATTATACTGTAATTACAGGGGAGGTGTTACAGAGGCGGTAGAAGGCAACGTCGGTATCAATCCTCGGCATCTCCGTTGCACTCTAGGAGAAGATGTCCACGTTCATCTTGATGTATAGATGCATCCTCTCCCGGTCCACCAGGGTCAGCCCCATTTTGATGCGCACCTTTTTCACCCTACCTCCAAGTATAAGAACCTCCATCTACACTACCTCCTCCGTAGCCTCCAAGCAGGACTGCTCCACGCATTCTCCAATGTCCCCCTCCTCCGGGACAAGGACCTCCTCAGCTTCCACCACGTCCTCCATGGCCATCACCTCTGCAAGCTCCTACAGAACTCCTCCTGCCACCTCCACCTAGGTACAGCTCTCCTCCACTTCCATCTCCTCTCAACCGACGTCCTGCTCCGCCTCCTCCATCCTCCGCTCCATCTCCTCGGCTTCCTTTTGCCAAGAGATGGAGTTTACGGCAGTGACATAGAACTCCCTCGCCACCTTGGGGTCACCCCGGACTTAGACCTGGATCCCCTCGACGTTGAACTTTAGGCATTGGTGGAAGGATGAGGGGACGTAGTGGAAGGTGCTGATGAAAGGCCGTCCGAAAAGGGCATTGTAACTGTTGGGGGCATTCATGATGACGAACCTGCAGTTTTGTGACTGCCCCCCCCCCCATGTGACATGGTGCCCCACTCCTCCTTCAACCTCCTTACTCTGCCCTGAGAATCTGAACAGGGGCCCATCCGAGGCCAACACCCTCTTGGCCTCCACCTTCATCACGTTAAATACCTTCTTGAAGATGACATTGACTGAACTCTCGTTGTCGATGAGGATCCGGGAGATAGTGAAGTTCTCGATCGCGGTCTGGATGACCAACATGTCACAGAAGGGATCCTTGTGATCTGGCATATCACTCCTAGAGAAGGTGATCCTCTCCTCCGGGGGTGGGATCTGGGATGTGGAGCCAACGCTCCGGCGGTACATGGTGTGGAGACTTGCCTTCCAGGAATCCTCAACCCCCACCCCCACCCCACACCACCCATTGATCACTCTGATCCCTCCTCGAGCCCATACATCAGGTCGGTCCTCACACCTATCATCCTCTGCCAGAGGCAAGACTTCTTCAATCTGCACCTCCTGACGATCCTGATGCTACTACTGCTCCTTGTTCCCTCTCAACTTGAGGAACTCCGGGTACGTGGTGGTGGTGTGCCCCTCCTCCTGGTGGAAGTCACAATAGGGTAACTCCACCCTGACATCCCTCCTTCTCCTTTGCTGACCCCTCCTCCTCTACATGGCTATTTGTCATAGCCTGGTGCTGATCAGGGAGGGGGGCCTCTGACCATGCCTTCTGCTGGGATGGTAGAACTAACCATGGCCACCCTAACGGTAGTCACCTCCGTGGAAACCACTCCGTTGGCCTTGGTCTTGCCACTCTGGCTGCCTCTAGCCGAGCCGGTTGTTCTATTCTTGACGCCCCCACCTGGACTGTTGTTGTTGCTGCTACTGCTCTTTTTACCGAGGTTCAGCTCTCCTCACCTCCTGCCCTCGGCCACCTCCCAGCCCCTTCTCCTCTTTTATGGCCAACTTCTCTCAAACTCGGGGTTTGACGCCTCCCCGTCGACTTCACTTGCCGCCCTCTCCATCAGCTCCTCGTAGGAGAGGGGTGGCACTCTCTTCAGTTCCAACCTGAAGAAACCTCAATGTAGCCCCAAGGTGAAGGCCATCATCAGGGTATGCCCTTGCATCTCGTGGACCTGGGTGACCTCCTCCTAGAACCAGTCCATGTATCTCCCCAATGTCTCATTCACCCCTTGCTTGATGTGGAACAGGGACTCCGACTCCTTCTTCATCTTCTTTGAAGTGGTGAACCTCAATATGAACCCCAATGCAGGTCCTCAAAGTAGTAGATGGAGTTGGTCGGTATCTGGTGGAACCACTCTCCCGCCTTCTCCTTGAGGGTGATGGAGAAGGGTCTGCATTTGAAGGCAACCGACATCTGCTTTATCGACATCACATCCTCGAACCACTGGATGTACTAGATTGGGTCATCTTTCCCGGTGTAGTAAGACATCTCTGGCTCCCTGAACCCCTTTGGAACTCGGGCAAACAGAACAAACTCAACGAAGGGATTGCCTCCGCCTACCGGGCATGTCGGGGGGTCTCGCACCCCCATCTCGCCGAACCAGCCTCTGCTCGCCGAACTAGAGAAAAGAACTCGCCCTGGGAGCTCGCACCCTCTCCCTTTTTCTTCAACCTCCTTCCCAGCTCGTCTGCCAGGAGCATCCTCTCCCAGAGCCAGGGCGGCGATGACTGGAACTTTTGTAGTCGAGGAATCGGCTCGCACGCCGAGTGTGAACCTGATGAGGCCGAGCACCTCCTACCTGAACTCCTCGAACATCCCCATCTTGGCGAGAGGGGGAGTGGGTGGTGAGTCGTCCCTGTCCGAACCTTGCCCTTCTCGTCCAATCAGCGAGCCTGCTGAAGATTTTCTGTGCTGAACACGCTCCACGCTCACCGCACCAAAAATGTTGAAATAGAAAATTCGGTCTCTATGGAGTTCACCCTTGGGGAAGGGGTGATCGCACACTTACTTCTCTCTCGCGAGCTAAACAACTAAGGAAATACAATAGGGTACAGACAAAAGGGCCTGGCGAGGAGGTCCCACCACACACCTAGAAGATCTTAGAGCGCTTCCCCTCCCTAGCCAAATACCGAGCAAAGGATACCTCAGAAAGCGCAAGAAGACCGGGACACAAGTGTTGCCTTCTGAGGTACCCCCTTGGGTCTATTTATAGGCTTCTAAAAATGGCCTGCAAATAGCCAACCTCCGCTGTCCTAAGCAGGTATGTGCAGCCGAAGTAGGTCTACCAATAGCGTAACTCCGCTGTTGTCACAACCCGCATTTTCTCAACATTTAAGTTATATCAAAGTAAGAGAAAACACGCGTCGTGATGCCTCGCCATGCAGGGGATAACTGTAGGTGCTCGGGCAAGACCCCAAGCTCTATAGTTTATGTGAAATTCATAAGTTAGTAAATAAACATTAAGTTTAAATTAGATGGTCGTATCACTCGGCACAGTGGATCTACTAGTACACGAGTAAAAGTATTGTTATACTCTATGGAAAAATAATTTTGGTTATGTTGATTAACGTCCTACATGAGTATAAACATCCCCAAAGGATAACTCATGTCATGCAAGACTCTAGATTTATCATAAGTATAGAAATAGTCTTTACTCTGGCTAGAAAATAGTGTTTTAATTTTAGAAATATAAGATGTATAAAGTACAAGTAGTAATTCTTTTATAAGTGAAAATATCTAACATGCAACGTGGCATAGAACCTTCCCAGAAAGCAAGTAAAAACAAGCACAAAAGGCAAACTAGAAGCTTAGCAGAGTATTCAGCAATTCTAAAGAAAAGCACTAGTCGGCGTCAACAAACTGACACGAACCCACTGGTTAGTATGAGTGTTTATACTAAAAAGAAAACAAGGAACTACCTCTCAAGGTAGTGAAAACCATCGCAACAATGCATTCCACCAGCAAACACCAACCCTAGCCGCTCAACCGGCTACTGCTCAGAACCTGAGGCATTCAAAGTAAGAAAACCTCAGCAAGAAATACAAGTGGCAAACAAAACTGTCAGAAAACAAGGAGTAGCAAGATTACTATTCCCAAACCTGAATAGCTGTCAAAAGAAAACAAAGCAAACTATATAGAGATTTAAAACAAAGAGTTAACTTATAAAGTTAAAAGGTAAAGAAATTTGCACCAAGTGCGAATGGAGTTATACTTTGAAAATAATCTGCGAGAAAAGGCAGAAGTAGCATAAGTTTAATCCATAGGAATCAAAAACGGGGAAAAGGCTCAATAAACACGTGAATCATTAACACAGTAACGTAACCGGATCTGAGTCAGGACCAAACCGGTCAAACTCGAACTAACAGACCCAAACATCTCAAAAATGGGACTATGGTGGTGGCCATCTGGTCCAACACATCCCAACAGCCCAAAAAGAAAGAGACCCCAACATGCTCGGGTGTAATGATTCATGAAACTAAGCCAACCAAAACAACCCCATATAACCAAATACTCATAAACCCAAACCCAACAAATTAAGTAGAAAACCGACGATTCTAGATTGGCAAGACTAAGCCTTAGTGATACATGTCAAATCGGAGAAAGGACACAAAGCTAAGACAAAAGCATCGAGTACAATCGACGCCGCGTCGAGTGAAGTCACGCACTCAATGCCACAACACAGCACACTCAATGCTTAAACACACAACAAGAATAGACGATGGCGTTGTGTGAGTTCAGCACACTCAATGCCAAAACACCGCGCGACGGCGTTGAGTGAGTTCAGGTCACTCAACACTATCGACGCTTTAACTTAACTTGTCGAAAAAGGTGACAGTGTTGAGTGAGTTAAGCTCACTCAACGTTGTCAATTCTTTTACACATAGACTCCATGATTTCTTGAAGGCGTCGAGTGTATACAGCACACTCAACGCAGCGTTGAGTGTATGTAGCACACTCAACACCTTCTGACTTAGCGTCAAATTCTGTTGGCGTTGAGTGTATGCAGCACACTCAATGCCGCGTTAAGTGCACTCAACACACTCAATGCTTTTACACAGCATCAAATTCTAATGGCGTTGAGTGTATGCAACACACTCAATGCCATGTTGAGTGCACTCAATGCACTCAACACTTTTACACTTAACATCACAGACCTCACAGCAAGGTGTTGAGTGTATTCATCACACTCAACGTCATGTTGAGTGCACTCAACGCACTCAACGCTTTCTGACTTGGCGTCAAATTCTGATGGCGTTGAGTTTAAGCAGCACACTCAACGTGGCGTTGAGTGCACTCAACGCTTTTGGACTTAGGCTTAAAACTGATTCAGTGCTATGGATACACTCTATGCCTAAGGGCTATACTCAACGCCTAGGGTTGCTTTCAGCAAAACTGCTCTGTTCGACGAATTGGCTTAGTTCGACGATTTGCGATTTATTTGTAGAACTCTGTTCAACGAAATTCCTCTGTTCGTCGAACTTCATTCGACGAATTAGCTTTAATTCGACGAACTCAGACCACTCCAAACCAACATCTTACACAGTGAAGTTAATACAGTAAATCAAAAGCTTGTTGAACTTGGCCGGAAAAGAAATGATACCATAAAACTGATTAGCAAAGCCGGATCTAATCCTAATACCAAAAAACTACACAGGGAAGAACAGTATGGAAAAGAAATACACAAGTAAAAGACAAGCTTGGCATGGGGAAGAAGTCACCACTTGCCTCAAATCGCTAATACAGCCACGGAAACGCTCCTGAAACTTCATGAGCAACACTTCCTGACACTTTTAACGACGAAAGAGGGTCAAAACTGCTTACCTAGACCTCTAAAAATCCAAGAATCTGGAAAAGATTACCGTAGAAATGTAGATTTAGGCGAGATCTAACTGGATGCACTCTCCAAAGAATAAATCAGGCACCAAAACTCCAGAAATTGGCGGCCGAAGGCATTGGGAAGTCCGCCGCTCTCGTTCTTCCACAACAGGCCAACGGTTTAACGAGGGAGATAAGTGAATAGGGTTTTAAGCGATGGGTTTCTATTTATACTGCTTTATCCGATTATTTTAATATAGAATATCATAATTCATTAATGAAAACGTCAAAACGACCCGAAAACCAAACTTACTCGAAATTTTACGAAAATCGCACTGTAGCTAAATACTGATGCTACGAACCCAACTGCACAGTCGAAATTAAGATTCGATGAACTAAACTCGGGTAAACACCTCCCGAAGCCAAAATACAAGCATTCCCAAAGACGCTCCACCGAGTCACCAAAACATACATGGCTCTCTAGGAAATCTTCCAAACAGGCTAAACTCAACCACACACAAAAAAAACCTAAGAGCTAAAACCACGCTCTGATAACAACAAATGTCGAAAATGTGCCAACGTAATGCCCTGAAGTCATAAAATCTCCAGATAACGAATTAAACCAAATATCATAAAATCGGGGGCGTTACAGCCACTCCCCCTAAAAAGAAGTTTCGTCCTGAAACTTTACGCACCAAAAGATTCCATAAGAGAATATAATCAAAGATTATAGAAGGGGAAATACATACCGTAAGAAACTAAGAGAATAGATGAGGATGAGCCTCCCTCATCGCTGACTCCAACTCCCAAGTGGCGCTTTCCACGTCCTTGTTTTGACACAAAACTTTAACCATTGCTATGGTATTCCTCCGCAACACTCGATCTTGAGTATCCAGAATGCGTACAGGCATCTCAACATATGAAATATTGGGCTCCAACACAGCATCAAGAATCTGTCGATCACTGAGCACACATTTCCGCAACTGGCTCACATGAAACACGTCATGCACACCAGGGAAATTTGCGGGCAAATCCAGCCTATAACCTGAAACACCAATACACTAAACAACCTTAAAATGTCCCACATACCTCGGGACCAACTTATGATTCTTTCCAAACCTTTTAACTCCAGACATCGGGGAAACTTTGAGAAACACCAAGTCCCATACAGAAAACTCTAAATCAGACATACGCTGATTGGTGTTCTTCTCATACCGTTCTTGCGCTATCCGAAGCTTTTCCCAAATAATCTTCATGGAAACATCCATTTCTTCTAACACTTCAGGACACAGTAATGGTTTCTCACCGACCTCGGACCAAAACAAAGGAGTTTTGCATTGCCTCCCATACAAGGCCTCAAATGGGGCCATCTGCAAATTTTCTTGATAACTATTATTGTATGCAAACTCCATCAATCTGAGTCGCTCATCCCACACTCCTCCATGGTCCAAAATAGAACATCTGATCATGTCTTCCAAGATCTGCTTCACTGTTTCCGTTTGACCGTTTGTCTGCCTATGATAGGCTGTGGAATACTGCGGATTGGTACCCAAACTATCTTGTTAACTCTTCCAAAAGTGAGACGTAAACCTGGAGTCTCGATCTGATACAATACTAATTGTCACTCCATATAATCTAATGACTTCATTCAAATATAGCTCAGCTATCTTCTTCATGGGGTAATCAATCTTAAAAGGCACAAAGTGAGCACACTTTGTTAGTCTATCAACCTAGACTGAATCAAGTCCTCGGGGAGATCTTGGTAATCCAGTAATGAAATCCATTGAGATACTCTCCCACTTCCAACTCAGAATTTCCAAGGGCGTTATCTTGCCACCAATTCTGCCATAATCGGCCTTTACTCGCTTGCACGTAAAATATTCTGAAACAAACTTCGCTATATCACCTTTCATTCCAAACCACCAAGCAATCTGCTTCAAATCTTGGTACATCTTAGTCGAACCTGGGTGGTAGCCAACACTAGAACCATGATCCACACTGCACAACTTAACACGAATATCTTCAACATTGGGGATACAAAATCTACCAAGGTACTTCAAAGTTCTCGCGTCATCGATCTAAAAATCTGGCAACTCTCCTTTCTCAGTTCTCTTGTAGAGGTACAATAACTCATGATATTCCATCTGATGCAATCTTGCGAGTGCAACCAACGAAGGATCACCTACCTTCATACTACTTGACGAGTTACAAGTCCTAACAGAAAAACCCATCAAGAGAAATTCTTCTACCAGTGAATCCACATAAATATTAAAAACTTTCTGCATCTTTCTACTCAGAGCGTCAGCTACCACATTAACTTTGCCCGGATGGTACTGGATCTCAACATCATAATCAGCAACATACTCTAGCCATCTTCGCTGGCGTAGATTCAAGTTCCTTTGAGTGAAAATGTACTTTAAACTTTTATGATCGTTATAAATCTTATATATTGAACCATATAACAAGTGTCTCCACAACTTTAGGGCATAAATCACTACTACGAACTCTAAATCATGCGTAGGGTAGTTCTTTTCATGTACCTTTAGCTATCTCGACCCATACGCAATTACCTTACCTTCCTGCATCAGCACACAACCCAGACTAACATGTGATGCGTCTACATACACCGCATATTCCAACCCTTCAGTAGGCAGAGACAAAACTGGAGCAGTGCACAATCTCTTCTTCAATTCCAGAAAGGGTTCCTCGCACTTATCGCTCCAAATGAAAGTTGCGTTCTTCTGCGTCAGTTTAGTCAAAGGCGCAGATAACGTAGAGAAACCCTTCACAAACCTTCTATAATAGTCAGCCAACCATAGGAAGCCCCTTATATCCTTGGGGGTGGTGGGTCTATTCCAATCCATAACAGCAGTTACCTTCTCAGGGTCAACTAAAATTGAATCTTTATTTACCACATGACCCAAGAAAGAAACCTGAGGCAACCAAAAGTCACACTTACTTAGCTTGGCATGCAACTTATGCTACCTCAAAGTAGACAAAACTAAATGCAAGTGCTGGGCATGCTCAATAGCACTGCGGGAATACACCAAAATATCATCTATAAACACGACCACGAAATGGTCTAGAAAATTCTTGAACACAAGGTTCATCATATCCATAAAGGAAGAGGGAGCATTGGTCAAACCAAAGGACATTGCCAAAAACTCAAAATGCTCATGTCGCGAATAGAAAGCAGTCCGTGGAATATCTGCCTCACAAATCCTCAACTGGTGGTATCCTGATCGAAGATCGATCTTTGAAAATACAGAGCTACCACACAACTGATCAAATAGGTCATCAATCCTAGGCAGGGGATATCTATTCTTAATGGTGACCTCATTCAGCTCTTTATAGTCAATACACAGCCTCATTGCTTCATCCTTTTTATTTACAAACAAGACGGGAGCACCCCAAGGCGAAGAACTCAGCATAATAAAACCATTCATGAGCAACTCATCCAACTGAGTACGCAACTCCTCCAACTCACGCATGGCCATCCGGTACGCCACCTTAGTAATAGGACGAGTACCCAGCTCTAGATCTACGACGAACTCTACATCCCTCTCAGGAGGAAGACCAGGAAGATTAGCTGGAAAAACATCCAGAAACTCACGTACCACCGGAATCTCCTCAACATGCAACAAGCAAACAACGGTTTCCAAAACTGAAACCAAACATGCAAAACATCCGGAATTTACCAGCTTCCAAGCACGTACTGCAGATATAATCGGAGAAACTTGGTGCAGAAAAACATAAATACTCCCGAGTTGACCGTTGTCCATCTTGAAGTCCAAGCGCTTAACCTTGCACTGGATAACTGCATCATATTTGGACAACCAGTCCATGCCCAAGATCACATCAAAATCCTCCAGGTCTATCACCTTAAAATCAGCAACTGCTAGAAAATCTCCTAACAAAACCGGACAACACTGGATACCCTGGTCTGACACCACCGAATCACCGAAAGGAAACTTGACTTGAAACACATTGCCGACTTGATCGAGATTCAAATGATGGCGCTCAACAAATTCCCTAGCCACAAACGAGTGGGTAGCATCGAAATCAAAGAGAACATGTGCCCAATGGTTCTTTACTTTAAATTTCCCTATAAAATGCTTACATAACTAATCGAATTACATTGAAACTATAACTACAAGCTAAACAGAAACAAAAACTAGGTTAGAAGCTAACCCAAAATCACTTGGGTAGAAGTCTGGGCCTCCTCCAGAGACAACACATTCAGCTTTCCCTTCCCTTTATCTACAAGCTGCGACGGTAGCAAGACTCGAAGTGAAACTAGCTACAACGCTGGCTGAGACTGCGGGCACTTTGATTTGAAGTGACCTTTCTGTCCGCACTGAAAGAAGACTCTAACCTTGTCCCAATAGTGGGTAGCATCAAGGCCCTTCCTTTTGCATGAGGTACAAACCAAATCTCCTTTAGGAGCACCCTGGATCGCATGGACCTACTCCTGCTTTTGAGCTCCTATCCTCTTGAAACATTTCTCGAACGGGTGGCCTGGTCAGCCACAGAAACTATATATTTCTTTGCTCCTCTTCCTCGAAGCAGCACCGGATTCCTGGGAACTCTTACCATCACCAGGCTTCCTCTTATCCTTTCTCATTTGTTGTCCTCGGTTCTTGGCATTGTCAATTACCTCAACCCTAAGAGCTTCTTCGACTTCTTCAGCATAATTCTTCGATCTATAAGCACTTGCGAACTATTGGATATCACTCTTCAGACCTCCCAGAAAATACTTGACTCTGCTGTCTTCATAAACTACTAAATCTGAGGCGAACCGGCTTAACTTGCTAAATTCCACCTCATACTCACTCACTGTGAGCTGACTCTGCTTTAAATGCAGGAAATCATTTAACAGACGGTCTCGCTCGACCGATGGCAGAAACTTCTTCAACAAAAGCTCCTTGAAGACTTCCCATGAACATTCATCCTTCAAGTTTTCCTTCTCCCTTAGCCACCAACTCTTTGCCAAACCTTTGAGCTGGTAGGCAGTGACCATTACCCTCTGGTCTGCTGAAACTCCGGAGTAAGAGAACATCTCCTCGATGTTATAATCCAGTCATCCAAAGTCATGAAGTTTGCCCTACCATCATAGGTAGGGTATCCTAATCGCTGGAAGTGTAAAATGAAGTTTATCTCTGGTGGCAGCACAGCTGGGGGCAGTAGAGGAGCAGGAGGAACTAGAACACCTTGAACTACGGCCGGGTCCTGAACTCTAAGAGGATTAACTGCAATGACAGTCAACAAGGTTTGGATCTGTGACTGTATCTCCATCATTTTCCTAGACAAAGCTTTGTTGCTCTGTCACAATCCTTCAATCACGGCCTCGTTCTGAGCACCAGATGACTCGCACTCTAACTGGGGAGTTGACCTCATCTTAGGACGTCTTGACATTCTAATAATTCCTACAAGTAACTAGTCAAAACCTAGCTTAACCGCTAGAACCCAACAACTTAGTATATACAAAACATACATAAATACTTGCTCTTGTTGCTAATTTGCTCTGTAAATTTTATAAATGATGAAATGTTTAAACGTAGGATCACATACCATCATACTATTAATTCTTGTGCAAAGTCCATGAATGCATGAATTTGTATTCTTTTGACTCAAAACAATATGTGTACATATGTCATCATATAAATCTTTAGCTTGGCAAGTGTGCAAATGCTATGTTATGCTATGCATGATGTGCTATGCATTCTGAAAAGGCCTTAATACATGTTATGAGCGTCGTACATATGAAATATTATGCATCCCATACTACATAATATCGCATGTAATAAAAAAGTAAAACGTGCTAATGGGCACCCATGTGATGATGGTTATGCATCTCATACTACATAACTATCACATGTTGCCACCTATGGTGGAACCATATACAAACATATATTATGCATCTCAAACTACATAATATGCCTTGTATACTTCTTATCATGCTATGAGTGTAGTGTTCATGCTTCAGCCAAGACGTACTGATGACACATCAGTGTGTGTATGAAATGACACTAGACAGCTCACACTAACAAAATAAGGTTGCTCGACCAATTGTCAAAGCAACCTCCCTCTGATACTAACTATCACAACCCGCATTTTCTCAACATGTAAGTTATATTAGAGTAAGAGAAAACACGCATCGTGATGCTATTAGAGCATGCGTTCCACGCTTATTTGGTCTACTAATAACAAATCTCATTTGTATTTGATCTACAGGTGTTTATGATATACAGATATCACAGGTCTAGCTCTAATTGATTTTGGGTGATGTTTAGGGTCGGCATAGATGAGCAGTGAAGATTGTCACTACCCGTATTTTCACCGCATAAATAGCTTATCAGAGTAAGGGAAAATGTGTGTCATGATGCCACATCAGCAGGGGATAACTGCGGACGCTCAGGCAGACACTAAACTAAGCATGAAGAAAGGTTCCTTTTTAAGTTATTTTAAAGAAAATCAATTAAGTGCAGAAGTTAGCCATATCCCTTGGCTACGAATCAAAATATATTATACGCTGCGGAAAAATACTTGATTAGATTAACTCAAATGTCCTGCATGAGTAAAAACGTCCCTAAAGGACAACTCATGCCATGCAAGACTCTAAATTTTTTATAGTAGGAAAAGTAGCTTTTACGGTCGCTAAAAATAACATGTTAAAGTTTCAAAATTATGCGATGCCTGAAGTAATAATAGTAGATTTTAAAGTTGAAAATACCTAACATGCATTCCTAACATAAATCCTCCCAGAGTACAAGTAATCCATATCCATATTTAAAGAAATGAGCAGCTAGCAAATATCAAACAACTAACAATTCAGTGGGCACCAACAAGCTGACACGAACCCACGAACAAAAGTATGTCTGAACTAGTAAGACTAAACAAACATCAAACTACCTCGCTATGACGAGTCAACAACCACGGCCAACACTGCCGCCAGAAAACTCCAAAACCAGCAATGCTAACTGCTATTGCTCTGAACCTGAGGCTTTCCAAAGACAGAACACTTCATCAAGAAGGTACAGAAGGTGGCAGGAAAAGTAATAAACCAACATAAACAAAGGTCAACAGGGGTACCAACCCAAGACCAAAAACACTGAAGTAAAGTACGAAAGTAAACAGGGCATCAACAGGAAAAGAACTCCTACGTGCTTTATCACGTTCAACAAGAGTACACCAGATGCACGAGGCTATAAGGTGACTACATGAATATTTCACCAGAAAGAAAATAAAAAACCTTTATAAGGCACCTGTGGTCGACTCTACCCAAAAACACGGGCGCAGTGGTCACTCTTGGAACAATTAATTAAAACCAGACAAGATCAGGCTTTCCAAGATGAAACTTTACGACAACAAGGATCGTTGAAACGATTAATCATAATAAGGATTTGGAAGAATAAGCGCAGAAAATTTAAAGAACGTGAAAGTATGGTCATTACCATCAGATCGTACAAAGAGAAACGAGGGGAAACCACCACTTGCCTTGGTTTTTTTTACCGGAAAAGTCCTCTGAATCGCTCCATGTTGAAGATCAGGGCAAAAGATCGCGGGAGGAGTTGAAATATAGACAAAAAGGTCGAAAAGGGGATTAGGGACGAAAAACCCTAACGAGAAAAACTCAAGGAACGGGGAAGAAATTACCACGAGGCGCAGCTCTCGACGAGAGCTTTCCAGATCTGCAACCGGTTTGAAATTCCGAGCACCGGAGCACCGTCAACGGCCACCAGAAGGAATAAGGACGAACAACCTCTATCTCGCTCACGCCGCTCTGGTTTGGGAGGAAAAAGAATCGAAGAAGAAGATGAAGAAGGTATTTATATTAAGGGTGATAACAGGAAGAACAACAAAATAAACCGGGTTCGGCTGAACCGGTTTTCCCGAAGCAGAGGGAAAAGGGGTTACTAGAGTATCAGACAAAAAACCTACTCGAGTAGTTCAATACAACCACTCGAGTACAAAAGACCTACTCGTATAGCTCATCCCAACTACTTGAGTAACAGAAATCTACCCGTGTAGTTCATTTCAACTACTCGAGTAACCGAGACCTACCCGAGTTGTTCATTACAACTACTCGAGTAACAGGAGTACTCGAGCACTCAGGGCATTACACGGGTACAGCACGGGGACTCACTCGAGTACTAAGGCAGCTTACTCGAGTGCTACAAGGGGAAAAACAGTGCTCAGAAAAATACCGTCGAACGCAGAAAGCAAGGCCCGATCGTCGAACTCAGTTCAAAAATCGTCGAACTCAATTTGAAAATCGTCGAACTCAACACGGTGATCCGCTAGACCTACAATAAGATCCGCTCGACGATTCGTGGGCGCTGGGTTGAGGTCGACGATCGCGATTGTCATTTCTTTTCTGGGCGCTGTCTAAGGTCGATGATCGCCGAGCTCCGCTCGACGATCGTCGACTCAACACAACGCTCAGGAAAAGGAATACAATCCTCGAGCTTCGCTCGACGATTGTCGAACCCGACACAGCGCCAAGAAAAAACCGAAGAAAAACTCGATTCGACGAAAACCCACACCTTAGGAGGGCTTCCCGAGAAATTAACACAAGCCCAAGACATTAAAATATAAATTAACGTGTTTAGATAGTTGAACAGGGAACTATGAGATCAAAACAAAGGCTCAAACGCGCCGAATTAAATGAAACTCACGCCGTAGGCGAAAACTGCTATTATGGACACAACGACGAAGTCAAAACCAAAATCCTACGAGCCATTCCCGAGATATTAACCGCCAAAACATGCGGCGAACAAAAACAAAACCCAAAACTTCGATCGCGCGCCGAGACTCTAAAAACGCTCGGGTTGCGACGAAACTGGACGAGCTCGTCCAAAACTACTCAAATCCAAAACTCGACGTTAAAAGTAATGCCACGATGTCATAATTCTGACGTTGCCCAAACAAATAAAATCATCGAAAAAAATCGGGGGCGTTACAGTCACTCCCCCTAAAAAGAAGTTTCGTCCCGAAACTTATCACAACTCCAAAACTAAACCAAAAACGACAAAATCCAACATAACTGAAAACATTGCAACATACCCGAAGCTAAGAGAAGAGGTGCGGATGATTCCCTCATCGCCGATTCCAATTCCCACGTCGCGCTCTCGACGTCTTGATTTCTCCAAAGGATCTTGACCATAGGAATGGTCTTTTTCCGCAACACACGCTCTTGAGAATCCAGAACACGAATATGTTCTTCCACATAAGTAAGGTTGGGATGAATCTGGGGTATCGAGTCGAGGACTTGACGATCACTACGAACACACTTCCGCAACTGGCTCACATGGAACACATCATGGACACCAGGGAAGGTCGCAGGCAATTCAAGCCTATAAGCTGACACTCCGATGCGCTCAAGAATCTAGAAAGGTCCCACATACCGGGGGTCTAACTTGTGGTTCCTTCCAAACCTTTTAACGCCAGACATCAGGGAAACGTTTAGAAAAACCAAGTCTCCAACAACAAACTTCAGATTGACCCTTCGAAGATTAGCATACTTCTCATAGCGCTCTTGAGCCACACGATGCTTTTCCCGAATATGAGTCACAGCACAAATCATCTCTTCAAGGGCTTCAGGACATAACAACGGTCTCTCACCAACTTCAGCCCAAAACAATGGAGTTCTACAATGCCTCCCATACAAAGCCTCAAACGGAGCCATCTGCAAACTCTCTTGATAACTATTATTGTATGCAAACTCCATGAGTCTAAGACGCTCATCCCAAGCACCACCATGATCCAAAACATAACACCTGATCATATATTCTACGATCTGATTCACCCTTTCCGTCTGACCATTAGTCTGCGGATGATGGGCGGTGGAATACCTTAAATCGGTACCCAACCCCTCATGTAAACTCTTCCAAAAACGAGACGTAAATCTAAAGTCCCGATCTGATACGATGCTAACAGGCACACCATGTAACCTGATAACCTCTTCAAGATATAACTTTGCTATCTTCTTCATCGAGTACCTAATCTTAAATGGAACAAAGTGAGCACACTTTGTCAATCTGTCGACTATCACCCAAATAGAGTCGTGCCCATGGGGAGATTGTGGCAGACCGGTGATAAAATCCATTGAGATACTCTCCCATTTCCAACTTGGAATATCAAGCGGTGTCAATTTACCACCAGGCCTTCTGTGTTCAGCTTTAACATGCTGACAAGTATAACATTCCGATACAAACTTTGCGATGTCATTCTTCATCCCTGACCACCAAACAATTTGCTTTAGATCTTTATACATCTTAGTGGAACCAGGGTGGTAGGCTATACTGGAACCATGAGCTTTAGCACAGATCTTAGCTAGAATATCGCCAAAGGCGGGGACACAAAATCTACCCCGATACTTCAAGGTGTCCAACACATCCACAGAGAAATCAAGTAGCTCTCCCTTCACAGTTCTATTCCAAAGATGCAACAAATCAGGATCATCCTTATGATGTGCTCGAGTAAGGGAAATCCAAGAGGGTTCTTCTGCTTCTAGACTAGCAGGCATAATACTACTCCCAACCTCAATATCCATCAACAAAAATTCTTCTACCAAGGACTGCACCGACAGATTAAAAATCTTAGCGGTCTTTCTACTCAAGGCATCGACTACTGCATTAGCCTTTCCTGGATGATAAAGAATTTCCATTTCATAATCTACCACATATTCTAACCACCGATGCTGGCGCAGATTTAGTTCTTTCTGAGTGAAGACGTACTTCAAACTCTTATGATCCGTATAGATCTTGCACAACACGCCATATAATAAGTGTCTCCAAAGCTTCAGCGCATAAATTACGACAACAAACTCCAAATCGTGCGTAGGGTTGTTTCTCTCGTGGATCTTTAGTTGTCTCGATCCATACGCAATCACCTTACCATCTTGCATTAAAACACAACCAAGTCCGACGTGTGATGCATCAACATAAACGGCATAATCAACTCCTTCAGTAGGTAAGGTTAAAATCGGAGCAGTACATAATCTTTTCTTCAGCTCTTTAAAAGCCTCTTCACACTTATCACTCCAAATGAAAGCAGTATTCTTCTGAGTAAGTATAGTTAGAGGAGCAAACAACACCAAAAATCCTTCCATGAATCTTCTATAATAGCCGGCTAGGCCTAAGAAACTCCTAATCTCCTTAGGTGTAGAAGGTCTCTCCCATTCCATTACAACAGAAATCTTGGTCGGGTCTACAGAAATACTGTCCTTGCTTACCACATGACTCAGAAAGGACACCTGGGGTAGCCAGAACTCACACTTGCTCAACTTCGCATATAACTTATGCTCCCTCAGGGTCGACAAAACCAGACGCAAATGCTGAGTATGCTTCTCAACATTGCAGGAATACACCAAGACATCATCTATGAATACAATAACAAATTGGTCCAAGAAATCCTTAAACACCGGATTCATCAAATCCATGAAAGCAGAGGGTGCATTGGTTAAACCAAAAGACATCACCCAAAAACTCATAATGTTCATGCCATGAACGGAAAGCGGTTCGGGGAATATCTGCCTCTCGAGTCCTCAACAGGTGGTAGCCTGTGCGAAGATCGATCTTTGAAAATACCGAGCTACCATGCAATTGATCGAACAAATCATCAATACTTGGCAGGGGATATCTATTCTTAATGGTTATCTTGTTCAATTCCCTATAATCGATGCAAAGCCTCATCGATCCATCTTTCTTCTTGACGAACAAAACAGGAGCACCCCATGGAGAAGTACTTGGTCTAATAAAACCACACCTCAGCAACTCATCGAGTTGAGTACGCAACTCATCCAACTCACGCGGAGCCATACGGTATGGTGCTTTAGCAATAGGACGAGTATCTGGTTCGAGGTCTATCATAAACTCTATCTCCCTTTCAGGAGGAAGTCTTGAAAGACTATCAGGAAAGACATCTGGAAACTCTCGCACCACCGAGACATCCTCAAGATGTGGTGTAACAAAAGCTGTCTCTAGAGCAGAAATAGAAACCAAAAACGCCTTACAACCAGATTCTATAGCACGACAAGCATGTACCGCAGAAATGACAGGGGAAACTCTGTCCTGAAATCCATAGACGCCCATAGGTTGTCCGTCGTCCATTCTGAAATCCAATCGCTTAGCCTTCTACTGGATGATCGCATCATACTTGGACAGCCAGTCCATGCCCAGAATCACGTCAAAATCAGACAGCTCCAAAATCATCAGATCCGCAAAGGCCAGAAAATTGCCAAGATAAATAGGGCATTTCAGAACTCCTTGGTTAGATATCACAGAATCACCGGAAGGGAGCTTGATATTGAAGGAGCCTCCCAAATGGTCCACACTCAGGCGATGTTTATCAACAAACCTCCGGGACATAAAGGAATGGGTGGCACCCGAATCGAAAAGAACACGGGCCCACCTATTCCGCACCTTAAACTCCCATAAAATCGTAACATACATAACTAAACGAACGACAACTAGGGCAACAATGATAACTAATAAGGATAAATTAAACTGAGGCTAACCTGATATCACTTGCGTAGAGGTTTGGGCTTCCTCGTTGGTCATCACGTTCAGCTTTCCCTTTCCTTTATCCAGGTTTGGTGGCAGCGGCAGAGCTCGAAGTGGGGCAGGCTGCAGCGGGGACTGAGCCTGGGGGCACACACACTTCTGGTGTCCCTTCTGCCCACACTGGAAGCAAATCCTTTCTTTCATCCAGCAGCGAGTCACGTCATGACCCTTCCTTGTACAGAACGAGCACACAAGCTCTCCTTTAGGTGCACCTTGGATGGCATGCACCTGCTGCTGCTTCAGGGTGGCAGTCCTCTTGAAGCACCTTTCATAGGGGTGGCCAGGACGACCACAAAAGCTACACACTTCCTTACTTTTCTTCTTCGAAGAATGGCCAGATGCCCTGGAGCTACCATCCTCAACACCTTTTCTTTTGTCCTTCCTTGCCGCAGCACAGCGGTTCTTGGCATTTTCAATCACCTCCACTTTTAAAGCGGCTTCCACTGCTTCAGCATAACTTTCAACTTGGTAAGTGCATGTCAATTGCTGGACATCGCTTCTTAATCCTCCCACGAAACGTTTCACTCTTCCCTCCTCAAAAGCTACCAAATCAGTAGCAAACCTGCTCAGTTTGCTAAACTCAATCTCATACTCGCTCACGATGAGTTGTCTCTGCTTTAGATGCAGGAAGTTATTCATCAGGCGGTCTTGCTCGACCGAGGGTAGAAATTTCTTCAGCAGTATATTCTTAAAAGATTCCCAAGTACAGCCTTCCTTCAGACCCTCTCTTTCCCGAATCCACCAACTCTTTGCCAGACCTTTTAACTGATAGGCTGCAATCATCACCTTCTGGACTTCTAGAAATCCAGAATACGAAAACATCTCCTCGATGGAGATGATCCAATCATCTATAATCACAAAGTCAGCTCTCCCGTCGAAAGTGGGAGGCCCCAACCGCTGGAAGTGTGATATGAAATTCATTTCTGGTGGTATCGTCATCAGGGGCACCAGAGGAGCAGGGGTATCGGGCACGGCTTCGCCCAAGGCGGGCTCTTGCGCTGAAGGTTGCTGCGCCGGAGCGGCAGACAACAAAGACTCAATTTGCGATTGCATCGCTACCACTTGTCTCGATAGAGCCTCATTGCTCTAACGCAGACTCTCGATAATTGCGTCACTTTGCGCACCTGATGACTCGCCCTCCGACTTGGGAGTCGACATCATCGCAGGACGCTTTGGCGGCATTTCTAAAAAGCAAACGAACAACTCATCAAAATCCTAGCTTACAACAAAGCAACACGCCTAGTTCATACCATACTTAAAAGACACTTACTTATGCTGCAACTTGCTCTGGGATTTTATAATGATGGTATGTCCTACTTAGGATGATATCCTCTCATCCTATTAGCTCTTGTGCCTATGACATGAATGCATGTATTTATATTTGTTTTCTGATTTAAAACCATGTGTGTACATATGTCATCCCGCAAATCTTTAGCTTGGCACGTTGTGCTTATGCAATGTTATGCTCTGCATGATCATGCTATGCATTATAAAAAGGCCCTAATGCATATTATGAGCGGTGTACGCATTAAAATGTTATGCATCCCATGCTACATAACATTCTCATGCAACGAAAAAGAAACGTGCTAGTCGCATTCATGTGGCGAGGTTATGCATCCCATACTACACAACCCTCACATGTTGCCCCTATGGTGGATCCATATACAGACACATTATGCATCACATACTACATAATATGCCTCGTATACTTCATGTCATGCTATGAGTGTAGTATTCGTGCTTCAGCCAAGGCATGCTGATGATATGTCGGTGTGTGTATGATATGATGCTAAACACCTAATACCAATAAGGAAAGGTTGCCCGACAAATTGTCAAGCAACCTCCTCTGATACCAACTGTCACAACCCACATTTTCAACCCATAAACAGCTTATCCGAGTAAGGGAAAATGTGTGTCATGATGCCACGTCAGCACGGGATAACTGCGGACGCTCAGGCAGACACTAAACTAAACATGAAGAAAGGTTCCTTTTTAAGTTATTTTAAGGAAAATCAATTAAGTGCAGAATTTAGTCGCATCCTTCGTCTTAGTGGCTCATCTAGTCCACGAATCAAAATATATTATACGCTGCAGAAAAATACATGATTAGATTAACTCAAAAGTCCTACATGAGTAAAAACGTCCCTAAAGGACAACTCATGCCATGCAAGACTCTAAATTTATTATAGTAGGAAAAGTTGCTTTTACGGTCACTAAAAATAACATGTTAGAGTTTCAAAATTATGCGATGTCTGAAGTAATAGTAGTAGATTTTATAGTTGAAAATACCTAACATGCATTCCTAACATAAATCCTCCCAGAGAACAAGTAATCCACATCCACATTTAAAGAAATGAGCAGCTAGCAAGTATCAAACAACTAACAATTCAGTGGGCGCCAACAAGCTGACACGAACCCACGAACAAAAGTATGTCTGAACTAGTAAGACTAAACAAACATCAAACTACCTCGCTATGACAAGGCAACAACTACGACCAATAATGCCGACAGAAAACTCCAAAACCAGCACTGATAACTGCTACTGCTCTAAACCTGAGGCATTCCAAAGACAGAACACCTCAGCAAGAAGGTACAAAAGGTGGCAGGAAAAGTAATAAGCCAACATAAACAAAGGTCAACAGGGGTACCAACCCAAGACGAAAAACACTGAAGTAAAGTACGAAAGTAAACAGGGCATCAACAAGAAAAGAACTCCTACATGCTTTATCACATTCAACAAGAGTACACCAGATGCACGAGGCTATAAAGTGACTACATGAATATTTCACCAGAAAGAAAATACAAAACCTTTATTAGGCACATGTGGTCGACTCTACCCAAAAACACGGGCGCAGTGGTCACTCTTGGACACACCACCCAAAAACACAGGAGAAGTGGTCACCCTTGGACACACCACCCAAAAACAAATGGATATGTAATCCGTCTAACTGCGAGGGAGTCTCATAATCTCCAACATACACCGCAGACATCCAAAAACCAGGTAGACTTCCACAGGGCACTAATGAAGGTAACAAACACTGCGGAGGTGGAATCGTCCACTAACTCCCGCATTCAAGAAACCCAAAGAAACCACAACACAAATATCTCGAGATTTGGCTCGACAGATTCTACTTGACATTACCGAACTCGAGACGCGGTTGATCAACATCTAGGAGAAATTATAGTCCTAGATAAATTCTAACGCGCTATACAACGAAAACTAAAACTTGTATAGCCATCACTAAGAAGCACTAGGAACAATTAATTAAAACCAGACAAGATCAGGCTTTCTAAGACGAAACTTTACGACAACAAGGATCGTTGAAACGATTAATAATAACAAGGATTTGGAAGAATAAGCGCAGAAAATTTAAAGAACGTGAAAGTATGGTCGTTACCATCAGATCGGACAAAGAGAAAAGAGGGGAAACCACCACTTGCCTTGGTTTTTTTTTACCAGAAAAGTCCTCTGAATCGCTCCACGTCGAAGATCGGGGAAAAAGACCGCAGGAGGAGTTGAAATCTAGACAAAAAGGTCGAAAAGGGGATTAGGGCCGAAAAACCCTAACAAGAAACACTCAAGGAACGGGGAAGAAATTACCACGAGGGCACAGCTCTCGACGAGAGCTTTCCAAATCTACAACCGGTTTGAAATTCCGAGCACCGGAGCACCGTCAATGGCCACCGGAGGGAATAAGGATGAACAACCTCTATCTCTCTCGCGCTGCTCTGGTTCGGGAGCAAAAGAATCGGAGAAGAAGATGAAGAAGGTATTTATATTAAGGGTGATAACAGGAAGAACAACAAAATACACCGGGTTCAGCTGAACCGGTTTTCCCGAAGCAGAGGGAAAAGGGGTTACTCGAGTATCAGACAAAAAACCTACTCGAGTAGTTCAATACGACCACTCGAGTACAGAAGACCTACTCGTGTAGCTCATCCCAACTACTCGAGTAACAGAAATCTACCAGAGTAGTTCATTGCAACTACTTGAGTAACCGAGACCTACCCGAGTAGTTCATTACAACTACTCTAGTAACAGGAGTACTAGAGCACTGAGGGCATTACACGAGTACAACATGGGACTTACTCGAGTACTAAGGCAGCTTTCTTGAGTACTACAAGTGGAAAATCAGTGCTCAGAAAAATATCGTCGAACGCAGAAAGCAAGGCCCGATCATCGAACTCAGTTCGAAAATTGTCGAACTCAATTCAAAAATCGTCGAACTCAACACGGAGATCCGCTAGACCTACAGCAAGCTCCGCCAGAAAATAAGCTACAATCGTCGAGCTCCTCTCGACGATCGTCTACCTTAGACAGCGCCCTGAAAAAAATGACAATCGTGATCGTCGACCTCAACCCAACGCCCAGAAAAAAATGACAATCGTCAAGCTCCGCTCGATGATCGTCGAACTCAAAACAACGCTCAGGAAAAGGAATACAATCGTCGAGCTCCGCTCGATGATCGTCGAACCCGACACAACGCCAAGAAAAAAACCGAAGAAAAACTCGGTTCGACAAAAACCCACACCTTAGGAGGGCTTCCCGAGAAATCAACACAAGCCCAAGACATTAAAATAGAAATTAACGTGTTCAGATAGTTGAACAGGGAACTATGAGATCAAAACAAAGGCTCAAACGAGCCGAATTAAACGAAACTCACGCTGTAGGAGAAAACTGCTGCTATGGACACAACGGTGAAGTCAAAACCAAAATCCTATGAGCCATTCCCGAGATATTAACCGCCAAAACATACGGCGAACAAAAAAAACCCAAAACTTCGATCGCGCGCCGAGACTCTAAAAACGCTCGGGTTGCGACGAAACTGGACGAGCTCGTCCAAAACTACTCAAATCCAACACTCGACATTAAAAGTAAAGCCGTGACATCATAAATCTGACGTTGCCCAAACAAATAAAATCATCGAAAAAAATCAGGGGCGTTACAAAGATATTGTCAGGCGATATTGAGTATTGCCCATAGGCGACAGTAGCTCTCGACGATCGACGATCTCCGTTCGACGAATCTTCACTCGACGATTGACATTCGATGATTTTCGTTCGACGAATCTACATTGGAGCTTAGAAGATATTGCCAGGCGATATTGATTAACGCCCTCCGGCGACAGTGACGATCGATGATTCTGCGCATGACGATCAACGAACGACGTTCGTCGAATCAGCTATGAGAAAATCAGCAGTACGTGGGACACGTGACAGCAATTATCTTTGTAGCTAGTTGGCGATACCCAGTGTCGCCAGGCGACAGTCCATGTTCGGCGATCGATGAATCTGCGATGTGAAAATGAGGCGTTCGCGGGACATGTGGCAGCAGTTACCGATATTGCCAGGTGGCGATATCGCCAATTTATAAAAGCCATTCAATTTTCTAAGGAGATAACGAATTTCATTACCTGGACTGCAACTTCCTGTTAAGACGAACCATAGAGCTTCAGATTCCAAATTTTACTCCATATTCTTAAGAAGGCCAAAGTGCAAAAGTTTGACGGCACGTACGCAGCATTCAAAGCAACCCTGGCTAGTATTCATCATCATTTTCGGCACTTTCTTTGAAGGGAGTTTTATTCAGAAGTTTTGAATTTGTCTTTTTTTATTCCTATTGTAATCGAGAGGAGAAATCGCCGCCTTGTACGTGGTGTCTAAGTCCTTGTGTGGCTTCGGGGAAATCGCCGCCTTGTGAATACTGTCTAAGTCCTTGAGTGGCTTAGGTAAAATCGCCGCCTTATACATGGCGTCCAAGTCCTTGTGTGGCTTATGGAGAAATCGTTGCCTTGTGTGCAATGTCTAGGTCATGGTAGATCTAGGGGAGGCTAGTAGCAAGATCTAGGAAAAGATACGCTTTAGCCTGCCGGTTCTTGGTAGAAGGACCGGTGAAAACAAAAGTATATTGTATTTTCATATGCCTTGGTCTCTAGCTCTATAGAGACACCTTGTATCCACTTTAGTACTTTTGAAATAAATTGTTATATTTTAACTTTTCTATATTTCAAAGTGTTTAAGTTTGCTTATGAAAAATTAGTCTTCATTCAATAATTTTTACTAGCATTGTTTGATTCACCAAGTAAAGTGTGTTTAGCCTAAGAAAAATTAATTAACCCTTATTCACACCCCCCCCTCTAAGGGCGCTATAAGATCCAACACTTGGTATCAAAACTAGGTTACTCCGAAATCGGTTTCACCACCGGGAGTGATGGCGCAAAACACTCACGCATTTTCTGAGGTGCAAGGTATAAGTAGACCTCCCTTTTTCACGGGCACTAACTATAACTATTGGAAAGCTCGAATGTGATGCTTTATAATAGCACTTGATATCGACGTTTGGTGCATGGTAGAAACATGCTACACCCCTCCTATAACTGTAGTAGGAAATGTCTCAATGGAAAAACCCAAGGATAAATGGGATGAAGCTGATAAGCTTTGCTACAAGAAAAACTAAGGCGATGATTGCCTTATTCTACGCATTAGATAGGACAGAATTTAATCGTGTTTGTGCATGTGAAACTGTGTATGATATATGGAATCTCCGTGAAGTTACTCATGAAGGTACATCGCAGGTGAAAGACTCGAAGCTTTTCCAGTTATAGTCTGAGTTTAAGAAGTTCAATATGGAAGTTGATGAGGATGTAAACTCCATGTACACAATATTCAGTAAGATAGTGAACGCCTCGAGGAACCTTGGAAAAAAGTTTCTTAAATGGAGATTTGGTGAGAAAGATACTTAGATCGCTTCGCCTGAAGTTCAATCCAAAGGTGACTGCCATCTCGGATTGACACGATCTAAAGTCTCTCAAAATTGAGAATTTGATAGGAAATCTGAAGACCCATGAAGTAAAGTTAAGGATTCAACAACAGGAGTATAGCCTGGAGCCAAGAAAGAAAGCTTTGGCATTGAAGTCCAAGATGGAAGTGGAAAGTGAGTCCGATGAGAGTGATGATGGAGAAGAATAGAGTCTGTTTGTAAAGAAATTCAGGAAGTTCATGAGAAATCCTGAAAGGAGAAATTAGTTCAGGAAATTCTTCAAGAAGTAAGAGTATGGATATAGGAAAGGCAAAGCCCAAGCTGAAGGAGAGGATGATGAAGAGAGATCACCACCTGAGTGCTATCACTGTAAGAGAGTTGGCCACATTAAGAGCAAGTGCCCAAAATATCTGAAAGAGCAGAAAGAGAAGCGGCACAAGAAGAAAGACAAGAAGAAAGTTTTGAAGGCAGAAATGTGGGATGACACAACTTTTGAGGAGTCATGCAGTTCAGGTTCAGAAACTAAGGAGGAGGCCAACATGTGCCTGATGGGAAAGAACATTTCAGTGTATGATGAAGAGAGTAGTGTCCAAAGCGACACTTAGGTAACTCCTGAATCTTATGATGCTTTATATTCTGAATTTTTAAGAATCTGCAAATATTTAGATAAAAAATTGGATGAAATTCAGGTACTTAAGTCTGAAAATAAATAAAAAATAAAAATGAAGTAAAAATACTTGGGAAAGAGAAAGCAACTTATCAAGAGAATTATCCCTCTTAGACAAGGATACAAGATTGTGAGAAAGATCTCTCTAAGTCTGAGACTCGGGTTGAATCTCTTACAAGAGATAAAGTGGCACTAGAGAGATCTCTAAAGATTTCTCAATCTCAAGTAGAAGGCAGTAAAAAGTCCTTCACAAACCGATGTGGCACCATAGTTGCCGAAAACACTGCATTGGGAGGACGAGTTCATGATCTAGAAATGGCCACTAACAAGTTTGGAATGGGCCAAAAATCACTGAATATGATTTTGGGGAGCCAGTGCCATGGATCTGCAAAATTCGGACTTGCGTACTCAGAACACTATCGCCCGGCGACATCCACTATCACCGGTGAAAAGGAAAAGTACAGAAAATCTTTTTTTAAAATTAAAAATAATAAATCTACTATCATTGTTGCACCCAGAAAGAATTCAAATCTTATTTTGAAAAACTCGTCGACTTCTTTCACCACGTGTGACAAATGTAATAAGTTTGATCACACAACACACAATTGTAAGAAGGCGGGACATTGTTCTGTTAAACAAATCTGGGTACCTAAGGTTTCCACCTATACTATGGGAGGAACCACTTGGGTAAGCAGATCTTTACTCTCATCCTCTTTCTAGGTGTGTTGGTAGGCTAAGGACAAGGAAGACATGTGATACTTGAACTCAGGTTGTTCTAAGCACATGACAGGGAACAAATCAAAGTTCCTTAGCCTAGAAATGAAGAAAGGAGGAGTAGTTACATTTGGTGATAATGGGAAATGGAAGATCATCAGCATCAGAGTAGTAGGTAACAAATCCTTTACTTTCTCAAATATTCTGGATGTCGAAGGTTTGAAGCATAATTTAATTTCTATAAGTCAATTATGTGATGTTGGCATAAATGTCTTATTTGATTCATCGTCAAACTTATGCAAAATTATTTATTCCAAAACTAACGATACTGTTCTTACTGCTCCTAGATTTCAAAATGTTGACATGATTAGATTAAATGACTTGTCACATTCTTCTTTAAAATATTTTATTTCTAAAAATGATGAATTAGATTTGTGGCATAGGCGTCTTGGACATTCTACTTCCAAGCAAATTGTAAAATTTTCTCAAAATAAACTAGTTAAAGGTTTACCTTTTTGCATGGAAATCTATCTTCTTTATGTACACCATGTCAAAAAGTAAAATTTTCAAAATCTTCATTTAAGAGCAAAAATGTTGTTTCCACTACTAGGCCTTTACAGTTGGTTCATATGGATTTGTTTGGTCCAGTTAATACACTAAGTCTAGGTGGTAGAAAATATACTTTTATTTTGATTGATGATTACTCTCGTTTATGTTGGACAATTTTCTTATTATCCAAATTTGATGCATTTTTAGAATTTTCACAATTATGTCTTCGTGTTCAAAATGAACTAGATTTAAAAATAAAATGCATTCGTTCTGATCATGGAGGTGAATTTGAAAATGAAAAATTTGTATCCTTTTGCAATGAGTTATGTATTAAATATGAATTTTCCGCTCCTCGCACACCGCAACAAAATGGTGTGGTAGAGAGGAAAAATAGAACTTTGCAAGAACTAGCTCGTACTATTCTATCCGAATACAAATTACCTAGCTCATTTTGGGCAGAAGCCATAAGTACTGCTTGTTATGTTATTAATTGTATAATGCTCGACCCTTCTTGAAATTAACACCTTATGAATTATACTTCCAAAAGAAACCGAATGTGTCTTATTTTAAAGTTTTTGGTAGTAAATGTTTTATTTTGAACACTAAGGATAATTTAGGCAAATTTGATGAAATGTGTGATGAAAGTATTTTTATTGGCTATTCTTCACCTAGTAAGGCTTATAGAGCTTATAACAAACGTGTTGGAACACCCTATTACTAATTTGGGTCAGGATCACTATGTCTCTAGGATTTTATGTTTTGACCTTCTGTATAGATTTTAGGTCAATTAGAATTGAGTCTAAGGGATCAGGAGTCTAGGTTTGGAAGCTGCCCTGAAGACCCAAGTTTTTCTGGAGACCAAGTCCAAATCGTCGAGCTCAGCACGACGTTTCGTCGAACTCCGGTCGACGATCGTCTAGCTCAACTTTGGCAGATCGTCGAGCTCCTTTCGACGATCGCTGAGTTCAAGCCTCAAAATATCGTCGAGCTCTGGTCGACGATCGCTGAGCTCAACTTCTCAATATCGTAGAGCTCCATTCGACGATCGCTGAGCTCAGGTCGACGATTTTGACTCTGAACTGGATCCTTATCTCTGAGCTAAGTTCGACAATCTTTGAGCTCAGATCGACGACTTCTTTGCTGCTTGCATTTTCATTTTCGCTGAGCTCAGCTCGACGATAGCAGAGCTCAGTTCGACGATTTCAGTTGACCTTCAGAATTCTAATTCAAAATCAGATAGAAGTTATTCTGCATTTAAGTCAGAAGATCTGCCAGCCGTTTTCATTTACTTCTGGAGCAAGTTTCAAGGGATTTTTCAAGGAATAATTCAGTGGACTTTCCTTCAGAACATTTTATGCAATTAAGGCTGTAATTAATTCAGACCAACGACTATCTTTGACAGAGCAATTTTCTATTCAGACACAGAGAATAAAAGATAGAATGTTTTTGAATCAGACAGAAGACAGACAAGAACAAGAGAATAGAGAAAGACAAGTAGAGGACACCTCTCTATACACAGAGACTCTCTCAATCTTCTGTCAACAAGAATTCAGAAGAACACTCATCAAAAAGAGATCAAGCTTTCAAACATTCTTCAGATCTCTTCAGCTCTCAAGTGTTCAAGGCCAACATCATCTCAAGACTCCAGACACTCAACATTTCAGCTTGCTGAAATCATCATCTGCTGGAGATCTATTTTTGAAGGCCTATCACCCTCAGCAAAGCTCATCTTCCTGAAGTTTTCAAGGACTCAGGGGGAGCTTTGACAACATCACTGAATCCACATAGTCTTCTCAGTTGCTTGAGAAAGAGAAGACTGCCATAACTCTCTCACCCCCAATCTGTAAAGGGTTTTTCAAACTCCCTTCAAAAGTTTGAATCTGGTTTTTGAGCACCTTGTCAAAAGCTCATTGGTGGCAAGACACCTGATCAAAAAATCTGATCTGGTTTTTGAGCACCTTATCAAAAGCTCATTGGTGCCCAGGACACCTGATCAACTCATCCTGCAGTGGATTCCTACCTAGGGTGGTAGAAGAGTGGATGTACCCAAGTCGGGGAACCACTATATTTCCTTGTGTCATCTGGTTGTGCATGTTTTCTTTTTGTTTCTGGCCTAGATTTTCTTGTGCTTAGTTTCTGCATAGATTAGTTTTGTGGTTAATTTTACCTCTGCTTCCCTGCCTACACTTATTACAACAACTGTTGTAAAGCTTTGCAAAAGTTTTTCTTTGCGTTTTAAAAAGCACCATATACTCTATTCACCCCCCCCCCCCTCTAGAGTATATCAGATCTAGTTTCTCCTTTCAATTGGTATCAGAGGCAGGTTGGTTAAACATACCATATCTGTTTGGTTGTACAGGCTAACACCTGAACCCCAAAGATCCCAAACTAGATCCTTCTTTTATATTTCTCTACTAGATTTAGCTTGCACAAATCATGGCCCAAAACAAAGACTATGCTAGCACCAGACCTCCAGTGTGCAATCTGTCAAAGTTTGCACTTTGGAAGGCAAGGATTAAACTCTACATGAATTCAATTGACGAAGATATTTTTAATTCTGTTTTGACAGTGTGCCCAAGACCTCCAGAGAGCACAAGCACAAATGCTGTTCCACCTCCATCAGGAACAGATGCTGACATTAAAAGATGGAAAGTAGCTGATGCCAAGGCAATGAACATTCTAGCTCAGACAATGTCAGATGACATTTTTCAGAAGGTAGCTGAATGTAATTCAGCCAAGGAGATCTGGGACAAGCTTTCAGAAATTGTCTCTGGCTCAGCTGATAAGAGAAAGGACAGAAGATCTCATCTCATCTCCCAATATGAGAACTTCAAGAAGGGAGAAACTGAGTCAGTGGGAGACATGTACAATAGATTGAGTCTAATTGTCAGTGAACTGAGGACATTAGATAAAGAAATCTCACTGACAGACTCAATGACAAGATCCTAATGTGCTTCCCCAGCACTTGGGATTCAAGAATCTGGCCAATTAAAGATGCCAGAAGCCTAAATGAGATTACCACTGAAGCCTTGTTGGGTAAGCTCAAATCTTATGAGCTACTCATCAAGAACAGAGAAGAAGAACAAAAGGCTGCTTCTCCAGCCACAAAAAAGGAGAAGACTATTGCATTCAAGGCAGCTGAGGATCTGCCTGAAGAAAAGGCCACAAGCAATGATGAACTTCTCAGCCTATTGGCCAAAAGATTCTATAAGATGGCCAGGAAGGACTTCAGAAGAAGATCATACAAGGAGCAAGACAAGCCAAGGTATGACAAGTCCACTGGCAATAGCAAAGACATTATTTGCTTTGGTTGCAGGAAACCAGGGCATATGGTTCCTGACTGTCCAGAAAACAAGAACAAGGACAGGAGGGACAGAAAAGAAAGAAGAAAGGAGAAGGACTCCAAAAGGCATGGAAATAACAAACCTTCCACCAGCAAAAGTAAGCACACAAGGAAAGGATTTGTTGCTGAATCCTGGAGTGAGACTGAAGAGGAGTCACAGGCCTCTTCCAGCTCAAGTGATGATGAGGATGATGCAGAGGAAAAAGAATTCTGCATGATGGCAATCAATGCCTCTCAACACAACTCAGAGGAAGAGGAGTCAGAGTCAGACTCAGAAACTCAACCTGAAGAAGATCAGGTAATCAACTCTTTTGATTTCACTTCAGAAGATTTTAAACTTGAATTTAAAGCACTATGTTTAGACCTGCTAAAGTCTGAGAAAGAGATCATCTCTCTCAGAAATCAATTGTCTGAACACAATGCTTTAAAATCAGAAAACCTCAAGCTCTCTCAGGAGTTGGAGAACCATAGGGAACAGATAGCTTCACTGAAGAGTGAACTCTCTGAGGCCAAGAAGCTTGAAGAATCTCTCAATGGGAGAAGCATCAAGCTGATGGACATCACAAGCACAGTGAACTCAAGATTCAACAGTACACTGGGCTTGGGTGCCTCATCCAGCCAACCTATTGTTCTAACAACCCCTATCAAGTTCATTTCTGACAAGGGAAAGGGAGTTGTAGAGGTTGCCAGGAAAAATTCTGATCTGCCTCAGAAAACTAAAGTCCAGTACAAATCGTCGAACGGAGATCGCCGATCGCCGAATGAAGATCGACGATCGCCGAACGCAGCTCGACGATCTCAGGAAAAATCGTCGAACGCTGATCGACGATCTAAGCCAAGATCGTCGAACGCTGGTCGATGATCCCATATACCTGACCTCAGCCATAGTCGACCGTCGAACGGAGCTCGACGATCTGACCCAAGATCGTCGAACTCAGCTCCAAGATCGTCGAACAGAGGTCAGAGCTCTGGAAACTTTTTCAATGGCAAGTCAAAATTGAATCCTGAGGGTTCTTCATCCCAAATCTATAACCCTTATACTGAATGGATTTTACCTCCAAGGAGATATCATCCTGAAGGATATAAGAGTCAGCCAGGGATGTCTTTCATTTCTGAATTTAAAGGTTATCAACCTAGGCCCAAGGTAAACTGGGTCAAAAACAAGTGAATTGCTTAATGTGCAGGTGAAGACCTATCCAACATCTAACCAGCAATGGTATTTGGATAGTGGATGCTCAAAGCACATGACATGGAACAAGGACAACCTCAATTCCTTTAAAGCCAAGCTTGGACCCAAAGTTATCTTTGGTGACTCCAACTTTGGACAAACTAAAGGATATGGAGCAGTCCAGATTGGTTCTGTAACCTTCAAGAAGGTAGCATATGTAGAAGGACTGAAGCACAACCTAATCAATATCAGTCAGCTATGTGATGAAGGCTACCAGGTGACCTTCAGCAAAACTCTATGCAAGATCAAGTCAGAGGACAACACCACTGTGTTGACAGGTAAAAGGAAAGGTAACATCTACCTTGTAGATTTTCTTTCAACTTCTATAGATATCTGCTTATTCAATTCAGTGTATAGACCAAATGTTTTATGGCATAAGAGACTAGGACACCTAAACCTTAGAACTATTGCTAGGCTCTCCAAGGACAATCTTGTTAGAGGACTACCTTCTGGCCCCTACAAGAAGGAAGGACTCTGCAAGGCCTGTCAATTAGGCAAGCAAACTAAAAACAGTTTTAAGTCACTTAATAAGAGTGATTCACCTAGGATATTGTATCTGTTACACATGGATCTATTTGGACCCATCACAATACAAAGCCTAGGAGGGAAATCCTACACTTTGGTGATTGTAGATGACTTCTCTAGATTCACTTGGGTGTTCTTTCTAAGGACGAAGTCTGATAACTTTAAGTGTCTGACAGAGTTTCTCAAATGTATAAAGATTGAGTTCAATACTCACATTGCCCTGATCAGAAGTGACCATGGGACAGAGTTTGATTCTCTTCTTATGCAAGAGTTCTGTCAGAGTGAAGGGATCAGGCATACTTTCTCAGCTCCTAGAACTCCTCAACAAAATGGGGTAGCTGAAAGGAAAAATAGAACCCTTATTGAATCTGCCACTACATTGTTGTCAGATGCTCATCTACCTCTATCCTTCTGGGCAGAGGCAGTGAACACCTCCAACTATGTGCTGAACAGAAGCCTGATACATAAACTTAAGGGAAAGACTCCCTATGAATTACTCAAAGGGAAGAAACCTAAAGTTGACTATTTCAAAATTTTTGGTTGCATTTGTTATATTCATAATAATGATAAGAAACATCTAGCAAAATTTCAAGCCAAAGCTGATGAAGGAGTGTTTCTGGGATACTCCATGATCAGCAAGGCCTATAGGGTATATAATAAATCATCATTAAAAATTGAGGAATCTGTTCATGTTTCTTTTGATGAAACTAACATGTCTTTCAAGGAGAAGATTTCTTCTACCATAGAACCTTTGCAGGAACACACTCTAGTTGAAGATATGAACAAGCTACAGGTTGCTCAAGAGGATGAAAGCAGTGAAGATGAGAGCAATGCTCAACATATTGAAACTCAACCTGAAGAGCCAGTTGCTGTACCACAAGAGGAAACAACAACACAGGTTGGTGAACAATCAACACCCCCTGTTGATTTAGTAACATCAAGAGACCATCCAATTACCCAAATAATTGGAGAAATCTCAGCTGGTGTACAAACCAGAAATCAGGTCAACCAAAACCTGTTGCACACCTGCTTCCTTTCTCAAATTGAACCTCAGTCCATTCAAGATGCAGAGCAAGATCCACACTAGATCATTGCCATGCAAGAGGAGTTGCATCAATTTGAGAGGAACAAAGTATGGGAACTAGTGCCAAAGCCTAAGGATCATTCCATTGTTGGAACAAAATGGGTATTCAGAAACAAACTGGATGATCAAGGAGTAATAATAAGGAACAAGGCAAGGCTAGTTGCCCAAGGATATTCTCAAGAAGAAGGAATTAACTACGACCAGACCTTTGCACCTGTTGCAAGACTAGAAGCCATCAGGATATTCTTAGCTTATGCAGCTCACAAAAGCTTCAAGGTTTATCAGATGGATGTCAAGAGTGCCTTCTTAAATGGAGACATCAAAGAGGAAGTCTATGTCAGACAACCTCCAGGTTTTATCTCTCCAACTCATCCTGATTTTGTTTATAGATTAAATAAAGCATTATATGGTCTCAAGCAAGCTCCTAGAGCATGGTATGAGACCCTAGCATGCTTTCTCTTGGAAAATGGTTTTATAAGGGGTAGAGTAGACCAAACTCTTTTCATTAGAACCCATAAGTCCCATACCCTTCTAGTACAAATCTATGTGGATGATATCATTTTTGGCTCTACTGACTCAAAACTGTGCAGAAGGTTTTCCAACCTAATGCATTCTAAATTTGAGATGAGTAGCATGGGTGAGCTATCCTTCTTCCTAGGATTGCAAGTCAAACAACATGCTGAGGGCATCTTTATTTCTCAAACCAAATATGCTAATGAGCTGGTTAAGAAATTTGGGATGTCTGAGGCATCTTGTATGAAAACACCCATGCCTACCAATGCTGTATTGGATGCTGATAAACATGGGAAACCTGTTGATCAGACAACATATAGGGCAATGATTGGCTCTTTACTGTATCTTACAGCTAGTAGACCAGATATAATGTTTGCTACATGTATTTGTGCCAGATTCCAAGTTAGCCCTAGAGAGTCACACCTCACATTAGTAAAGAGGATTCTCAGGTATGTTAAAAGTTGTCCAAATCTAGGTCTCTGGTATCCAAAAGATTCAGCATTTGAGTTAACTGGATTCTCTGATGCTGATTATGCTGGATGCAGAATTGACAGGAAAAGCACCAGTGGAACTTGTCAGTTCCTTGGTGATAGACTTGTCTCTTGGTTTTGCAAGAAACAAACATCTGTGTCAACTTCAACTGCTGAAGCTGAATATATGGCTGCAGGCAGTTGTTGTTCACAAATACTGTGGATTCAAAATCAACTCCTAGACTATGGTTACAACTTAGCGAAGTCAAAAATCTTTTGTGACAATACAAGTGCTATCTCCATAGCTCAAAATCCAGTCCTCCATAGTAGGACAAAACATATAGAGTTTAGGCATCATTTCTTAAGGGATAATGTTGAGAAGAACAAAATTGAATTGCAGTATATCCCAACTGATTTACAAAGGGGAGATATTTTCACCAAGCCTTTGGATGAAAAGAAACATACTTTCTTCCTAAATCAGTTAGGAATGTTAGATGGAGGAAGTCTTAAATAATACTCAAGATTTTGAAAGCTAAAAATGGACCAAGACTAGGCAAAATTCTGATTTTCCTTAGTGTCTAGGATTTCTCTGATCTCTGAACTGCGCTCGACGATTTCCCCAATGATCGTCGAACGGAGTTCGACGATTTCCTGAATCGTCGAACTGAGTTCAGCGCCCCTCATACAGCATGAACTGTCTCCTTCGGTCAACGATCGTCGAACGGCGCTCGACGATTTTGTTCACTGAACGATCGTCGAACGGAGCTCGACGCCTTTCCAGATCGTCGAACGGAGATCGACGATTTTGGAGTCTCTTCAGATTCCTTTAGAAGCCTAGATCGTCGAACTGAGTTCAACGATCTTTCCTTTTCTGCGTCGAACCCTAATATAAAACTCTTTTTTCGTCGTCGTTCTCTCTTGCGCTTTCAATTTCTCTGCAAACTTTTCTTCCCTCCAAGCAGCTCTACACTTGGTCGTTTTGTCTGTTGATTTTTTGCAGGTACCATGGCCGTTTCTATTGCTGTGCTCGCCACCATGAAATTTGATGCCGGCTTTGACATCGATTTCGATTCCTTCAACACAACCGATCAAATCTTCCAGGATATTCTCAGATTGTTCAAAGATCAGCATCTGTCTGCCCTTATGTCAACAAGAATCAAATTGGCCTCAGATGAAATTAAAGAATGGGTTTATACTGCCCACAACCTTGACACAAACACCATAGTTGGTTCCATTGGTGGCACCCAGGTACCTCTGACTCCAGCAGTATTGACAGAAGTTTTTGGCTTCAGGAATGGTGAAGATTCTGCTGACCTTTCTGGAGAAGAGTTTGCTGATGTTCTTGCCAGGATGGGTCATCCTGAGGGGAACCCTAGCAAGCTGTTTAAGAGAAACCTGTCTGTGGAATACAGGTTTTTGGCTGATGTAGTAGGCAAGGTCCTTTTGGCCAAGCATTCTGCTCATGATACAATCTCCAGATACCAGCTCTGCCTTATGGGAGCTCTTGTGGACAAGAAAAGCTTGAACTGGGGAGAAGTACTCTTTGACTTGTTGAAGAAAAAGATAAATAAGACTTTTGTGAATTTTGGAAGAATACTGGGAATCTTCCTCCAGGCTAAATGCCCTACCCTGCTAGTCTCCTCTGGAGTGCACATAAATGCCTCCAAGAGACTCACCTGTGCCCTTTTTGGCAAATGGGACAGGCAAATCTCCAAGCCCAGCAGGCCCTCTTCTTCTGGCCCTTCAGGCACCAGGACTCTAAGAGTCACTCCACCCCAGGTCTCTGCCCCTACAGAGGACCTGCCTGCTAGTGCTGCTGCTTCTCCTCCTCCAAGCTCAACCATACCAATTCCATCCACCACTCAAGCAACCTCCACCATTACCATCTCCAGCCCATCTCCAACATCTACTCCATCTCCAGCAACAATTTCCTCTCCACCAGCAGCCCACTTCCACCCTCTTTTCTCCTATCCACCTCCAGATGTCACCTCATCCCCATCCCTTCCAACTTTCACTCTCCTGGATGACTCCTACATGGATGATTCCCCCTCTTCTCCTCCAGATTTGCCATCCTCCTCCACATCTTTCCAAGACCTTCTCCACCAGATTCTTGATCAACCCACCTTCACTCCCTCCATTTCCATCCCTGTACCCTCTATCTCTACCATACCCTCTCCTGAGCCATCCCTTCCACCTTTCAGCCCTCCACCTCCAGCTTCCTCAGCCATCCCAATGCCCTCTACCTCTGCTCCTCTCATTGAGCATGTAGATCTCCCAGCCCTTGCTGATCAGTTGTATGAGCTCCTTGCACCTAGGCTCTCCCTTCTCATGGAGGCCTCCTTAGCTCCTCTGCAACAATCAGTGGCAGCTCTCTCTGCCAGGCTGGCCTCTTTCCTTACCCCTATAGCAGCACCCCCAGCAGTGTGCCTTGATGCACAGGTTTCTGCATCCAGGCAGGGGGAGATGCCCTATGAAGCCAGCTTCCAGGCTGCTGTTGCTGCTGCTGCTCCTCCTGCTGGTGTTTCTGATGCTGCTGCTGCTTCTGCTTCTGCTACTGCTACTGCTGCTGTGTCTGTTTCTGCTGCTGCTGCTATTCCTGTCATAGCACTAGACCTAAGGTCTCTGCTATCTACTTTTGATACTGTCTACTTCAGCTGCCTCCCATAGCCATATGCTGCCCAGCCCTCAGAAGATATGTCCAAGGCCCTAGTGCCCTTCTCTTGCTGTGACCCCAGAACCATTTCTGATTTTCTTCTGTTAGTGACTGCTACTTCTGATGTTCCTGCTGCTGCTGCTGCTGCCCTCATTTCTGAAGTAATTTCTGTTGTAACATCTGCTGCTCCAGTACCTATAGTTACATCTGTTGCTCCTCCTGCTTCTGTATCTTCTGCCCCATCAGCTGCTGTTAAACTAAAAGAGGATTTGATGAAAAGGATTGATGCCTTGTATGATGCACAAAGCTCTGAATCTGAGGATTATAATACTGCTTCTGATGACTCATCAGCCACAATTGCAAAGAAAAGAAAGGCAAGAAGTAAGGCCTTGAAGAGAGTTCCTCCTGCCAAAGTCAGAGATGACAATGATGTTCCATATTATATTCTGCACAATTGCCCAATCTCTGAGCATTGGATGCAATTCTCTAAGAACCAGTTGAAGGCTATGAAAAAGAAGAGGAAATATGAAAAAGATTCTACTCAGTTCAAGCACCCTCATCCTCCTCCACCACCTCCACCTGATGCAGGTGCAGGTGGCAGCTCTGCAAGCTCAGGCCCTGCTAGAAGCCAGGCTCCCTACCAGCCTCATGCCAGAACATATCAAAGGGAAGACCATTCTAGGGGCTCTTACTCTAGAAGGGGAGGATATAGGGGAAATCAAAGAGAAACTCAGGTTTACTCTAAAGGACACTCCAGGCAGCATCCTTATCCTAGGGGAGGACATGTTCCATCTGACACATCTTCTGGTCCTTTTCCCTACAAGCTCAAAGATACAGTGACCGCCAGGACCCCTCAAGAAACTACTTCCAACAGGTATGAGCCACCTGTTCCATTTGAGGATCCTGAGAAAAATCTTATGGCTTGGACTGCAAGGATGAAAGAACTGGCTGCTTTGGATCAGATAAAGAAAGCAAAAGAACAAGGGCTAGACACTTCCAACATATCTACAATGTCAGAACAAAGGAAAAAAGAATTAGAGAGATATGCCTCCAACAAATTTTTTGATGCAGACAGATACATGGAGTTGCATCCAGCTGCAGTGGTTCCCAGGGCTTCAAAGCAAATTTATCTGGGTGCAGCTGATGATACCAGATCAAAACAACAAGCTTTAGATCCTAACAGAGAAATTAAAATGGTAAAAGGCAAAGAAAAGGAATAACTCTGTAAGGTGATAATTCTTGACTTCTGTGACTGCCTTCTGGATATCATGTTTATATATCTCTGAGATGGTTCTGTGATGTTTAGCTGTGTTGTTTTTTATGTTTCTGTGACTGTATTCTGTTGTTTGTTTTTCAAAATCTGTAAATAGTTTTCCTAACCCAAATAGGGGGAGATTGTTGGAACACCCTATTACTAATTTGGGTCAGGATCACTATGTCTCTAGGATTTTATGTTTTGACCTTCTGTATAGATTTTAGGTCAATTAGAATTAAGTCTAAGGGATCAGGAGTCTAGGTTTGGAAGCTGCCCTGAAGACCCAAGTTTTTCTGGAGACCAAGTCCAAATCGTCGAGCTCAGCACGACGTTTCGTCGAACTCCGGTCGACGATCGTCTAGCTCAACTTTGGCAGATCGTCGAGCTCCTTTCGACGATCGCTGAGCTCAAGCCTCAAAATATCGTCGAGCTCTGGTCGACGATCGCTGAGCTCAACTTCTCAATATCGTCGAGCTCCATTCGACGATCGCTGAGCTCAGGTCGACGATTTTGACTCTGAACTGGATCCTTATCTCTGAGCTCAGTTCGACGATCTTTGAGCTCAGATCGACGACTTCTTTGCTGCTTGCATTTTCATTTTCGCTGAGCTCAGCTCGACGATAGCAGAGCTCAGTTCGACGATTTCAGTTGACCTTCAGAATTCTAATTCAAAATCAGATAGAAGTTATTCTGCATTTAAGTCAGAAGATCTGCCAGCCGTTTTCATTTACTTCTGGAGCAAGTTTCAAGGGATTTTTCAAGGAATAATTCAGTGGACTTTCCTTCAGAACATTTTATGCAATTAAGGCTGTAATTAATTCAGACCAACGGCTATCTTTGACAGAGCAATTTTCTATTCAGACTCAGAGAATAAAAGATAGAATGTTTTTGAATCAGACAGAAGACAGACAAGAACAAGAGAATAGAGAAAGACAAGTAGAGGACACCTCTCTATACACAGAGACTCTCTCAATCTTCTGTCAACAAGAATTCAGAAGAACACTCATCAAAAAGAGATCAAGCTTTCAAACATTATTCAGATCTCTTCAGCTCTCAAGTGTTCAAGGCCAACATCATCTCAAGACTCCAGACACTCAACATTTCAGCTTGCTGAAATCATCATCTGCTGGAGATCTATTTTTGAAGGCCTATCACCCTCAGCAAAGCTCATCTTCCTGAAGTTTTCAAGGACTCAGGGGGAGCTTTGACAACATCACTGAATCCACATAGTCTTCTCAGTTCCTTGAGAAAGAGAAGACTGCCATAACTCTCTCACCCCCAATCTGTAAAGGGTTTTTCAAACTCCCTTCAAAAGTTTGAATCTGGTTTTTGAGCACCTTGTCAAAAGCTCATTGGTGGCAAGACACCTGATCAAAAAATCTGATCTGGTTTTTGAGCACCTTATCAAAAGCTCATTGGTGCCCAGGACACCTGATCAACTCATCCTGCAGTGGATTCCTACCTAGGGTGGTAGAAGAGTGGATGTACCCAAGTCGGGGAACCACTATATTTCCTTGTGTCATCTGGTTGTGCATGTTTTCTTTTTGTTTCTGGCCTAGATTTTCTTGTGCTTAGTTTCTGCATAGATTAGTTTTGTGGTTAATTTTACCTCTGCTTCCCTGCCTACACTTATTACAACAACTGTTGTAAAGCTTTGCAAAAGTTTTTCTTTGTGTTTTAAAAAGCACCATATACTCTATTCACCCCCCCTCTAGAGTATATCAGATCTAGTTTCCCCTTTCAAAACGGAATAATACAGTTGAAGAAACTATTCATGTTAAATTTGATGAGCTTTTCCCTTGTGTAGAAACTAATAGTAAAGTGCAAGATGAGGAGCCCTCCCCCCTACAAAGGTCGGATGATGATGAAATCCTTGGAGACAGAGAAGGAGAAAAAAAAAGATGAACAAGAAGAAGAAGTGCAAGAACATGTGCCTCCAAGCGAGCTAAGATTCTCAAAAGATCATCCACAGGATTTAGTTATTGGAGAACCACCAAGAGGGGTAAGTACTCGTTCATCATTACATGATTTATTTTCAAATATGTGCTTTATTTTTGATATAGAACCTAAAAATGTTGAAACCTCTTTGAATGATAATTCTTGGTTTTTAGCTATGACTGAAGAGCTTAATCAATTTGAACATAATAAGGTTTGGAAATTAGTAGAAAGACCGTCAAATCATCCTGTTGTAGGTGTTAAATGGATCTTCAAGAATAAAATGGAGAGTGAATCTAGGGTCACTAGGAACAAAGCGAGACTTGTATCAAAAGGTTATTCACAAGTTGAAGGAATAGATTTTGATGAAACCTTTGCACTCGTAGCACGGTTCGAAGCAGTTAGAATATTTCTTGCATTTGCTTGTTTTAGAAGATTTAAACTATTTCAAATTGATGTTAAAACTGCTTCTCTTAATGGGTATATCAAGGAAGAGGTTTCTGTAGAACAACCTTCAGGCTTTATTGATGTTAAGTTTCCTGATCATGTTTTTAAATTAGAAAAAAGCTCTTTATGGTTTGAAACAAGCACCCCGAGCATGGTATGATAGATTGACTGTTTATTTACTGAAGAATGATTACAAAATGGGTAGTGTTGATTGTACTTTATTTATTAAGCATGTTCATGATGACCTTATAGTTTTACAAATATATGTTGATGATATTATTTTTGGATCCACGAATGAACAATTGTGTGAAATTATTTTAAAAATTATGAAAAATGAATTTGAAATGAGCATGGTAGGTGAACTCACTTATTTTCTTGGTTTTCAAATTACTCAAAAGCATGATGGAATATTCATTTGTCAATCTAAATATATTCATGATATATTAAAAAGGTTTGGATTTGAAAATCTAAAACAAGCAAATACCCCCATGAGTGTCTCATTGAAATTAGGAAAGGATGAAAGTGGTATCTCTATAGACCAATCATTATATAGAGGAATGACATGATTATTATTATATTTGACTGCATCCAAACCTGATATTATGTTTGATGTATGTTTATGTGCTAGATTTCAAGATAATCCCAAAGAATCTCATTTAAAAGCGGTTAAACACATATTTAGATATCTTATTGGCACATCTAGGTTAGGTTTGTGGTATCCTCACAACGATGTCTTTATTTTACATGGTTTTTCAAATTCTGATTATGTTGGCTGTTCATTAGATCGTAAGATCACAAGTTCCACCTGTCACTTTCTAGGCCCTTCAATACTTTCGTGGTCAAGTAGGAAACAAAATTCTGTTACCTTATCCACCACAAGGGCCGGGTACATTACACTAGGTAGTTGTTGTGCACAGGCTCTTTGGATGAAGCAAACTTTAGAGGACTTTGGAATTGTACATGACACAATTGAATTAAAATGTGATAATAAAAGTGCAATTGACTTAACATATAATCTGGTTCATCATTCTAGGTCCAAACACATTATGTGCGTCATCACTTCATTAGAGACTGCATAAAGCTAAATAAAATTAAAGTCAATTTTATAGGCATCGATTCACAGCTTGTCGATATCTTCACAAAACAACTTATAGATTCCCTCTTTTCATTGTTAAGATTAGAACTAGGAATCCTAGACATTACAAGCTAATGAATTGACATAATAAATAAACGAAAAACACACTTTAATTAACACGAAAGTGATGATCAAGTAACAAGTAAACCACAAATGTTAAGAGTCAATAATAATATTACAGCTGCATTACATCGTAATATTACAGCATGAGAATAGGATGAAAATTTAAATAACTGCACTGTCGTTGGTGACAGTGACTGTCGTTGGGAGATAGCACCAATAGTCCAGATCACCTCAAAATCTTCAGAAATTTTTGCTATAACCTGCACTTGTGTCCTCTTGATCGTCAGCTGAACTATGTTCGTTGCTTCTCGTTCGACGAGGCTGCCGAATAGATGTTCGGGGAGGCTCCATAACCGGATTCTCCCATTCGAACGTTTCTGCTGGAGTTGACTTCAATTTGAGGCTTTTGGTCAGAAATTTGAAGAATTTCTGAACCCCCTGAAAGTTCTTCTTAGCTTCGCGCTTATGTTCTTCAAATAACTCTCGCAAGTCGTCCAATCCTTCCAGCAATGATCCACCTCTTTGGATTTTCAGGTTAGTGATAGTGAATGTTCACTACTCCTTTTTGACCCTCCTCGGGCTGATCGACCAATGGAAGGTGTTCCACTCGTAGAAAATATTAAAGGCAAACAATCATTGAAATACAAATCCGGATCTATCCATGTGTATTTCTTATATAAAATGTGTTGGATAACAGCTCCAAGTGGTAGTGTGTTTAATTTCATCTAAGTAGGACTCTTTAGCCTATATGCATAGCATATTGTCGATAGCATAAAGTCTGCCATATCAAATGGCTCCCACTCCAAAATCATATATGTGACATTACTCAGTTGAGCCATTATCTTTCGTGTATCACCGAACTTGATTAAAACAGTGTGCCTCAATATATCTTGCACTAATCGTGCATCCTCAATGAGAGAGTCCATAGATTGAATAAGTGTTTTGATGGAATTTCCATGCAAAACCAAGTTCAAGAGTGTCCAATCTCTATATTTTCGATAATTCTCTACTACACAATGCTATTTTTATGTTCTATTAACCCGAATTCCTCCCTGAGATCATAATGGGTTATCTCTACTATCTGGCCTTGTATCTTCGATCGTACTCCACCATTTACGCCTATAAACCGAGGATCTTTTAGAGAATTGTAGAACTCCCTAATTAATATAGATGAAAATATATCCGGGATTATGATACACATAAATCCAGCCATTGCTAACAAGTCATGAATGTGTGTATGACGGACGGGATCGAATTCGATCACTCGTCCAATCCCTATGTTAGAATTTTCTATTCCAGGAAATGTTTGGTAGGAGGAATATGAATCGCTGCATGTACTTCTGCGTGCTTTCGAACTGGAAGCCATTACTGCGGATAATTTTTTTAAAAAAAACAAAACAAACAACAAAATTTCTCAGTATCGCCAGACGACAACACCTATTATCGCCGAGCGATATCGGAATTTGATCTCATCCAATGTCCGACTCCAGATCTTATTTTTCCCCTCCTTTACATACCAGATTTGACATTCTTAACGACATCCATACAATAGATCTACAAAAGCTAAGGCATTTTTTTCTGTATCGCCAGACTGCGACACCGGTTGTCGCCAGGCAATATCGTACATTGATCTCATCCAATGTCTGACTCCAGATCTGTATTTTTGCCACCTTTAGATACCAGATCTGACATACCATACAATATATCTACAAAATCTATCGAATCCAACAAAAAACAACCATGATCCTTACCTTGATCCAAGGTTTTGCTGTCGTCCCCTTCGTCTTCCGCGACCAGTTTTCAGGAAAGAATGATAGATCTGATGCCTTTGACCTCATATGACCCTTTCTTATATTTTCGCACTGTCGCCGATCAGCGATACCCAGTATCGCCGAGCGAGAGTGAAATTTCACTTTTTTACCAATTTTCCTTAATTTCTTAGGATTGGGCATGGTTTACTGTATAATCTTTGAATTGAGTTCCTAGCAGGATAGTTCTATTGTTCGACCATCACATCTTCTTTTATACATACATAAGTCCTAGTGTTTGTCTACTCGTGAAATTATTTTTGCATGCAACTATGTATGAGAAATGTTTTAGTTTTGATAATGTTCTTTCACTTAAACTTGTGAAAACCTTCATATGGATTTACCTTACTACATATATGAATTGTGGATGTTCTACAATAACCACTAGAATTGCATGTTGCGACTTGTGCTTTATCATATTTTATTTCTTGAACCGCTTCTATTTGTTAATCCTGTATGTTCACAAGTGAATTCGGACTCCTTTGTCATGCCAAACAAAAAAAAAGAAAAAAACAATTCAAAAATGACAATTCAACACATTTGTTGATGTCTTTCAAAATTACAATAAAACGAGGCTGACAAGGAACCTCCACCAAACACTACTTACCCTCCTGATAAGTCTTAATGAGCATTGTGAGGTTGAGAACCTTGAAAAAAATTGTAAAGTGTCTTGTGCAACTATATATCTGGATATTCAACTTGGCTGTGCTCTAAATTTCTAGGTACAAGCACGGCTAATCATGCATGCCTCTATGTTATGCTGTTTTTTACATTCCACATATTCTTGTAGTTATAAGACCTCTCATATGTGTTTTTCTTCAATCTATCACATGTACACAACATTATCTTCTCTAAAATTTCTTCTTATGAGAATTGGATCGAAACTGTTTCCAACATATTCTTCACTGGTGTATGTGTATGTGATATGGATGGATGAACGTTGCCTTCTGTTCGTGTTTACTCATTTAGTTCTTTCATATACATTGATTCACATGATCTCTTTTTAATTTCTCATTTGTGTTTTTCCTCTTTAGCTTCCACCCCACTCTATTATCACTCTTGACAGTACCAAAAGGGGGGAATTTACGTTGAAAATCATTCATACTATGTACATCAAAAAATCTGCTTAGATTTAGGGGGAGTACACCTGCAGGGGGAGTGTTTCATCCCAGAGATATTTGTGCACATATAAATGCTTAGTCTTGTTACACATAGTTCTCATCGTTTCAAAAACGTCTTAGTTCCTTCATGATTTCTTTCTCGGTGGATTTGTTATTATAAAAAGGGGGAAATTGTTGGAGCATGCGTTCCATGCTTCTTTGGTTTGCTCATAACAAATCTTGTTTGTATTTGATCTATGGGTGTTTATGATATGCAGATATCATATGTCTAGCTCTAATGGATTTTGGGTGATGTTTTAGGTCATCACAGATGAGCAGTGAAGATATCTCCAGGAGATATTGAGTATCGCCCAAAGGTGACAGTGGCGCTCGACGATCGACGATCTCCGTTCAATGAATCTTCGCTCGACGATCGACGTTTGACGATTTTCATTCGACGAATCTACATTGGAGCTTAAAAGATATCGCCAGGCGATACTGAGTATCGCCCACCGGCGATAGCGACGATCAACAATTTTGTGCTCGACGATCAACGAACGACGTTCGTCGAATCAGCTATGAGAAAATCAGCAGTACGTGGGACACGTGGCAGAAGTTATCTCTATCTCCATTTGGAAATACCCAGTGTCGCCAGGAGATAGTCCACATTCGGCAATCGATGAATCTGTGATGTGAAAATGAGGTGTTCGTGGGACACGTGGCAGCAGTTATCAATATCGCCAGGTGGCGATACCCAGTGTCGCCAGGCGATATCGCCAATGTATAAAAGTCATTCAATTTTCTGAGGAGATAATGAATTTCATTACCTAGAGTGCATCTTCCTGTTAAGACGAACCAGATAACTTCAGATTCTAGATTTTTCTCCATATTCTTAAGAAGGCCGAAGCGTAAAAGTTTGACAGCACGTGCGAAGCATTCAAAGCAACCCTGGCTAGGATTCGTCGTCATTTTCAACACTTTGTTTGAAGGGAGTTTTTATTCAGAAGTTTTGAATTTGCCTTATTTTTATTCCTATTGTAAACCTATTATAATCGAGAGGAGAAATGACAGCCTTATGCATTGCGTCCAAGTCCTTGAGTGGCATAGGGGAAAACGCCGCCTTGTGTGTGGCGTCCTAAGTCCTTCTGTGGCTTAGGGAAAATCACTGCCTTGTGCGAGGCATCCAAGTCCTTGTGTGGCATAGGGAGAAATTGTTGTCTTGTGTGCAGCGTTTAGGTCGAGGTAGATCTAGGGGATGCTAGTAGCAAGATCTAGGAAGAGATACGGTTTAGCCTTCCGATTCTTGGTAGAAGGACTAGCAAAAACAAAAGTATATTGTATTTTTCATAAGCCTTGGTCTCTAGCTCTATTGAGACACCTTGTATCCACTTTAGTACTTTTGAAATAAATTGTTATATTTTAGCTTTTCTATATTTCAAAGTGTTTAAGTTTGCTTATGGAAAATTAGTCTTCATTCCATAATTTTTACTAGCATTATTTGATTCACCAGGTAAAGTTTGTTTAGCGTAAGAAAAATTAATTAACCCTTATTCACCCCTCTCTATGGGTGCCGTAAGATCCAACAGATGCCACGCCGTGCAGCGGATAACTTCAGACGCTCAGGCAAGACCCCAAACTCTACAGTTTATGTGAAATTCATAAGTTATTAAGTAAAAAATCTAGTTTAAATTGGATGGTTGTATCCCTCGGCACAGTGGATCAACTAGTCTGCGAGTAAAAGTATAGTTATACTCCCAAAATAATTTTGGTTATGTTGATTAATATCCTGCATGGGTATAAACATCCCTAAAGGACAACTCATGGCATGCAAGACTCTAGATTTATCATAAGTATAGAAATAGTCTTTACGTTAGCTAGAAAATAGTGTTTTAATTTTAGAAATATGAGATGTATGGAGTACAAGTAGTAATGCTTTTATAAGTGAAAATGCCGAACATGCAACCTAGCATAGAACATTCCTAGAGAGCAAGTAAAAACAATCGCAAAAGGAAAAACTAGCAGCTTGGCAGAGTATTCAGTAATTCTAAAGAAAACCACCAGTAGGCGTCAACAAACTAACATTAACCCACTAGTTAGTATGAGTGTCTGTACTAAAAAGAAAATGAGGAACTACCTCTCAAGGTAGTGAAATCCTTTACAAATCTACAGTCCACCAACAAACACCAAACCTAGCCGCTCAACCGGCTACTGCTCAGAACCTGAGGCATTCAAAGAAAGAACACCTCAGCAAGAAATACAAGTGGCAAACAAAATGTCAAAAAACAAGGAGTAGCAAGATTAATATTCCCAAACCTGAATAGCTATCAAAAGAAAACACAGCAAACTATCTAGAGATTTAGAACAAAGAGTTACCTTATAAAGTTAAAAGGTAAAGAAATTTGCACCAAGTGCAAACAAAGTTATACTCCGAAAATAATCTGTGAGAAAAGGCAGAAGTAGCATAGGTTTAGTCCATAGGAAACAAAAATGGGGCAAAGGCTCAATACACATGTGAATCATTAACACCGTAACGCAACCGAATCTGAGTCGGGACCAAACCGATCAAACTCAAACTAACAAACCCAAACATCTCAAAACCAGGACTGCGGTGGTGGCCATCTGGTCCAACACATCCAAATAGCCCAAAAAAACGAGACCCAAATATGCCCGGGTGTTATGATTCACAAACTAAGCCAAACAAACCAACCTCATATAACCAAATACCCATAAACCCAAACCCAACAAATTCAGCAGAAAACCGATGATTCTAGCATGGCAAGACTAAGCCTTACTGATATATGCCAAATCGGTGAAAGGACAAAAAGTTAAGGCAAATGCATCGAGTACACTCGACGCCACTTTGAGTGAAGTAAATGCACTCGACGCCACAACACAGCACACTCAACGCTTAAACACACAACATGAACAGATGATGGTGTTGAGTGAGTTCAGCTCACTCAATACCTAAACACTGTGTGATGGCATTGAGTGAGTTCATCTCACTCAACACTGTCGAAGCTTTGACTTAACTTTCCGAAAAAGGTGATGGCATTGAGTGAGTTAAGCTCACTCAATGTTGTCAACTCTTTTACACTTAGACTTCAATTTTTCCTGAAGGCGTCGAGTGACGGTGTTGAGTGAGTTAAGCTCACTCAATGTCGCGTTGAGTGTATGCAGCACATTCAATGCCTTCTAACTTAGTGTCAAATTCTGCTGGCTTTGAGTTTATGCAGCACACTCGACGCCGCATTGAGTGCACTCAACGCACTCAACGCTTTTACACAGCGCAAATTCTGATGGCGTTGAGTGTATGCAACACTCTCAAAGCCGTATTGAGTGCACTCAATGCACTCAACTCTTTTACACTTAGCATCATAGGCATCACAGCAAGGCGTTGAGTGTATTCATCACACTCAATGCAGCATTGAGTGACTCAACGCAGCGTTGAGTGCACTCAACGTTCTCAACACTTTCTAACTTAGCATCAAATTCTTATGGCATTGCGTGTAAGAAGCACACTCAATACCGCGTTGAGTGCACTCAACTCTTTTGGACTTAGGCTTGAAACTGGATTCAGTGCTATGGCTACACTCTACGCCTAAGGGCTATACTCAACAGCTAGGGTTGCACTCAGCAAAACTGATATGTTCGACGAATTGGCTCAGTTCGACGAACTGAGTTTGACGATTTGAGATTTATTTGTCGAACTCTATTCGATAAAATTTCTCTGTTTGTCGAACTCCATTTGACGAATTAGCTTTAATTCGACAAACTCAGACAGCTCCAAACCGACATCTTACACAGTGAAGCTAATACAGTAAATCAAAAGCTTGTTGAACTTGGTCGGAAAAGAAATGATACCATAAACCTGATTGGCAAAGCCGGATCTAACCCTACTCCCAAAAAACTACACAGGGAAGAACAATAAGGAAAAGAAATACAGAAGGAAATGACAAGCTTGGCAAAGTGAAGAAGTCACCACTTGCGTCAAATCACCAATCCAGCCACGGAAACGCTCATGAAACATCCGGAGCAACACTCCCTGAAACTTTTGAGGATGAAAGAGGGTCAAAACTGCCTACCTAGACCTATAAAAATCCAAGAAAATGGAAAAGCTTACCGTAGAAATGTAGATCTAGGCGAGATCTACCTAGATCCACTCTCCAAAGAAGAAATCGGGCACCAATACTCCAAAAATTGGCGTCTGAAGGCTTTGAGAAGTTCACCGCTCTCGTTCTTCCGCAAAAGGTCAACAGTTTCACGAGGGAGTAAGTGAATAGGGTTTTAAGGGATGGGTTTCTATTTATACTGCTTTATCAGATTATTTTAATATAGAATATCATAATTCATTAATTAAAACGTCAAAACGACCCGAATATCAAACTTACCCGAAATTTTATAAAGACTAGGCCATAGCTAAATACCGATGCTACAAACCCAACGACGCAGTCAAATTAAGATTTGATGAATCAAACTCGAGTAAACACCTCCCGAAGCCAAAACACAAGCATTCCCAACGACTCTCCACTGAGTCACCAAAACAGACCCGACTCGCTAGGAAATCTTGCAAACAGGCTAAACCAAGCCACACACACAGAAATCCTAAGAGCTAAAATCACGCTCTAACAACGGCAAATGCCGAAAATGCGCCAACGTAACGCCCTAATGTCATAAACACGCCACATAATGAATTGAACCAAATATCGCAAAATCAGGGCCGTTACAGCTGTTCCACCAGGCTACAGGCAGGACAACGAAGGTAAAATGGTAAAAACACATCACAAGAAGCTGGGCGAGTGGCCCTCTAGAGTCTCCACTTACCGAGGGCGGCGTGCACTCAATGGAGCTGGCGCTCACTGCCTCTTTCCCTTCTAGGCGAGTGCGGGCCCAGCCTGCCCCACTCACCTACTTCCTTCCGAGCCTCCTGGGGAAAGTGCGAGCCGGCCTGATCCACTCGCCCGCTGCTCGCCGAGCCCCTGGGGCGAGTGCTAGCCGACCTGCTCCAATCGCCCCTCAAACTGTTCACCCCTCCTGAACGAGACATACTATCGATCTTAGCTGATCTGGTTCCTATCGCCCACTACTCGCCGGATATGGGATTGTACACTGGCCAAGTTACCCTATATGCTCTGCACTGTCGGATCACCTTCTCCATTTGCTCCACAATTAGTTGTAGATTGGTAGTCATTCCATAAGTTACCGTCAGGGGGTATGGTTACTGTATCGTGGTAAGGACTTGCTAAGTATGACCTTCTCTCTAACATTTTGTTCATTTAAAACACCTTGCAAGCTACCCCTAAATTGCTAAGGCTACCACCACCTATAACTATTATAGTCAAGTGCTAGCTCCCTTTTCAAAGCATCATGTTCATTTTTCACCATACACATAGGTGTACAACCCCATATTCATTTAGTAGGACTCAAGGGAAGGGGACCCTGACTTTGGGCTGGCTTTAGGTTAATCAAGCAGGAAAGAGGAATAGGTGGAAAGGGTTCTTGTCCAAGTCATACATAAATGGTTGCGCTTGGAGGAGCGGGAATCCCATGGAGCTAGCATTGAGTGATGTTTCTCCACTTAATGCCTTTTAGGCTTTGGCATTGAGTGAGGTCTCTCCACTCAACGCTCTTAACGCCTTTTAGGTTTTGGCGTTGAATGATGTCATCCCATTCAATGCTCTCAGTGCTTTTCCATTTCTGGCGTTGACTGATGCTTCCCCACTCAATACTTTGTATTTTGAGCCTAAGTTCTTTTATAAGAGCAGGCCAGAGGATTGTGCAATCTCACGAGATAAGGGCCTTTCGCCATTCATGTGGGAAGGTTTGTGCCCGAGAGAAGCAGAAAGCTCGTTGGCGACCCGCAGAAGGGTTCTATTGGGAATTGTCCTATAATGTTGCTCACGATTTGAATGGGCATCACCAATCATGCTAAGGATCAAAATGTATTTGATGTGTGCTTTAGTTCATGCATGCAGGTAGTCCATGATTGTACAAGTGAAGAAAAATGAGTTACGCAATAAACTCAAATTTCATCGAACTCTGCTCAGAGTTCGTCGAACTCAGCTCGCTGATCGTCGAGCCCAACTCAACATTCCGTGGGTTAAGCTCAAGAGCTCAGGATTCAAAATTCGTCAAGCTCAGCTCGAAGTTCGTCGAACTCAAGTTACAGTTTGTCGGGCTCAGCTCAACGCTTGTCAAGCTAAAGCAAGGGAAAAATTGACTAAGGCAAAACGCGCTAAGACCGCTTAGAAGATCACAGTTCGTCGAGCTCAGGTTGAAGTTCGTCGAGCTCAACTCAACACTCGTCAAGCTGAATCCAGAGTAAAATTGACTAAGACAAAAGTCGCTGAGACAGCTAAGACAGCAGAGAAGATAGCGTTGACACTGCAAAGACTACTGAGACGGCTGAGAAGATAGCATTGAGACCACTAAGACAGCTGAGACAGATAAGAATATAGAATTGAGACCTCTAAGACAGCTGAGAAGATAGCATTGAGACCGTTGAGACAGCTGAGAAGATAGAGTTGAGACCGCTGAGACAGCATAGATAAAACTGGCTGAATTTCTCTAAGTCTAGAAGCGTTGAGTGAAGCAGATTCACTCAATATCTCTAATAAAGAAGGAAGCGCTGAGACGGTTAAAAGGTAAACAGTAAAGACAAAACTAACTGTATTTTTTCTAAGTCTAGAAGCGTTGAGTCAAGCAGGTTCACTCAACGCTTCTAATAAAGAAGGAAACACTGAGACTGTTAAAAGTAAGGAACCGCTGAGACAGCTGTGAAGTTACCGCTGATATAGAAACTTGTCTCAGCTAAGAAGAAGAAAGCGCTAAGACAAAGAAATGTCTCATCTAATAATGAAAAACTGCTAAGACCGCTGAGACAAAACAGCTGAGATAAACCCAGAGAAGTTTCTAAGTCTAGAAGCGCTGAGAGCCAAGGCTGATGGCGTTGAGTGTCTTAACACCACTCAACGCTTGATGGGATTCTGGAAAATTATCTAAGTCCAGATGTTGATGACCACTACTGATGTCATCATAGTCAATATTGCAGGAAGCTATTGCGGGAAAGCTGCTACAGCGCCGAAAGATGTTTTGTCCCTTTCTTATTGAGATGGCGCCACCAATCCTTGGTGGGCCCACATTCGATTGTGTCGTTGATTCAAATAAACACATATAAAAGGGAAATTGAAAAGGGATTAGGGTTAACAAATACAGAAAAAGAAAAATTGAAAAGAGGCGGCTGGACATTTTCTTCTGGTCAAGCTTTAAAGCTAAAGTCTAACCAAGTTAGCCTAAAGGCAAAGAGAGATAGATGAAGCACTTCAAGGTTCAACATGTTTGTTCTCTTCAAAACAGTGTAGTTGATTCATCTCTTAAGCAAGTTGGAAGCTGCTCATTTGTGCACTAGTAAAAAGAGATAGCTGTAGAAGAAGGTTGACTCCTTCCACAACAAATGAGCTGGACTGAAATCTACTCAATCCAGCAAAGTTGACTCAGAGATATTTCTCTGAGTCATTTGTTTTATTTTCTTCAACTTACTGTATTAATTTCCTGTAGGATTCAGTAGATCTGAATCTGAGTGTAGGGCACTTTGTGCCTGAGGTAGGATCCAAGTGAGGATCTGAGCTGTAGGGCTTAAGTGTTTGAGGTAGGAGAATGTTGCTCTCTGAGGTTGGATCCAAGTGTGGATATGAGGTAGGGCTTTCCTCCCAACCTAAGTGTAGGGCCTTGTGTATGAAGTAGGTGGCTGGAAAGTCACTGAGCTGTTGGTGATAAGATTGTCACTGAGATTGTAGTCCTTGGAGGAGGCTACGCTCTAGGTACCTGAATGGGTATTGAGTTGTAGGAGTGTTGAAGCATTCTGAGAGTAGGGTTGTGTGCCTGAAGCTGTAGGGCTGAAGAGCCTGAGTGTAGGCCTTAAAAATAAGCTGAGGTTGGTAATTAGTGGATCACTGAGCTGTAGGAGTTCTGCAGAGCTCTGAGGTAGGAACCCTTGTGGTTTTGAGTTGGATTCTATGAAGAATCTATATGTAAAGATGAAGATCTGAGGTGTAAGCTCTGAGGAGCACAGTGGAGGAGTTTGTGCCGAGTCCAACAAATAAGTTGGATAGGTGGGAGGGAAAGTGGATGTACCAAATTGGGGAACCACTATAAATCATTGTGTTTGATGTGTGCTTGTTTTCTGTTTTAATTATAGGTGCTAAGGACAGGCTCTAGATAGTTTAGCTTGAACAACTTCAAAACAGTAAAGGAAGTTACTAAATATCAAAGACCTATTCACCCCCCCCCCCCCTCTAGGTGATTAGCTAACCTTGAGTTAAATAACTTTCAAGTGGATCATAGGGAGGTTACTCAAAAAGGATTTAACAATCTGAGTTAACCTCCAAGGATAGCTAAAAGGGTTACACAGGTGGGTTCAAAAGAGAACCACAAGGAATGGATCTTCAAGTCTGCAACAAGGAGAACTTTAAGACTTGGAAAGAAAGGGTCAAGCAAATCATGGAAACCTCTGATCCAAGGGTCCTTGCAATAATTCAAGAAGGACCTTTCATCCTCATGAAGGTCTCAACATCAGATGCAAGCATCCAGACTCCAAAGAGTTATGCAGAGATGTCTGAAGAAGAAATCAACTTTGCATCTATGGACAAGAGGGCACAACATATCATGGTGAGTGTCATGGATGACTCAACCCTCATGAGAGTGGTCCACTGCAAGTCAGCCAAAGAGATGGGGGATTCCCTTACATGCTATATAGAAGGGACAGAGAAAGTCACTCTTTCTGACAGTGGTTCAGAGTCTGAAGATAAGAAGAAGAAGAAAAAGCATCAACATCACCACAAGGGAAAGAAGTAGGAAAAGACCTTTGTGGTTAAGAAGGAGAGATGCTGGACCGATTCTTCATCATCAGATTCTGAAGATAAAGAGGAAGAAGCCAATTTAGGGCTGATATTTATTGTGGCAGATCTAGGAGAAGAGGAGGAATATCCTGCTGCCAGGATAGAATTCAGGGCCCCTCTGTCACACTCAAACAGTGACAATGAGGAGAATGAAGAAAACCATGGATGCCATAGGTTGATGGCAATGTCTGTAGAATAAAGAAGTCAGGAAGAATCAGAATCAATTAAGGTACAATCTCTCTCCAATTCAACATCTTTCCCTGACTATGAATCCAGTCCAGATACTAGTGCATCTTCATCCTGTGATGAAGATTGATATGAATCTATGGCTGATGTCAATCAATTGATGGACAAGTTTGGACTACTCCTAATTGCTCTTAAGAAGAGCAGAATACTTACCAAAAGGCAAGCCAAGGAAATAGAGTTAATAAAACCTTATAAAACTCTCTATAATAATAAATCTATTAAGTTTTATAAGAAAAGTCATGAGGTGTCTGAACTCAAGAAAAGTCTTGAGTGTCAGACCATGCTTCTAGAAGAAAAAGAAGAAGCACATTAGATATCTAGAACAAAAGTTCACAGAGAAATTGGGGATTGTGATTAACCCTTCTCAGTCACAGGGTCAGTTGCCAAAAGCTACAACTTGTCATGTCCCTGAGAAGCTGGGTATTAACCACATTAATCATCATTTCAAATCAGAATTCCCTGATAAGAGGACAGTGTTTCAAAAGACAAATACACCTTCTAAAACTGTCAAAGTTTGCACCACTCTAGAAGGATCAATCAAATGTGTGCTTCACCAGTGGGGTGAATTCACATGATCTAAGGAAGAGTCATACTATCCACTCTAGCCACAAAGTTTAGGAGAAGTTCTTTAGATTTGGATCCAAGTAACCTTTATCTAAGGAAATGAGGATGTCCACTAGTTGGCAGGCTCCAAAAATACATCAGACCCATTTTGGACTAGCTGTATTTAGTTCCTCAGCACCTTCACTCAGGATGAAGGGGGCAGCATCATGCAATGTTCATCCAGTAAAGTCTGGAATTGCTCACATCTCTCATGGACAGTAATTTTATGTTATCCTAAAGAGAATATACAACATTCATAAATGTTGGTGCTGCGGAAAAGTGGGTCACTTTGCCATTGACTGTTGGCATAACCTGAATGTGACTAGTTGACAAAAAGGTTCTTATCCTGGGCAGAGAGTGGGGCAGATGTTTTATGATACTAACAAGAACCTAGGACCCAATTATCATTGGGTACCTAAGGGTAAATGAATTCTATTTTGCAGGATAGTCCAAGTACCTGTCAAATTAAGACTTGTTATTTGGACAATGGGTGTTCCAGGTAAATGACTGGGACAGGATAGTTGCAATTGGAATATGCTCCAAAAAAGCAACAAATTAAGGTTGAGGTTGTCAAGTAAGTTGTAACGCCCCGAAACTCAAAAGAGCGGCGGGGGACATTTTGGGCCAGATTTGGAATCTGGCAGGAGGCACACGGCCTGGGACACGGGCGTGTCCCAGGGCGTGTCAGGATGGAGTCAACGACTTGGCCATGAAGTCAACATTTTACGCTCGACGAAGTGTCGAGACGGGGCACACGGCCTGAGACACGGGCGTGTCTCAGGGCGTGTCGAGCCCGTGTCGACAGCAAGCCCGTGGTGTCGACATTTTCTCTCGGCGATGTGTCGAGACAAGGCGCACGGCCTAGGATACGGGCATGTCCAAGGCCGTGTCTGGTGGTCGACGAACTTCGCTCGACGAAGTGTCGAGACCGTGAACACGGCCTGGAGCCCAGGCGTGTTTGAGTGGACACAGGTTAGGACACGGGCGTGTCCAAGAACCCATGTGAGTCTCGGGTTATTTTCGAGCTAAATTGATGGGGGCACACGGCCGACCACACGGCCATGTCAGTTAGAACACGGGCGTGTCTAGTCAAACACGGGCGTGTCGGATGCCCGTGTGTTGTTCCAGGCGCGTCGATTTTGACGGCGAATGGGGGACACGGCCCTGGACACGGGCGTGTGCCAGGCCGTGTTCGGTCCAGATTGTACATTTCAGGCCCGAATCAAGGTCGTTCATTTCTTTAATTTGGGATCCGACGGTTGGGGGTTGTTCCTACTGGGATATACCCAGGATTGGGCCTTTAAAACCCTCACTTTTACTTGAGTGGTTCTCTTTCTAAGTTAAGAGAGAGGAGAGCCAAAGGAGGAAGAAGAAGCTAGATCCGGCCATTGGAGGATCTTCGAAGCTCCAAATCGCGAGCCGACTTCGGATCCACGGAGGCAAAGAGAGTGCGGTGCTTTTCATCTGCTTACTTTTCCATGGCGCCAAGGAAGAACTCTAGGGTAACTATTCTCTTCTTGAGCATGTGAAGCTCTCCTTCTTTTCATTGGAAGCCCGCTCTCGCAAGTTTGCGTTGAGTTGGAGGCGTTCCTTCGGGTAGATATGTAAAGTCCCCGTTGTTTAGAGTTTGTATTCGAGAACGGATATAGACATGATGTGTGAAGCCTACCCGGACATGTTGGTCTGGATCGGTGATGTTGCATTGCATAAATGCCGGAGAAGACTCCGTGCGATTGATTGTTTTTCGGGTTTTCTACATGGTAGATTGCAACAGGGAGCCTTGGGGTTTAACCCAAAGGTGTACCTGGAAAACTGGGCGGATGCGTGATCTTGACAACTTGGTGGCCTGACAACCAACTTGAACATAACCAGGTTATGTGAATTGTGATGGAAACGGGACTCGGGAGAAGTTTGACCATGCGCATATGGTTTAAATTACCGTTGCGATGTGAGCACGGGTCAGATGGAACCGTACCTGTTCTATGTCGTTCGGGTTAAAGAGACCTAAGGTTACGTGGCACTTGTCGTTGGCATTGATGAAGGTCTTCGGCGGTCTATGGTTTTTATTACCGTGACCCATGCCTGGAAGACAAATTGCTTATTATTTGGCCGTCCAAAGGGACGGTGGTGAGTCGACAGACTTAGACTGTGTTCAGCGAGAATGTACCCTGAGTGCACGGGGTGTGTGGCCGTGTGAGCCTACGCCTGTGATGAAATGTATATTGCTATACTGCTTGGTTATGTTAATAAGTGCAGGTAAGGAGCATCGCCGCCCCGAGTTGGGGGCGGGATCATTATAATTTTGTCAGCATTGCTGACTGTTGACTTTGTTTGCCACCGTGCGGTGGTTCTGTTGCTTGCAGGTGCTGCTGGACCAAGCGGTCAATAGCGGGCTAAAGCCCAAATTGCTAAGCGATCCCTCGAAGGCCTAATTGGAGTGTTTACTGCTTTTACTCATGTGTGACCGGCCTGCGTGCCGTGGTTTGTAAAACATGTAATATTGAAGTAAACCATTTTGTAAGGCCTTAAGGCTTGTACTCGTGTATGTACGACATTCCTATTTGGTGTATTAGTGGACATTCGTGCTCTCTGTGCTGGGTTCTTAATTGCAACTTATATAAACTGCTTCCGCTAGAATTCTCTGTGTCATGCCAGGCCATGTTCGGTACAAATTGTACATTTCAGGCCTGAATCAAGGCCGTTCGTTTCTTTAATTTTGGGATCCGACGGTTGGGGGTTGTTCCTACTAGGATATACCCGGGATTGGGCCTTTGAAACCCTCACTTTAACTTGAGTGGTTCTCTTTCTAAGTCAAGAGAGAGAGGAGATCCAAAGGAGGAAGAAGAAGCTAGATCCGACCATTGGAGGATCTTCGAAGCTCCAAATCGTGAGCTGACTTCGGATCCACGGAGGTGAAGAGAGTGCGGTGCTTTTCATCCACTTACTTTTCCATGGCGCCAAGGAAGAACTCTAGAGTAACGATTCTCTTCTTGAGCATGTGAAGCTCTCCTTCTTTGCATAGGAAGCCCGCTCTCGCGAGTTTGCGGTGAGTTGGAGGCGTTCCTTCGGGTAGATATGTAAAGTCCCCGTTGTTTAGAGTTCGTATTCGAGAACGTACATAGGCATGATGTGAAGCCTAACCGGACATGTTTGTCTGGATCGGTGATGTTGCATTGCATAAATGCCGTAGAAGACTCCGTGTGATTGATTGTTTTTCGGGTTTTCTACGTGGTAGATTGCAACAGGGAGCCTTGGGGATTAACCCAAAGTTGCACCCGGAAAACTAGGCGGATGCATGATCTTGCCAACTTGGTGGCCTGAGAGCGAACTTGAACATAACCAGGTTATGTGAATTGTGATGGAAACGGGACTCGGGAGAAGTTTGACCTGTGCATATGGTTTAAATTACCGTTGCGATGTGAGCACGGGTCAGATGGAACCGTACCTGTTATATGTCGTTCGGGTTAAAGAGACCTAAGGTTACGTGGCACTTGTCGTTGGCATAGATGAGGGTCTTCGGCGGTCTATGGTTTTAATTACCGTGACCCATGCCGGGAAGACAAATTGCTCATTATTTGGCCATCCAAAGGGACGGTGGTGATTCGACAGACTTAGACTGTGTTCACCGAAAATGTGCCCAGAGTGCACGGGGTGTGTGCCCGTGTGAGCCTACGCCTGTGATGAAATGTATATTGCTATACTGCTTTGTTGTGCTAATAAGTGCAGAGAAGGAGCATCGTCGCCCCGAGTTGGGGGCGGGATCGTTATAATTTGGTCAGCATTGCTGACCGTTGCCTTTGTTTGCCACCGTGCGGTGGTTTTGTTGCTTGCAGGTGCTGCTGGACTAAGCAGTAAATAGCGGGCTAAAGCCCAAATTGCGAAGCCGGCCCTCGAAGGACTAATTGGAGTGTTTACTGCTTTTACTCATGTATGACCGGCCTGCGTGCCATGGTTTGTAAAATATGTAATATTGAAGTAAACCATTTTGTAAGGCGTTAAGGCTTGTACTCGTGTATGTACGACATTCCTATTTGGTATATTAGTGGACATTCGTGCTCTTTGTGCTGGGTTCTTAATTGCAATTTATATAAACTGCTTCCGCTAGAATGCTCTGTGTAGGACGTTGGATTGGTTGGATGGTTTCCATGAGTAACCACCTGGTCTGTCTGTAGTATATGGCGTCGGGCCCCGACCGGACCTACTACTATATGCTATGTGACGGATAGGTGGTGTTACAATTTGGTGTCAGACTACTGGTTTTGGTCGGGCTTAAAATGAATTCGTGGACGAATTCTTTTTAAGGGGTGGTGAGCACATGTGTGTGCGTCATCATTATAACAATAAAAGAACTCATGAATGTCCACTTAGGAATGAAAATACACGTGTTTGGGGAACCTGCGTGTTCCTATAATTGCTGTTTGCAATTTTATTTGGTCTCTTAACGGTGTTTTGTACCACTATAGGTGACCAGAAGTGGTGCTGGACCGTCGGAACATCGAGTTTCTGAGGCTAGCAGTGCACCTACTGAAGCTCCTGCAACACCTCTATCGGCTGAGACCATACGATTGGTCTCCAAAGCAGTGCTGGCCATGATTATTGCGCTGCCTGTAAGGCAAACGCAGCAGCCCGCTCCTGCGATGGAGCAGGTACCGCTGCAAGCGGCTGAGTCGAGGAGAGTGGAACAGGTAGTAGTAGAGCCGTTGGTGACAAGGAGGGCAACCGAGAGACAGCTTAAGCATGTCATGAGCTTTAATCCTCCGGTATTCTTGGGGTTGGGAACCCCATCTCAAGCTGAGGACTGGCTCTCCAGGGTGAAGAGTGTCATGACAGCAACGGAGACGGAGGAGGGGCAAATGACCACCATTGCTACGTTCCTTTTGGACGGTGAAGCGAGAATGTGGTGGGAAGGATTGGAGCTGCATCTATTTTGAGGTAGGTAACTTGTTGATGTCTCGATGGAGGAGTTCTCGAGATTGTTCTTGGCTAGATACCTCCCTTCGGCGCAGAGGATAGCGTTGGAGAACGTGTTCCTGAAGTTGGTTCAAGGAGACAATAGCATGGATGAATATCTCCACGAGTTTACTCGTTTGAGTCGATATGCTAGCTCCACCATTGCGGATGAGGAGCGCAAGACGAATCGATTCTATGAAGGGTTGAGAGATGCGTTGAGATTACTACTCTCGGGGCCCATGACATAGGATTTCTTGACCTTGGTCAACATGGCCCGGTCCTTGGAGAAGGACATGAAGAATGTTCAAGCGAAGAAGAACGTTGGTGAGAAGAAGTCTGGGTTCAAAGTGCCGACTACTTCAAAGTCCGGCTATCAGAGATTCTTCAAGAAGTATAGGACTTCGGGTCCAGCTCCCTCTTCGGGTGCTTCTGGGGCAACTACGGGTCGGACCCCGGGTGCATGTTTCACTTGTGGAAAGCCGGGGCACTTTGCCCATGATTGTTGGAGCGGACGTCCCAAGTCCGAAAGGAAGCCGGGAGCGACTTATGATGAGAAGGGCAAGGCGGTGGAGTCAACCGCGTCCCATTATGCTCCGGCCCAACCAAGGGTGTACAATCTTGGCCAACAGGAGGCCATCAAACAGGCGGATGTGGTGACAGGTACAGTTGAATTTATAGCAAGTTAATTTCTTTAAATACTTGTTATGCACATGTTACCTTACCACTGCTTGTTTAGGATTTGTTTTGATTTGTGAAAATCCGACAAGAGCACTCTTCGATACGGGAGCTTCACACTCATTCTTATCCGAAGGATTTATATCACGCATCGGAGTCCCTTCTTCGATGGCGAAGGATAAGTTGGATGTGTTGTTGCCCAATGGGTGTTCGATGCACGTGGATAGGATCTACGATGTTAAGATTCGTATTGGGAATTAGGAGTTCGATCTGCAAGCGTCGTTACTTCCGTTGGTGGAGTTCGATGTTATATTTGGTATGGATTGGCTCTCGAAGCAGCAAGCCTATATTGATTGCGGTCACAAGGAAGTCAAGATGGGAGCAAGTCGTGAGACGACTTTTACGGGCTTAAAGGGGTCGAGCAAGACGTTGATGTCTGCTCTTCAAGTGGTGAAGGCGGTTCGTACCGGTGCAGAACTGTTCTTTACACGAGTGGAGGTTGCAAAGCCGAAGCCCCCGTTGGATTGTATTTCAGTGGTATCGGAGTACCCTGATGTGTTCAATGCAGATCTTCCTGGAGCCCCGCCTCAGCGGGAGATAGATTTCATGATTGAGTTGGTGTCAGGTGCAAAGCTTGTATCACGCTCTCCATATCGACTAGCGCGTAAGGAAATGGCAGAGCTGAAACTTCAACTGCAAGAGTTGTTGGAGAAAGGGTATGTGCGCCCGAGTTCTTCGCCTTGAAGCCCGCCGGTCCTCTTTGTTAAGAATAAGGACGGAAGCTTGAGGCTATATATTGATTATCGGGAGCTCAACAAGTTGACGAAAAAGAACTAGTACCCGATCCCCCGGATCAATGATCTTTTTGATCAGTTGGTCGGGTCGACGGTGTACTCGAAGTTGGAACTCAAGTCCGGGTACTATCAGCTGCGAATAATGGAGAGTGATATCCCGAAGACAGCGTTCAGTATGAGATACGGGCATTATGAGTTTACGGTCATGCCGTTTGGGCTTACTAATGGGCCATCAGTGTTCATGAATTTGATGAACAGGACCTTCAGGGAGTACTTGGACCATTTTGTGATCGTCTTCATCGACGATATTTTGGTGTACTTGCAGAGTGAGGAAGATCACTTCAAGCATCTTCATTTGGTTTTGGAGACGCTAAAGAGGAATCAATTGTATGCCAAGTTCTCGAAGTGCGAGTTTTGGTTATCCTCAGTGGCATTCCTCGGTCATATAGTGAGTGGGGAGACTATTGCAGTGGATCTGGCGAAAATTGTTGCGATATGGGAGTGGCCTGAGCTTGCTATGGTAGCGGAAGTCCGAAGCTTTCTGGGGCTTGCCGACTATTATAGGCGCTTCGTGGAGAACTTCTCGCGGATAGCGTTACCTCTCACCACTTTGATGAGGAAGGAGCAGAAGTTCGTTTGGACGCCGGAGTGCGCGCGAGCTTTTAAGGAGTTGAAGTGTCAGTTGACCACGGCGCCTGTGCTGAGTTCGCCGATTGGGACCGAAGGCTATGAGATTTATAGCGATGGTTCGGGCAGCGGTTTGGGTTGCGTGCTACTGCAACACGGAAGTGTTATAGTTTATGGCTCGAGACAGCTAAAAGTGCACGAGAGGAATTATCCAGTCCATAACTTGGAGTTAGCGGCCGTGATCTTTGCCTGAAAGCTGTGAAGGCATTATTTGTACGGTGTGAAAATTGATATCTACACCGATCATAAGAGCCTGAAGTATCTGATTGATCAGAAAGATATGAACATGCGGCAGCGTAGATGGATGGAGTTTCTGGGAGATTATACATTCACGATCCACTACGTGCCTGGCAAAGGTAATGCAGTTGCGGACGCATTGAGCCGTCAGGCCCCAGCTCAAGCCAATTGGATATCAGTGCATGATGAGCGGTTGGTTCGGGAGTTGGAGGCGTTGGAGATTGTTTGTGTGGATAAGCAATCAAGTGCTGAAGCAGTACTGAATTGGACTGAAGTCCAATATGACCTGGCTGATCGGATTCGGCAGGCTTTGGATATGGATTTCCATATGAAGCAGTTCTTGGTAGAGGCTCTGGATGGGTCAAATTCCCAATTCGTTGTGGAGGACAGATTGCTTTGGTAAGATGGTCGTCTGTGCGTCCCAAGTGTGGGCAATTTGCGGGTGGAATTGTTGTACGAGGCACACCATACCAAGTACTCGATTCACCCGGGGAGCACAAAGATGTACCGCGATGTAAAGAAACTGTTTTGGTAGCCGGGTTTGAAAAAGGATGTGGCGCTCTATGTGGTGAAGTGCCAAACTTGCACCTTGGTGAAGGCGGAATACCAAAAGCCGGGAGGATTTCTTAAGTCCTAGCCTATTCCAAAGTGGAAATTCGACGACATCTCTATGGACTTTGTGCACGGTTTGCCAAGGTCGCAAAAGGGGAACGACGCCATTTGGGTGGTCGTAGATCGGCTAACGAAGGTGTCACATTTTATTCCGCATAGGAAGGATGATCCGGTGGAGAAGTTGGCAAAAATGTATGTGGATAACATTGTACGGCTTCACGGTGTGCCCCGCAGCATCGTGAGTGACCGAGATGGGCGGTTCACGTCCAATGATTGGAGGCTAGTGCAGCAAATGTTGGGAACAAAGTTGAAAATCAGCACAGCCTTCCATCCGCAAACGGATGGGTAGACTGAGAGGGTCAATAGAACCATGGAAGACATGCTCTGCATGTGTGTCTTGGACTTTGGAAAGCAGTGGGAAGACCATCTTTATTTGGTGGAGTTTGCGCACAACAATTGCTACCAAGCGAGTATTAAAATGGCGCCCTTCGAGGCCCTATATGGTAGAAAATGTCGCACGCCGTTGTCTTGGTTAGAAACGGGTGAGTCAAAGTTGTACAAGCACCAAGAGGTGGAAGATGCTATGTCTTTGGTTCGTACCATTCAGGAGAGGTTGCTTATCGCTCAGGACCGGCAAGCGAAGTACTATAATGCCAAGCACAGTAACGTGGAGTTCGCTGTGGGCGACTATGTGTACTTAAAGATCAAGCCGTTCAAGGGTGTCTCGCGGGTGCGGTGATTGAAAAAGCTAAGCCCGAGGTACCTTGGGCCGTTTGAGGTTTTGGAGCGGGTTGGTGAACCAGCCTATCGGTTGAAGCTCTCATTGGAGCTTAGTTGTTTACATGATGTATTCCATATTTCGGTGCTACGGAAGGCGGTGCAAGAGCCTTCGCAAGTGATCACGGTTGATCAAGTGTCGGTGGATAGTGGGTTGACGACAAAAGTCAAGCCCGTGCGGATTGAGGATTCGGAGGTCAAGCGGCTACGCAATAAAAAGATCAGGATGGTCAAGGTCCGATGGGACAATTGCGGTCGTGAGGATCTCTCTTGGGAGCGAGAGCAGACTATGCTTGACGAGTATCCGGAGTTATTCCACTCAGGTACAATTTAATTTTGGTACTTGTCTTTCCTTTATATAATTTCGTGGACGAAATTCTTTTAAGAGGGGGAGAGTTATAAAGTCCTGAAACTCAAAAGAGTGACGGGGGACGTTTTGGGCCAGATTTGGAATCTGGCAGGAGGCACATGGCCTGGGACACGGGACATCTCCCAGGGCGTGTCAGGCTGGAGTCGATGACTTGGACGCGAAGTCGACATTTTGCGCTCGACGAATATGGTGTATTAGTGGACATTCGTGCTCTTTGTGCTCGGTTCTTAATTGCAACTTATATAAACTGCTTCCGCTAGAATGCTCTGTGTACGACGTTGGATTGGTTGGATGGTTTCCATGAGTAACCACCCGGTCTGTCTGTAGTATATGGCGTCGGGACCCGGCTGGACCTACTGCTATATACTATGTGACAGATAGGGGGTGTTACATAAGTAATCCTCAAAAGCTAGAGGAAGCAAGCCTCAAGATATATCTCTCCCTCTTATATAGAGACTAAGTTTGCCATTTGTTAAGTTATGTTAGTTGTGCTCAAGATGAATCTAATCTAGCACAACAGTGTTTCAATTATTCACACTGTTAATGTTTTGTAGGTTTACTCAAAAATTCAAATAACTTATTAGCAAGCTTTAGGGCAAAACAATGCACAAATTGGGTGACAATAGAACTAGGCTCATTGACATGTTAGGTCCCCCTCTATTTAACTTGACAAAAGTTTTACTAAGTCAAGTAAAATGTACAACCAATCGATAAGGGAAACCACTAATTAAACATGCATGGAGCAAATAGAAGAAAAGCTGAGTGATATAATAAAAACTCTAAGTGCCCTGTATCATAACAGGATTCATCAAGTTAAAATACATAACTTAATAGTCAAATGAAAATTTTTATTAAATTAATTAAATCTTTTCATTAAATATATAAAATTGACAAGAAACGAAAAGCCACATCACTCTCCAAAGCCTTAACCCTAACCGCCGAGACTAAAACCTTCTCAGTGTCTCGCCGCACAGTTTTGATGGCGCCAAATGTCATTAAGGAGCTTCAGGATGGATACGAAATTGTGAGGGATGGATTCAATCATGCCTCTCCTGAGATTAAAGTTGTATTAAGGATGATTAAGGTCGCAGGCTTGGAATACACCCTTTCTGAACCCTCCACCATTCTTAGAAAAGAGGTAGTGGAATTATTCTCAAACATCAAAATGTCCCCTTCTCAAAACTCTCTGAGGTATAAGATTGACGATAACAAAATAAAGGTAAACCCTAAGAGACTAAGAAAGGCCCTCCATATACCCTATATCAACCATATCATGGAAGATGAGCATGCTGACACGGACAGAGACAGTGCTCTCACATGGTGTGGATACAATAAGGCCAAATCTGGGTCTCTGAAAAGAAAATTCTTCAATCAGAGCAGAAAACTGCTAGCAGACATTGTATGGAAAGCCCTTATCTGCAAACCTGGATCACATGACACCATCTCCAGGTTCATGTTTGAAGTTATGACCAAAATTATCCTGAATAGAAAGACCTCATGGTCTTCTCTCATCTATCAGAGAATAATTGACTGCATATCCTCTCCAAACATGGGCAGAATTATTTCCTTATACCTAGTGAACACCTATCCTGACACTTTCACACAGGAACATGGGGTAAAGATTCACTATCGAAAAAGGATGGACATAAAGACTTTGGAGAGAGTCACTAGAGTCCTACCAATGAGCCAACCTTTAGGAATAAAGAACTCCTCTAAAGATACAAGGAAGAAACCTACTGAGGAACAAAGAACTTCCGGCTCTGAACCAAAGCTTGGATCATACTCTCTGCTGATGCTGGTATGCAGTTTGACTTATCTCTTAGTCAATCCTCTGTAAACATTCAACTCCAGGATGCTGCAGTGCATGTTGATAAAATCCATGCCAGCCCAAGGTCAGGACAAGTGTTAAAGAATGCTGCTAAAGAAGAGGTTATTGTAGAAGATGAGGCAGACAAGGGTGATACTGATGATATTGTAGCAAGTGAAGACATCCCTGCTACAGAAGATAACATGGAGCCTCCTGAGACTTTAGATACTTATCTTAATAAGTCAAGCCTAGAGAAGCATGCTCTGTCTGAGGGGTAGCATGATCAGATGGAGTTGACAGACTTGGATCAAGTTGTCAATAGAATAGTTGAGTCTGCACCCACGATAGGTAAAACTCACTCCCTCTTAATTAATAATGTTAAAACAACTTTAGCTAAGGAAATGTTTCCTTCTATAGGTGTTGGAGTTGAGGGGGAGCCTTCTCAGATCCCTACCCGGTATGTTGTACCTCCTCTTATGAGCCATACTTCATCAACCCCCATCTCCAATGAGGAATTTCTAAATAAAATTAAAGCACTCATGGATGCTCAGACCACAACCCTCAAGGAGTATGTTGATCTATCAGTTGCCAAACTGAGGGATGAATTGTCAGCTAAAGTAAATGAAACTAAAGAAGAAATATCGCACTTAAACAAACAGGTCACTACCTAGTTTGACAAGGCTAGAACTGCCGTACTCAAGCTGACCACCCTCATGGAATCTTTGGACACAAGCTAAAAACTCACTACAGCTGCCATAGGATATGTCAAGAATTATGTCAGTGCAACTGATGAGGTGATCAAGGGTGCAGCAGATCATGTAAATCAGCATGTCAGCAATATTGACTTCCAATTAGTGAAGGAGGCACTACTCCTAAAAGATGAGCTGCTTGCTGACAATGAAAGAATACACAAATCTATATCAAGCATGTATGAAGCCAACACCACCTTACTACAAAAGTCCATATCTAAAGAAGGCAGAAATGGGAGAGTAGCCATGATAAGGCAGCATCACTCATTGAAGATCATGCCTTCAATGTAATTCAAGGCACCAGGGTGGCACTACACCTGTCCCTCCTGGATAGAAAAAGCCCAGAGGACTTAGACATCCCAGCACAAGCTAGAATTGCACAGGAAGCACAGCATGCTGCCATAAGAAAGAGGGAAGGAACTCAAATGGCTGAAGAGTTCATGGCAAATAGGAGAGCTGAGAACAGAGATGATCCATACTATGAACAGCTTAGTGATGCCTCTGAATCCATCATTATCAATGCTTGGGTAAGCCATGGACAAATATTGAAAAATATTGATAGTGTATATCCTTTTGAGGAATGTATAAAATATTTGGAAAGAAATATCCTAAGGGAAAGAGTGTTCAAAGAGAATCTAGTAAGGAAGAGCAATCCCAAGAAAATACCTTCTAGATATATTCCAAAGCCATTCCTTTACTTCAAGAGGCTGAAGAATAAAACTGATAACTTGAAGAAGACTGCTGCAACCAATGATGCTGGTGAAAGTTCTTCAAAGACTAACTGATAAAAGACTGCAAGACTTATGTTTCTTTTACTCTGTCTGATTTATGTCTTGTAATGATCATCAAATGCGTACAAATTTCAAATCTTTATCAATGAAATTAATATGTTTTGGCCCTGTCCATATTGAGGTGATAAATCTATAATGCAACTCTCTGTGTATATCAGTGATTGATAAATATGATATTCATTCATAAAAATCCTGTAATCACATATATGTTGCTAGTGTTTGCTAAGCTAATGATTAGGTTCATATTGATCATAATGTTTACCTTGTTCATGATTAATAAAGCTTGTGTTGATAATCATACCATCACAGTGTAAATAATTGTTAATTAACCTTTACCATTGATCTGTAAATCATAATGTTAAGACATCTCATCTAGGGGGAGTTTTCTGTTCTGGGATGGCTAGTTGTCATGATAATATTTCTTTGACATATCATGATATTTCTTCTGTTGTTGTACCTTAGCATGGATGTGTGTTCTGCCTTCTTCAAATCGGGGGAGATTGGTTGGAATTGTGCCCTACAATATTCCTCAGGATTTGAAGGGGCATCACCAATCATGCTAAGGAGCAAAATGTATTTGATGTGTGCTTTAGTTCATGCATGCATGTAGTCCATGAATGGATAAGTGAAGAAAAATGAGTTGGGCAGTAAACTCAAATTTTGTCAAACTCTGCTCAGAGTTCGTCAAACTCAGCTCGCTGATCGTCGAGCCCAACTCAACATTCCGTGGGTTAAGCTCAAGGGCTCTGGATTCAAAATTCATCGAGCTCAGCTCGAAGTTCATCGAACTCAAGTTACAGTTCGTCGATCTCAGCTCAACGCTTATCAAGCTAAAGCAAGAGAAAAATTAACTAATGCAAAAAGTGTTGGGACCGCTGAGAAGATCACAGTTCGTCGAGCTCAGTTTATAGCTCGTCAAGCTCAGGTTGTAGTTCGTCGAGCTTAGATCAACACTCATCAAGCTAAAGCCAGAGTTAATTTGACTAAGGCAAAAAGTGCTGAGACCACTGAGATAACTAAGAAGATAGTGTTGAGACAGCTGAGAAGATAGTGTTGAGATCGCTAAGACAGCTGAGACAACTGAGAAGATATTGTTGAGACTGCTGAGATAGCTCAGACAGCTGAGAAGATAGTGTTGAGACTACTGAGACAATAGAGACAAAACTGGCTTGATTTCTCTAAGTCCAGAAGTGTTGAGTGAAGTAGATTCACCCAACGCCTCTAATAAAGCATGAAGCACTGAGACAGTTAAAAGGTAGATAGTTGAGACAAAACTAGCGAGAGTTTTTCTAAGTCCAAAAGCATTGAGTGAAGCAGTTTCAGTCAATGCTTCTAATAAAGAAGGAAGCACTGAGACAGTTAAAAGCAAGAAACCGCTGAGACAGCTGTGAAGATACCACTAAGACAGAAACTTGTCTCAGCTAAGAATAAGAAAACTCTGAGACAAAGGCATGTCTCAGCTAATAATGAAAAATCGCTGAGACCGTTGAGACAAAGGCAGGGAATTTCTAAGTCTAGAAGTGTTGAGAGCCAAGGCTGATGGCATTGAGCGTCTTAACACCACTCAATGCCTTATGGGATTCTAGAAAATTTTCTAAGTCCAGATGTTGATGACCACTAATGACATCATCGAAGTCAAAATTGCAGGAAGTCGTTACGGGAAAGCTGCTACAACGCCGAAAGATGTTTTGTCCCATTGTAATGGAGATGGCGCTCACCAATCCTTAATGGGCCCACATTCTATTGTGTTGTTGATTCAAATCAACGCATATAAAAAGAAAACTGAAAAGGGATTAGGGTTAACGAATATATAAAAAGTAAAATTGAAAAGAGGCGGCTGGACATTTTCTTCCGATCAAGCTTGAAAGCTAAAGTCCAGCCAAGTTAGCCTGAAGGCAAAAAGAGATAGATGAAGCACTTCAAAGTTCAGCAAGTTTGTTCTCTTCAGAACAGTGTAGCTGATTAATCTCTTCAGCAAGTTAGAAGCTGCTCATTTGTGCAGCAGTAAAAAGGGATAGCTGTAGAAGAAGGCTGATTCCTTCCACAGCAAGTGAGCTGGACTGAAATCTGCTCAGTCCAGCAATGTTGACTCAAAGATATTTCTCTGAGTCATTTGTTTTATTTTCTTTAACTTACTGTATTAATTTCCTGTAGGATTCAGTAGATCTGAATCTGAGTATAGGGCACTTTGTGTCTGAGGTAGGTGACAAATTTGTCACAGAGGTAGGATCAAAGTGAGGATCTGAGTTGTAGAGCTTATGTGCCTGAGGTAGGAGAGTGTTGCTCTCTGAGGTAGGATCCAAGTGTGGATCTGAGATAGGGCTATCCTCCCAGCCTGAGTGTAGGGCCTTGTGCCTAGGTAGGTGACTGGAGAGTCACTGAGCTGTAGGTGATAAGTTTATCACTAAGATTGTAGGCCTTGGAGGAGGCTGAGTTGTAGGTACCTGAAAGGGTACTGAGTTGTAGGAGTTCTACAACACTCTGAGAGTAGGGTCGTGTGCCTGAAGATGTAGGGCTGAACAGCTTGAGTGTAGGCCTTAGAATTAAGCCTGATGTAGGTGATCAGTGGATCACTAAGCTGTAGGAGTTCTGCAGAGCTCTGAGGTAGGAACCCTTGTGGTTTTGAGTTGGATTCTATGAAAAATCTGTGTGTAAGGCTAAGGGCCTGAGGTGTAAGCTCTGAGGAGCAAAGTGGAGGAGTTTGTGCCGAGTCCAACAAATAAGTTGGATAGGTGGGAGAGAAACTAGATGTACCCAATTGGGGAACAACTATAAATCATTGTGTTTGCTGTGTGCTTGTTTTATGTTTTAATTACAGGTGCTAAGGACAAGATCTAGATAATTTAGCTTGAATAACTTGAAAACAGCAAAAGAAGTTACTAAACATCAAAGACCTATTCACCCCCCTATAGCTGATTAGCTAACCTTGAGTTAAATAACTCTCGGGTTCCCTCCTAGTATGGTTCAGAGGTAAATTACTTGGATGCCCTCAAAGGCTTGCACTTAGCCATTCATAACAGTGGAGTTACGTTGTTGGCAGACCAATCTGGACTGCACATAGCTATTTGGAACAGCGGAGGTTGGCTTTTGGCTTACCATTTTCCGAAAACTATAAATATACCCAAGGTTGTACCTCAAAAGGCATGCTTACTCGTGCCCTAGTATTCTTTCACTCTCTGAGGTATCCTTAGCACAACACCTGGATAAGGAGGCGAAGCGCCCTAAGATCTTTCGTATGTGTGGTGGGACCTCCATGTTGGAGCCTTGGGTCTGTTCCTAGTCTTATTCTCCAGCTGTTTGGGTTTGCGAGAGAAGTAAGTGTGTGATCACCCCTTCCCCAAGGGTGAACTGCACAGAGATCGAGTTTTTGGTTTCAACATTTTGGTGTAGTGAGCATGGAGAGTGGTCAGCACTGAAAACCTCCTGCGAGTTCGATGGCTAGAGGAGGAGGACAAGGTTCTGACAGGGCAGACTCACCACCCCCTCCCCCTCTCGCCACTATGGGTATGTTTGAGGACTTCCAACAAGAGGTGCTCAGCCTTGTCAAGCTTGCACTCGGTGCAAGTGCAGAGTGCTCGACGCTAGCCATCCCGGTCACTGTGGTCCTATCCCTTGGAGAGGACACTCCCGGAAGGCGAGTCGGGAAGGAGGTTGTGATAGAAGGGAGTGTGCGAGACCTCTCCGGCCGAGTGTTATTCCCTGGTTCGGCGAGTGAAGGCCGGTTATGGGAGAGGGGGAGCGAGATCCCTCAGCTCGCCTAGCAGGGGCAGGCAGCCCTTTCAGTGAGTTTATTTCTTCTGCCACTGTTCTGGAGGGGTTTCGGGAGCCAGAGATGTCCTACTACACCGGGAAGGATTACCCAGTCAAGCACATCCAGTGGTTTGAGGATGTGGTCTCGATCTGATAGATGTCGAATGTATTCAAGTGCAGACTCTTCGCCATCACCCTCAAGGAGAATACGAGAGTGGTTCCACCAGCTGCTGGCCAGTTCCATCTACTATTTCGAGGACCTACTGTAACACCCCGGATTTTTGATTACATACGCATGATGGGCGTTACGTTGGATTTGACCGTTGTTCGAGCATGGTTTTTCCCGCGGGCTTGTGAGTGGCTGTTTTGGTAGCCGAGTTGCACGATTCCCCAGCAAACCGGAGTCCAAAGTGGGGATTCGGTGAGGCCTCTTAGGGAATGTTTGCACTTTTTCGCGCCCGGGACATGTTGCTCAAGACGGGTTGCTTGCACAGCAAACAAAAAAAGGTAAAAAGTTCTTAAGGCAAAAATGGTCAGGATGACACAGAAACACTTTTCAAAACCGGGAAAAAATGGTCATTTTTGTGTGTGACACGCCCCCCGACACGGGCGTGACCCAGGGCGTGACCTGGGCGTGACCTCCTTGACTCGACGAATTTTTCTTGTGTCGAGTTGAGCTCGACGAATGGGGTACACGCCCCGTGACACGGGCGTGTCACGGGCCGTGTCCCGCAGTGTCGAGTGTCGAGTGTCGAGTGTCGAGTGTCGAGTGTCGGGTGTCGAGAGAGGGGACAAGGCCTGTGACACGGGCGTGTCACAAGGCGTGTCAAGCTGTGTTGAGTGTCGACACTTTGTGTCGATGAGGTGTCGAGACACGGGCTACACTCCCGAGGTCACGGGCATGACTGACCCGTCACGGGCGTGTACCCGACCGTGTACCGTGTGGATAAACTTGGATTTGCCAACTTTCTGTGCCGCTTACGGTACACGCCCTGCGTCACGGGCGTGACACCGGACGTGACAGGGCCGAAAATCGACTTTTTCCAGTTTTTTTGTGCCGTTCATTTCCTTGATTCTGCATCTAACGGTCCAGCTCTGTTCTGGAGGAAATAAGGCCGAAACAAAGTTTCTCCTCCTCATGTCACCTTCTTCTTCATCTTCTTCCTCATTCCAAAAGGAACTCAAGGGAGCAAGGCTAAAGCAAGACAAGGAAAAAGAGGAGCAGCCGTCGCGACGTCGTCTCAGTTCAGGCAAGTGGTGTTCTTCACCCTTGCCAATCGTATTTCTTGTTCTTTGATTGTGCAAAATAGCTAGTTTTCCTCTTTCACTTTTCCTAGTTTGTTCTTCTTGTTTTGAGTTATCCATCACTAGTCTGATTATGCTTTGCTCAAGGAGTTCGATTTTCCATGCTTAGTTTTATTTAGTTATCAAGTCTATGCTAGGTTGATGCATGTAGTTTATCTTGTTCATGTGATTCATGTAGCTCTGTTGATTCATGTTCATGTAGCCGTTCTAATTTATGTGTTTCTTTCTTGTTCATATCAAAATCATGTGAGTCTTTCTTGTTCCAAACATGTGATTCATGTCATTAAGGTAATCAAACTCTATCATGTGATTCTTCCTTGATCAAAAGCATGTGATTCTTTTCATGTAATTCAGTTAATCAAACTCTACGTTGGCAATTTGTAGTCATGTGTGAGGATGAAGGAAGGGAACATGTGTACTTGGGTTATGGTGAGATTTGCTTGTGGTGTTAAGGTGAGGTTCGTTTATGGTGAGTTTTGCGAGGCGAATGGTGAACCATGGCAGAAGTATTTGTGTGAGGATTCGGTAAGGGGTGGTGTAGTTTAAGCCTTTGTGGCCACCGTGTTTGGATTTGTGGTGTAGAGCACCATTTTGGCCCCGATTTGGGCTGGCTTTTATTGGTGCGTTCCACTTTAGGGATGCCACCAAAAGACCCTTGCTGAATCACATTTAACCACTGCTTATGTTTCACTCGTATAGTTGTTTCTTATACTACGGATGATGGAATGGGCATGTGTTTTGCCTTTTGCTCCTGCGGGTTGAGCAGGACTTGATGAAACGTGGACGCACTTGGTGCGTTTGGCATGTGTTTTGGTGCGTTTTCCACTTGTTTTGTTCACTCTTTTTACTTACATGAAACATTGCTACGGGGTCGGTAAGCCCCTTCGTCATATTTTCTGAACTTCCTACTATATTGTTTAGATTTGATGATTGCTGAGGTGTTCTTTCTTGAATGTCTCAGGTGCAGGTTGTAGCCGGTTGAGCGGCTAGTGCTTGGATCGAGTTTTTTTGGAGCTAGCTGAGCTTACCTAGCGAGGTAGTTCTTTTCTTTGTTGTATAGACATACATGTGCCCCAATGGGTTCGTGTCAGCTTGTTGGCTCCCATTGGTGGCTTTCTTTACTTGTGATATATGAATACTAGACTGCTAATGTGACTCATTTGGATGAGATGATGTCTTCTTGCTCTTGGGAATAATTTATGGTAGGTTGCATTAGGTATTTTTAAGCTAAACAACCCTATTATTGTATCCATGCATAACATGTGTTGGTTACCAAACACGTATGTTCCAAATGTCATAAACAAAGATGTTTTCTTATAGTCGTATCAATATAGACTGCATATAGGAGATCTTTATAAATAAACAAAGTATTTCCGCCGCGTACAAATACAGTTTTTGATACCTAAGTCCGAGGGATACGGCCATTAAATCTTAAGGTTTTCTTGCATTTAACTGTTGAATTTCAACTCATAAAGTAAGCGTCAAGGGTTGCCTGAGCGTGTACAGTTATCCCCTGCACGACGCGGCATCATAACCCATAGTTCCTCTTGCTCTGATACGAGGTACTCGTTAAGTAAATGCGGGTTGTGACAGTTGGTATCAGAGCCAGGTTTGCTGGACAATTGGTCGGGCAAACTTTACTGGTTGTCTTTGTCGTAAGCATCATATCATACACACAACGAGGTGCCATCAGTATGTCTTGGCCGACGCACGCACACTACACTCATGGCATGACAAGAAGTATACGGGGCATATTATGTAGTATGGGATGCATAATATGTGGTTGTATATGGATCCACCATAGGGGCAACATGTGCGGGTTATGTAGTATGGGATGCATAACCTTACCACATGGATGCGACTAGCACGTTTTCTTTTCTTCGTTGCATGCAATGCTATGTAGTATGGGATGCATAGCATTGTGATGCGTACGACCGCTCATGACATGCATTAAGGCTTTTTTTAGATTGCATCGCACATCACGCATCACATAACATTGCATGAGCACAACGTGCCAAGCTAAAGATGTACATGATGACACCTGTACACACATGATTTTGGGTCAAATAAAGTCATGCATTCATCGGTTAGGCACAAGTTAGTGGGATGACGGTGAGTCATCTTTAGGTTAGGCATACCATCATTCTCAAACTCCCAGAGCAAGTTAGCAGTTGATATTCATAGTTATATATGTATGGTCTGTACATAGCCGTTGTGTATTTTGTTGGGTTTGAGTTTGATAAGAGTGAACGTGTTTATAGGATGTCAAAACGTCCAGTGACAAGGCAAACTCCCCAATCCGAGGGCGAGTCTTCGGGCGCGCAGAATAATGCCCTGATGGATAGTCTACGCCAAAGTAATGAAGCTTTGACGAGGCAGGTGCAGGAGGTGCAGTCCCAGCTCCAAGCTATGTCATCAATGATGTCTGGGCTGGCACCAAGAGGGCAAGAGACTGTCAGAGGCCGCACCATTTCTACTCCTTCCGTGGCAGTGATACCCCCAGTTGTGGTTCCCCCTGCGATGACTTTCATCTCGCAGTTTCAGCGACTTGGACCACCGACTTATGATAGAAAAGCGGACTTTGTGATCTTGGATTATTGGGTGATCACATTGGAAGAAATGTTTGGTTATTCTGGCGTTACTGAGGACCAGAAGGTGATGCTTGCCGTCTATCATCTAAAAGGGTTGGCGAAAGGTTGGTGGTTGCGAGAAAAGGAGAGCCTAGGGGCGGGATGTTCGTGGGAAGCCTTTAAAGAAATGTTACGACGCAAGTTTCTACCGTCAGTTGAAAGGGACCGCCTGATGAATGACTTCTTGTACCTGAAGCAAAGGAAACTCACAGTTAGTGAGTATGAAATTGAGTTTAGTAAGTTAAGTCGGTTCGCTCCGAGCTTGGTGACGACGGAAGCTGACCGAGTAAAGAGATTTCTTGGCGGACTCCGCAGCGACGTGCAGCAGTTCGCAAGTGCTTATGGAGCGACGAGTTACACTACTGTGGTTGAGGCTGCATTGAAGGTTGAAGCTATCGAAAATGCAAAACAAAGAGGACAACTGATGAGGAAGGATAAGAGGAAGCTAGTGGGAGGGAAAAGCTCCCAAGACTCAGACGTAAGGAAGAAGAACAAGGAGACATGTAGCTTCTATGGCCGAGCCGTTCACCCATTTGAGAAATGTTTCAAGCGGTTGGGGATGCAAAAGAAGGAGTAGGTGCATGCCATTCAGGGTGCGCCAACCAGAGACTTGAAGTGTACAGCTTGTGGGGGAAAAGGTCATGATATGAGCCGCTGCTGGGTCAAGGACAAGGTGTGCTTCCAGTGTGGCAAACAGGGACATCTGAAGGCAAGGTGCCCACAAAACCATCCCGTGCTGCAGCCAATGCCACTCCAGGCTTTGCCTCCGCCTCCGCGTTTCGACAAAGGAAGAGGGAAGTTAAATGTGATTTCCTCAGTGGAAGCTCAGATGTCACCTCAGGTTATCTCAGGTTCGATTCATTCCTCTGGTTCACGTTTTGTTTATGCCTCTTAAGAGTAGTTCTTAGTTACATATGTACCCTTATAGGAAACTTTAAGGTAAAGAACCGTTGGGCGCATGTTCTCTTCGATTCTGGCGCGACCCATTCATTTGTGGCTCGAACCTTTCTGGATCAGTATCATTTGACACCAGATCGAGTGGGGAATGCCTTTTTGGTGAAGTTCCCTTCCGGTGGTTCTGTGGTGGCAGACTGTGGTCTTCTTGATTGTCCCATTTTGTTGGGAGATTTCTTAGCGAAGGCTGATTTCAAGGTGATCAATTTGGAGGATTTTGACGTCATTCTGGGCATGGACTGGTTATCCCGCTATGACGCCGTCATCCAGTGTAAAGGGAAGCGCTTGGATTTTATCAAGGACAATGGTCAGCCGGGAAGTGTTTATGGTGATTCATGCAAGGATACTCCAGGGATTTCGGCGGTATGTGTTCGGACGTTATTTGTTTCCGACTGTTTTGTTTGTCTAGTCTCAGTTGTGGGGACTAGTGTTGTTTTGCCGCATTTGGAGGAGATTCTTGTTGTGCGTGAATTTCAAGATGTTTTTCCTACTGATCTTCCTGGTCTTCCCCCTGATCGTGATGTCGCGTTCGTTATTGATTTGGAACCGGGTACGCGGCCTATTGAGAAAGCGCCGTATAGAATGGCCCCGCGTGAGCTATCAGAGTTGCGTATCTAGCTGGATGACTTATTAGCAAAAGGGTTTATCAGGCCGAGTTCATCACCTTGTGGTGCACCGGTGTTATTTGTGAAGAAGAAAGATGGGTCGATGCGGCTTTGCATCGATTACCGGGAGTTGGACAAGGTGACGATTAAAAACAAGTACCCATTGCCAAGAATTGATGATTTGTTTGATCAACTGCGTGGCAGTTCAGTATTTTCGAAGATTGATCTCCGCTCGGGCTATCATCAGCTCAAGGTCCGGGAGTCTGATATTCCGCGGACTGCATTTCGATGAAGATATGGCCATTTTGAATTTCTGGTGATGTCGTTTGGTTTGACCAACGCACCATCAGCCTTCATCGATATGATAAACAGGGTGTTCAAGGACTACTTGGATAAGTTTGTGCTGGTTTTTATTGATGACGTTCTTGTCTACTCCCGCAGTGCTGAGGAGCATGAACATCATCTGCGATTGGTATTGGCCACTTTGCGAGACCAACGGTTATTCGCCAAGCTAAGCAAATGCGAGTTTTGGTTGCCTCAAGTTGCCTTTCTGGGTCATGTCATTAATCACCATGGAATTTCAGTGGATCCCGAAAAGATTGCTACAGTCATGGAGTGGAGAAGACCGGAGACACCCAAGGAGATTCGAAGCTTCTTGGGATTGGCCAGCTATTATCAGAGATTTGTCGAAGGTTTTGCTACGTTGGCTGCACCTTTGACTCGCTTAACCCAGAATAATGTGGCGTTTGAGTGGAATGACAAGTGTGAGGCGTCCTTCCTGTAACTCAAGAACAGATTATGTACCGCTCCTGTGTTGATCTTGCCGACAGAAGGGATAGATTATGACGTTTTTGTGGATGCGTCGCACGTTGGACTTGGATGTGTTTTAATGCAAGGCAAAAAGATGATGGCGTATGGGTCTCGGCAGTTGAAAAGTCATGAAAAGAACTACCCAACACATGATTTGGAGTTCGCAGCGGTGATATTTGCGTTGAAGTTGTGGAGACACTTACTTTATGGTGCACAGTGTAAAATCTTTACGGATCATAAAAGTTTAAAGTACGTCTTCATGCAAAAGGAACTGAATCTGCGCCAACGGAGATGGCTTGAATATGTAGCTGATTATGATGTGGACAGTCAATATCATCCGGGGAAAGTGAATGTTGTGGCCGATGCTTTGAGTCGGAAGATGGGGAAATTATTTCATCTTTCAGTCGACCGTCTTGTGGAGGAATTTCTATTGATGGATATTTCCGTGGGCAAATATGACCCGCAAAGTCATTCGATGGAAGAACCTTCATGGCTGGTGCTTGCAAGACAACATCAAAAGGATGATCCTGATCTTTTACATTTGTTTCTTCGAACGGAAAAGCGTGAATTACCGGATTTTTCTATTGATGAGGGGGGCACGTTAAAGTATCGTGGTCGATTTTGTATTCCCGCAGTTGGAGACATTCGCGAGATGGTGTGCCGGGAAGCACATGGCTCAAGTATGGCCTACCATCCAGGCTCAACAAAAATGTACCATGATTTGAAACAAATTATCTGGTGGTATGGAATGAAAAGAGATATAGCGCAATTTGTATCTGAATGTCAGACCTGCAAGCGGGTGAAAGCTGATCATGGGAGGCCTGGTGGCAAGTTGACACCATTGGAGATTCCAACATGGAAATGGGAAAGCATCTCAATGGATTTTATTACAGGCCTACCATGATCTCCACGAGGACATGACTCAGTGTGGGTGATCGTGGATAGATTGACCAAGTGTGCTCATTTCATACCATTTAAGGTCAACTACCCAATGAAGACAATAGCGGAGCTCTATTTGAACGAGATCATCCGACTGCATGGTGTGCCAGTCAATATCATATCAGACAGGGATTCCCGATTTACTTCTCATTTCTGGAAGAGTCTACAAGAGGGTTTGGGTACGGCTTTGCGATATTCCACTGCTTACCACCCTCAGACGAATGGCCAAACGGAACGAGTAAATCAAATTGTGGAAGATATGATTCGATGCTACATTCTTGAGTATGGTGGAGCGTGGGATGAACGTTTGCGGCTTATGTAATTCGGATATAATAACAGCTATCAAGAAAGCTTGCAAATGGCTCCGTTCGAAGCTTTATATGGGCGTCGCTGTCGGACTCCCCTCTTTTGGGCTGAGGTTGGCGAGCGGCCATTGTTGGGCCCAGAGGCGCTCGAGGACATGGAAGTTTCCGTACGACTTATTCGGGAGAAGCTCCGAATCGCCCAAGAGTGATATGAAAAGTACGCCAACCGACGAAGATCGGAATTAGAGTTTGCGGTGGGGGATTCCGTTTTCTTGAAAGTCTCCCCAATGGTTGGGATTAAAAGGTTTGGAAAAGAGCGCAAATTAGACCCAAGATTTGTGGGTCCCTTTAAGATTCTTGCGCGAGTTGGTGCATCCGCTTACATGGTAGAATTATCCGTGAACTTTCCTGGTATTCACGACGTGTTTCATGTTAGCCAACTTCGCAAGTGTGTGCGACATGACACGCAAGTGTTGGACGTGGTGCCACAATTGGCGCCAAACCTTTCTTATGTGGAGATGCCCATCCGGATATTGGACTCCCAAGATCGCGTGTTGCGGAAAAAGAAGATTCCTATGGTCAAGGTGCTATGGAAAAATCAGAATGTGGAAAGTGCGACGTGGGAGCTCGAGTCAACGATGAGGGCGGCTCACCCTCATTTATTCCCGTAAATAAGCTGGTATGTGAATTGGTGTTTTTGTTTGTTGCCTTCGTGTTTTTGGTTTGCTACCTGATTTGATTGAGATCAAATGATTGAAAAGTTTCGAGGCGAAACTTTTTGTTAGGGGAAGTGACTGTAACACCCCGGATTTTTGATTGCATACGCATGATGGGAGTTACGTTGGCTTTGACCGTTGTTCGAGCATGGTTTTTCCCGCGGGCTTGCGAGTGGCTGTTTTGGTAGCCGAGTTGCACGATTCCCCAGCAAACCAGAGTCCAAAGTGGGGACTCGTTGAGGCCTCTTAGGGAATGTTTGCACTTTTTCGTGCCCGGGACATGTTGCTCAAGACGGGTTGCTTGTACAACAAACAAAAAAAGGTAAAAAGTTATTAAGGAAAAAATGATCTAGGACGACACAGAAACACTTTTCAAAACAGGGGAAAAATGGTCGTTTTTGTGCGTGACACGCCCCCCGACACGCGCATGACCCAGTGCGTGACCTGGGCGTGACCTCCTTGACTCGACGAATTTTTCTTGTGTCGAGTTGAGCTCGACGAATGGGGTACACGCCCCGTGACACGGGCGTGTCACGGGCCGTGTCCCGCAGTGTCGAGTGTCGAGTGTCGAGTGTCGAGTGTCGGGTGTCGAGAGAGGGGACACGGCCTGTGACACGGGTGTGTCACAGGGCGTGTCAAGCTGTGTTCAGTGTCGACACTTTATGTCGACGAGGTGTCGAGACACGGGCTACACGCCCGAGGTCACGGGCGTGACCGACCCGTCACGGGCTTGTACCCGACCGTGTACCGTGTGGATAAACTTGGATTTGCCGACTTTCTGCGCCGCTTACGGTACACGCCCTGTGTCACGGGCGTGACACAGGGCGTGACAGGGCCGAAAATCGACTTTTTCCAGTTTTTTTGTGCCGTTCATTTCCTTAATTCTGCATCTAACAGTTCAGCTCTGTTCTGGAGGAAATAAGGCCGAAACAGAGTTTCTCCTCCTCATGTCACCTTCTTCTTCATCTTCTTCCTCATTCCAAAAGGAACTCAAGGGAGCAAGGCTAAAGCAAGGCAAGGAAAAAGAGGAGCAGCCGTCGCGGCGTCGTCTCGGTTCCGGCAAGCGGTGTTCTTCACCCTTGCCAATCGTATTTCTTGTTCTTTGATTGTGCAAAATAGCTAGTTTTCCTCTTTCACTTTTCCTAGTTTGTTCTTCTTGTTTTGGGTTATCCCTCACTAGTCTGATTATGCTTTGCTCAATGAGTACGATTTTCCATGCTTAGTTTTGTTTAGTTATCAAGTCTATGCTAGGTTGATGCATGTAGTTTATCTTGTTCATGTGATTCATGTAGCTCTGTTGATTCATGTTCATGTAGCCGTTCTAATTTATGTGTTTCTTTCTTGTTCATATCAAAAGCATGTGAGTCTTTCTTGTTCCAAACATGTGATTCATGTCATTAAGGTAATCAAACTCTATCATGTGATTCTTCCTTGATCAAAAGCATGTGATTCTTTTCATGTAATTCAGTTAATCAAACTCTACGTTGACAATTTGTAGTCATGTGTGAGGATGAAGGAAGAGAACGTGTGTACTTGGGTTATGGTGAGATTTGCTTGTGGTGTTAAGGTGAGGTTCGTTTATGGTGAGTTTTGCGAGGCGAATGGTGAACCATGGCAGAAGCGTTTGTGTGAGGATTCGGTAAGGGGTGTTGTGGTTTAGGCCTTTGTGGCCACTGGGTTTGGATTTGTGGTGTAGAGCACCATTTTGGCCCCGATTTGGGCTGGCTTTTATTGGTGCGTTCCACTTTAGGGCTGCCACCAAAAGACCCTTGCTGAATCACATTTAACCGCTACTTATGTTTCACTCATATAGTTGTTTCTTGTACTACGGATGATGGAATGGGCATGTGTTTTGCCTTTTGCTCCTGCGGGTTGAGCAGGACTTGATGAAACGTGTACGCACTTGGTGTGTTTGGCATGTGTTTTGGTGCGTTTTCCACTTGTTTTGTTCACTCTTTTTACTTACATGAAACATTGCTACGGGGTCGGTAAGCCCCTTCGTCATATTTTCTAAACTTCCTACTATATTGTGTAGCTTTGATGATTGCTGAGGTGTTCTTTCTTGAATGCCTCAGGTGCAGGTTGTAGCCGGTTGAGCGGCTAGTGCTTGGATCGAGTTTCTTTGGAGCTAGCCGAGCTTACCTAGCGAGGTAGTTCTTTTCTTTGTTGTACAGACATACCTGTGCCCCAATGGGTTCGTGACAGCTTGTTGGCGCCCATTGGTGGCTTTCTTTACTTGTGATATATGAATACTAGACTGCTAATGTGACTCATTTGGATGAGATGATGTCTTCTTGCTCTTGGGAAGAATTTATGGTAGGTTGCATTAGGTATTTTTAAGCTAAACAAACCTATTATTGTATCCATGCATAATATGTGTTGGTTACCAAACACGTATGTTCCAAATGACGTAAACAACGATGCTTTCTTATAGTCGTATCAATATAGAATGCATATAGGAGATCGTTATAAATAAACAAAGTATTTCCGCCGCGTACAAACATAGTTTTTGATACCTAAGGCCGAGGGATACGACCATTAAATCCAAATTTTTTCTTGCATTTAACTGTTGAATTTCAACTCATAAAGTAAGCGTCAAGGGTTGCCTGAGCGTGTGCAGTTATCCCCTGCACGATGTGGCATCATAACTCGTAGTTCCTCTTGCTCTGATACGAGGTACTCGTTGAGGAAATGTGGGTTGTGACACCTACGTCGGGGGTTCATGCTAAGGTTCACCACTTCCAAGTAGAGGAAGAAGGATTCAGAGCCCCTGTTCCTCATCAAACAGGGGGTGAACGAGACTCTGGGGAGCTATATAGACCGGTTCCAGGAGGAAGTCACCAAGGTCTAGGAGATGTCAGGGCACACCCTAATGATGGCCTTCACCTCGGGGATACAACATGGTTTCTTCTGGATGGAGCTGAAGAGGGTTTCGTCTCTCTCCTTCAAGGAGCTGATGGAGAGAGCAGTAAGGGAAGTCGGTGGTGAGGCGTCAAACCCCAAGTTTGCGAGAAAGCTGGCTGATGGTTAAAACTCGCGGTGCCCCACGGGGTTATTTTGGGAAAAGCGGTTGATTTTATTTTGGAAGGACGGGGCGATCAGATTTATTATCTAAAAAAAAGTTAAAACTGAGTTTTAACGAAAGGAGGAAAGTGCACCTATCGCATGTAGTACATGATATTCCGATGAGGAATATCGGGGTCATATTGTTCTCGGGACGGGTTGATTATTTCTACTCTTCCGTGGAGGGAACTATTATTTTACCGAAAATAACTTGTCGGGTTATTATTTATATATATATAAAAACAGAAAATAAACATTAAAAAGGAGCCGATGAATAAATAGTGCAACGATGCCAAATTGAATTTGAACTAAAATAACTTTTAATAAATACAGATCCTAAATTTCAAATTAATCAAGGCAGAGACTTGGCCATGGAGGTTCCAAAAAAATGAGCTCACCTATCTTTAGGACTATCTCTCACCTGAACATTAAGACTATTCGACCAGGCTCTCGTCCGACGAAGGATTCCTCTTAAACTCCGCATTACGCTAAGAACCCCGCTATTGGGTGGGGAACCCAATCCGGTAGAATTTCGTGCCTCCTCTCTTGAAGGGTAGTGTGAAACTCCATTTACCCAAGGGTGATCGGTCGATACACACAGCCTCTCGGCTAGCTAGCGTAAGGACTGCAGAAATAGAGCCCACACATCGATATGTGGTTTTACGCGTCGTAAACCGGGGGAAAACCTTAAGTAATTTAATTAACCAGAAAAGGAGGACCTTTAATTATTTAAGGAGATTTTATCTGTCCCAATGCTTTTCAATACTGAGGGCTAAGAGCAGTTAGCCACTCATCAGAATGTTGACGGCTTAAGAAAAGAAATTGCATAATTGAAAGTGGGAGTCCTACTCAAACGAGTAGGCGAGAAATGAAAGCAATAAAAGAAAGCAGTAAATGAAAGCAATAATGGAAGCAGTAAAATTTCAAGTTCTACTCAAACGAGTAGGCATGAAATAAAACCATTAAAATGACAAGTCCTACTCAAATGAGTAGGTGGGAAATGACAAGTCCAACTCAAACGAGTAGGCAGGAAATGACAAGTCCTACTCAAATGAGTAGGCGAGAAATTTAAGCAATAAAATCTATCTTATATACGCACGCACTCTACATGAATGAAACGCACGCACTCTACATAAAATAAAAACACACACACTCTTCATAAATAAAACCTAACTCATACACTCACGCACACATACAAAAAATAAGAAAAACAAAGTGATTTAAAAATTAAAAAAACTATATTTTTCCCGTAAGAATATGCTAGAAATGCATAAAAAGAAGAAATTAAAATTAAAGGATAAAAAGTTTTGAAAAATAAAAGCAAAATTAAAGTGTGTGAAAAAATTAAAACGATTATATATTTATTCTTATAATTTTATAGAAATACTAAAAAAGTGGAAATAAAGTTAAAAAGAACGATAAGTTTTACAAAAATAAAAATGACCAAGTAAAAAGAAAACAAAACCACTTTAAAATCATTTTTATAATTTGATAAGAATGAACATAAAGAGTACAAAAAAATCCTAAGTCTAAATGAAGCTAAGTAAAGATTACGAAAACATAAAAGCATGAATCTATACTCATACACACACACCCATGTTAAAAGTACAAAAACAAAGATAAAATAAGAAAACAAGATTGCTTAAAGAGGGGGCACTCAGATGCATTCCAAAATCATATAAAGGGAGAAGAAAAACACATATTTAATTAAGATGAAAAGGAGTTACATAAAAATTAAATCAAACATGAAGGTTAGGGGGAGAAAATTACCTTACATAGCATGGAAAGCATCTAAACAACACCTTCTCTAAGCAAAATGGTTCAAAAAAACAGAACATTTGATCTTACAGAGAAGATCTATTATAAGCAAAAAATTTCAGATTACATTCCCTAGGTCATGGTCGTGTAGGGGGGCATGTAGCTACTGTTACTGGAGTGATGCAGAACATTTATTGCTGGTTTGACTTTGGGGCTGTACACGTGAAAGTCATGGGCGTGACATTGCTGTCACGGGCATGTAGGGGAGCGTGTCCAGAAGGTTTATCTAGGGAAGGCATCGTGTCATTTCGTCGTCGACGCTGTCTTGTCTAGGACAGGTGGATTGCTCACAAGCGTGTCGAATATTGACATGGGCATGACAGGTAGTTCGACGAACTTTGAATGGTGATGGCGTCGAGTGGCGATGGCATCGAGTGGCGATGACATCGAGTGGCGATGGCGTCGACTAGCGATGGGCGTCGAGTGGCGATGGCGTCGAGTGGTGATGGACGTCGAGTGGCGATGGCGTCGAGTGGCGATGGTGTCGAGTGGCAGCTGTCGTGTCATGGGCGTGTCGAATCGGGATAAGGGCGTGTCGGGCAGTTCGACGTACGTCGAACGCCAATCGTCGAGTTGGCGGCAACTTTTTGTTGGGATCAAGTAACACGCCCTGGTCACGGGCGTGACCGAGAAGTACACAATCATGTACTTATAAATTTTTCTTGACTTTTCCTGAAAAAATTCAGAAAAGCAAATTTAAAGCTAAGTTAGAATAATATTTACAAAAAAGAAACATTTTATTGAAGAAAATTAACTAAAAATAACGAAAATAAATTAAAATGACTTAAATAACATGCATAAAAATACATATATTTATAACTTATCAAATACCCCCAGACTTAAGTTTTTGTTATTCCAGAGCAAAAGTTGGAGATTTAGTTATAAGGAATTAAAGAAATCCTAAGTTTAGCTATCGTTTGAATTAATCGAAAGAAAGATCAAAATAATTGTCTGGGGTATAAGAGTTAAGTCCTAAATTATGACAAAAATTTAAATAGATGAAGAGTTTCAGCTAAAAACTTCTCGATATAATCAAAAAGAAAGCAAAAATTGTATTTGTTTGGTTAACAAAAATAGATTGGAATTATAGAAAATTTAGCTTATAAGAACTAATGAAAATAATACAATTTGAAAATTATGCTCTCAAAAAGATTTTAAAATCAAATCTAGAATCATTTGAAATTGGCGGAGGGTGATGTTGTGGTTTATGAAAAGGGCTTTGATTTAGATGTGAGGTTTAATTTTTTCGCTCAAACCTCTCATGAACTTTTTTTGGTTGAATGTGGATGTTTAGAAAAACAAAATCTTATTTCACATAACATATAATATTTTTTTAAACAACTTCATATAACCCAATGTATATGTATATGAGTAATGAATTTTATCCACTTACTCTGTAACATATAATCTTTTAAAAATATTGGATGCATACGTTTAAGTAACGAAATCTTATTCTCATTGACATGAGTTCTTTTAAGGATCAAAATCATGTCAAGTAAGACATGAAAAAAAAGGTGGGGAGATAGGTTTTTTCAGAAAGAACACTAGGTTTAATAAAAAAAATTTGAGAGCAACATTTAAAATTGAACATTCCTATATTTCAAAAAAAAAACTTGGAGTAAACATAATTGAAATCTAATGTTGTTTTTTTTAAACAAAAATTTGCAACTATTTAGATAAGTTAGAAGTAATGCTGAAAACAAGTCCCTTATCTAAAATAAAAAAAAAGACATACGAAATTTTTAAAACTTAACCTCAGATATCTAAATCTATCGACCTCCAATTAATAAACGAATAGTAAACAAAGAATTAATAAAAGTCGCTTATAAATAAACTCGCAACTAGATTTTTGGAGAGCGAAAAGGGTTAATAATGAGACATTCGATTTATTGTTTTCATAATAAGCAAAATGTTTGGGATTTTTTAGAGTTTTCATCATTTTTTATGTTTTTGATTATTATCTTTTTTTGGATTTTTATAGTTATTCTCTTTTTTGGATTTTGGATTTTCTAATTTTTTTGATTTTTTTAGTCTTTATCAAATTATTTACAAGAAATGGGAGAGAAAGATGTGTTATTTACAAAGAAGAGAGGGGGAAAGAGAAGGATTTTTTATAAAAAAGATTTACAAAGAAAAAACAATTTTTTAAAAATTTTCTTTTATAAGTTTTTTGAAATTTTTGTGTTTTATGAAATTTTTTTTGAGTGTTTAATTATAAAAAAAGCAAAAATTTTTGAAGTTTTTAATTTTTTTGTATTTTTTATATTTTTCATTGGGTGTAGAAAATAAAGTGCGAAAAAAGAAAAATGCGAGAAACGAAAACACCCCCACACTTAGCTCCAACTGTAACGTCCTGAATCGTTCTAGGCCCCTAGTGTGTGTTTTTGAGTCAGGATGGTTGACTCGAGTGCTGGGACGTGCAGGGAATTGGACTGCACTTGAGGAGTAGAGAAATTAGTGCGGTGAGGGGACACGGGTAGAGACACGGGCGTGTCCCTACCCGTGTGCGTGTGCGCGTCGAGCTGAACTCGACGAGGCATGTCGAGATTGGCGAGCTGTGTCGATACCATGTGATACAGGTAGCGAAACGGGCATGTCCCTACCCATGTGTGTCGAGTTACACTCGACAGGGCGTGTCGAGACTGACGATCTGTGTCGACACCTTGTGACATGGGTAGACACACGGGCGTGTCCCTACCCGTGTGTGTCGAGTTACACTCGACGAGTCGTGTCGAGATCGACGAAGTCCGTGTCGAGATCGACGAATTATATGATACGGGTAGAGACACGGGCGTGTCTCTACCCGTGTTCCGTGTATATCGAGTTGAGTTTGTCGAGATGCAACCCGAGAAGGACACGGCCAAGGACACGGCCAGGGCACACGGCCGTGTCATATGGACACGGATCAGGACACGGGCGTGTCCCTACCCATGTCAACTATTGAACCGACATGGAAACTGTCGTTGCTGCTTCGCCCAGGCAGGACACGGGTAAGGACACGGCTGTGTCCCTACCCGTGTCACTTTTCATATATAAGGGTGAGAGAAAACCCAAGCCGTTTTCATGCTCATTTCGTTCCCTATTTCCTGTGAGAACTCATGGTGAGAGAGAAAACTGCTGGAGCAAGTTCTACAGGAGAAAATCCGCCATCACCGTGAAGGAGAAGATGCCGCCAAGGAGAATTACGAGATCCATGGCCGGAAATGGTGGTACCACTAGAACCGATGTGAGTTTCCTACCCACTACTTTGGTGCTAGATCTATAGTTATTTTCATATGCGAGACATCGACTCAAGAGAGTCTTGATGGTGAGGAGGAGTTTTCTAGGAAAGGCCATTCTAGGACTTGTGTCTTAGGTTTTAGATCCCTTCAACCACGCCCTTCTTCAATGTGATGATAAGGGATGGTTTCGTGAAGGGTATTAGCCTGTTGAGGTTGAATAAGGGAGGAGGTTTTCTGGAATGATTCGGGAAGATCGCTTTGAGGAGGAAGATGAACCGATGCCGTTCATTTTGCCTTAAGATGCGTGTAGAATCTGTATTCTGCACGCAGCGAATGTCGTGGCCATTTTTAGGTGTGATATTTCCATATCTGGGCTTTCGTCTAAACACAAAAGTTGAAGCCCTTGAAAATACCTTTCCAACGAATAGTTGCATGACGTCAGGCGAAGTCTGTATCCACGGGAAAGTCTAAACGAAAATGGTGTTCAACAAATCCTGCATGCAGAAATTATGTTCTGTACGTAGCGGACTTCAAGTCCAATTTCAAATAGGATAATATCAAATTTGGGTTGAGGTCTGAATACAGAAGTCGTAGACCACGGAAAGACCTTTCCATTGTGGGATTACATGTCTTCACTGGATTCCTGTAGCTTCAAGAATCTCCAGTCGAAGTCGCTGTCCAGATTTAACCTGCACCTAAATTCTGGGCTTTAATGGAAGATGGATTTGGATTTGGTGGAACTAATATTGCAAGATACTCGGCTTGGATGAACCCTTATGATTAATCATTTGTTGCATGATTGATGTAGCTTATTAATCAGATTTCATATTATCAAATTGTGAAGCAATCTTATTTAAACGAATTGAATTGGTAGGAATTGAAAGATTGATAATTGTGCACTTCATATTTATATTATGACATTATCAAATGAAAAGTGTGATAGATCTTTATATGCGCATCATGTTTATATTACATTGTCATCATTTGGAAAGTCATATAGATGAATAGATTATGACCATGGATATGTTTGATTAATGAAATGAGTCTTGTAGTCCAATACTTAGAGCGTCGTCTCCCTACGGGTACTATTGTGAAGGGTTGTTAGTGCGGTGTTGACCGCCACTTGTTTTGGTTGTGTCGAGATAAAGTATGAATGGATGGTTGGGCTGTGTCCTCGTGCTTACTTCCGAGGCCCCTTCCATGTTATGTTGATGTGGTATTTGCATGTGGTGTGAGTCGACACGCGGTGTCGTAATCCTGGGTTAAGGATAGTGTGGAACGTCTACGGGCTCGCCAGTCGTCACACCGATGGGAGTTGGCAGTTAGACTTGGTCGGTTTGGGCTGTGTCCTCGGTGTTCACATCCCGAGGCCCCTCCGGCCATGTGAACGGTTGGGTTGTGTCCTCGTGCCTTCTTCTGAGGCCCCTTTCGGGTCACGCAAGGCCAGTTCGGGCTGTGTTCTTGGTGCACATCTACCCAAGACCCCGCTGGGCCATAGTACGTATGGGCTCCGCTGTTGTGTTCTTAGCGTTGAGGCATATGGAGGCCTAGATGAAGTAGTGTGGATACCCGCCTAGTAGTAGTAGTGCCCATTCTACTGTCACCGTCTGGCCACGTCGGCTGATGCCTGAGAGGTTAGCTACCTGCTCGAAAAGTGGGAACTATAGTCTGTGTCGACATAGCAATTGCATGGGTGAGTCATTGCATTGCATTCATAGTATTTCATAGCATTGCACAACAAGATCCTCATCGTATAAGTTTGTATGGGCACTCTTATACGACGAGTTACTTTTATGTAACTCGATCCTTAACTTATAAATTTTTATGGGCATTCTTATAAGTTAAGTTACTTTTCTGCTGTTACTTATACTTGCTAGTTTAGTGTAGCTCCTAAATATTTTCTAGATCCTGTTATTGTTACTCTTACACTACTGACACCTACTTATACTCCTTACTTGTATATTATTATATATTGTACTCTTGTTCCTCTTCCCCTCCCGGTGCCAAGGAGTCGTCGGGGGAGTGGATGTGAAACCACTTAGTCGTTTCGACTAACGGTTGCTACGTCTTCCTTTTTAGGAGGTCACGCCGCAGGTAGAGCAGCCGCAGACTACGCAGCAGGACAGCCAGGCCAGGATGACAGGGCCTGAAGTGATGGTGCCATTGATACCGTCGTTTACTGATGTTAGTATTTTGATTACTCTGATGTAGCCCGTTTGGGCAATGATTAGCTGTACTCTGATATATTGTAGAAGCACGTTTAGCTTCTCTTTATTTATGTATTTGGACATTTTCACTTAGTGTGGATTTTGACTTCTCTTGCTTATATATTTGGTTGGGTTGGCATTTATATTGTTATTGTTGTAGCCGGCGGAATAGGCGTCTCGTGGTACAGGTTAGCCCGTGTGCTAATGCTACCGCAAGGCGGTTGTTCTGGGCATAAGACTCCCCCTTCATGCCGTGTTTGGGATCCGGGAGGAGGGGGTCTTAAAAATGGTATCAGTTTGCCACGATCCTCAACTAAAGAAGTCATTCAACAATGGTGCCACCCCCGTTTGATTAGTCAGTTTGGGGACAAACTGACTTAGCGGAAGCAGTGGTGTGCCCATATGTAATTCACGCTAAGTTTGTCCAACTTTGACCTTAAGATTAGCCAACCTGACCATATGTTTGCATTTTGTGTGTAGATTCCAGCGCTTGTTGAGCAGGTGAGAGGCACTCCTACGCCCTCCATACCCACCCCCACTCAGTTCCAATAATCTGAGTTGGGGCTGACGCTCACTGCCATCCTCGATGCTTTTAGGGCGCAGCAGCCCCCGGTGCAACAACAGGACCCGAGCTCCAACTGGCTGAACACCTTCCGGGTTCTCTCCCCTCCCGCCTATCTTGGGACGGAGTCAGCCGTACGTACAGAGGAATGGCTAGACACTATTCAGGAGTTGTTGGCTGGCATCCGTTGCCCGGCCAATATGGCAGTGACATTGGCGGTGTCCGTCTTGGACTTACATGCTAAGAGGTGCTGGAAGTCCCACATGGGCTCTACCTTCCAAAGCCAGATATACATAGAGATAAGTTGGAGTGAATTCTCGGGCGTTTTCTTGGAGCACTTTATCCCTACATCGGCCCGAGATGAGCATGAGCAGAGGTTTCTTCTACTAAAGCAGGGATCGAAGTCAGTTAAATAATACCAGCGGGAATTCCAGCATCTCACAAGGTTTGCGGATTCTTACGAGCTGGATGACAAAGGTTATGCCAAGCGCTTCTACAAAGGGCTGCGAGACCCCCTATGGCAGTCCCTTTTATTTATAGCGGATGGTAGCTTGGAAGAGATCATTGATATGGCGAAAAGATTGGAGGCGGACCACCTGGGATGTAGTAAGAGGCCCGCGGAGGATGTGATGGAAGCCGGCCCATGGAATAGAAGGAAGCGAGATTTTAGAGGAGGAAGAGGATATCAAAGAGGTGGAGGGCGTGTCCACCGAAACTATAGGGTGGAGCATCCGGTTCCGCAGCCGCCTGCGTTGCCTCCACCACCACAGCCTCAGCAATTTCAACAACCTGAAGGGCGTCGTGGGCTGGTGTGCTTCGAATGCAACCAGCCGGGTCACATCCGACGTTTCTGCCCGCAGCTATATGGGAACGTCCCTCCTGCTCTCCCTCCTGCTCTCCCTCCTACTCTGCTGAAGGAGCCTTCAATACTAGAGTAATTTCCATCTCCTCGATCATTCGAGCCAACTCCATACTCATCAACTGAGACTCTGGGCTAGAGCCTGGGACTTTTCTACTCAAGGCATCGGCGAAGTCCGTGTCGAGATCGACGAATTATATGACATGGGTAGAGACACGGGCGTGTCTCTACCCGTGTTCCGTGTATGTCGAGTTGAGTTCGTCAAGATGCAACCCGAGAAGGACACGGCAAGGTAACACCGCCGTGTCATATGGACACGTGTCGGGACACGGGCGTGTCCCTACCCGTGTCAACTATTGAACCGACATGGAAACTGTCGTTGCCGCTACGCCCAGGCAAGACACGGGTAAGGGCACGGCCGTATCCCTACCCGTGTCACTTTTCATATATAAGGGTGAGAGAAAACCCTATCTGTTTTCATGCTCATTTCGTTCCCTATTTCCTATGAGAACTCGTGGTGAGAGAGAAAACTGCTGGAGCAAGTTCTACAGGAGAAAATCCTCCATCACCGTGAAGGAGAAGATGCCTCCAAGGAGAATAACGAGATCCATGGCCGGAAATGGTGGTACCGCTGGAACTGATGTGAGTTTGCTACCCACTCCTTTGGTGCTAGATCTATAGTTATTTTCCTATGCGAGACATCGACTCAAGAGAGTCTTGATGGTGAGGAGGAGTTTTTTAGGAAAGGCCATGCTAGGACTTGTGTCTTAGGTTTTAGATCCCTTCAACCACGCCCTTCTTCAATGTGATGATAAGGGATGGTTTCGTGAAGGGTATTGGCCTCTTGAGGTTGAATAAGGGAGGAAGTTTTCTGGAATGATTCGAGAAGATCGCCTTGAGGAGGAGGATGAACCGATGTCGTTCATTCCGCCTTAAGATGCGTGCAGAATCTGTATTCTGCGCGCAGTGAACTTCGTGGCCATTTTTAAGTGTGATATATGCAGATCTGGGCTTTTGGCTAAACACGAAAATTGAAGCCCTTAAAAATACCTTTCCAACGAATGGTTGCAGGACTTCAGGTGAAGTCTATAGCCACGGGAAAGTCTAAACGAAAATGGTGTTTAACAAATCCTGCATGCAGAAATTGTGTTCTGTACGCAGTGGACTTCAAGTCCTATTTCAGATAGGATAATATCAAATCTAGGTTGAGGTCTGAATACAGAAGTCGTATACCATGGAAAGACCTTTCCATCGTGGGGTTACACGGCTTCACCGGATTCCTGTAGCTTCAGGAATCTCCGGTCAAAGTCACAGTCCAGATTCAACCTGCACCTAAATTCTGTGCTTTAATGGAAGATGGATTTGGATTTTGTGGAACTAATATTGCAAGATACTCGGCTTGGATGAACCCTTATGATTAATCATTTGTTGTATGATTGATGTAGCTTATTAATCAGATTTCATATTATCAAATGGTGAAGCAATCTTATTTAAACGAATTGAATTGGTAGGAATTGAAAGATTGATAATTGTGCACTTCATATTTATATTATGACATTATCAAATGAAAAGTGTGATAGATCTTTATATGCGCATCATGTTTATATTACATTGTCATCATTTGGAAAGTCGTATAGATGAATAGATTATGGCCATGGATATGTTTGACTAATGAAATGAGTCTTGTAGTCCAATACTTAGAGCGTCGTCTCCCTACGGGTAGTATTGTGAAGGGATGTTAGTGCGTTGTTGACCGCCACTTGTTTTGGTTGTGTCGAGATAAGGTATGGATGGATGGTTGGGTTGTGTCCTCGTGCTTACTTCCGAGGCCCCTTCCATGTTATGTTGATGTGGTATTTGCATGTGGTGTGAGTCGACACACGGTGTCGTAATCCTGGGTTAAGGATAGTGTGGCAGTTCTACGGGCTCGCCAGTCGTCACACCGACGGGAGTTGCCAGTTAGACTTGGTCGGTTTGGGCTGTGTCCTCGGTGTTCACGTTCCGAGGCCCCTCCGGCCATGTGAACGGTTGGGCTATGTCCTCGTGCTTTCTTCTGAGGCCCCTTCCGGGTCACGCAAGGCCAGCTCGGGATGTGTTCTTGGTGCACATCTACCCAAGATCCCGTTGGGCCATAGTACACATGGCCTCTGCTATTGTGTTCTTAGCGTTGAGGCGTACGGAGGCCTAGGTGAAGTAGTGTGGATACCCGCCTAGTAGTAGAAGTGCCCGTTCTACTTTCACCGCCTGGCCATGGCGGCTGATGCCTGAGAGGTTAGCTACCTGCTCAAAAAGTGGCAACTATAGTCTGTGTCGACATAGCAATTGCATGGGTGAGTCATTGCATAACATTCATAGCATTTCATAGCATTGCACAACAAGATCCTCATCATATAAGTTTGTATGGGCACTCTTATACGATGAGTTACTTTTATGTAACCCGATCTTTAACTTATAAGTTTGTATGGGCATTCTTATAACTTAAGTTACTTTTCTGCTGTTACTTATACTTGCTAGTTTAGTGTAGCTCCTAAATATTTGCTAGATCATGTTATTGTTACTCTTACACTACTGCCACCTGCTTATACTCCTTACTTGCATACTATTATATACTGTACTCTTGTTCCTCTTCCCCTCCCGGTGCCGAGGCGTTGCCGGGGGAGCGGATGTGAAACCACTTAGTCGTTTCGACTAACGGTTGCTACGTCTTCCTTTTTGGGAGGTCACGCCGCAGGTAGAGCAGCCGCAGACTACGCAGCAGCACAGCCAGGCCAGGATGACAGGGCCTGAAGTGACGGTGCCGTCGATACCGTCGGTTACTGATGTTAGTATTTTGGTTACTCTGATGTAGCCCGTTTGTGCAATGATTAGCTGTACTCTGATATATTGTAGAAGCACGTTTAGCTTCTCTTTATTGATGTATTTGGACATTTTCACTTAGTGTGGATTTTGACTTCTCTTGCTTATATATTTGGTTAGGGTGGCATTTATATTGATATTGTTGTAGCCGGCGGAATAGGCGTCTTGTGGTACAGGTTAGCCCGTGTGCTAATGCTACCACAAGGCGGCTGTTCCGGGCATAAGACTCCCCCTTCGTGCCGTGTTTTGGGATTCGGGAGGGGGGGTCTTACACCAACATTGTCCCCAATATTGCAAGATAAGCATGAGGAACAAAAATAGATAAAATATAGTATTTACAAAAATAAAGATGGAGGGTAGAAACTTCCCTGAGATGAGGTTGGGGAGGCCCATTTGGAACCCTGCATTATTTAGAAAACGGAAAGAAAAAAAAACAATTCCATTATATGTAATTTATTGGGTGGCGCGAGGTTTTATTTGTAGTATGCGTCTTATTTATAGATTTACTTTTTATTTGTAGTATGCGTCTTATTTATAGATTTACTTACTCGACTTGATCATAAGGTTTCGCGAGGTAGGGGTGGCAAGTGTGGGTGACTCGGAAGTACCTAACGTCTTAGCTAAATGAGTACAATAGAAATGCGTTCTCATAGCGCCTAAAATAACGTGAGGCTTGCCGAAGCGAGAAAATAAATATATAAGTCTTAAAATATTTTAAATTTTTTTAAAAATGTTAAAATAAAGTATATATACGAAATTTTTTTTTGCGGTTTTTAGCTGTTTTTTTGTGTTTTTGCTTTTAGTTTTTTGTTTTTTTTAGTTTTTAGGTTTTTTAGATTTTTTTTGTTTTCATTTTTTAGATTTTTTTTGCTGGTTTTAGTTTTTGTGTTTTAATGTTTTTTATATTTTATATTTTTTTTTTATATTTTTAGTTTTTTAGTATTTTGATGTTTTAGTTTTTAGTTTTTAGATTTTTTAAATTTTTTAGGAAACAACGTCATTTCAAATTTTTTTATAGATAATAATACGAAGATCATTTTTTATTTTTTTTGTTTTTTTTAAAAAAAGTACTTTTATTATTATTAGTAATAGTAGTAGTAGTAGTAATTTCTGTTGGCCATTTTTTTTGTTATATATCAAAATAGGTAAAAATAATAGTTTTTCAGAGTTTGAAATAACAACACGAAAACTCCCCGATAACGACGCCAAAAATTTGATAGTTAAAACTCGCGGGGCCCCGCAGTGTTATTTTTGGAAAAACAGTTGATTTTATTTTGGAAGGATGGGGCGCGCAGATTTATTATCTATAAAAAATTTGAAACCGAGTTTTAACGCAAGGAGGCAAGTGCACCTATCGCGTGTAGTACGGGATATTCCGGTGAGAAATATCAGGGTCGTATTGTTCTCGGGGACGGGTTGATTATTTCTACTCTTCCCTAGAGAGAACTATTATTTTATAGAAAATAACTTGTCGGGTTATTATTTATATATATATAAACAGAAAATAAACATTAAAAAGGAGCCGATGAAGAAATAGCGCAACGGTACCAAATTGAATTTTTACTAAAATAACTTTTACTAAATAGAGATCCTAAATTTCAAATTAATTAAGGTGGAGACTTGGCCGTGGAGGTTTTACAAAAATGAGCTCGCCTATCTCTATGACTATCACTCACCTGAACATTAGGACTATTCGACCGGGCTCTTGTCTGACGAAGGATTCCTCTTAATGCCTGCATTATGCTAAAAACCCCGTTATTGGGTGGGGAACCGAATCCGATAAAATTTCGGGCCTCCTCTCTCGAGGGGTAGTGCGAAACTCTCTTTACCCAAGGGTGATCGGTCCATATGCACGGCCTCTCGGCTAGCTAGCTGTTGGGTATTGTATCCACAATCACCTGGATTTGAGGAAGCCACCTGTCAGGCTAAGATGAATTCACAATGTATTTGATGAAACTTCTTAAGTTGTGCTTGCAGTTCTTCCACGCTAAGTGCACACCAATGTCTGGGTGCAGTAGGTCAATATACACGGGTCTGCACGACGTAATCCCTCGTTGAGCAGATCAGTGTGTTGACCTACGTGTACTCTCTCTATTGGAGTGCACTTACTTTCAAGTACAGGGCCGTGTTTATGCAAGAGAAGACAAGGAGCAAGGATGGGTCAAGGGCAGCTCTTGGGTGGAAAGACGAAAATTCGTCTAAGTAAAAGTCGACGAGAATCACCATGTGATTCTCGCCGATTCGGCGAGAATCACTGGTGATTCTCGCCGAATCGTCGAGAATCATTAGTGATTCTCGCCGACTCCTTCCGGCTACCTCAAAATGGTGCCAAGTAAGATTCAGCGAGAATCACTAATGATTCTCGCCGAACCCGTCGTTGAGCAGGTCATGAATACCAAGTGAAAATCGTGGAGAATCAACAAGGGAATCGTCGAGAATCATTAACTGATTCTCGCCGATTCGTCGAGAATCACCAATGATTCTTGACGAATTTTACTTGGCGTTTTCTCTGGATGCTGCTGGACCGGATTCTGCCGCTGGACTATTTTGAACCGGATTTCGGGTATCTACGTGTGGGACCCACAACGGTCATATTGTAAGTGCCTACAGTGTATAAATACATGGGTATTTTTGAACAGGACAGACACGGGAAAAAGATATACAAAGCAGAGCCGCGGCTTGACCTAGTTCGCGATTTTCCGCCGCCGCCTCCGTCGCCGCGCGAGAGTGTAGATCGCCGGTCGTGATCGTGTTTTCTTCTAGATCTCCGGTCAATAGAAGCCTAGCTAAGCTCAGCGTCTCATGTGTCTAACCAGAGATCTCTTGTCTCTCGATTTGTAGATCGGGAAAGTCTTCCCCATCCGAATCGATCGAGACGATTGATCCTAGTGTGACCGTTGGTAGACCTAGCTAGCTTCGCTACGAAGTTTGGATCTCTAAAGAAGTGCAGCCGCACATCGTCGTCGCCGCCGATCCCGAACCAAGCCGCCGTTTGTATCGCCACCGCCGGTTCCGGGGAGATCCTCTCCAAGAGAGATCTAGGGTTGTAGACTCTTCGTTGACTTCACGAACACATCATCGAACGAAGAGGAACACCGTAGTCTCCAAACGAAGTTTGTATCTCGTGTACATTCTAGATTTACTTTTGTTGTGAAGGAACGTTTGTTCCGTGTTGTAAGGGTTGGGTGCAACCCGTTTTGTGGGAGTGTTGACTCTCACGTGTGGAAGGGTTCCTTCCGATAGTGCAGGGATTGGATTTCAATCCCGTTGGAGAAGTGACCGAGTCGTCCCTTGTTGGGAGATAGGTCGAAGGGGGAGAGTGGATGTACCCAAGTCGGGGAACCACTATAAATTGCCTGTATTTTCTGTGTGCTGTGCTGTTTGTTTTTATTGTGCAGGTACATTCGTAAATTCCGTAAAAGTGCTTCACGTCACCTATTCCCCCGCCCCCCCATAGGTGAAGATAGTTGACACTAGGTGGACTTTCAAGTGGTATCAAAGCGAGGTTACTCATCAAAAGGTTTACACCTTGAGTAGTATCCTCCCACCAGTGTCAGAAGCATGGAGCTGGATTATGAGATATCGTCACTCAGACTCCCCGCATGTAAAAGGAGTTTTATCCAGTCTGGAGGATGAGAGTGTCGTATCACTTGGATGCCATCGATCCTTGTGCATCTTTCATCCTGGAAGAGGGTCCTTTTATTCCTATGAAGACCTCCGACTCTGGAATTCAAGTGCCCAAGTGCATTGCTGAGATGTCGGAAATGGAGCTTTCATTCTTTAATTTGGATAAGAGGATTCGTCAAATTATCATGGATATCTGGTCTGGAGCTTCTCGCTCTAGATTGGAAAAATGTAGGACGGCTAAATCTCCGTGGATGATGATCTCAGAGCTGATGGGGGGGTCAGAGAAAGCTGGAATCTGCTGTCAATCAGAGGATGAAGCGTATGTGGGGGTCCTCACTTCTGAAGATGAAGGCAAGGATCTCTCGGACTGCATCAGAGCTCCAGTGTCCATGTTAGAGACTGAAGAGGCTAGCGAGGAAAGCAGCTCTGATGAGGATGACACAATGGTCATTGGCTCTAATGATAATATCGCTGAGGAGCAGGTAACTTCTTCGTCCTGCCCCGTATCTCTTGAAATTTCTAAAGACAAGAACTGCCCTCCTTCAGAAAATGCTGATTCCCTGAAGACATCCCTTCAGACAAGCAACCTACTTGCTGAGGACCAAGCTCAAGAGATTGCTCGACTGAAAATCTTGTTGGTTCTCCAATTGGCATCCAACAAGGCCAAGGACTCTAAAATCTCAGCTCTAGAGAGTAGTCTAGAGAATGAGAGAAGAATAGTATCAAACTTTTCCAAGGTTGATGGTATAAAGAGAAAGCAAGAAAATGGGTGGATCTCCCGGATTATCAATTCGTGGAGAAATGGGGAAACAGTATTCCGACCCCCACTCCAAGCAGGAAGGCAACTCATCATGCCTTCAGGTATGACCACAGGAATAGTCATGGTCACTTCAAGGGTGATCTGTCCCCATGTGGAGACACCCGGAGTGCAAGGGCCGTCGTGGCCACCCATGAGAGAATACCTAAGGCTCATTCCGAGCCCTTTGTATTCACTGCCACTGCCTCAACTCGATGTGAATCTGCATGTCCCAGCTCACAGAAGACTTCTCACCACCCGAGGACACAGAATAGGGGGGATAGAAGTCATGGTGTAAGTTTTCATGGGGCCTCAGAAAGGGGGATGCCTGAAAGAATGGCACCACCTTCCCGGCCTCATGACGCTCACAACATGCATTCCTTCCACCCTTCCACGTGTCACGATGGAAGAGGAAATTTTGTGAGGAGATCTTGCTCTATCCCGTTTAGACCTAGGACCGTGACTACCTCAGTCACTAGATCAGGTCGGAAACGACGATACAACATTCACCCATGTTGGTGCTGTGGCAAAGTGGGACACTTTGCCGTCGACTGTTGGCACAACCCCTCTGTGCCAAAGGCAAGGGCTTATCCACATTCACGGGACAGAGGTAGTTTTCCTGACAGGTTTTCTGAAGGAAGGCAGTTGCGTGCTTATGCTAACAGGAACCTAGGACCCAATATGATTTGGGTTCCTAAGGTAAAGTAATTCTATCTTGCAGGGTAGTATAGGTTCCCGTGAATATGATGGGAACCAGACAGTAGGTGGCTCAAGACTAAATTGGAACAAGCGTCTGCTATAACAGATGTGATATCGACTTGAGCATACTCACATTGAGCTCCTAATATGTTCTACCTGTGGGACTAAACGATGACTCTCAAAATTCCAGGTACTTTTGATCAGTTCAAGGACTTGCGTCATATTGCATCCACATTTACACATATCTCTCTATCTATATGTATATTTATACTTATCCTTATACATGTACTTGTGCACATCTAAGGATAGGTTAACTCGATACATACAAACCTTTTATACATCAATGAAGAGTTAACGAAGTTATGTCATTGTGAATCTCGACAACTCCCAATTGACATCAAGAAGTGTTTGGAAACGCCTCGCTCAAACCCAAATAGATTGGCTTTAATATATATATATATTTATCATTTTTAAATTGACTTGACATCAGAAGAATTCGAAAATGTTGCAATGCCTCTTAACTTGAAGATTCCTAGTAAAGAAACCTTTCGATTTCGACTTAGACAAATCCCGTCGACCTTTCATTTTCACGGGAAACTTACCGCAGCATACTCGTCGAATGAGCTGAAATCCCGCCGACCCTTTATATACTTAGAATCCCGCCGACTCTTCGCCTTCCATAAGAATCTCGCCGAAGGAGCAAATCCCGCCGCACTTCACAGGAAAGCTCGCCGAATCCCGCAGGAAAGCTCTCCAAAGCTCGCCAAATCCCGCAAGAGTTCCTCCGCCGCCTCTTCCCTTACCCGCCGACTCGCCGAAACCCGTAGGAAAGCTCGCCGAATAAACTCCTCCGCCGGAAACTCGCCGACTCCTGCAAAAATCTCGCCGAACCGATCTCCATCGAAGGTCTCCCGCCGATTCCCGCTGGAATCTCTCCTAATCGTCTTCCCCTTTCATCGTTGCTCACAGCAAGTTTCCCGCAGGACGCTCACCTTGCTCTTGGAAGCTCTTCCGGTTTCGAGTCTTGCCTCCCGGAATTTCTCGGCGTCCACTCATCGGGTGTCCCTCGTCGTCATCGCACTAACCCACCGTCTACACCTTTAGGTAACCCTCCCTCACCCTTACTTAGACTTGATCGCTAGTGTCGCATCCTTTTTGATTTTTGATTAAGCGTAGAATAGGGCTTCTCTCCTTAGATCTGCAATGGCTCCAAGGACAACTGCTGGGTTGGTCTCTGGTTGCGAGCTTGTTCGAACTAGGTTCTCTCACGCCTCTGACGAATTCAGAAACATCATTCTGATGCTGGAAGAGGCTGGGCTATCTTTCGTCCTGGAGCACCCCTGCAAAATCTTGGACAAAGAGGTGTTGGAGTTCTTCGCTACCGCAAGACTCCGAAATGGCGACTCACTAATCAAAAGCAAGGTAGCTGGGGCAAAGGTCAAGATGTCTGCCAGCAAGCTGACCCGCTTCTTGCAGCTTTCTAGCTCGGAGCTTGAGGACTATCTGGAGGACGATGACAAAACCAGAACTCTTTTATTCTGCGGTCTCACACGAGGAACTCGGTCAATAAAGAGAAAGGATATGCATGAAGAAGGGAAGCTCATGTCCGACATAATTGGAAAGGTACTCATCTGCAAGCCAGGATCTCATGACCATATCTCTGCGGATATGTTCAAGATTCTGGTGGCAATTGTCTGCCGTAAAAGGTTCAACTGGGGGGCGTTGCTGTTCGATAAGATAAAGGACACCCTGAGCTCTCCGAGTTTTGGCCGCATCATAAGTCTGTATCTAAATCAACTAAATTGAGACAAGTTTGACATGAGCAAAGGGGTTCCTCTACACTACTTGAAGAAGATGGACTCAAGTGTGTTTGACAAATGGGAGAGGCGTATTGGGGAGACTGCCGTGGAAGAACAACCAGGAGTATCTCCAGCAGTCACCCCCAGTGAAATTCCTGATACTTTGTTGGCAGGAATCGAGGGGGAGCCTCTACCCCCTCATACTGATGTAGTATCTGACATCTCCCAGCTGGTCAGAGATGTTGTGGCAGATCTACCCGTAGAAAGTGAACCTGAGCTGGAGCATGAGGAGGCCCTGAACCGAAACGATCAAGGAGCCGAAGCTACTGTGCTGGAGACTTCTGACACAGAGTCGGAAGAGGCTGCTGATGAAGTTGAATTCATGGATGATGATGGAGAGGAAGACGGGAATGAGGGACATGAAGCATTGGAGGCTCCGGATCTTTTTGAACCTCCATCTGACAAGCATGCACCAGTGGAGGGGGAGTCAGAAAAATCTACCGAGGCCGCCAGCATTCCCCCATTAGAGACTGTGCTTGTATCCAACTCTACAGATGCGTCTGCTGAAGTGCACGGCCAAGCAGCGCCTCCGGATCTTCCATTATGAGATGAGCTAGCCACTCACACCGTGGGTATCATTCAAGGGATAGTGGATGAGATTAAAGACTCTTTTGAAAAAGCTCAAACTAAAATGCTGTAAAGAATTAAGAAGTCTGAAAATCTCATGCTCAAGAATATGGTGGAGATCAATCATAAACTTGACGTGATGGACAAGAAATTTGAAGAGAAGTATACCGCGGTCGGCGAAGCTGTCACACTTCTTATGGCCGGATTGAAGAAGAACACCGACACTCTTGCTGTAGTAAATCAGAATGCACATGTTGTAGCCAACAACATTCAAAAGTTTGACGGTAATATGGTAACTCTTAACGCCAATCAGCAAGCCTTAGTCAATGAATTCTCCCGAACCTCAAAGCATATTGATGACACGCTGCACTCATATGCCAATTCCATCGTGGTCGAAGCAAAAAGGGGGAGAAAGAGTATCTCACTAAGATGGCTGAGCTTCAAGAAATCATAATCACAAACTTCGAACAGTCAAATAAATATGTCTATGAGAGCTGCTGGTGGATGCTACAACAGGCGTTAGGCGTCGATTTGAATCCTGCAGGTATTCATGCTCCTGAGACTTCTATGGCTGCTGCGGGAGTAAGTGCCGCTGAGGGAGTAAGTACTGCTGAGGGAATAGGTGCAAGTGCTGCTGATGTTCCCATGCGTGAAGCTGATGCTAGGGCTATTTCTAAAGCAAAATTGATGAGCATGTTTGACCAGGAGGCCCTAGCAAAAGCCAGGGACAAGCGAAAAGCTCAAGAAGGGACCTCCAAGGAGACACAGGCTGAAAAGAGAACTCGACTGAGTGAGGAGTAAGTAAGAAATGAAAAGTGGAGTCCAGTTTCAAAGAATATCATCTTGGACACCTTTTGGCTACAAGAAAAAGGAGAACTCAATCGCAACGAAGTATACAGCCAGTATGAATGGGAGATGCATAAGACGTATGAAGCCAAGAGGAACATCTTTTTCAGAAACAACACGGATGCAGATAAAGTTCCTCCTCCCAGATATTACCCGAAGCCTAAAGAGTACATGGAGAGACAAAGGAAGAAGTTTTTGGCGCAAAAACTAAAGGATGACTTAGCTAAGGAAAGATAGTCAACAACTTGTAGCTTGTCATTCTCTCCTAAGAACATTTAATGCTTATTGTTATGATATGAACAATTCTGAGATTATATATATATATATATATACATTTGTATTTGAATATGTGAATGACTCAAGTCCTGATCTGGTTGTTTATATTCTCTTGTGCTGCATGTTTAACTTCTGAATGCTGTTGTTTATTATTTGATTAGTGTTATTCATCTTAGCTAGAAGGGTTTTGGCTTCGTCAAATAGGGGGAGATTGTTGGGTATTGTATCCACAATCACCTGGATTTGAGGAAGCCACCTGTCAGGCTAAGATGAATTCACAATGTATTTGATGAAACTTCTTAAGTTGTGCTTGCAGTTCTTCCACGCTAAGTGCACACCAATGTCAGGGTGCAGTAGGTCAATATACACGGGTCTGCACGACGTAATCCCTCGTTGAGCAGATCAGTGTGTTGGCCTACGTGTACTCTCTCTATTGGAGTGCACTTACTTTCAAGTACAGGGTCGTGTTTATGTAAGAGAAGACAAGGAGCAAGGATGGGTCAAGGGGCAGCTCTTGGGTGGAAAGACGAAAATTCGTCTAAGTAAAAGTCGACGAGAATCACCATGTGATTCTCGCCGATTCGGCGAGAATCACTAGTGATTCTCGCCGAATCGGCGAGAATCATTAGTGATTCTCGCCGACTCCTTCCGGCTACCTCAAAATGGTGCCAAGTAAGATTCGGCGAGAATCACTAATGATTCTCGCCGAACCCGTCGGTGAGTAGGTCATGAATACCAAGTGAAAATCATTGAGAATCAACAAGGGAATCGTCGAGAATCACTAGTGATTCTCGACGAATCATCGAGAATCGTTAACTGATTCTCGCCGATTCGTCGAGAATCACCAATGATTCTCGACGAATTTTACTTGGCGTTTTCTCTGGATGCTGCTGGACCGGATTCTGCCGCTGGACTATTTTGAACCGGATTTCGGGTATCTACGTGTGGGACCCACAACGGTCATATTGTAAGTGCCTACAGTGTATAAATACATGGGTATTTTTGAACAGGACAGACACGGGAAAAAGATATACAAAGCAGAGCCGCGACTTGACCTAGTTCGCGATTTTCCGCCGGCGCCTCCGTCGCCGCGCGAGAGTGTAGATCGCCGGTCGTGATCGTGTTTTCTTCCAGATCTCCGGTCGATAGAAGCCTAGCTAAGCTCAGCGTCTTACGTGTCTAACCGGAGATCTCTTGTCTCTCGATTTGTAGATCGGGAAAGTCTTCCCCATCCGAATCGATCGAGACGATTGATCCTAGTATAACCGTTGGTAGACCTAGCTAGCTTCGCTACGAAGTTTGGATCTCTAAAGAAGTGCAGCCGCACATCGTCGTCGCCGCCGATCCCGAACCAAGCCGCCGTTTGTATCGCCGCCGCTAGTTCCGAGGAGATCCTCTCCAAGAGAGATATAGGGTTGTAGACTCTTCGTTGACTTCACGAACACGTCGTCGAACGAAGAGGAACACCGTAGTCTCCAAACGAAGTTTGTATCTCGTGTACATTCTAGATTTACTTTTGTTGTAAAGGAACGTTTGTTCCGTGTTGTAAGGGTTGGGTGCAACCCGTTTTGTGGGAGTGTTGACTCTCACGTGTGGAAGGGTTCCTTCCGATAGTGCATGGATTGGATTTCAATCCCGTTGGAGAAGTGACCGAGTCGTCCCTTGCTGGGAGATAGGTCGAAGGGGGAGAGTGGATGTACCCAAGTCGGGGAACCACTATAAATTGTCTGTGTTTTCTGTGTGCTGTGCTGTTTGTTTTTATTGTGCAGGTACATTCGTAAATTCCGTAAAAGCGCTTCACGTCACCTATTCCCCACCCCCCCATAGGTGAAGATAGTTGACACTAGGTGGACTTTCACTAGCATATGGACTATGGAAATTGAGCTCACACATCGATATGTGGTTCTACAAGTCGTAAACCTGGAGCAAATCATAAGTAATTTAATTAACGAGAAAATGAGGGCTAAGAGAGGTTAGCCACTCATCGGAATGGGGACGGCTTAAGAAAAAAAATTGCATGATTGAAAGTGCGAGTCCTACTCAAACGAGTAGGCGGGAAATGAAAGCAATAAGAGAAAGCAGAAAATGAAAGCAGTAAAGAAAGCAGTAAAATTGCAAGTCCTACTCAAACGAGTAGGCGGGAAATGAAAGCAGTAAAATGAGGCGGAGAAAATTCCATTACATAGCATGGAAAGTATCTAAACATCACCTTCCCTAAGCAAAATGGTTCAAAAAACAGAACATTTGATCTTATAGAGAAGATCTATTTATAAGCAAAAAATTTCAGATTACATGCCCTAGGTCACGGGCGTGTAGGGGGGCCTGTAGCTACTGTTGTTGAAGTGATCCAGAACATTTATTGCTGGTTTGACTTTGGGGTTATACACGTGGAAGTCACAGGCATGACACTGCTGTCATGGGTGTGTAGGGGGGCATGTCCGGAAGGTTTATCTGGGGAAGGTGTCGTGTCATTTCTTCGTCGGCGATGTCTTTTCTAGGATAAATGGATTGATCACGGGCATGTCGAATATTGACACGGGCATGACAGGTGGTTCAGCGAACTTCGAATGGTGGTGGCGTTGAGTAGTGATGGCGTCGAGTGGCGATGGCATCGAGTGGTGATAGGCGTCGAGTGGCGATGGCGTCGAGTGGCAGTGGCATCGAGTGGAATCCGGCATGTCACGGTTGTGTTACGGGCGTGTCAAATCGGGACACGGCGTGTCGGGCAGTTCGATGAACGTCGAACGCCGATCGTCAAGCTGGCAGCAACTTTTTATTGGCATCAAGTAACACGCCCAGGTCACGGGCGTGACTAAGAAGTACATGCGCTTGTACTTGTGAATTGTTTTGACTTTTCCTAAAAAAATTCAGAAAATAAATTTAAAGCTAAGTTAGAATAATATTTACAAAAAGAAACATTTTATTGAAGAAAATTAACTAAAAAAATGAAAATAAATTAAAATGACTTAAATAACGTGCATAAAAATACGTATATTTACAACTTATCACTGGCCAAGTGGGATGTGGAAGAGGAGATGAAGCCAAGAGATGGTAGGGGTTAGGAGGTGACAAGGGCTAAACCCCGACAGAGGGAGCAGTAGCAATAGCAGCCAACGTGGGAGAACCCGGAGCCGAACAATCGGCTCGGCTGGAAGCAGTAGGAGTGGCAGGACCAAGGCCAGCGGAGAAGTTTCCATGAAGGGGACATCCTCCAGGGGGACCTGGGCTAGTTCAACTCTCCAGGCTAGAGATAGTGCCAGGGTCCCCCTCTCCCCGATCAGCATCAGACTATGGTGATAGCCCTGAGGAGGAGGAGAGACCACCTGAGTAGGAGGCAGGAAGACAGAATGGGTGGGCCTTAAGTTATTGGTGACAACTTGAAGTGCTTCTTCTCATGAATTGTGTACGTAACCCCCCTTTTTTCAAATATAAATTTTCTTGACTCTTAATTTCTCGCAATGAAGTTTAGGAACGGATGAGAAAGCCTACCTGAGTCCCGAGCTTTCTCCCGCAGTCAGGCTCACATCTAGCTAGTTGGGCAGAGGTCCTCCGTGGACATGGTTGTTGCTCTGGAGTTTAGTCCCGAGCTTTCTCCCGCTATCAGGCTCTCATCTAGCTGGCAGGGCAGCGGTCCTCGATGGACATGGTTGTTGCTCTGGAGCAAAATCGTTAGCTTTCTTCCGCTGTCAGGCTCTCATCTAGCTGGCAAGGCGGGGGTCCTCGGTGGATATGGTTGTTGCTCTGAAGCTAAGTCCCGAGCTTTATCTCGTTGTGAGGCTCTCATCTAGCTGGCAGGGCAGGGGTCCTTGGTGGACATGGTTGTTGCTCTGGAGCTAGGTCTCGAGCTTTTTCCCGGTGTCAGGCTCTTATCTAACTGGCAGGGTATGTGACCTCGATGGACATCATTGTTACTCTAGGGTTAGGTCCCGAGATTTCTCCTGCTGTCAGGCTCTCATCTAGCTGGCAGGGCAGGGGTCTTCGGTGGATATGGTTGTTGCTTTGGAGCTAAGTCCCGAGCATTCTCTGGTTGTCAGGTTCTCATCTAGCTAGCATGGCAGGGGTCCTCAGTGGACATCATTGTTTGCTTAGGGTAAGTTCCCGATCTTTCTCCCACTGTCAGGCTATTATCCAGCTAGCAGGGCAGGGGTCCTCGGTGGACATGGTTGTTGCTCTGGATCTGAGTCCCGAGCTTTCTCTCATTGTTAGGCTCTCATCTAGCTGGCAAGGCAGGGTTCCTCAGTAGACATGGTTGTTTCTCTGGAGCTAAGTCTCGATCTTTCTCTCGCTATCAAGCTCTCATCTAGCTAGGAGGGCAGGGGTCCTCAGTAGACATCATTCTTACTTTGGGGTTAGGTCCCGAGCTTTCTCCCGCTATTAGGCACTCATCTAACTAGCAGGGCAGGGGTCCTCGGTGGACATGGTTGTTGCTCTAGAGCTAAGTCCCGAGCTTTCTCCCACTATCAAGCTCTCATCTAGCTGGAAGGGTAGGGGTCCTCGTTGGACATTGTTGTTTCTCTGGGGTTAGGTCCTGATCTTTCTCCCGCTATTAGGCTCTCATCCAGCTGGCAGGGCAGGGGTCCTTGGTGGACATGGTTGTTGCTATAAAGCTTAGTCCTGAGATTTCTCCCGCTGTCAGGCTCTCATCTAGCTAGCATGGCAGGAGTCCTCGGTGGACATATTTTGTGCTCTGGAGCTAAGTCCCGAGCTTTCTCCCGCTTTCAAGCTCTCATGTAGCTGGCAGGGCAGGGGTACTCAGTGGACATCATTGTTACCCTAGGGTTAGGTCCCGAGCTTTCTCCCGTTGTTAGGCTCTCATCTAGCTTGCAGGGAAAGGGTCCTCTGTCGACATCATTGTTACTCTGGTGTTATTTCCCGAGCTTTCGCCCGCTGTCAGGCTCTCATCTAGCTGGCAGGGAAGGGGTCCTCGGTGGACATCATTCTTACTCTAGGGTTAGGCTGCGAGCTTTCGCCCGCTGTCAGGATCTCATCTAGTTGGCAGGGGAGGGGTCCTCGGTGGAAGTCGTTGTTACCCTAGGGTTAGGTCCCAAGCTTTCTCCCACTATCAGGCTCTCATCTAGCTGTCATGGCAGGGGTCCTCGGTGGACATGGGTGTTGCCTTGGAGCTAAGTCCGGATCTTTCTCCAGTTGTTAGGCTCTCATCTAGCTGGCAGTGTAGGGGTCCTCAGTGGACATGGTTCTTGCTCTGAGGTTAGGTCTCGAGATGCTCCCATTATTAGGCTCTCATCTAGTTAGTAGGATAGGTGTCCTCGATAGACATCATTGTTACCCAGGAGTTAGGTCCTGAGCTTTCTCCCGCTGTCAAGATCTCATCTAGATAGCAGGGTAGGGGTCCTCGGTGGACATGGTTGTTGCTCTGGAGCTGAGTCCCGAGCTTTCTCCCATTGTCGCGCTCTCATCTAACTACAGGGCAGGGGTCCTCGGTGGACATGGTTCTTGCTCTGGGGTTAGGTCTCGAGATGCTCCTGCTGTCAGGCTTCCATCTTGCTAGCAGTGCCGAGATCCTCGATGGACATCATTATGGCCCTGGAGCTTAGTCTGGTTGATGCTCAACACACACTTTCAGGCTCTCACCTAGCTGATTGGGACGGTGGTAGCGCCCGGTGGTTGGCCAAAGGAAATTGTTCTCGCTCTGGGGATAGGTCTCGTGATGGTCCCACTGTCAGGTTTCCACCTAGCTAGCAGGGTCGAGATCCTCGATGGATATCGTTATGGCCTTGGAGCTGAGTCTGGTTGATGCACAACATCCCGTCATCCAGGATCCCATTAGCTAGCTAGGTTGGAAGGAGCACTCAGGCCCGAGTAGACTTGGTGTAGGTTTGTCCGCTAGTCGGAGATTGACACGAAACAAGGAGATCCTACTACGCTCAATACGCCATTGTTCAACCACACCTACACAAGCATCTAACGCCATAATATGGTTCGTCACAAATGCAGCACATAAACCATAAGGAGGAAGGATAGACTCTAAAATAACGATAAAAATGAGTCGGATTATTACCCAAAATTAACATAAAGGTTGCCAATACTTTTTGAGAACGAACCATGGCTATAGGCCAAGATACACTCAAGCAAATAGGACCAACCCGATCCGGATTTGTAAGAAATTCATCAAAAATTAAAACGATTCATAAGTTGCAATAGATTTTATTCAAATTCACGGAAATAACTGTTGCTCAATCTCCACAAAAACTAAAGCAAGAAACCACAAAGAAGGGAGGAGATGTTACCCAACCTAGTTTCGCCTTGCACATAAGATATGGTCGGAGAAACACTCTATCCACGGATCCACCAGCGTCACACCAAATGGGGCTGAAACCTTCTTCCTTGGAGTCGCACCGAAGGAATCCACGCCAGAGTCACACCGAAGAGGGGTGGAGGAAGCAAGAGATGGCTTCACACCACCTAGGGGGCGGCGGCTAGGAGGGATCCCAACTTGGTCGAAATTTTCCTTGGATATTTTAGGGTTAAACTTCTTCTTGTCTATTAATTCTCATAAAAGGTCTCCTTATATAGGAGTTACAAACACACATTTAACCTTCCAAGATGGAGATGAAATCTCATCCATTCGGGCTGTTAAATACACACCAAATGTTTTAAATGCAGGAAATAAACAAATAAAGTACTCACATGAATATAAAATTATTACCCAAGCATGGAATAATTTTATATTCTCAAATATAAAATATAAATATAAATAAAGTAACTAAGAGCATGATTTTAAAATGAGTCTTCAAGTGGGCTTAGCACGCCGCAGACTGAGGTTGTAACGTTGCCTTCCATTAGCGTCATCATGGCTCCTAAAGTCTTTATGTTATAGTGCCTCAGCAACCGGATCATCATCAAGTAGTGGTGGCGAGGCCGCGACATCAATCCTCCCCCGCTCAAAATCACGTATCTCTGATGCGTGGTCCAAGAGGTTGCGGTGGAGAAGAGCGGCATCCAAGCATTTAAGCTCCGTCGCGAGTACCCATAGGTAGTCCGAAGGGGGGTGGTCATGCCAACGGATAAGGAAGCGGTAGGTATCACCATCAGTAGTAGCAAGTGGCTCGACCGCAAGTATCCTATCTAGAGTAAGAAACATCTTGGGAAACCTGGGGAACATGTTAGCAGTAAGAATAAAGGAATGCAACTCACCATCCGATGATATACCTATGGCGACCGTAAGGGAGACATCAACCGAACTACCGCTCCCCAACCCATTAGAAATTTCAGTGGAAGAAGAGGACGACAAAGAATTTAACTCTTGTGGAGGTGAAACAAACTGCGTCAAATCTGAGGCATTAAAATGGGGGAGATACCCCAATCAACAATCAAATCCAAAATGAAAGCATTGTCACCTATCTTCTTTATAATCCGAAAAGGGCCAGCGCACTTTGGTGCTAACTTTTTAATGGTGCCAGTTGGCAATCGTTCGGGAACTAACCGAACTAAGACCAGATCGTCAATCTTAAAGTGTGACACTCTCCTGTGTAGATTAGCGTGCGCTTGATAAGACTCGTATTGAGTAGTCAAGGTAGCCCGTATATGTGCATGTAGGTCATGAATGTGTTCGGCAAAGGATTGTTCAAACTGACTTGCTTTGTACGTTGGAGGCAACGGAACCAAGTCAAGCGGCACAGGGGCCTTGTACCCGTGAACAATCTCATTAGGAGACATACCCGTGGACCTATTTTTAGAATTATTGTAGGCCAATTGGGCATGGGGAAGAAGTAGATCCCAAGTACATTTGTGATCGCTCACCAGACATCTAAGAAGATTCCCCCAGCTCCGATTAACCACTTCCGTCTGCACATCGGTTTGAGGATGATAGGAGGAGAAAAATAATAATTTGGTACTCATTAAAACACAAAGTGTTTTCTAGAAATAACTCGTAACTTGACATCTCTATCCGAGACTATTATCTTCGGCACTCCAAAGTGACTAATGACTTCTTTAAAATATAATTTCGCAATGTGAGACGCATCGTTGGTCCTACTACATGGAATGAAATATGTCATTTTATAAAACCTATCCACAACTACAAAGATAGAATCGTGACGGCGTAAAGTGGAGGGTAGGCCTAGAACAAAATCCATACTCGCGTCTTCCCATGGTGTGGAAGGGATAGGCAAGGGTGTATATAATCCTACATTGTTTTGTTGGCCTTGGATACCTGACAGGTACGACATCTACTTACACCCTTCCCACCATCGCATTAAGATTTGGCCAGTAAAATTTCTCCTCAACTAGCATAATGGTCTTATCCCTACCAAAGTGGCCACTCAACTCTCCGCTATGCAGCTCCCAGATGATATGAAGTCATAGAGATGACTGTGGGATACACAACATCCCATGCCTAAATAGATAGCCGTCCTTAATAACAAATGCAGATATAGTCGTGGGGGAAATATCCTGGGCAGATAAATATGACTCATGAAAATCTGGGCAGGTAGCGTACTCATCTTTAACTCACTCAAACCCTACAACATTAACTTCCATAGTGGAAAGCAAGATGGTAAGGATACAAAGAGCGTCCGCGACTCGGTTGTTAGTACCCTTAAGGTGCTTGAGATTAAACGTGTAACCTTGTTGGAATGCTACCCACTTAGCATGACGCGGGCTGATGTTATGCTAGCCATTGATGAAGTGCAAAGCTTCGTGATCAGAGAGGAGCACAAACTCCTTGGAGAGGAGATAGTGCCTCCAATGGTGCAAATATCGTACAACCGCATAAAACTCCCTGTCGTAGTTCGAATAATTTGGCCTAGCGCCTGATAACTTCTCACTAAAGTAACTGACTAGATGCCCCTCCTGACTCAGGACACATACTATTCCCACCCAAGAAGCATCACATGTTAACTTAAAGACTTTGGTGAAGTCAGGTAGACGTAAGACCGGTTCCTCAATCATAAGCTTCTTAATGCGTTGGAAAGCATGGGTGGCAGACTTCATCCAGGTGAACTCTCCTTTCTTCATGCATTCAGTAATGGGGGCCATGATGCTACTGAAGTCCCGTATAAAACAGAGATAAAATGTAGCTAACCCGTGGAAACTACGCAACTCTCGTATAGTGGTCGGCTCGGGCTAGTCCTTAATGACTAGAACTTTACTAGGGTCAACTCTGATGCCCTCCGATCTGACTATGTATCCTAAGAACTCCACTTCAGGGACATAGAAAGTGCATTTCTTAAGATTAAGAAATAATGTTTCTTTTCGCAGGGTGGAAAGAATCACTCTCAAGTGGGAGATGTTCTCGGCAGTGGTGGTGTTATAAATCAATATGTCTTCAAAATAAACTACCACAAATGTTCCCATGAACGGTTGAAAGACGTGGGTCATCATCCGGGAAAAGGTACTGGGAGCATTGGATAGCCCAAAGGGCATCACAAGCCACTCGTACAACCCATCCTTAGACTTTAACACGGTCTTCCATTCATCTCCCTCACGTATCCTAATCTGGTGGTACCCACTCCGAAGGTCTGATTTTGAGAATATGGTGGTGCCAGATAGGACATCCAAGAGATCATCTAAACGCGGGATAGGGAACCTATACTTGATCGTAATCTTATTAATAGCCCGGCTATCTACGCACATCTACCATGTACCATCCTTCTTGGGGGAAAGCAAGGCCGGTACAGAACATGGACACATGCTAGTCCTAATGAACCCCTTCTTCAACAGGTCCTTAATCTGGGTCTGTAACTCCTTGTGGGCAGCGGGATGGAGTCGACAATGGGGGTGGTTGGGCAAAGAGGAGCCCGGGACGAGATCTATCGCATGTTGAATATCTCTAAGTGGGGGTAATGACGATGACAACTCCTCCGGGTACACGTCCTTAAATTTCTTCAACTGTGTTTGTAACTCTCTGGGCAGATCACCCAAAACACTAGAATCGGGCTTCACACTCAAGAGAACAAGTGCATAAATCATCCCTGTAAGAAACGGGTCCTTCAGAAACTCCTTCCTACCAACTAGACTCAAATTCCTCCTCTCTACTGGGATAGTGGTGTCCTTCGCCAAAACTACTGGCTCTTGTGGGATGGTCGGCCTCAAGGTAATGGTTTTGCCATTGAATTTAAACTCATACATGTTGGCTCTACCAAAATGCGTCACATCACGGTCATAGATCCAAGGGAGGCCTAGTAACACATGACAAGCGTCCATCAGTAGGACATCACACCACACCTCATCAGTACACGATTTGAATGAGAGGGGGACCAGGCATCGATTGGTAACCAGGACATTGATCTTGTTTATCCAAGCTACCTGATATGGGGTCGGGTGTGGTTCCGTGGTCAGGGCCATACGCGTGACGGCGTTCTCAGAAATGACATTCACACAGCTACCACTATCGATAATAACTTGCAGAGTTTCTCATTACTCTTAAAAATAAGAGAAAATATGTTCGTCCTCTTCCAATCATCTAACGGACGAGTAGTGGTCAAGATACAACGCATCACCATAAGGTGGTGATCGTCTTCTAAATCACTTGGGACCCCTTCTGGGTCACTCTCCTCAGCAGCCTCATACACTAAATAAGCAGGATCAGTAGTCGTCTCTAGTAGTTCTACGGCCTTAGTCTTCGTAGGGCATTCAAAGGCATAGTGACCTTGAATGCCGCAAGAGTAACATGTTGCGTTGGACTTGCTAACCTTTCCTATGGGGATACGCTCACTCGTGGGATTCCTAGCTTTCCTAGCAGTGATCATTATAGACTTTGACTCGGTGGACCTAAACTTTCCGTTATTCGGATATGTGGAAGCAGACGCTCCAGCTGTGGACTTATTCTTTGCATGGGAATAGCGGGAGTGGGCCTTAGAGGCCAGATGTTTTTCAATGTCGAGGGCGACATTGAAGGTCGTATTCAGGTTAGTTTGACCATAGCGCAAGATCTTCCTTTGAATCTCGGGTTGAAGCCCTTTACGAAATCTAGATAAGGTGACCTCGGGGATCTCCCTAAGATCACAACGCACCATACGGTCCTTCAACTCTCCCATATATTCAGCTACTGAATTTGAGCCCTGCCGCAAGGTGCCAAGCTTGTCGAACATCTGTGTTCGGGGGTACGTAGGGACGTACTGATCAGATAGCAAATTCTTCATCACTGGCCATCCTATAGACCCCATGCCAGTTCCTAATATCCGTTCCTCATTCAGCCAATACTTCTTAACACGATCTGTTAACTTCATCCTGGCAATTTGGACCTTTTGGAGGTCCATACGGTTGTACAATTCGAAGTAGCATTCCATATCCACTATCCAAGTAAGGAAGATCTGGGGATCACCCATACCATCGTAAGTGGGGGGAATCGATCTTAATGGCTCTAGTAATATTGAAGTCACGGTCTGTATGATTTTCGTGATGGGGCACCTGGGGTGAATCCCCCTCGGACTCATGGTCGTCAATCGGGTGTGACGGTTGGGCTGCCGCGCATTACCAGGTGGCTGCGCTCTCTCTTGATTCAGTAAGATCTGGGCTAACATCATTATAATGTCCGTAATCTCAGTACATAGACCCTCTATGGCCTCAGCGTGTGAATCCTTGTGCTCTCTATCAGCCATTCTAGACGTAGACGGAACAGTGTACTCCGACCCAAGTCTAGTGCGCATTCAGGTTTAGAATTTTTTTTGGAAAGATGATTTTTCCTAGGGCTGTCCCTAGACTGAAAAAAAAATATTTTTATAATTTCTTGAAGAGATTAAAAGGTAGAGCGTGTAGAATTTTGTTTTGAATTTTTCGCTGAAAATTAAAGATTTTAGAGCGCTATTGGCAGACCAATTTTTTTTTTGATTATGCGTTCCGAGAAAACTCAAGCGAGGGCGTTTCAATTATGAAATTGAGACAACCTCGCTTTGATACCAAATTCATGTACGGTTGTCCGCTAGTCAGAGTTTGACATGAAACAAGGAGATCCTACTACGCCCGACATGTCATGGTTCAACCACACCTACACAAGCATCTAACGGCACAATACGATTAGGCACTAACGCAGCCCATAAACCACAAGGAGGAAGGATCAACTCTAAAATAACGATCAAAAATGAGTCGGATTATTCCCCAAAATTAACATAAAGGTTGTCAATCCTTTTTGAGAACGAACCATGGCTATAGGCCAAGATCTGCTCAAGCAATTAGGACCTACCCGATCCGGATTTGTAAGAAATTCGTCAATAATGAAAATGATTACGAAGTTGCAAGAGATTTTATTCAAATTCACGGAAATAACGGTTGCTCAATCTCTATAAAAACTAAAGCAAGAAAACACAAAGAAGGGAGGAGATGTTACCCAACCCGGTTTCGCCTTGCACACAAGATATGGTGGGAGAATCACTCTCTCCATGGATCCACCGTCATCACACCGAATGGGGCTGCAACCTTCTTACTTGGAGTCGCACCGAAGGAATCCACACCGGAGTCACACCGAAGAGGGGTGGAGGAAGCAAGAGATGGCTTCACACCACCTAAGGGGCGACAGCTAGGAGGGATCCCCACTTGGCCGAAATTCTCCTTAGAGATTTTAGGGTTAAACTTCTTCTTGTCTATTAATTCTCATAAAAAGGTCTCCTTATATAGGAGTTACAAACATACATTTAACCGTCCAAGATGGAGATGAAATCTCATCCATCCGGGCGGTTAAATACACACAAAATGTTATAAAGGCAGGAAATAAACAAATAAAGTTCTCACATGAATATAAAATTCTTATCCAAGCAAGGAATAATTTTATATTCTCAAATATAAAATATAAATAAAATAATAACTAAGAGCATGATTTTAAAATGAGTCTTCAAGTGGGCTTAGCACGCTGCGGATGGAGGTTGTAACGTTGTCATCCGTTAGCATCATCATGGCTCCTAAAGTCTTTATGCTATAGCGTCTCGGCAACCGGATCATCATCAAGTAGTGGTGGCGAGGCCGCGGCATGAAGACCCGAGGTCAGGCTCTCACCCAACTGACAAGGCAGTTGGATTCATAACAAGCACCATGAAATGCCTCGGCAACGGGTTACCAAATGGTCGACATCTATCCTAAGGATGGGGATATCTAGACCCACCCTGACGCCGCCCTCTTGGCAGCAGGCTCTCGGCACGCCACGGCTGGTGTGGCCCTCCCGGCAAGCTCTAACTCAAATATGTTTTTAGCAAGCAGGCTGCGGTTACCGCCTAAGATCCTAAGGTTCCGATGAATGGGTGAAAACATCCCCAAACGATAATAAGCGCAACGCAAGAATAAACAATTGTGAAGCATTCTGACAATGCAGAAGAAAACACTTAGAAATTTTTCATGAATATATCAAAAAAAGTTTTTATATTCCTAAGCATTTCGCCGTTACATGAAAGTCATAGAAAAAGGAGAAGGCTTGGAAGCCAAAAAGTGAAGAACAGGGGGTCATTAAGAGGCGTCGCTAGAGGTCTCACTGGACGTCTCGCCGAACGTCTCTCTAGATAATTATCCGCCGGACTTGCCCCCCTCACTGAAGATTTCTGCACCCTCGGTCTCTCCTGACATTTTGAGTAACGGAAGAAAGAGGAAGGAAGCTGAAGGTTCTAAAAACTGAGAGAAGTAAATGTGGTTGGTAAGCTAGCTTATTTATAGAAGATTTGGCAATCATCATGCTTTCCTAGTGGAGGGAGTGTGGTTAGCACATTTTAATATTCCGCTGCTTCGCATTCCTCCCTGCCCTGCGAACGCTTCTCACACCTACAAAATGGAGAGAGCCTTAGGGAGGGGTCCCGGGTGAAAACACAGCAGCGAGCGGATATAAATAACGAGAAGGATGCATGAACTCAGCATTCGGAATAGTAAAAGCATAAAAAAAGAAAATAACATATACATCACAAAGCATCTCGCAGGCTGAGAGCCATAATAAATTAATATCAGAAATGTCTGGCTGTTCAGAAAGAGAAAGTGAAAGTGATGTGTTAGATCTAATATACTCTAGAGGGGGGTGAATAGAGTATTTGTAGGTCCTTATAAAACTATTATAGCTTTTGCTGTAATTAAAATGTGCAGAATTAAACTAAAGTAAATAATCACACAACAATCCTAAAAACACATGCACAGCAACAACAAAATGAAAAGGGGCAACCAAACGACACAAGAAATTTTATAGTGGTTCCCCAACCCGGGTACATCCACTCTTCTACCACTCTGGTAGGAATCCACTCAGGTTTTTGATCAGGTGCCTGACACCAATGAGCTTTTGATCAGATGCTCAAAAACCAAACCCTCAAGTCTTTTGATCAGGTGACTTGTAACCAGAAATCACTTTTGAAGGGAGATGATAACCCTTTACAGAGGTGGGGATGAGAGAGTGATGGAAATCTTCTTTTCTCAATCACAATGAGAAGACTATATGGATTCAGTGATGTTGTTAAAGCTCCCCCTGAGATATAGAAGAGTTCAGGAGAACTGGAGCTTTGCATAGGGTGATAGGCCTTCAAGCTTTCAGCCTTGATCAGAGAGATCTTCATGAACTTCTTTGACAGATGGAAGATTTGTTGTCCTATGAAGTGTCTTGGAGAGTTTGAAGAATGAAGATTCATGATATTTGAATGATTATTCTTCTTCTACAGTATCAGAATTCTTGTGTCAGACTGAGAGCAGACAGGTTGAGTTTTTCTTTTCTGATTCAGTATTCTTCTCTCTCTATGTGTTTCTAACTTTCTTTCCCTCTGTATGTATGTCTGTGTATCTCTGTCAAAGAAAAGAGAAAAATCTCTTTTTATATTTTCCTGTGGAAATTGGTCTTTCGAATTTGAATTCCTTCTTCATTCAATGCTGACGGCCTAGAGAAAAAGCAACATTGAATAATTTCCCCAACTGTCCCGTGGAAAAATGGCAAACAATAATCCTGGAGAATATCCTAATCAATGCTCCTCTAACGGTTATATTCAGAGAATGTTAGAGCATTGATTGCTCAGGAATTATTGCAGTAATCATGGGGACATGGCTAGAAATGACTCTGTCTAAAATCGTCGAACATTTGACAGAAATCCTCGAACTGAGTCCACAGTTCGTCGAGCAGAGATGTTGTGTTCGCCGACCAGACAACTTCTGTTCGTCGAGCTGAGTTCCATGATCGTCGAGCTGGAAACTGAACTGCTGTCTCTTTTGAACTTTGCCTATTCTGTGTCTGAAGTTCGTCGAGCTGGTAAATGTGTTCGTCGACTGGAGTTCAGCAACTATTCTGGAGTAGTAAAATATTCTGTGTGGTGTCGACACAACCTTTCCAAAATGTCGACTGATGATCTGGGTGTCGACACAAGTTCTTCTAGTGTCGACTCAGTTGGTGTCTACATATACTCTGAGTGTCGACACAAGTCTTCTGGTTCTAAGTTGTTGAAGTAGATAATCCAGAATTCGTCGGGCAGAGAACTGAGTTCGTCGACCTGAGACTATAGAACATAATCTTGACAGAATGTTGTAGTAGTCCAAAGATTCGTCGACCAATGAATAGAGTTCGTCGAGCTGAGAACTAAGTTCGTCGACCAAAGTCTGATACTAAGGACTTAGAATATCTTGATGTTTCCTGAACTTGAAGTGTTGTTGTAGTGTCCAAGTTTTCGTCGACCTGAGTACCAAGTTCGTCGAGCTCAACTCAGAGAAATTACTCTGAGGTCGTTGAGCTGAGCAGGACAATCGTCGACCTGATTTTGACGAACGTCGAACTCACTTTATAGAGTATTGAAATCTTCTAAGTCTTGAGTCTATGGCAGTCTTGTTGATAGCTTGTCCATGTGATGTTGACTCTAAGGACTTTGCCTAGACTCTAGGACACAACTATGACCCTAGCTATACATTATGGTTCACATGATCCTAAGTTAGTGAACCTAGCCCAAATCAAACTAGGGATCCCACAGAAAGATGTACATGGCAAGAAGGGTATGCCAAAGGGTTGGGGGTAAGTTGTTGCGAGAGCCAGTGGGACTCAGTACTTTTCCCACCGCCGGTGAACTCGGCCTCGCCTCCCTGACCTCGGGGGGATTCGCTTGTAGTGATAGGCCGTCACCGCAGTGATCTCCTGGTGGACCAGACGCAGGTGATCCTAGGCTCCCGCGAGATACCTTCTGGGAGAGGTAACCTCGCACCCACCATCCTGACGATCAGTCTCGCGAATGAGATGTGTGTAATCTCTCTCTATCATGGCCATCCATCGCTCAACTATCTCCTCGAGTTTGTTCAGTGCTAGAGAGTCGGCTCACCGCATCCAAATGAGCTTCAACGGGACTTCCGCTATTCTCTTCCAGCGTGTTTTGCCGTTTTCAGAAGCATTGAGTTAATCCACCATTTCGCTGGGGGAAGGCGGGGGCGAGACCACTTATTCTTCTTTGTCTCCCTCCTCTGCAGTCCCCAAATCTGACGAGAAGCAATTAGTTAATACAAGGTAAGGAGCGAAAAGTAAGGGTAAGTTTTTGCTTACTAGCGCGAAGGAGGGGTTTTCAGCTGTCGATTGGCGAGAAGGCCCGGGCCATCCCTCCTGGGAACTTCCAAAAAGCATATAGATTGTTTGCCCCATCCTAGTGGGTAGGGCATGCCCTACAGGGTGTGGTCCTAGGTCTGTTGCGGGATTGCATCATCCTGCCCCTCCGGCAAGCGAGAACCTAACACAGGTGCAGATGGCTGGGAAGGGCTTCCCCGGGCCGAGAGGGGAAGGCCGATCATTAGATCGATGGGATCCTTGGGGGCTGGTGTTCTTGTCCTAGTGCTAGCGGGATCCGAGGCACCGGGACTGAGCACTGCGAGAAGCTAGAAAAAGCATAAAAAAGCTCAAATCATGTTAAGCGGAAGCCAAGGGAGTAAGTTACCGGGAGCGATTGAAAGTTCGGCCAGATAATTCAGAGGGGAAGCCTTCGAGGCCAACAACAAGCCTTTGTCAGGAATTCGAGGAAGTCTGGTATTCGTGGGATGATCATCTGCGACATCTTACGGGACAGCCCCCTGCTAGAAGGGTAGCATGTTAGTGTAGTAACACCCCTTTGGGGGTTTTGCGCAGAAGGGACAGAAATACCTCGATTAAAAGAGGGTTCTCACGATTGGGTGTCGGGGTATTCGAAGTAGGCTCTCTCTTAGAGCGGTCTCGCCGGATTGATTTTGCCTTCTTTTGTCATTGGGCCAGGTACACGGCTTTCCTCGACTGCCATGGGTTGAACCCTGCGCAGGTGGCACACGCCCTCACCTGAGCCGTGGTGAGACGAGCTTGAGATTATTGTGAAAGCAGCTTATCGTCGTGTTTAGCCTACATCTTTTGGACGGCGTGAAAGCTCAAGTGACAAACAACAATAGTGTGAATGAGGCATGGAGGATGCTCGGGCATACATATATATAGGGCCGCGGTGGGACCCGCAAAAGATTCTCCTCCAGGTCAGCAGGCACTCACCAAATATTAGTGGTTGGACGTGTCTTTCTGAGTGCAAGGCTAGCTCGCAAAGAGCGGGGATTGGGTACAACCCCATATTTGATGAGTAGGACTCAAGGGCCGGGGACCCTGACTTTGGGCTGGCTTTGGGTTAATCGGGCTAGGCAAGAAGAATAGGCGGAAGGGGTTCTTGCCCAAGGCGTGCGCAAAGTGTCGCGCTTGGAGGAGCGGGAATCCCATGGAGCTGGCATTGAATGATGCTTCTCCACTCAACGCATTTCATTCTTTACCGTTGAGTGAGGTCTCTCCACTCAATGCTCTCAATGTCTTTCAGGTTTCAACGTTGAGTGATGTCTTCCCACTCAAAGCTCTCAACTCTTTTCCATTTCTGGCATTGAGTGATGCTTCCCCACTCAATGCTTTATGTTTTGAGCCTAAGGCCTTTATTAGAGCAGGAGAGAGGATTGGGCAATCTCGCAGGATAAAGGCCTTTCCCAGTCATGTAGGATGGTTTATGTACGAGAAACGCGGAAAGCTCACTGGCGACCCGCAGAAGGGTTCCCGCCCAGTATGGTCCATATGTAAATTACTTGGATGCCCTCAGAGGCATGCACTTAGCCATTCAGAACAGTGGAGTTACGTTGTTGACAGACTAACCTGGATTGCACATAGTTGTTTGAAATAGCGGAGGTTGGCTTTTGCCAGACCATTTTCCGAAAACTATAAATAGACCCAAGGGAGTACCTCAGAAGGCATGCTTACTCGTGCCCTAATCTTCTTGCACTCCCTGAGGTATCCTTAGCTTAGCACTTGGCTAAGGAGGTGAAGCGCTCTAAGATCTTCCTGGTGGACCTCCGTGATGGATCCTTGGGTCTGTTCCTAGTTCTATTCTCTAGCAATTTGGGTTTGCGAGAGAGAAGTAAGTGTGCGATCATCCCTTCCCCAAGGTTGAACTCCACAGAGATCAAGTTTTTGGTTTCAACAATACGGATATTGTACCTGTAATTCATGCGCATTATAAACACATAACAAGTATGATCAAATACACAATGAGATTTATTATTCTCAAATCAAGAGATGTAGAAAATCATGTTGTAACACTTTGGAGAGAGCTTCCACGAGCGTGTTCTTCTTAGTCATTTCTTGTGCCTACTATTGCGTCCGCAAGAGCGTTGAGTGTGAGCAGACTAGAAAGGGAGCATAGTTAATTTTGAGCGAAAAAAGATCTAAGTATCATGTCCTTGCCGAAAAACCTCGGAGCTCTCTCTCGTCACCAAAGTTGCTCCTGCCCAAATAAAGACATGAAGGAATATTTAAAGCTTTTCTGAAAGGACGCGTTGGTAATTACGTCTAGATGAATCCTAAGTTGAATTATGTAGTTAAATTCTAGTCACCCAGATCACCAATTTTTCTGAAATGACGAACATGCCCCCGGACGATCCGGGCAGCCCGGGCAGGTTGACCGATGATAGTGGTAGTTGGAGGTAGCGGTGGAGCGTCGGAGGATGGTGGCATGAACAAATCCCCCCGTGCACGGTGAATCCCCATACAAGCGTGTGTGGCAGAGTGATGGCGACGGCCACAACGACGGCCAATTGGGTGATGAAGACGACGACCATGGCGGTGTTACCGTGACAGAAGATGACGACGATGCTCCACCATCAAGAGACTTGCGGCGCCGTAGCGGGCACGACTACAATCTTCGCCCACGCAACAAAAATAAGCTTTGAATTTATTTTATTATTTGGTTTGCCTTTATCTGGTTATATGTGGTATTTGACACTATGTTATTTTGTCATTTCATTTTCTGCACCATTTTTATTTTGGGCTGCTAATAGCCACATGATTGTAAGCCTTATATAAGGCCAAATTATCATTTGTTATGAAGATAATTATTGAAATCAAAAGTGCTTTGCTTGCCTAACCCTAATCTCCACTCCTCTTCATCTTAGCCGCCGCCCCCTTCAAGGCTCCCCTTCTAGGATCCCGGCCGCCCCTCTCTCCATCCCTCTCGGCCGCCCCTTTCTACTTCCCTCTCCCTCTAGCAACCCATCATCCCCGTCTCTCTACCTTCCATCGACCAAGCCATATTCAACCTCGTAACAATTTCGGCCACCGTGGAGGAGGAAGATCTCGTGCAAGGAAGAATCAAGGTTGGGGTAATCAACCACGGCGAGAAGCGAAGGAGGCGAACAAGATCTTCATCCGTGGCACGTTTCCCGTGGATTCCAAAAGGGAAGAGCGATCGTTCTTTGTGGATCCAACATCTCGGATCTACGTTTCCGAGTGGGGTAACGAAATTCCTACCTAAGAGATTCTCTTCTTTGATTAATTCTTGTGGTGGACGGATTTTGCGTGATTTCTCGAATTGCTAAATTTTCGCGGTGTTCCTAAAAATAGATTTGAGATTTTCAGTTGGTTTTTTCGAAAAGATCTCGCGAGAGGATTGGCGCTCCTCGCTTTTGTTTTGTTGGGATAGATCCTACCATTTTTTTCGAATCGTGAATTTTTTTTGGTGGATCTATTTTGGTACAACTCCAAAACTCGATCGGAATTAATATTATTCCATTTAGCCGGAAAGGATTTTGGCCTATAGCCATTCTCCGTTCCACTTGTGGATCGGCTATCCGTATGTTAGCACGAACGATAAAAAACAATCATTGTGGTCGCTGCGTTGTGTTTGTGTGCCGGTTAGGGAGCGTTAACGTTGCCAAGGCCGTATTCACGCCCTCCGTGTAGGATCCCAAAGGCCTAGCCTACATCAATTTGGTATCAAAGCGATGTTGTGTTGATTTCTCAATCGACACCGTCCTTACGCTCCCCTTTCATAGGACATCGACTCACACTTGGTCGTGCACGTTTCGTAATCACCAAATCTGAATTTCTCTTTTTGGTCTGCATATAACAAAAAAAAAATTTTGCAAAAAAAGAAGTATAAAAAAAATCTGAATTTTCTACCTATTTTTCTAAGCATATAAGTCAAAAAAAATATTTTCGTTCTCCAACTCATTAGGCATATAAAAATCCTGATTTCTAAAATTTTTGTCCAAACAGTCTTGTGTCTGGGTGAGACACCATGTTTCCCTGTCGTTCATGCGCACGAGACTTGGCACAGAGTATCCTCCATCCACCTCCCACATGGCCGACAACCATGATGATGAGCATGCTCCCGCAACAATCGCAGCGCCTAGGGAAGATTTTAACACCATGTTCGATGCACTCACTCAGTTAATACAAGGGTTGGCTGTAAATCAGGCGGCGCCTTGAAATCCCGGCTTTGGGATAAATCGACCGGGGCAGCCACCCCAGCCCGCCAACGAACGAGAAGAGCGACAAAATCACCCACGTGATCAGGATTATGAGTACGCACCTCGAGCCCCTTATGAGTTCGACCTAACTAGGGCCGTTAAAATGGAATCACCCTCCTACGACGGCATGGGTGAACCCCAAGTATTTCTAAATTGTATCATGGATATTGAGTGCTACTTTGAGTGGCACAATTTGACGGACGTTGAGAAGGTGCGGGTAGCACGAATGAAACTTCAGGGTAGAGCCAAAACGTTCTGGTTGAACGAAGAGAGGCGTCTAGGCACCGTGAATGGCGCACCCCCAATTGGGTGGGCCGCCATGAAGGCACTCCTGCGTGACCAATATGTCCCGGCGTAACACCGAACCTAAATGTTCGACGAGCTAGCCACCCTTCGCCAAGGGGGCCAATCGATAGCGGAGTACATGGGACGACTCAAGGATATGATGGTGCATTGTGATATTCGAGAAATGTCCGAGGTCACACTATCTCGTTTCCGTAAGGGACTTAACACGGACATCCAAGGCAAGCTTTTGCGTTATGGTCACACGGACCTTAACACAACATTCAATGCAGCTCTAGATATAGAAAAGCACAATGCCAACAAGTCCAAGGGCCGGGCATTCCAGAAAGGAAAATCAATCTTAGCACCCCCACCTTCGTCATCCATGCGAGACAAAGGAAAGTTCCGATCGACTGCCTCAAGTTCCATAGTAATTACCGCTAGGAACAATAAAAATCCCAATGGTGAGAGAGTCCCAATAGGACGAATTAATAAGACTAACGCTACCTGTTATTCGTGCGGAATTCAAGGACACTACGCTAGTGAGTGTCCCACTAAGAGTAAACCTCTGGCACTATTAGATGCCACGTCTGACCCCGCCGAGATCGTTTATGAAGCCGGTACTGAGTCTGACGCCGAGCCGAGTGATATTGACGACGACTCGTTTATGATGGTTATGAGATGTATTCTGAATACACTGCGAGCGACGGACGATTACAATCGGACGAATATCTTCTCGGTAAATTTTAAGAACGGTGACAAGTGGTGTAAGTTAATAATCGATAGCGGTAGTTGTATGAATGTCGTTTCAGAGAATGCCATCACTCGAATGCACTTAGTCACTGAGCCGCATCCACATCCATATAAGATAGCATGGGTGAACAAAACGTCCATCGCAGTTTCCAAGCGATGCTTGGTACCGCTTACGGTGAAGAACTACGCCGATAGGTGTGGTGTGATGTCATCCCTATGGATGTCTGTCACGTTCTACTAGGACGTCCATGGCTTTATGATTATGACGTGACCCATTTTGGCAAAGCCAACACCTATGAGTTCAAGTTCAATGGTAAGACCATTGTTTTGAAACCCACACCACCTAAGGACCCGTCGATTGCGTCCAAGGACACAGTGGTCCCTACGGAAAGGAAAACGATAAGTCTTATAAGTAGAAAGGAGTTAGAACGTGAGACCTTTCTCGATGGCGTCATATATGCGTTAGTATGTCTACAAGTACAGAAAGATTCACCATCTTTAGAGAACATACCGTTATCTCTGCGCACATTATTGAAAGAATATAAGGACGTCTATCCGGTAGATTTACCTTCCAAGTTGCCACCAATCAGGGATATTCAACATGAAATTGACTTCGTCCCGGGCTCGTCCTTGCCTAACCTACCCCATTACCTACTTAATCCCTCCGCACATAATGAACTACAAATGTTAATTTCCGATTTATTAGCTAAAGGATTTATCCGCCATAGTAAAAGCCCTTGTGCCGTCCCTGCCTTGTTGGTCCCGAAGAAAGATAAGTCTTGGAGGTTGTGTGTAGACTACCGGGCCATCAATAAAATAACTGTCAAGTATAGGTTTCCCATCCCCCGTTTGGACGATCTATTGGATATGTTGTCCGGTGCCACCGTGTTCTCAAAATTGGATTTAAAGAGTGGTTACCACCAAATAAGGATTCGGGAGGGAGACGAATGGAAAACGGCCTTTAAATCTAAGGACGGGCTTTACGAGTGGTTAGTGGCAGGAGAGGGACTCACCAACGGACCAAGTACTTTCTCATGATTAATGACTCAAGTATTTAAGCCATACATGGGAAAATTTGTCGTAGTCTATTTCGATGATATTTTGGTGTTTAGTACCTCGTCGATCGATCATGAAACTCATTTGCGGACAATCCTTACTACATTGCGCCAAGAGAACTTATATATTAATTTTAAGAAGTGCGCATTCGGTGTGACTTCCGTGGAATTTCTAGGATACATAGTGAACGCTGAGGGTATACATGTTGACCCTAAGAAGGTCCAAGTAATTAGAGAGTGGCCGGAACCGCAAAATATTCGGGAAGTTAGGAGTTTTCATGGATTGGCCACGTTTTATCGACGATTCATTCGCAATTTTAGTAGTATCATGGCACCCATCACTGAGTGTATGAAGAAGGGTGATTTTATATGGACCAAATCGGCCGCTAGAGCATTTCAAATGATTAAGGATCGGATGTCCGAAGCCCCCCTACTACGGTTGCCGGATTTTAGTAAAGTGTTTGAATTATCATGCGACGCTTCAGGGATAGGAATTGGTGGAGTGTTAAGTCAAGTGGGACATCCGGTCGGATACTTTAGCGAGAAACTTGCGGGCCCAAAATTAAATTACTCTAATTATGATCGTGAGTTTTATGCCGTGATACGATGTCTCCAACATTGGCGACACTATCTCATATCGAATGAATTTGTAATCCTCTCGGATCATGAGGCGCTAAAATTTGTAAACTCTCAAGGTAAAATCAGCCCTCGACACGCCAAATGGGTCTTCTATCATCAGGAGTACACATTCATTATTAAGCACCTTAAGTGTACGTTAAATCGAGTGGCGGACTCCCTTAGTCGTGTCACCCTATTGTTATCTAAAATGGAGGTGACGGTAATAGTATTTGAACGCATTAAGGACGAGTATGTCCTATGCCCGGATTTTAAGGATATTTATTTAGCCGCTTAGGAATAGGCCCCCTCTACTATTTCAGCCAACTACATTCGTGACGGTTATTTATTCAAGCACACGCAATTGTGTATTCCCCGCTCGTCCCTACGCCATTTTATTATATGGGAGTTACATAGTGGAGGTTTAGGTGGACACTTCGGTCGCAATAAAACGATAACGCTTGTGGAGGATAAATTCTTTTGGTCAGGTCTCAAGCCAATGGTCAATAAAATTATAGGGAGCTGCCGCGTATGTCAATTAACTAAGGGTAACAAGACCAATGCGGGCCTTTACACACCCCTTCCGATTCCCTCTGCCCCATGGGTGGATGTTAGCATGGACTTCATATTGGGCCTCCCACTGACATTTCGACGTCACAATTCCATCTTGGTTGTAGTGGACCGATTGTCTAAAATGGCTTATTTTATCGCTTGTCATAGTACCAACGATGCTTTCCATGTCGCTAAGTTGTATTTTAAGGAGGTCGTAGCTCATCGAGGTTTCCCCAAAACCATCGTGACCGATAGAGATGTTAAGTTTACTAGCTACTTTTGGAAGACACTGTGGAAGTTGTTGGGCACGAGGCTTATGTTTTCGTCGGCCTACTACCCCCAAACGGATGGGCAAACGGAAGTTGTTAACCGTAGTTTGGGAGGATTACTTCATTGCTTGGTGGGCGAACATAAGGGTACATGGGATCTTATTCTCCCCCACGCTCAGTTAGCCTATAATAATTCTAAGAATAGGTCCACCGAGTTATCGCCAAATGAGATAGTGCATGGATATAAGGCGCCCGTGCCTCTTGATTTGATTCCGTTACCACCATCATTTAAATCAAGTCAATTTGCACAGGACTTCGCCTCGCACGTTCACACTCTCCACGAGCACATTGGCAAGACGTTAGCTAAACAATATGTTATTTATCAATCGAATGCTAACATACATAAGCGAGCAGTCCCCTTAAAGATTGGTGATTTGGTAATGGTACGTCTAATCCCTGAACGGTTGCCCTCGGGCACCATAAAAAAATTAGCGAATAAGAGAGCCGGTCCTTTTCGGGTTTTGAAGAAGCTTGGTGAAAATGCATATTTATTACAGTTACCCGCTGAGTGGGGAATCTCCCCTGTTTTTAACATTTCGGATTTAACACTTTATGTCGCTCCACCACCTGAATTGTCAGTCTCTCCGTTTCATATTTCCACTATACCGTCTAAAGGGGTGGGGGGTGCGAATATTTCTGGACCGCTCTCCCTTTCGGATTCTTCGGGAGGTACGTTGTCTATTGATGATGCAACTTGTTTTTCTTCTTCGCCTAACGCTTTTCCAAGGTTCCCCCGAACCGATTTCTTGCCTGACAAGATTTTGCAGGATGCGGTGTTTTCTACTCCCGACGGCGACATTCACAGGTTTTTGGTCAGATGGCGTGGTCGTCCAGCTTCGGACGACTCTTGGATTTCTTCGGCAGACCTGGCTCTTCTCGATGCAGATCTCCTCCACCATTACCATCCAGCCCACTCATCGGTGATGAGTCCTTTTGAGAGTGGGAGGATTGATGGCGATGGCCACCACGACGGCCAATTGGGTGATGAAGACGACGACCATGGCGGTGTTACCGTGACAGAAGATGACGACGATGCTCCACCTACAAGAGACTTGTGGTGCCGTAGCGGGCACGACTACAATCTTCGCCCACGCAACAAAAATAAGCTTTGAATTTATTTTATTATTTGGTCTGCCTTTATCTGGTTATATGTGGTATTTGACACTATGTTATTTTGTCATTTCATTTTCTGCAACATTTTTATTTTGGGCTGCTAATAGCCACATGGTTGTAAGCCTTATATAAGGCCAAATTATCATTTGTTATGTAGACAATTATTGAAATCAAAAGAGCTTTGCTTGCCTAACCATAATCTCCTCTCCTCTTCATCTTAGTCGCCGCCCCCTTCAAGTCTCCCCTTCTAGGATCCCGACCGCCACTCTCTCCATCCCTCTCGGCCGCCCCCTTTCTACTTCTCTCTCCCTCTAGCAACCCATCATCCCCGTCTCTCTACCTTCCATCCACCAAGCCATATTCAACCTCGTAACAATTTCGGCCACCGTAGAGGAGGAAGATCTCGTGCAAGGAAGAATTAAGGTTGGGGTAATCAACCCCGGCGAGAAGCGAAGGAGGCGAGCAAGATCTTCATCCGTGGCGCATTTCCCGTGGATTCCAAAAGGGAAGAGCGATCGTTCTTTGTGGATCTAACATCTCGGATCTACGTTTCTGAGTGGGGTAACGAAATTCCTACCTAAGAGATTCTCTTCTTTGATTAATTCTTGTGGTGGATGGATTTTGCGTGATTTCTCGAATTGCTAAATTTTCGCGGTGTTCCTAAAAATAGATTTGAGATTTTCAGTTGGTTTTTCCGAAAAGATCTCGCGAGAGGATTGACGCTCCTCGCTTTTGTTTTGTTGGGATAGATCCTACCATTTTTTTTGAATCGTGAATTTTTTCTGGTGGATCTATTTTGGTACAACTCCAAAGCTCGATCGGAATTAATATTATTTCATTTAGCCGGAAAGGATTTTGGCCTATAGCCATTCTCCGTTCCACTTGCGGATCGGCTATCCGTATGTTAGCACGAACGATAAAAAACAATCATTATGGTCACTGCGTTGCGTTTGTGTGCCGGTTAGGGAGCGTTAACGTTGCCAAGGCCGTAGTCAGGCCCTCCGTGTAGGATCCCAAAGGCCTAGCCTACATCACAGATCCGTCCGCATGCGCAACACCCTCATGCATTTGGCCCATGTGCGGGTGTGTGCATGCTTAGTTCTTTCGGGCAGGCTCGTTTGGTCGGTTTAACTTTCTTGAGCTCTTTGGTCGAAGTCCCACCGGATTGACTCGAGGATCCATGAAGAATAGTATGAAAAAATATTTATCTATAACCAAAATATGACTCAAAGGACAAATAAGTTATTGTCAAGATTAAAATATGAAATGTTTGCTCGATACACTAATGATAATGTGCTAATCCAAACGAGCCCGATCTTAAATAACCGATATGACTGAGAAAAAAAACAAAATTCCCAACTTTGGGATGACATTACATAATAATGGGGATGACCCCTTTTATGGAAGGATTGGTGCGCACATAGCCCACTCCCTCATGTATCTCCAAAAAATTAGTGAAGATCATGAGTTTGACCGCCGTGTACGGGATCGGCACACTCGATCGGGGCGCGCGATCCCGCAATGCATATACATTGATGACCGGCGTTGCCCCACCAGCGGCAGCAGGCCGCACCAGGTCACCCCGCCTCCCGCGGCCGCAAGGCGCCACTTGGGCGGTTGGCAGTGCCCGACCGTCCGCCTCTCGCAGCCGCCACCCGCGGCTGCGAGGCACTGCTTGAGAGGCTAGCCGCACCTCTCGAGACCACCTCCCGCGGCCGTGAGGAGCCTCTCGGATGCCCGGAAGCGCCCGACAGCTCTAGGCCGCCCCGCCCTTCGTGGCCGCAAGGCGCCGCTCAGGAGGCCGACAACGTCCGACCGCCCAGCCTCTCACACCCGCCACGCGCGGCATCCTCTTATAGCCACCTCCCATGGCCGCCTGTCACAGCCGCCTCCTGCGGCCGCGAGGCATCGCTCGAGCGGGCGGCCGCCCCCGACCTCCCTACCTCCCGCGGCCGCGAGGTGCCACTCGAGCGGTCGGCCGCTCCCGGCCGCCCTACCTCTCGCGACCGCCTCCCGCGGCTGCGAGCTCTCCTGTCATGGCTGAGCGGCCCGCCAGCCGCAACTCCCTTCGTCAGCAAACACTGCTGGAGGTTTGTCCATCTTTGCATGACAGCCCTTCCCCGTCATTCGATCTCTCCTGCATGATCATCACAATCCATCCTCTGTGTAACCACCCACTAACAATCATGGTTAGTGGATTAATATTTTAATTAAAATATTGGTCTATGAATAACATATTCGATGACAAAAATATGTGCCCTAAACTATACTAAAAAATGATTATGTTGGTGGTTACGGTGTGCGGATAGACGCATAACCACCATAACCACCTCCCGAAAGCTATAAAAGGATCCTTAGGCCTCCTCATTTCTCAGCTTTTTCACTCCACAACTTTCTCATTCTTTAGGTAACAGCCCTTCCAGCTTCCTCTTGCAAGCCACCTTCATGACATCTTTAAGCCGCATTCAAGCCATCTTGAAGTCGCATTCAAGCCATGTTCAAGCCGCATTCAAACTATCTTCAAGCCGCATTCAAGCCATCTTCAAGCCACATTAAAACCGCATTCAAGCCACTTTCAAGCTGTTGGATCCCTAGTTTGGATTTGGGCTAGGTTTGAAAGTGCAGCTAGATCTGAAATACTCTAGAGGGGGGGGGGGTGAATAGAGTATGGTGCTTAAAAACTTTTTACAACAGTTGTTGTAATCTGAGTGAACAGGGAAGCAAATATTAAATCTAATCACAGAAACTATCTAATCACAAAATAACCTACAAAATAAATTAATCACAAATCCTAACTAATCATAGATAAATCACAGATCAATCACAGCCAGAAACAAAAATAAAGACAACCAAGCCAGAAGACACAAGGAGCTATAGTGGTTCCCCTAAACTTGGGTACATCCACTCTTCTACCACCCTAGGTAGGAATCCACTGCAGGATGAGTTGATCAGGTGTCCTGGGCACCAATGAGATTTTGATAAGGTGCTCAAAAACCAAATCAGATTTTTTGATCAGGTGTCTTGCCACCAATGAGCTTTTGATAAGGTGCTCAAAAACCAAGCACAAACTTTTGAAGGGAGTTTGAAAAACCCTTTACAGAGATGGGGATGAGAGAGTGATGGAAGTCTTCTCTTTCTCAAAGCAGTTGAGAAGACTATGTGGATTTTGATGTTGTCAAAGCTCCCCCTGAGTTCTTGAGATGTTCAGGAAATGAAGCTTTGATGTAGGGTGATAGGCCTTCAGAAATTTGATCTCCAGCAATTGATGATTTCAGCAACAGCTGAAATGTTAGGTGTCTGGAGCCTTGAAAGATGTTGGCCTTGAATACTTGAATCAAAGGGGATCTGAAGATTTCAGATTTGTTGATCTCCTTTGGTGTGGGTGTTCTAGTATGAATTCTTTTAGACAGAGAATGTCTACAGCTCTTTCTCTTTTTCTCTTGTGAACAGTTGATGTTGAGAAAGATGTTGTCAAGAGAAAATTTTTTTCTTGTTCTTCTTGTTCTGCTTATCTGTGCTGTGTGTTAGAGAGATTCAAAAAAACTTTTATTTTATTCCCTGGTACTGAATAGAAAATGATCCTCTGTCAAGAATAGCTGTTGGCCTGTCATTAATTGACTCCTTAATTTCAAATGTCTTCTGGGGGAAAGTCCAAAGAAACATTCCTTGATAATCCCTTGAAACTTGGTCCAGAATAAATGAAAACGGCTACAAAATCTTCTGAATTAATTGCTGAATAACTCCTTAACTGTTCTGAATTTGAATCTTGAAAAACATTGAACTCTTCAGAAAAACGTCGAACTGAGCTCCACTATCGTCGAACTGAGCTCAGCGATAGAGAATCAATACTGGAGTCAAAATCGTCGAACTGAGCTCGAAGATCGTCGAATGGAGTTCGACGATTTGTTGAAGTTGAGCTCAGCGATCGTCGAATGGAGTTCGACGATCCGTCGAAGTTGAGCTAGACGATCGTCGATTGGAGTTCGACGATTCATCGTACTGAGCTCGACGATATGACTTAGTCTCCAAAATGAAAAACCTTGGTCTTGAGGGCAGCTTCCAAACCTAACTACTAACCCTTAGACTCAATTCTAGTTGACATTTAGATCTATACAGGAGGTCAAAAATAGTTTTCCAAAAGACATAGTGATCCTGACCCAAATTAGTAATAGGGTGTTCCAACAATATCCCCCTATTTGGGTTAGGATTACTATTTACAGAATTTGTAGAAATTAAAGAACAACATACAAAGCAACAATACAGAAATGAAATAAGCAGGACATTGCAGAAGCACAGATATATATTATCCCAGACAGAAATCAGAAATCAGAACAATTGTCACCTTACAGAGTTATTCTTTCTCCTTGCTCTTTATAAGTTTGATTTCTCTATTAGGATTGACAGCTTCCTTTTTGGATCTTCTGTCATCTGCTACACCTAAAGAGGTTTGCTGTTTGGGCCTTGGTACCACAGCTTCAGGATGCAGCTCCATATATCTATCAGAATCAAAAAATTTGCTTGAGGCATATCTTTCCAGTTCTTTCTTTCTTTGTTCAGACAATGTAGTAATGTTGGAGGAATCTCTACCTTGCTCTTTAGATTTCTTTATTTGATCCAGGGCAGCTAGCTCTTTCATCCTGGCAGTCCATGCAGTAGGGTTATTTTCTGGATCTTCAAAGGGCACTGGAGGCTCATATCTGTTGGATGGATTATCTTGAGGAGCTCTGGATGAGACTACTTCTTTCAGCTTATATGGAAAGGGACCTGAAGTTATATCTGTTGAAGCTTGTCCTTCCCTAGAGTATGGATGTTGTCTAGAATAGCCCTTTGAGTAGACTTGGAATTCCCTTTGGCTTCCTCCATAGCTTCCACTTCTTGATTGAGAACCTCTGGACTGGCTTCCCCTATAATAAGATCTTGCATGAGGCTGATAGGGGGTTTGGCTTTTAGTAGAAGGTTGAGCAGCTGAGCTTCCACCTGCACCAGCATCAGGAGGAGGTGGTGGAGGAGGATGAGGATGATGAAACTGAGAAGATCCTTTCTCATACTTCCTCTTCTTCTTCATGGCTTTAAGTTGGTTCTTGGAATACTGCATCCAATGCTCAGTAATGGGGCAGTCATGAAGAATGTAATAAGGAATATCATTAGTGTCCTTTACTTTGGCTAGAGGTACCCTTTTCATAGCTTTGCTCCTTGCCTTTCTTTTCCTAGCTATGGTGGCAGAAGAATCATCAAAATCAGTCCTGAATTCATCACTTTCAGAACTTTGCTCATCATATAAAGCATCAATCTTTTTCAAATATTCTTTCTGAAGTTGGGTTGGAGCAGATAAATCAGCAGTGGTGACAGCAGCAGATACAACACTAGTAACAACAGAAGTTGTAGCAGTAGCAGTAGTAACAACAGTCATAGAGCTTTCTGGAGCAATCCTTGCAGAATATATAGTAGCGGTACTAACAGTAGTAGCTGGAGCAGCAACAGATTCAGATAAAAGATTTGCAGATACAAAAATATCAGCAACAGCAATTTCAGATATAATAGTTTCAGTAGCATCAATATCATCAGCAATAGCAGCAGCAACTGGAACAGCAGGAATAACAGTAGGCTCAAAATCATATGCCTCTGTCTGCATATCCTCAGAAACTGGAACAGCATCAGCATCATCACTGACAGCAGCAGCAACAGGAATAACAATAATATTCTCAGCAGGAGTAGCAGCAGCATTGCTAGAACCAGAAGGCTCAGCAGTATAAACTGTATTTATGAATGAATGAATAATGCTGGTGTCACAGCTAGAGAAGGGAACAATGGCCTTGGAAAGATCCTCTGATGGCTGGAATTCAACTTTCTCTGGAAGACAACTGAAGTAAATTGAATCAAAATCTGAGAGCAGGGACCTGAGGTCTACTGAAAAGACAACAACTGGAGGAGTTGAAACTGGAGCTTGAGTAACAGCAGCAGCAGGAGCTGAAGAAATAGCAGCAGCAGGCAATCTCACCACTTCATTAGGCATCTCCCCCTGCTTGGATTCAGAGAGAGCTGCATAAAGGCACCCAGAGGAAGGGATTGCCTGAGGAAATAGAGAGGATAGCCTGACAGAAAGGGCTTCCATTGACTGAAGTAATGGAGCCAAGGAGTTCTCCAGTAGAAGTGAAAGCCTGGGAGCTATCAGTTCATATAACTTGTCAGCTAGTGCTGGAATATCTACTTGCTCAGCGGGCAATTGAGTAGAGATAGAGGATGGAGCTACTGGTGATGGTGGTGGAGAGCTGGTGTATGGGGGAAGTGATGGTTGAGGTGAGGGGATTGTGGAAATGGAAGACAATGGTGTGGAGATAGAGGGTGTGAAGGTGGGTTGATCAATAATATCTTGCAGAAGTTGCTGGTAAGATGTAGAGGAGGAGGGTAGCTCAGGAGGAGATGAAGGTGAGTTATCCATGAAGGAATCATCAAGAAGACTGAAAGATGGAATGGTGGATGATGTGTCCATGTCTGGGTGAGGGTAGTGGTGTAATGGATGGAATGGTTCTTCTGGTATTGGAAGAGTTGGAATTGGAGAGGGAGTTGATGTTGGAGAAGTGCTGGAAATGATGATTGTGGATGGAATTAGAATGGTGGATGGAACTGGAGGGGATGAAATAGTAGGAGGAGGAGGAGGAGGGGAAGCAGCAGCAGGCAAGTCTTATGCAGGGGCAGAGACTTGAGGGGAAGTGACTGTTACAGTCCTGGTGCCTGAAGTTGTGCTTGCAGAAGGCCTGCTGGGTTTGGTTATCTGCCTGTCCCATTTGCCAAATAGGGCACAAGACAATCTCTTTGATGCATTAATATGTATCCCAGAAGATACTAGCAGGGTAGGGCATCTGTTATGAGGAAAAACCCTAGGATCCTCCCAAAATTCACAAAGTTCTTATTGATTTTCTTTTTAATCAGGTCAAAGAAGACCTCTCCCTAGTTCAACTATTTCTTGTCCACAATGGCTCCCATCAAGCACAGCTGATACCTAGAGATAGTATCATGTGCTGAATGCTTGGCCAGTAAAACCTTTCCTACTACATCAGCTAAGAACCTGTATTCCACAGCTAGGTTCTTCTTCAGCAGCTTGCTAGGGTTAGCATCAGAGTGAACAATTCTTACAAGCAAATCAGAAAATTCCTCTCCAGATAACTCAGCAGAATCTCTTCCAGAACTTAACTCATAAACCTCTGTCAGAATGGCTGGAGTCAAAGGTACCTGATGAACTGTAAATATGCGTATTTTTATGCACATTAATTTAGTCATTTTCATTTATTTTCGTCGTTTTTACTTATTTTTGTTCAATAAAATGTTCCTATTCTTGTAAATTTTCTCCTAACTTGTTTTATTTTGATTTTCAGAAAAATTCCAAAATCTGCCCAAATTTGGGAAGTACACGCCCGTGACACATGAGTCACGCCCGTGACCGAGCCATGACTGTGCATTTCCCGTGAAATCGGAAAATTTCTGAAGAAAAGGCTTGACACGCCTGGCGACACGCCCGTGTCACCCGACACGGGGCGTGACCCAAGCCCGTGTCCTCTCCTCTCGACGAATTCCGCTCGACGATCGTCGAGTGTCGACACCAACTGTCACGCCCAGTGTCACGCCCGTGACCTGGGGCGTGACCCAATTTCAGCTCAACGATTTCGACTCGACACTTTCCGCTCGACATTCGTCGAGTGTCGACCCAACTGTCACGCCCATAGTCACGCCCGTGACATGGGGCGTGACCTTTCCAGCTGGCCCGACAAGATGCTGCCGAGGACATTTGACGCAACCCGCGCTCGGTTCTACCTCCCCGACACGCCCATAGTCACGCCCGTGACCTAGGGCGTGACTGCTGCGAACTCAGCCCGAAGTCAACTTTGCTGTCCAATCGCCAGCCGCCTTCATGAATAGTACTGTCACGCCCCCCCTACACGCCCGTGACCGAGGGCGTGTACTTTGAATTTTTTTTCTATAAATAGCCCAGTTCTGTAAGGTCCAAGGGTTCAGATTTTTGGGCCAATTTAGTGTCTTTTTGTGGGCTGCATCCGTGATTTTCAAGGCTATGTAAGGAGAATTTTTCCCTTTTATTTCATGTCTTGTTTTGCTTTAGTTTTAACACTTGTAATAGCTTGTAATAGTTTCATTTTAATCAATAAAATGTTAAATTTTCTCTTCATATATGGCTTTGGAATGAACACTTGTGCCCCACTTTCCTTCTCCTTTTTATTCTTTGTTCTTCACTTGTTCTTCATTTATGAAACGTGTGTGTGTGTGTATGAGTGTAACATGCTTACTTTACATTTTTTTTACTTGTTTTCATTCTTAGGGATGTTAGGATTCCCTCTTTACATGCCTTTGATTTTTCAAGTTAGGTTTTGTTTGAAATTCGTGAAATGATGAATTAGGTTTTTCTTTTTTTTTTCTCACCATGTCTTTTTCCTCTAAATAGTTTTCATGCTTAGATTTTGATTTCATCCTTATGATTTTATAAAAGAGATTTTAAAAAGTGATTTTGTTTTTTTTACTTAGTTTTCTTTTAGGATTGTAAAACCTTTTTTGTTCCTTTCAACTTCTTTCTCACTTTTTTATCACTTTCATAACATTATAAGAATGAAAATGTTGGTATTTTAATTTTCCAAAAACTTTGATTTTTAATTTACTTTGAAAAACTTTAGTCTTCTAAAAATTGTAATTTTCTCTTTTTATTCATTTTTGGCAAAACCTAAGCATGAAAAAGTTAAAGTTTTAATTTTTGAGCACCTTTGATTTTGACTTTATTTTGTAAAACTTTTTGCTCATTCTCTTTTTGTTTGTTCTTTTATGTGTTTTGGGTAAGTTTTAGGAGTAGAAATCTTGTTATTTTCATTTTTAGGTAACTTTAATTTTTTCTTTGTTATTAGTGTGTGTGAGTGTATGAGAATAAACTTTCTTTTGTTCTTCTTTAATCATCATGAAGTGTGTGTGAGTGTAGGTGTATTAACTTTTATGCTTTGATTTAAATTGTGTAGAGTGTGTGAGTTTAGGTGTTAAATTTTCATGCTTTGTTTTAATGCTTTCTTTTAATGCTTTATTCAAATTATGTAGAGTGTGTGGGTGTAGGTGTATAATTTTATCGCTTTCTTGAATTTCATATGGAGTGTGTGTGTTCGTGTGCATTTATTTCCGCCTACTCGTTAAGAGTTAAATGGCGCATCGTTTTCATTTTCAGTCCTACTCGTTTGAGTAGGACTTGTAATTTTTCTTTCTTTATTTTTCCGCCTACTCACTTGAGTTTAAATGGCCGGACTTTATTTCAGTCCTACTCGTTTGAGTAGGACTTGCAATTTTACTTTCTTTATTTTTTTTTCCGCCTACTCACTTGAGTTAAATGGCCGGACTTTTTAGCCCTGTAATCGCATTTATTTTCTCCTACTCATTTGAGTAGGACTCGCTTTCATTTCAGTCCTACTCGTTTGAGTCGGACTTGCAATTTTCAGCCTTTATTTACCGCCCCCACTCGTTTGAGTGGGACTCGCAAATTTAAATTATGCAAATTTCATTCATGTGTAACTTAGTTTCTGTTTAATTTATAATTTGGAGTGTGCGTGAGTTCTCGTTTAGTTAACTTTTTAGCTCTCTAAATATTGTTATTTTTCTTTTGTCCCTTTCTTATAATCGTGTAGCATTTAATTTCGAACTCGCGCCTCACTAAATTATAAGCCGTCCCCATACCGATGTGTGGCTAATCGCTATTAGCCTCGGCATCGAAGAGCATTGGGACATTTAAAATGATTTATAATAATTAAAGCTCTTCATTTTCATTTTAATTTAAGCACTTAGGGTTTACCCCGGGTTTACGACGCGTAGGACCACATAATCGATGTGTGGGCCCTATTTCCGTAGTCCATATGCTAGCTAGCCGAGAGGCCGTGCATATGGACCGATCACCCCTGGGTAAATAGAGTTGCGTGCATACCCTCGAGAGAGGACTAGCGTAATTCTACCGGATTGGGTCCCCCACCCAATAGCGGGGTTCTTAGCGTAAAGCGGGCGTTAAGAGGAATCCTTCGTCGGACTAACGTTCGGTCGAATAGTCTTAACGTTTAGGTGAGCGATATCCCTATAGCTAGGTGAGCTCACATTTGTGGAACCTCCACGGCCAAGTTGTCTTATTATTAATTTGAAAACCAAGTCTTTTTATTATTAAAAATTGTTTTAGTCTTAATCCGATTCGATGCCGAGCGTTAACCCTTCATCGAATATTCTCTAAATCGTTTTTTCGCTCCTTTGCTTTTTCGCCTTTTATTAAGTAAAAAAATCCACCTTATTTTCAGTAAAATAATAGTCCTCCCGGAGGAGTAAGAATAGTCAACGCGACCCCGAGAACAATACGACCTCGGTATTCCCCCGAATATCGAGTACTACTTGCGATAGGTGCACTTGCCTACCCGAGCAAGCCCGCGGCGATCGACTCAACGAACCAACCACAGTAAGAGTCTGTTCGCGGGCACATCAAGTTTTTGGCGCCGTTGCCGGGGACTCTCTTTTCGAGTTGCTATTTCGAATTCCGGAGTCTATTAATTTTACTTATTTTCTATAAAAAAAAAACTAAAAACTTTATTTTAAAAAAAAAAAAAAACACAAAAAAATTTATTTTTGTTTTATTTTTGTTTGGGTGTATGACCCGAGGACAACCCTCAGAGTCTGAAGATTTAGACTTCGACCCTGAGATCGAACGCTCTCTTGCGCGTATCCGATCTCATCGCCGAAATCCTTCTTTAGATCCCGAAGAATCTATCGGAGAACCCGCTGTTGTAGTTATGGCCGCCCCTAACCTTCCCCCGGCGGCCGAGCGTACTATGTCTTATTACGCCCGGCCTAACCTGGATGATTCTGGGTCGAGTATTGTCCGCCCTGCGGTGGCCAATAATAATTTTGAAATAAAGTCAAGTGTCATTCAAATGGTCCAAAACGCCGTGCAGTTCGATGGACTGCCGGATGAGGACCCGAATGTCCACTTGTCCAATTTCTTGGAGATATGCGACACCTTCAAGATCAATGGCGTCACTGATGACGCCATTCGTTTGCGCTTATTTCCTTTTTCCCTTAAGTCCAAAGCCAAGGCGTGGTTGAATGCCCTCCCGCGAGGATGTATCACCACGTGGGCTGAGTTGACGGAACGGTTCCTAACGAAGTACTTTCCGCCCGCCAAAACTGCAAAGTTGCGGGCGGACATTTCTTCGTTTGTACAGAACGATCCTGAGTCTCTATACGAGACTTGGGAACGATTTAAGGATTTCCTCCGCCGTTGCCCGCACCACGCGCTGCCAACGTGGTTGCAAGTTCAAATTTTTTATAATGGGCTGAATTTTCAGACGCGTCAAATGATTGACGCGGCTGCCGGGGGAACGCTTAACAACAAAACCCCCGAGGCCGCCCAGGCTTTATTCGAAGAGATGGCTATGAACGCCTATCAATGGAACGTCCCGCGGGGACGGCCAAAGCCGGCGGCTGGTCTTTTTGAAGTGGATGCCACTGCTCTCTTGACCCTTCAAGTTGAAAGGTTAACAAAGCAGGTGGCGGAGATGTCTGCTGCCTCCTCCACTCCGCCTTGTTTTATTCCCCCCAACGTCTGCGTAGCTGAAGAGTTCGTGGACTTCATGGGAAATTCGGGTCGTCCTCCCTTCAACCCCAACAACAACCCTTATAGTAATAACTATAATCCGGGTTGGAGGAATCACCCCAACTTCTCGTGGAGCAACCCGAATAATGCTCAGCGCCCCCCTATTTCTTATGCGCCCGGATTTCTTCCTCCCCCTCCTCTTCCGAAACCCTCCCCGATGGAGGAAAATTTTTCGAAGTATATTGCGTCCAACGAGTCAAATATCCGGAACATCACCGGATCGCTAAAAACACTCGAACAACAGGTTGGACAGCTGGCGAGGATGATGTCCGAGCGCGCGCTCGGGGCACTGCCGGGAAACACGGAGCCCAATCCGCGGGAAAACGCCAACGCTATAACCCTCCGTAGCGGAAAGGAGGTGGTCGATCCAAAACGGACCGACCCTCAGGTACATATTTCACCTCCGACCCCTCTTCCTCTTTCTTCGCTCACGCCGCCTTTACCTATTATAAAAGAAAAAATTATTTTAAACAAGGCTCTTCCGTATCCGCATAAGTTAGAAAACGAGCGTAAGGACGCGCAATATGAAAAATTTATTTTATTATTAAAACAAATTCACATTAATGTTCCTTTTTGCGAGGCTATCTCGCAAATGCCCAAATATGCGAAATTTTTAAAAGAACTACTTTCTAATAAACGCAAATTAGAGGATATTTCGCATGTATCTCTCAACGCTGTCTGCTCGGCGGCCCTTACTAATACATTGCCCACAAAACAAAACGACCCGGGAAGGTTTTCCATCCCGTGCCTTTTTGGCGATATATTAGTAAAGTACGCCTTAGCTGATTTAGGGGCTAGCATTAATCTGATGCCGTTCTCGCTCTTTTCGCGTTTAGGTTTGGGTACTCCTAGTCCTACGAATATGCGCATCCAATTAGCGGATCGCTCGGTTAAGTTCCCTATCGGGGTAGTGGAGGACGTCCTTGTCCGAGTCGACAAGTTTACCTTCCCGGTAGACTTCGTCATCTTAGATATCGAGGAGGACGCCGAGGTACCAATAATACTCGGTCGCCCTTTTCTCGCCACCTCCCGCGCACTAATAGATGTTAGTAATGGTAGCCTTCTCCTCCGAGTAGGCGATGACCAAGTTACTTTCTCTATTAATCCCTCGATGGACAATTTGTCATCGAGCGACGATTTCTGCTATTCTTTAAATACTTTTTTCGGAGATCGTTCTTCTCCCATTTTCGAGTCCGTATTTTTAAATGACGATATTTATGCGCTCGAAAATTTTAACTGCGATGAGGATACGTCTATAGACTTGCCTTTCGAACCAATTGGTAAGAAAGACATAGGAATTAAAACCTCCCTAGAAGAACCGCCTCATCCTAGACCTCAAACCCTTACCCGCCTCGCTCAAGTACGCTTTTTTGGGAAAAGGTGATACGCTCCCCGTTATCATTTCTTCGGACTTGAGTGATTCGGAGACTTCCCATCTATTGGAAGTTTTATTTAAACATCGCCACGCAATTGCGTGGCAAATCTCTGACCTAAAGGGGATTAGCCCCTCCTTTTGCACCCATAAGATTTTCCTAAACGATAATTGCCGCAAAACGATTCAGCCGCAGCGTCGTCTTAACCCAAACATGAAAGACGTCGTTAAAGCCGAAATCATTAAGTTATTAGATGCGGGGATTATCTACCCTATTTCGGACAGTGCATGGGTTAGTCCCGTGCATGTCGTGCCCAAGAAGGGCGGTCTTACCGTAGTGGCGAATGAGCATAACGAGCTTGTCCCAACTCGTACTGTTACGGGTTGGCGAGTGTGCATCGACTATAGGAAACTTAACGACGCCACCCGCAAGGACCATTTCCCTCTGCCATTTCTAGACCAGATTTTAGAGCGTTTATCCGGTCATCCGTATTATTGTTTTCTTGATGGTTTATCGGGGTTTTTCCAAATCCCCATTTCCCCCGATGATCAAGAGAAAACAACTTTTACTTGCCCGTTTGGCACCTTCGCCTATCGAAGAATGCCATTTGGACTCTGCAACGCGCCAGCTACATTCCAAAGATGTATGCTAGCGATCTTTGGCGAGCTAGTAGAAGACATTATGGAAGTCTTTATGGATGACTTTTCTGTTTTCGGACGCTCTTTTCCCGATTGCCTTAACAATTTAGATCGTGTCCTTCAACGGTGCGAGGACACAAGCCTTGTTTTAAATTGGGAAAAATGCAACTTTATGGTTCGAGGAGGTTTGGTCCTCGGCCATATGATTTCGTCTAAGGGGATAGAGGTGGATAAGGCCAAGATAGAAATTATAGAAAAACTTCCGCATCCAACAAACGTAAAATCTATTAGGAGTTTCTTAGGCCATGCGGGCTTTTATCGACGCTTTATTCAAGATTTTTCAAAAATAACAAAGCCGCTAACTCACCTCTTGGAAAAGGAATCACGCTTCATCTTTAGTAGCGAATGCGAGTCCGCCTTTAATTTGATAAAACAAAAACTTATCTCTTCACCAATATTAGTGGCCCGCTAATTGGTCCCTTCCGTTCGAAATAATGTGCGACGCTAGTGATATTGCCTTAGGTGCCGTTCTTGGCCAACGCGTAGAAAAATATTTTCATCCTATTTATTACGCTAGCAAGACGCTCACTTCCGCACAAGTAAATTACACGACAACGGAAAAGGAACTCTTAGCCGTCGTTTTCGCTTTCGATAAGTTTCGCTCGTATATAACGCTATCTAAAGTTATCGTTTTTACCGATCACTCCGCGCTTAAATATTTATTAGCTAAAAATGATGCGAAGCCCCGCCTTCTTCGATGGATTCTCCTCCTACAAGAGTTTGACTTGGAGATCCGAGATAAGCGGGGAGCGGAAAATCTAGCGGCGGACCACCTCTCCCGTTTAGAAAATCCAGGTGCGGAAGCGCTCGTCGAATCTGAAATAAATGACAGATTCCCCGAGGAACGCCTTCTTGCAATTAATAAATCTTCGTCATCTTCGCCTTGGTTCGCAGATTTTGCAAATTTTTTAGTAGCGCGGGTTCTTCCAAAAGAATTTTCCAGTCATCAAAAGAAGAAATTCTTTTCTGACTTGAAAAATTTCTTTTGGGAGGACCCATTTCTTTTTCGTATCTGCGCGGACCAAGCGGTTCGACGATGCGTTGCGGGTGTGGAGTGCTTGCAAATTCTTAAGCACTGCCACGAGGGTCCAGCCGGTGGGCATTATCAAGCCAACCGGACCGCTCGGAAGGCGCTAGAGGCGGGCTACTTTTGGCCCACTCTCTTCAAAGACGCGCATAATTTTGTGCGCGCATGCGATAGCTGTCAGCGGTCGGGTAACATCTCTCGTCGCGACGAGATGCCCCAAAACATGTTTTTAGAATGCGAAGTCTTCGATTTGTGGGGCATAGATTTTGTTGGCCCCCTACCTCCGTCTTTCAAAAATATGTATATTTTAGTGGCGGTCGACTACGTATCGAGGTGGGCGGAAGCGCAAGCTCTCCCCACCAACGATGCGCGAGTCGTCGTTACATTTCTTAAAAAATTATTTTCTCGCTTCGGCACGCCTCGCGCAATTGTTAGTGATAGGGGAACGCATTTCTGTAACGCTCTTATGGCTAAGACGTTAGCTAAATACGGAGTCACGCACAAGCTTGCCACCCCCTACCACCCGCAAACAAGTGGCCAAGTCGAGGTAGTAAATCGAGAGATTAAGCGAATTTTAGAAAAAACCGTTTCGCTAAATAGGAAAGATTGGTCCGTTAAACTCGACGATGCGTTGTGGGCGTATCGGACGGCATACAAAACCGCTATCGGATGTACGCCGTTCCGGTTAGTCTACGGCAAAGCGTGCCATTTACCCGTAGAATTAGAACATCGCGCACTTTGGGCTTTAAAACTCTTAAACCTCGACTCCAACTTAGCCGCTCAGAATAGAAAACTGCAACTAAACGAGCTCGATGAATGGCGTGCGAACGCTTACGAGAGCAATAAATTCTATAAGGAGCGCTCTAAGTTATATCACGATCGAAAAATCAAGTCCCAAAAATTATTTTCTCCGGGCGATCTTGTCCTTCTTTACAATTCACGTCTTAGGCTTTTTCCAGGTAAATTAAAATCTAGATGGTCCGGTCCCTTCTTAGTTGAAGAAGTTTTTCCTTATGGAACCGTACTCGTCTCCCACCCGGACAAAGGCTCTTTTAAAGTAAACGGTCATCGGTTAAAGTCTTACATCGCGGGCGACCCAGTGATCGGTTTTAGCGAAACCATAACTTTCCTCCACATTATAAACCCGCCAAAATAGTCAAGCTACACGACTATAAACAAAGCGCTCCTGGGAGGCACCCCTCGCTTATCTTTTTCGCTCTTTCCTTATTATCTTTGTTATTTTTTTCTAATAAACGCAGGGTTTCTGATCGGCCTCCCCCTCTGCGTTTCAGGGAAGCTTCTACCCCCTTCCCTTTCTTTTCGTTGTACATATTGTCTTTCATTTCTGTTCCGCATACTTACGATACAACATTGGGGACAATGTTGGACTTAAGTATGGGGGTATTTTCGTGCTTTACTTTCTGCACTTCAATTTTTCTGCATCTCAAAAAAAAGAAAAATACAAAAAAATACATATAACAACAAAACAAAAACAAAAAAAATTAAAAAAAACATCTTAAAATGAAACAAAGAAAAAAAATTTTTTTTAAATGAAAAAACCAAAAAAATTTTTAAATGAAAAAACAAAAAATTTTTATGAAAAAAAAAAAAAACAAAAATCCAAAAAAATTTTTTCTCTTTGTAAATATTTTTTTTTTCTCTCTCCCCCTTCCTCATTCTTGTACAAACCTTTTTCTTTTTCTCCCTTATTTTTGTACATATTATGAAAATTCTCTTTAAAAATACAAAAAAAAAAGAAGATAATAGTTCAAAAAATTTTCAAAAAAATTGAGAAAAACAAAAATACAAAAAAAAGATAATGAAAAACAAACAAAAAAATGATAACAAAAACTATAAAAATCAAAAAAACATGTTTTGAAATAAATAAATTAAATATTCCATACTTAACTTTTCTGCTATCCAAAAATTCTGTTTTGAGTTTATTTATATGTGAATACTATTAATTCTTTGTTTGCTACCCGTTTGTTAATTATTGATTGAAACATTTAAATAGCCGGGGTTAAGTTTTAAAGAATTCTCTATGCTTTGTTAAAACTAGCGGACTCGTTTTAGGCACTACTTCTAATTTTTCATTAATAGGAGCACGTATATTATGTTAGGAAATAACGACTATAGAATTCAATTATACTTACTTTTAGCTTTCTGAAAAATTGGAACATACAAATTATTAAGGTTGCTCTCAAAAATTTTTAGGATTACAATCTAGTTTTCCTTTCTCCCCTCACTTTTCATGACCTACTTGGCATGAAAAAGTTTTATCCTTAAAAGATCTTATGTCAATGGGAACAAGATTTCGTTCCGTAAACATAGGCACCCAATAAGTTTAAAAAGATTATATAGGGAGTAAGAGGATAAAATTCATTACTCCTACAAATATACATTGGGTTAATTTTTTTATTATGAAGTTGAAAAACAAAAATCATATTAGGAAAATAAGATTTCGTTTTCCTAATAATCCAAAAGAAAAAAAATGGAGGTTCGAGAAAAAATTACCTCACCTCAAATATCAAAACCCTCTTCATAAACCACACTACCCCCTTAGCCAATTACTCGATTCTAGAATTAATTCAAAAATCTTTTTGAGAGCATAATTAGTAAATTGTATTATTTCCGGTAGCACTCGTATAAGCTAGAATTCTTATAATTCCAAACTATTTTCGTTAACCTAACCATTACAAATGTTGCCTTCTATTGCATCAAGAAGTCTTTTGGCCAAAACTTTTGCGCTATTTAAATCATCTACATAATTTTAGGACTTAACTCTTACACCCCGTATATTTATTTCGATCTCTCTTATAATTGATTAAGCGATAGCCAAAACTTAGAGTTTTTTTTATTCCTTATAGATTCACCTCAAACTTTTGCTCTGGAATAGCAAAAGCCTAAGTATGGGGGTATTTGATGAACTGTAAATATGCGTATTTTTATGCACATTAATTTAGTCATTTTCATTTATTTTCGTCGTTTTTACTTATTTTTGTTCAATAAAATGTTCCTATTCTTGTAAATTTTCTCCTAACTTGTTTTATTTTGATTTTCAGAAAAATTCCAAAATCTGCCCAAATTTGGGAAGTACACGCCCGTGACACATGAGTCACGCCCGTGACCGAGCCATGACTGTGCATTTCCCGTGAAATCGGAAAATTTCTGAAGAAAAGGCTTGACACGCCTGGCGACACGCCCGTGTCACCCGACACGGGGCGTGACCCAAGCCCGTGTCCTCTCCTCTCGACGAATTCCGCTCGACGATCGTCGAGTGTCGACACCAACTGTCACGCCCAGTGTCACGCCCGTGACCTGGGGCGTGACCCAATTTCAGCTCAACGATTTCGACTCGACACTTTCCGCTCGACATTCGTCGAGTGTCGACCCAACTGTCACGCCCATAGTCACGCCCGTGACATGGGGCGTGACCTTTCCAGCTGGCCCGACAAGATGCTGCCGAGGACATTTGACGCAACCCGCGCCCGGTTCTACCTCCCCGACACGCCCATAGTCACGCCCGTGACCTAGGGCGTGACTGCTGCGAACTCAGCCCGAAGTCAACTTTGCTGTCCAATCGCCAGCCGCCTTCATGAATAGTACTGTCACGCCCCCCCTACACGCCCGTGATCGAGGGCGTGTACTTTGAATTTTTTTTCTATAAATAGCCCAGTTCTGTAAGGTCCAAGGGTTCAGATTTTTGGGCCAATTTAGTGTCTTTTTGTGGGCTGCATCCGTGATTTTCAAGCCTATGTAAGGAGAATTTTTCCCTTTTATTTCATGTCTTGTTTTGCTTTAGTTTTAACACTTGTAATAGCTTGTAATAGTTTCATTTTAATCAATAAAATGTTAAATTTTCTCTTCATTTATGGCTTTGGAATGAACACTTGTGCCCCACTTTCCTTCTCCTTTTTATTCTTTGTTCTTCACTTGTTCTTCATTTATGAAAAGTGTGTGTGTGTGTATGAGTGTAACATGCTTACTTTACATTTTTTTTACTTGTTTTCATGCTTAGGGATGTTAGGATTCCCTCTTTACATGCCTTTGATTTTTCAAGTTAGGTTTTGTTTGAAATTCGTGAAATGATGAATTAGGTTTTTCTTTTTTTTTTCTCACCATGTCTTTTTCCTCTAAATAGTTTTCATGCTTAGATTTTGATTTCATCCTTATGATTTTATAAAAGAGATTTTAAAAAGTGATTTTGTTTTTTTTACTTAGTTTTCTTTTAGGATTGTAAAACCTTTTTTGTTCCTTTCAACTTCTTTCTCACTTTTTTATCACTTTCATAACATTATAAGAATGAAAATGTTGGTATTTTAATTTTCCAAAAACTTTGATTTTTAATTTACTTTGAAAAACTTTAGTCTTCTAAAAATTGTAATTTTCTCTTTTTATTCATTTTTGGCAAAACCTAAGCATGAAAAAGTTAAAGTTTTAATTTTTGAGCACCTTTGATTTTGACTTTATTTTGTAAAACTTTTTGCTCATTCTCTTTTTGTTTGTTCTTTTATGTGTTTTGGGTAAGTTTTAGGAGTAGAAATCTTGTTATTTTCATTTTTAGGTAACTTTAATTTTTTCTTTGTTATTAGTGTGTGTGAGTGTATGAGAATAAACTTTCTTTTGTTCTTCTTTAATCATCATGAAGTGTGTGTGAGTGTAGGTGTATTAACTTTTATGCTTTGATTTAAATTGTGTAGAGTGTGTGAGTTTAGGTGTTAAATTTTCATGCTTTGTTTTAATGCTTTCTTTTAATGCTTTATTCAAATTATGTAGAGTGTGTGGGTGTAGGTGTATAATTTTATCGCTTTCTTGAATTTCATATGGAGTGTGTGTGTTCGTGTGCATTTATTTCCGCCTACTCGTTAAGAGTTAAATGGCGCATCGTTTTCATTTTCAGTCCTACTCGTTTGAGTAGGACTTGTAATTTTTCTTTCTTTATTTTTCCGCCTACTCACTTGAGTTTAAATGGCCGGACTTTATTTCAGTCCTACTCGTTTGAGGAGGACTTGCAATTTTACTTTCTTTATTTTTTTTCCGCCTACTCACTTGAGTTAAATGGCCGGACTTTTTAGCCCTGTAATCGCATTTATTTTCTCCTACTCATTTGAGTAGGACTCGCTTTCATTTCAGTCCTACTCGATTGAGTAGGACTTGCAATTTTCAGCCTTTATTTACCGCCCCCACTCGTTTGAGTGGGACTCGCAAATTTAAATTATGCAAATTTCATTCATGTGTAACTTAGTTTCTGTTTAATTTATAATTTGGAGTGTGCGTGAGTTCTCGTTTAGTTAACTTTTTAGCTCTCTAAATATTGTTATTTTTCTTTTGTCCCTTTCTTATAATCGTGTAGCATTTAATTTCGAACTCGCGCCTCACTAAATTATAAGCCGTCCCCATACCGATGTGTGGCTAATCGCTATTAGCCTCGGCATCGAAGAGCATTGGGACATTTAAAATGATTTATAATAATTAAAGCTCTTCATTTTCATTTTAATTTAAGCACTTAGGGTTTACCCCGGGTTTACGACGCGTAGGACCACATAATCGATGTGTGGGCCCTATTTCCGTAGTCCATATGCTAGCTAGTCGAGAGGCCGTGCATATGGACCGATCACCCCTGGGTAAATAGAGTTGCGTGCATACCCTCGAGAGAGGACTAGCATAATTCTACCGGATTGGGTCCCCCACCCAATAGCGGGGTTCTTAGCGTAAAGCGGGCGTTAAGAGGAATCCTTCGTCGGACTAACGTTCGGTCGAATAGTCTTAACGTTTAGGTGAGCGATATCCCTATAGCTAAGTGAGCTCACATTTGTGGAACCTCCACGGCCAAGTTGTCTTATTATTAATTTGAAAACCAAGTCTTTTTATTATTAAAAATTGTTTTAGTCTTAATCCGATTCGATGCCGAGCGTTAACCCTTCATCGAATATTCTCTAAATCATTTTTTCGCTCCTTTGCTTTTTCGCCTTTTATTAAGTAAAAAAATCCACCTTATTTTCAGTAAAATAATAGTCCTCCCGGAGGAGTAAGAATAGTCAACGCGACCCCGAGAACAATACGACCTCGGTATTCCCCCGAATATCGAGTACTACTTGCGATAGGTGCACTTGCCTACCCGAGCAAGCCCGCGGCGATTGACTCAACGAACCAACCACAGTAAGAGTCTGTTCGCGGGCACATCAGTACCTGGGTTCCAAAAATTGAACCAACTACTGTGTTTTGGTCCTGGTTGTGGGCAGTGTAGACCCACTCCTTAATCTCATCAGCAGCCAACTTGATTCTTGTCGACATGATGGTAGCAAGTTTTTGCTCCTTGAATAGTTCCAGAATATCTTGAAAAACTTGATTAGTGGTGCTGAAAGACTCCATGTCTATATCGAATCCAGCATCGAATTTCATTGCGGCTAGAACAGCAATAGAGACGGCCATTGTTACCTGCAAAAATCAACAAACAAAACGACCATGTGTAGAGATGTATGGAGGGAAAGAGAATTTTTGCAGAGAAATCGAAATCGCAAAAGGAGAACGACGACGAAAAATGAATTTTATATTAGGGTTCGACGCAGAAAAGGAAAGATCGTTGAACTCAGTTCGACGATCGGGGCTTCTAAAGGAATCTGAAGAGTTTTCAATATCGTCAATCTCCGTTCGACGATATTGGAGAGCATCGAGCTCTGTTCGACGATCGTTCAGAGAACAAAATCGTCGAGCGCCGTTCGATGATCGTTGACCGGAAGAGATAGTTCAGACTATCTGATAAGCGCTGAACTCATGTCGACGATTTCGGAAATCATCGATCTCCGTTCGACGATCTGGGGGAAAATCGTCGAGTGCAGTTCAGAGACCAGAAAAACACTCTAGACACTAAGAAAAATCAAGATGTTTGCCTAGTCTTGGTTAATTTTTAAACTTTTAAAATCTTGGATATTATTTTAGACTTCCTCCATCTAACATTCCTAACTGATTTAGGAAGAAGGTGTCTTTCTTTTCATCCAAGGGTTTGGTGAAAATATCTCCCATTTGCAAATCAGTTGGGATATATTGAAGTTCAATTTTATTCTGCTCAACATTATCCCTTAAAAAGTGATGCCTAATTTCTATGTGTTTTGTCCTACTATGGAGGACTGGATTTTGAGCTATAGAAATAGCACTAGTGTTATCACAAAATATTTTAGACTTCTATAAGTTGTAGTCATAGTCTAGGAGTTGGTTTTGAATCCACAAGATTTGTGAACAACAACTGCCTGCAGCCATATATTCAGCTTCAGTAGTTGAAGTTGACACAGAAGTTTGTTTCTTGCAAAACCAAGAGACAAGTCTATCACCAAGAAACTGCCAAGTTCCACTGGTGCTTTTCCTGTCAATTCTGCATCCAGTATAATCAGCTTCAGAAAATCCAGTTAAATCAAATGCTGAATCTTTTGGATACCAGACCTAGATTTGGACAACTTTTAACATACCTGAGAATCCTTTTAACTAATGTTAGGTGTGACTCTCTAGGGCTTACTTGGAATCTAGCACATATGCATGTAGCAAACATTATATCTGGTCTACTAGCTATAAGGTACAGTAAAGAGACAATCATTGCTCTATAAGTTATCTGATCAATAGGTTTCCCATGTTCATCAGCATCCAATACAGCATTAGTAGGCATAGGTGTTTTCATATAAGATGCTTCAGACATGCCAAATTTCTTAACCAATTCATTTGCATACTTGGTTTGAGAAATAAAGATGCCTTCAGCATGTTGTTTGACTTGCAATACTAGAAAGAAGGATAGCTCACTCATGCTACTCATTTCAAATTTAGAATGCATTAGGTTGGAGAACCTTCTGCACAATTTTGAATCAGTAGAGCCAAAAATAATATCATATACATAAATCTGTACTAGTAGGGTATGAGACTTATGGGTTCTAATGAAAAGAGTTTGGTCTACTCTACCCCTTATAAATCCATTTTCCAGAAGGAAGCATGCTAGGGTCTCATACCATGCTCTAGGAGCTTGCTTAAGACCATATAATGCTTTTTTCAACTTAAAAACATAATCAGGATAAGTTGGAGAGATAAAATCTGGAGGTTGTCTGACATATACTTCTTCTTTGATGTCTCCATTTAGAAAGGCACTCTTTACATCCATCTGATATACCTTGAATCCTTTGTGTGCTGCATAAGCTAAGAAGATTCTGATGGCTTCCAATCTTGCAACTGGTACAAAGGTCTGGTCATAGTCTATGCCTTCTTCTTGAGAATATCCTTGAGCAACTAGCCTTGCCTTGTTCCTTATAATTACTCCTTGATCATTCAATTTGTTTCTGAACAACCACTTTGTTCCAACAATAGAGTGATTTTTAGGCTTCAGCACTAGTTCCCAAACTTTGTTCCTTTCAAATTGATGCAACTCTTCTTGCATTACAATGATCCAGTGTGGATCTTGCTCTGCATCTTGAATGGACTGAGGTTCAATTTGAGATAAGAAGCAAGTGTGCAACAGGTTTTGGTTGACCTGATTTCTGGTTTGCACACTAGCTGAGATGTCTCCAATTACTTGGGAAATTGGATGGTCTCTTGATGTTACTAAATCAACAGGGGGTGTTGATTGTTCACCAACCTGTGTTGTTGTTTCCTCTTGTGGTACAACAACTGGCTCTTCAAATTGTTTCTCTTCTATATGTTGAATGTTTTCTTCATCTTCACTGCTTTCCTCTTTTTGAGTAACCTGTAACTTATTCAAATCTTCAACAAGAGAATGTACCTGCAAAGGTTCTATGGTAGAAGTGTTCTTCTCCTTGAAAGACATGTTAGATTCATCAAATGATATGTGAACAGATTCCTCAATTTTAAGAGATGATTTATTATAAATCCTATAAGCCTTACTGATCATGGAGTATCCCAGAAACACTCCTTCATCAGCTTTAGCTTGAAATTTTGCTAAATATCTCTTGTCATTATTATGTATATAACAAATACAACCAAAAATTTTGAAATAATCAACTTTAGGTTTCTTCCCTTTGAGTAATTCATAGGTAGTCTTGCCCTTTAGTTTATGTATTAAATTTCTGTTCAGCACATAGTTGGAGGTGTTCACTGCCTCTGCCCAAAAAGATAGAGGAAGGTGAGCATCTAACAACAATGTAGTGGCAGATTCAATAAGGGTTCTATTTTTCCTTTCAGCTACCCCCTTTTTTTGAGGAGTTCTAGGAGCTGAGAAAGTATGTCTGATCCCTTCACTCTGACAGAACTCTTGCATAAGAAGAGAATCAAACTCTGTCCCATGATCACTTCTAATCAGGGCAATGTGAGTATTGAACTCAATCTATATACATTTGAGAAACTCTGTCAAACACTTAAAGTTATCAGACTTCTTCCTCAGAAAGAACACCCATGTGAATCTAGAGAAGTCATCTACAACTACTAAAGTGTAAGATTTCCCTCCTAGGCTTTGTACTGTAATGGGTTCAAAAAGATCCATGTGTAACAGATACAAAATCCTAGGTGAATCACTCTTATTAAGTGATTTGAAACTGTTTTTAGTTTGCTTGCTTAATTGACAAGCCCTGCAGAGTCCTTCCTTCTTGTAGGGGCCAGAAGGTAGTCCTCTAACAAGGTTGTCCTTGGATAGCCTAGCAATAGTTCTAAGGTTTAAATGTCCTAGTCTCTTATGCCATAAAATATTAGGTCTACAAACAGAATTAAATAGGCAAATGTATACATCTGTTGAAAGAAAATCTACTAGATAGATGTTACCTTTCCTTTTACCTGTCAACACAGTTGTGTTGTCCTCTGACTTGATCTTGCATAATGCTTTGCTGAAAGTCACCTGGTAGCCTTCATCACATAGCTGACTGGTGCTTATCAAATTGTGCTTCAGTCCTTCCACATAAGCTACCTTCTTGAATGTTACTGTCCTAATCTGGACTGCACCATATCCTTTAGTTTGTCCAAAGTTTGAATCACCAAAAATGACTTTGGGTCCAAGCTTGGCTTTAAAGGATGTGAGGTTGTCCTTATTTCCTGTCATGTGCTTAGAGCACCCACTATCCAAATACCATTGTTGCTTAGATGTTGGATAGGTCTTCACCTACACATAAAATAATTCATTTGTTTTTGACCCAGTTTACCTTGGGCCTAGGTTGATAACCTTTAAACTCAGAAATGAAAGACATCCCAGGTTGACTCTTATAACCTTCAGGATGATATCTCCTTGGAGGTATTATCCATTCAGTATAAGGGTTAAAGCTTTGGGATGAAGGACCCCTAGGATTGGATTTTGATTTGCCCTTGAAGGAATTTCCAGAGCTCTGATCTCTGTTCGACGATTGTGGAGCTGCGTTCGACGATCTTGGGTCATATCGTCGAGCTCCGTTCGACGGTCGACTATGGCAGAGTTCAGGAATTAGAGATCGTCGACGTGAGTTCGACGATTTTGCTTGAGATCGTCTATCTGCGTTCGGCGATCGTCGAGCTCCGTTCGACGATTTCTGCTAGAACTTAGTTTTCTTAGGCAGATCAGAATTTTTCCTAGCTACCTCTACAACTCCCTTCCCTTTATCAGAAATGAACTTGATTGGGGTTGTTAGAACTATAGGTTGGCTGGATGAAGCACCCAAGCCCAGTGTACTATTAAATCTGGAGTTCACTGTACTTGTGATGTCCATCAGCTTGATACTTCTCCCATTAAGGGATTCTTCAAGCTTCTTGGCCTCTGATAGTTCACCTTTCAGTGAAGCTATCTGCTCCCTACAGCACACCAACTTCTTAGAGAGTTTGAGGTTTTCTGACTTTAAGATATTATGTTCAGATAAATGATTTCTGAGAGAAATAATTTCCTTCTCAGATTTTAGTAAGTCTAAACATAATGCTTTAAACTCAGATTTAAAGTCCTCTGAATTGAAATCAAAAGAATTAATTACCTGGTACTCTTCAAGTTGAGTCTCTGAGTCTGACTTTGACTCTTCTTCATCTGAGTTATGTTGAGAGGCATTGATTGCCATCATGCAGAACTCCTTCTCTTCTGCATCATCTTCATCATCACTGGAGCTGGATGAGGCTTCTGATTCCTCTTCAGTTTCACTCCAGGATTCAGCAACAAATCCCTTCCTGGTGTGTTTGTTCTTGCTTGAGGAGGGTTTGCCATTGCCAGTTTTCTTGAAGTCTTTGTCCTTTCTTCTTTCTTTCTTATCCCTTCTGTCCTTGTTTTTGTTTTCTGGACAGTCAGGTACAATGTGCCCTAGTTTCCTGCAACCAAGGCAAACAATTTCTTTACTAATTGACTTATCATACCTTGGCTTAACATGCTCCTTGTATGATCTCTTTCTGAAGTCCTTTCTAGCCATCTTGTAAAATCTTTTGGCCAACAGACTGAGCAGTTCATCATTGCCTGTGACTTTGTCTTCAGGCTGATCTTCAGTTGCTTTGAAGGCTATTGTCTTTTCTTTCCTTATGGCTGGTGAGGCAGCCTTCTGCTATTCTTCTCTATTTTTGATTAGCAGCTCATAAAATTTGAGCTTGCCCAAAAGAGCTTGTGTGGTGATCTCATTCAAACTTCTGGCATCCTTGATTGGCCAAATTCTTGAGTCCCAAGTACTTGGGAAGCACATTAGGATTTTGTCATTAAGTTTAGTTAGTGAGATCTCCTTATCCAAAGTCTTGAGTTCATTAACTATCAGACTGAGCCTGTTATATATTTCAGCTACTGGCTCAGCTTCTCCTTTCTTGAAATTCTCATATTGGGATATGAGGTGGGATCTACTGTCCTTTCTTTCATCAGCTGAGCCTGAGACTATTTAAGAGAGTTTATCCCAGATTTCCTTTGCTGAATTACATTCAACCACCTTTTGAAAGATGTCATCAGACATGGTCTGGGCTAAGATGTTCATATCCTTTGCATCAGCTACCTTCCACTTCTTGATATCAGCATCTGTTCCTGATGGAGGTGGAACAGCATTTGTGCTTGTGTTCTCTGGAGGTCTTGGACAAACTGTCAAAACAGAATTAAAAATATCCTCGTCAATAGAATTCATGTATAATCTAATCCTTGCTTTCCAAAGTGCAAACTTGGACAGATTGCACACTAGAGGTCTGGTGCTAGCATAATCTTTGTTTTGGGCCATGATTTGTGAAGAAATAATCTAATAATAAAATCTACAGCAAGCAGATCTAACTAGGGATCTTGGGGTTCAGGTGTTAGCCTGTGCAACCACTGAGATGTGGTATTTTTAACCAACCTGGCTTTGATACTAATTGAAAGTGCAGCTAGATCTGAAATACTCTAGAGGGGGGGGTGAATAGAGTATGGTGCTTAAAAACTTTTTACAACAGTTGTTGTAATCTGAGTGAACAGGGAAGCAAATATTAAATCTAATCACATAAACTATCTAATCACAAAGTAACCTACAAAAGAAATTAATCACAGATCCTAACTAATCACAGATCAATCACAGCCAGAAACAAAAATAAAGACAAGCAATCCAGAAGACACAAGGAGCTATAGTGGTTCCCATAAACTTGGGTACATCCACTCTTCTACCACCCTAGGTAGGAATCCACTGCAGGATGAGTTGATAAGGTATCCTGGGCACCAATGAGCTTTTGATAAGGTGCTCAAAAACCAAATCAGATTTTTTGATCAGGTGTCTTGCCACCAATGAGCTTTTGATAAGGTGCTCAAAAACCAAGCACAAACTTTTGAAGGGAGTTTGAAAAACCCTTTACAGAGATGGGGATGAGAGAGTGATGGAAGTCTTCTCTTTCTCAAAGCAGCTGAGAAGACTCGGTGGATTTTGATGTTGTCAAAGCTCCCCCTGAGTTCTTGAGATGTTCAGGAAATGAAGCTTTGTTATAGGGTGATAGGCCTTTAGAAATTTGATCTTCAGGAATTGATGATTTCAGCAACAGCTGAAATGTTAGGTGTCTGGAGTCTTGAAAGATGTTGGCCTTGAACACTTGAATCAAAGGGGATCTGAAGATTTCAGATTTATTGATCTCCTTTGGTGTGGGTGTTCTAGTATGAATTCTTTTAGACAAAGAATGTCTACAGCTCTTTCTCTTTTTCTCTTGTGAACAGTTGATGTTGAGAAAGATGTTGTCCAGAGAAAATTTTTTTCTTGTTCTTCTTGTTCTGCTTATCTGTGCTGTGTGTTAGAGAGATTCAAAAAAACTTGTATTTTATTCCCTGGTACTGAATAGAAAATGATCCTCTATCAAGAATAGTCGTTGGCATGTCATTAATTGACTCCTTAATTGCAAATGTCTTCTGGGGGAAAGTCCAAAAAACATTCCTTGATAATCCCTTGAAACTTGGTCCAGAATAAATGAAAACGGCTACAAAATCTTCTGAATTAATTGCTGAATAACTCCTTAACTGTTCTGAATTTGAATCTTGAAAAACTTTGAACTCTTCAGAAAAACGTCGAACTAAGCTCCACTATCGTCGAACTGAGCTCTGCGATAGAGAATCAATACTGGAGTCAAGATTGTCGAACTGAGCTCGAAGATCATCAAATGGAGTTCGACGATTTGTTGAAGTTGAGCTCAGCGATTGTCGAATGGAGTTCGACGATCCGTCGAAGTTGAGCTAGACGATCGTCGATTGGAGTTCGACGATTCGTCGTACTGAGCTCGACGATATGACTTAGTCTCCAAACTGAAAAACCTTGGTCTTGAGGGCAGCTTCCAAACCTAACTACTAACCCTTAGACTCAATTCTAGTTGACCTTTAGATCTATACAGGAGGTCAAAAACAGGTTTCCTAAAGACATAGTGATCCTGCCCCAAATTAGTAATATGGTGTTCCAACAAGGTTCACTATTAGGTTATTGACCCTCCATGTATAGCCTAGGATCAAATTGTTAGTTCTAGGTCTAGGTCAGTTTGACTAGGTTAGACAGACATTGATCGAACTCTCAGAAGAAATTAGAGATCTAGACTTAGAAGAATGGCAGTCCTTAAGAGTTCAGAGAATCAGTTTGAAGTTCTTCGAACTCAGCTCGACGATCGTCGATCGCAGATCGACGAACTCAGAGTCCCTACTCTGAGTTGAGCTCGACGAACTTGATGCTCATGTCGACGATCTTCCCTCTTCTCTCAAGGTCTCTGGTCGACGAAATTCTTTCTCAGCTCGACGAACTTATAGCTCAGCTTGATGAACATGATTTCTCATCTTGACGAACTTGATGTTCAGGTCGACGAAATCTGTTCTAAGTTCCACGACTTCTACCAGTTTGGTATTTTCTCTCAGTTTGTTTTCAGTTTGGATTATTCTAAGGCAGTAATTCTCTGATAGTTAATGCTCATATTCTCAAGAATATAGTCGTTGTTTGGCAGCATTAATTATGCATTTCATAGAGTAATTACTTGACTTATTTACTGAGACGGTTGAGGAAATGCATTTAAGACAATTCCAGTTGTTCAAGCCCCAGGATTCCAGCATTAATTCAAGGATAGAATTCAAATTCAAATGCTATTTTCTAGAAGGAATATAAAAGGACTATTTTCAGAAGATAATATAGAGATTTGACATAGAGATTTCACTTAGACACACAGAGACATACAGAGAATCTCACAGAGCTCTTCATCATCAGCTTCAGAGCTTTTTAAGGGATAACTATTCAATATCAGTCCAAAAAGCTTCTGAAGATCTTCTGAAGATTGAAGGCCTACACCCTATGCAAACCTCTCATCTTCTTGAACTACTTTTCATCTCAGGGGGAGCTTTTACAAGACTAAATTCAATAAAGTCTTCTCAGTTGGTTGAGAAAGAGAAGACAACATCAATTTTCTTTTTCCCACTATGTACAGGGTTATAACTCCATTCAAAAGTTAACCCCTTTGATTTGTGGGCACCTGATCAAAAGCTCAAAAGGGTTGTTAGATCTCCCTCGAAAAAATAGATCTTGTGGTTACAGGGCACCAGGACAAAAACATGTGGTGGTAGGGCACCTAATCAAAAACCTGTAGTGGATTCCTATCAGGGTGGTAGAAGAGTGGATGTACCCAAGTTTAGGGGAACCACTATAAATCTCTTGTGTCGTCTGGAATGCTCTATTGTTTATTTTCGCTGTGCTGTGATAGTTTTTGTTTTCTTCTCTCTTTATACTTATACTTATCACATATTTTAATCCGCTGTAAAAATTAATTAAAGTTTTAAAATACTCTATTCAGCCCCCTCTAGAGTCAAGCAGATCTATCCCTCATTGGTATCATAGGATATTTGATATCTATTTCAATTGGTATCAGGGGGTAAGGTTGTTTGGTTTCACAGGCTAACAGCTGAACCAAAAGATCTTTGATAGATCTAATTATCTCTAGTGTCTCTCTCATATCATCGCACAGAATAAAGAATATTCAAGCACCAAACCTCCAATTTGTAATATGAATAAGTTTGCAATCTGGAAGGTAATAATAAGATTATATATGAACTCTATTGATGAAGATATCTACAATTCTATCTTGACAGGTCCCCCTACTCCCTCTACAATAACTTCAACAAGTACCTCAGCAGTTCCACCACTTTAGTGGACAGATGCTCAGAAGAAGTTGAAGATGGCTGATGCTAAAGCCATGAACATTCTGGTACAAACCATGTTTGATGACATCTTTTCAAAGGTTGTTGTATGCACATCAGCAAAGGACATTTGGTACTCTCTAAACTAAATTTTTGCAGGATCAGCTGATGAGAGAAAGGATAGAAGATCTCATCTCATCTCTCAATATGAAAATTTCAAGAAAGATGAATCAGAATCAGTGGCTGACATGTACAATAGACTCAGCCTAATCATCAATGAGCTAAAGAATCTAGATAAAAATATCTCACTGACTGAGATAAATGACAAAATCCTTTATGTGCTTCCCTAGCTCATGGGATTCTAAGATTTGGCCAATCAAGGAGGCCAGAAGTATGAATGAAATTTCCACTAAGGCTCTTCTAGGAAAGCTCAAATCTTATGAGCAAATTATAAAGACCAGAGAAGAAGCTGAGTAGAAAAACTCCTCATTAGGAAGGAAGGAGTAGAATATTTCTTTCAAGGCATCTGAAGAACCAGAAGCTCCTCCCGCAAATGATGAACTTCTAAGCTTACTGGCCAAAAGATTCTATAAGATGGCAAAAAAAGTATTCAGAAGGAAGTCATCCAGAAAAGATGACAGACCAAGAAATAACAAAACTCCTACTAAGGAGATTGTCTGCTTTAGGTGTAGAAAACTGGACACATTCTTCCTGAGTGTCCAGAGAACCAGAAGAAGGAGAAAAGAAAAGACAAGGACTCCAGAAAGAAGTACAGCAAGCCCTCTTCCACCAAACATAAGAGGAAGGAGAAAGGCTTTGTAGCAGAAACTTGGAGTGAAACAGAAGAAGAATTCTCATCTTCCAGCTCTAGTGAAGATAAAAAAGAAGCTAGATTAAAAGAAGCTTGCTTGATGGATATCAATGCATTAAGCAACCCATCAGAAGCTGAAGAGTAAGAAGCTGAAGATTCTAAGACTGAAGAGGATCAGGTAATATCCTCATTTGATTTTAATTCAGAACATTTTAAAACTGAATTTAAATTATTATGCAATGATCTAATCAAATCTGAGAAGGAAATCAAACTTCTCAGAGATAAGCTAGTTGAATAGGAAAATCTATTGTATGAAAATATTGAACTAAAAGACAAATTCGCTATAGCTTCTGAAGAGATTAATACTCTAAAAATTAAACTAAATGAGGTTAAGCAATTTGAAGAATCCCTAAATGGGAGAAGCATCAAATTGATGGACATCACAAGCACTGTAAATGTCTGGCTTAATGGCAAGTTGGGCTTGGGTACTTCATCAAGCCAACCTCATTTAATTCAAAAAAATATACTTTCAACCCCCATTAAATTCATATTTGAAAAGTGTAAAGAAAGACTAATGAGAATATTAAACCACCTGAATTAAAAAAAAAACCCAAGAAAAAGAAGAAGAGCAAGAAAACCTTAAGCATAACAATGTTCAATAGATTTCGTCGAACTCAGATCGACGAAATGTGTACAGTTCGTCGAACTCAAGTCGACGATCTCCAAACGCAGATTTTTATTATAATTATTCTTCGAACTACAATCGACGAAACCAATATGGTTCGTCGAGCCGAGATCGACGATATTGGGGCACAGAGAATGAATATTTCCATTCTCTAAGCGGAGTTCGACGAACTCATCCCTACTCGTCGAACTCAGTTCGACGAACTTATCAGAATTCGTCGATCCCAGTTCAAATTAACAGAAACCTTAATTATTCCAGAACATTTAATAAATCAAAAGAATTTGTTAAACCATTTAACCAATGGACAATTCCACCGAGGAAATTTCACCCCCTATGATATAAAAACTTACATGAATGTTCATATATTTCTAGTTTTAAATTTGTAAAGAATCAAGGACCCAAGGTTACCTAGGTCAAGAACTCCTAATTTTTATTTTTCAGGTGAAAGGATATCCTACCACAGAGGAACAGTGGTACCTGGATAGTGGATGCTCAAAGCACATGATAGGCAGCAAGGACAATTTAACAAATTACACGTCGAAGCTTGGTCCAAAGGTAATTTTTGGTGACTCCAACTGTGGCCAGACTGAAGGATATGGGAATGTAAAGATTGGAACTGTCACTTTCAAGAAAGTAGCCTATGTGAGTGGTTTAAAACATAACCTGATATCCATAAGCCAATTATGTGATGAAGGTTATCAGGTATCCTTTAACCATTTTCTTGCATTATATCTTCTCTAGAAAATAAAACTGTCTTAACTGGTCTTAGGCTAGGAAACATCTATGTAGTAAACTTTAAATCTGCTAGGTCAGATATTTGCTTATTCAATCAAATCAATAATAATGAATTATGGCATAAGAGATTAGAACATGTTAATCTTAAAAATATTGCTAAATTCTCTATGGACAACCTTGTTAGAGGATTGCCTTCTTGCCCCTACAAGAAGGAAAGCCTTTGCAGGGCTTATCAATTAGGCAAGCAAACAAAAAATAGCTTTAAATCTATGAATAAGAGTGATTCACCCAGGATTCTGTACCTGCTACATATGGATCTATTTGGACCCACTGCTGTACAGAGCTTGGGAGGGAAATCTTATACCTTAGTTATTTTAGATGACTTCTCTAGGTTCACTTGGGTGTTCTTCTTAAGAAACAAGTCAGGTAATTTTAAAGTTCTTACATACTTTCTTAAGAGAATAAAGATTGAGTACTCTACTCCAGTTGCATTGATCAGAAGTGATCATGTTACTAAGTTTGAATCTCTTCCTATACAAGAATTCTATGACATGGAAGGTATCAAGCATTGTTTCTCTGCTCCTAGAACTCCTCAACAAAATGGGGTAGCAGAAAGGAAAAATAGAACCCTCATTGAAGCTGCAGGTACATTACTTGCAGATGCTTACTTGCCCCTATCCTTTTGGGCAGAGGTTGTAAGCACAACAAATTATGTCCTGAATAGAAGTTTAATACATAAACTTAAGGGCAAGACTCTCTATGAACTACTCAAAGGGAAGCAACCTAAAATAGATTACTTTAAAATTTTTGGTTGTAGATGTTACATTCATAATAATAATAAGAAACATCTTTGAAAGTTCGAAGCCAAAGCTGAAGTGGGAATTTTTCTTGGATATTCCCAAGTCAACAAGGCATATAGGGTTTTAAATAAATCAACTTTAAAAATGAAAGAATTTGTACATATAACCTTTGATGAAGCTTGTACAATCCCGTATCTGGCCGAGTGGGATCCTCCCTAGGTAGAGGGCTCGGGATATGCTATGGCTGATGATTTGGTGCATCCCTGTTCGAGGATGTGCGCATCCTCGTGCGTGCTTATGGAGAATTTATATGTAAAGGCTTTATATTTAATATATTTAATAGTATAAGAGATATACATATTGATTATACATGAAGGGGGGCAACCCTAAAAAGGGATGGCTGGATCGAGTTTTTGAAAAAGAAGGAAAAAGGGAAATAGAAGAAGAGGGGGGCTGGGGTTCAGGAAAAAAAATAAAGAGAGAAGAAGAGGGGGGCTGGGGGTACAGCAAAAAAAGGAATGAGAGAAGAAGAGGGTGGCTAGCGTTAAGGAAAAAGAAAAAATAAAGTGAGAAGGAGAGGGGGCTCGAGGTACAGTAAAAAGAAAAACGAAAGAGAGAAGGAGAGGGGGCTCATGGTACAGGAAAAGGGAAAATAAATAGAGAAGGAGAGGGGGCTCAAGGTACAGGAAAAGGGAAAAAAGAGAGAAGGAGAGGGGACTCGTGTATAGAAGAAAGGAAGAAAAAAGAGAAATGGAAGAGGAGGAGGCATCGGGTTGCTTGGAGGAGAAAGCCAGCCGCCCCGCTCTCTTTTCCCGATCTCCCCAGGCTGGCTCTCATCTCTCCTAATCGGCGAAATCCGGAGGAGAAAGCCACTGCCCACTCTCCCGATCTCCCTCTCTTTCTCTCTCTCGGTGTCGCAGCAAGGAGGCGCTCTCCCTAGTCCTTTTCCTCTCCTGTCGCCGGCCATCAGGGGCAGGCCGAGCCTCTCTCCACAGCCATTTTTCTCACCCGTCGTCGGCCAACAGGGGCAGTCCGAGCCCTAGCTCCCCTTCCCCATCACCGCCTGCAGCAATGCCAAGCCTGGTTCTCCTTCACCGTCATAGCCGCCTGGAGCAAGGCCGGCCGGGATTTATTCTCCCGTCACCGCCCAGAGGTAGATCGGCAAGGAGCTCCTCTCCCGACACCGCTGTCAAAACATGCGTCAAGGGTAACGAAGTTCCTTCTTGGGCAGGTGAAGCCCTCAATTAACATATTTGTATGGAAGCCCCTCCCCACTAACGTGTGTGGGAAGGTTTCTCTCTGACAGGTCGATGTGTACATCCCCGTAATTATTTGCATTTAGTATCTGTAAGCATGAGTACGGATTTAGGCATGTTGTGTGAAGCACATCCGGACGTGTGAGCCGGATTGGTGATGTTCTGGGGTTCCCGGGGAAGGATCCGAGGAAGTTGCATATTATCCGTTTGCAGGAAATAAGCACCATAGCCCCGAAAAAGGGGTGAGCGTAATGTAATTTGTCTGCTTTTAGTCAACCAATGTTTAGCTTGCCTCCGCTTGTCGAGACGTCGGCATACAGTTGTTCCAATACCAAGCGGGGAATAGCGGGATTAAGCCCAAGTTTGTGTCTGCCCTAGAAGGCATAATTTGCTTATGTTACCGGCCTGCGTGCCGAAGTATGGAATTTATATTCCTGTAATTTATAATGCTCGCGATGCCTTGTGCAGGACCTAGAAGGCCTATATTACGTTGTTGGAGGCCTAAGTGAGGCTACGTAAAGAAGAATTGCGCGGTGAGATTGCGCCATTGGTAGGGCGGGTGAGGAACAGTTTGCATAGACCCAAGGAGACACATCTGGATAGGAGACAGTTGGTCTTAAGATCCTCCTTAGATGTTTTGGTCGGCAAAGAGAGCCCTCCGAAGGTGTCTTATCTCAGCCTTTGGCTGGGGAGGGGAAGAATTAGTTAGTCTTCCGGGTATGCGGTGGGACCTCCACGCTGAGACCTTGGGTCTGTCCCTTGTGTTCCTAGTCTTGTGCCTAGATCGTTCGCTTGAGGGTAATAGGTGCGCGGTCACCCCTCTTTTGGGACCCCGAACTCCACAGAGATCGAATTTCGATTTCAACATTTTGGTGTGGTGAGCCTGGAGAGTGACCAGCATAAAAGAACTCAGGCGAACGTCATGGCTATAGAAGAGGAACCAAGTGATGACCAGGGTCATGCCCTCACATTTTGTATGTAAGGTCTTCATACTTGGAGTCATCCCATCCTTTAGTTGTTATTGGAATCCCGTAGCATTTGGGGTAGGATTTGCACCAATTTGAAGTGCTTCTCTCCCTGATAGTAGGGGGTAAAATTGTATATTCAAATCCAAGTTTATTATAATGCATTCACTGATTCATTTTTATTTTGCGTATCTTAAAGCCGATGGGGAGTTTGGATACTTTGCAGAACCTCGAGTGTTGCTCGGCCTCGGGTAGACCCGCTGCCTGACTCCTACTAGCTGGCAGGTCCGTAGGCTCGCCTGGGGGTAAGGGATACCCCGAGGGCTGTTCGGCCCCGGGTAGACTCGCTGTCAGGCTCTCACTAGCTGGCACGGCTGTAGGCACACCTGGGGGGTAAGGGAGAGAGTTTGGAGTTTGAAAAGGGTTTGGATACTTTGCAGAACCCCAAGTGATGGTCGACCCCGGGAACACCCGCTGCCTGGCTCCTACTAGCTGGCAGGTACGTAGGCTCGCCTGGGGGTGGTATGGGATACCCCGACTGTTGCTCGGCCCTGGGTAGACTCGCTATCAGGCTCTCACTAGCTGGCAGGGCTTTAGGCACAACTGGGGGTAAGGGAGAGAGTTTGGAGTTTGGAAAGAGTTTCGATAATTTGTAGAACCCCGAGTGATGCTCTGCCCCGGGTAGACCCGCTACCTAGCTCCAACTAGCTGGCAGGTCTGTAGGCTCGCCTGGGGGTAAGGGATACCCCAAGTGCTTCTCAGCCCCGGGTAGACTCGCTGTCAGGCTCTTACTAGCTGGCAGTGCTGTAGGCACACCTTGGGGGTAAGAGAGAGAGTTTGGAGTTTGAAAGAGTTTGAATACTTTGTAGAACCACGACTGATGCTCGGCCCCGAGTAGACCCGGTGCCTGGCTCCTACTAGCTGGCAGGTCTGTACGCTCGCCTGGGAGATAAGGGATACCCCGAGTGATGCTCAGCCGCGGGTAGACTCGTTGTCAGGCTCTCACTAGCTGGCAGGGATGTAGGCACACCTGGGGGGTAAGGGAGAGAGTTTGGAGTTTGGACAGAGTTTGGATACTTTGCAAAACCTCGAGTGATGCTCGGCCCTGGGTGGACCCGCTGCCTGGGTCCTACTAGTTGGCAGGTCCGTAGGCTCTACTGGGGGATAAGGGATATCCCGAGTGCTGCTCAGCCCCGGGTAGACTCGCTATCAGGCTCTCATTGGCTGGCAGGGCTGTAGGCACACCTGGGGGGTAAGAGTGAGAGTTTGGAGTTTGGAAAGAGGATACTTTGTAGAACCCCGAGTGCTACTCGGCCCCGGGTAGATTCGCTGCCTGGCTCCAACTAGCTGGCAGGTTCGTAGGCTCGCCTGGGGGTAAGGGATACCCCGAGTGATGCTCGGCCCCCGGTAGACTCGTTGTCATGCTCTCACTAGCTGGCAGGGTTGTAGGCACATTTGGGTGGTAAGGGAGAGTGTTTGGAGTTTGGAAAGAGTTTGGATACGTTGCAGAACCCTGAGTGCTGCTCGGCCCCGGGTAGACTCGCTGTCAGGCTCTCATTAGCTGGGCAGGGCGATTGGCACGCTTGGGAAGAAAGGGTTAGCTCCGTGTGTACAAGAGAATACAAAAGGTATAGCTTTGATGTTTCACAATGTCATGAGGAATTATATACCGATTATAAAGAATATCATCGAAACTTTATCACTCATAATAATAATCACATCAATAATCCTATGTTGGGTAAAATTTTTGATATGAGTAAACATCATTTACGTGATCATGATGATGTTACTGGTACTGCTTCTTCTATGCTTTATCACAGTGCTATGCGTCTCAATCAAGCAATAGTTGATGTTATGATAAATCATCAATATGAAATTGCTAAAACATTTGCGGCATCATTAAAAGTTTCTACAATGAAAAACATATATTATATTAGTGTTAATGGGCCTTCTGCTAGCATATCAATAATAAGAATGCCATTTGCTCTTGATTCGTTTACATCTTTATCATTCATTACGATATACCGATGTGATTTTATGGGGTCACTCAAATGTGCACGATCAACACATTCGAATATAGATAATGTTACTCAATCAAAAGCACGTACTTTAAATAAAAATAGTGTTGCACATAATTTACGATGGTCTTACAATATACTTAGCTTAATCACTTAAGAAATGGAACGTGCTCAAGATCAAGCTGTGCTTTTTTCGATGGGAAATGGTTAAATCAAATCATAGTCAATTCATGTTTGCATCTTGCTGTTAATAGTGATCAGTTGACACAAGCCACAAAACAAAAACGATATTTTATTTACATCTATTATGGGATTAGGAGCAAGTCCCTTGGCAATTTGTGCAAGAATAGTTTTTTTCGTCATGCTACATTATGAAAATTGTTATATATGTTCAGAATACTAAATTTAGTTTTCTCAAACTTTTTTTCAGGTCGGCTCCCACTCGCCAGATACTTGGGGTTGGACATTTCTTTCCGAGTGTGGAACTCGCTAGAAAAGAGCGGAGATTGTGTACAACTTCGTATCCTGCCGAGTGGGATCCTCCCCAGGTAGAGGGCTCAGGATATGCTATGGGTAATGATTTGGTGCAGCCCCGTTCGAGGACGTGCGCGTACTCGTGCGTGCTTGTGGAGAATTTACATGTAAAGGCTTTATATTTATTATATTTAATAGTATAAGATATATACATATTGATTATATATAAAGGGGGCAACCCTAAAAAGGGATGGCTGGATCGGGTTTTTAAAAATGAAGGAAAAAGGGAAATAGAAGAAGAGGGGGCTGGGGTTCAGGAAAAAGAAAAAAGAAAGAGAGAAGAAGATGGGGGCTGGGGTTCAGGAAAAAGAAAAAAGAAAGAGAGAAGGACAGGGGCTCGGGGTACAGGAAAAATAAAAAAGAAAGAGAGAAGGACAGGGGGCTCGGGGTACAGGAAAAATAAAAAAGAAAGAGAGAAGGAGAGGGGGCTCGGGTACAGAAGAAAGGAAGAAAAAAGAGAAATGGAAGAGGAGGAGTCATCGGGTTACTTGGAGGAGAAAGCCAGCCACCCCCTAGCTTTTCTCGATCTCCCCTGGCTAGCTCTCCATCTCTCCTGATCAGCGAAATCTGGAGGAGGAAGCCGGTGCCCACTCTACCGATCTCCCTCTCTCTCTCGGCATTGCAGCAAGGAGGGTCTCTCCCTAGTTCTTTTCCTCTCCTGTCGCCGGCCAACAGGGGCAGCCCGAGCCTCTCTCCCCAGCCCTTTTCCTCTCTCGTCATCGGCCAACAAGGGCAGCCCGAGCCCTAGCTCCCCTTCCCCGTCGCCGCCTGCAGCAAGGCCGAGCCTAGTTCTCCTTCACCGTCGTAGCCGCCTGGAGCAAGGACGGCCGGGATTTATTGTCCCGTCACCGCCCAGAGGTAGATAGGTGAGGAGCTCCTCTCTCGACACCGCCGTCAAAACACGCGTCAAGGGTAACGAAGTTCCTTCTTAGGCAGGTGAAGCCCTCAATTAACATATTTGCATGGAAGCCCCTCCCCACTAACGGTTGGGGGTAGGGTGCGCTCTGACGGGTCGATGTGTACATCCCCACAATTAATTACATTTAGTATCCGGAAGAGTTAGTATGGATTTAGGCATGCTGTGTGAAGTCCATTCAGACGTGTGAGCCGGATTGGTGATGTTTTGGGGTTCCCTAAGAAGGCTTCGAGGAAGTTGCATATTATCCGGTTGCATGGAATAAGCACCAGAGCCCCAAAAAATGGGTGAGCGCAATGTAATTGGTTTGCTTTTAGTCAACCAATGTTTAGCTTGCCGACTCTTGTCGAGACGTCGGCGTACATTTGCTGCAATACCAAGCGGGGAATAGCGGGCTTAATCCCAAGTTTGTGCCGGCCCTGGAAGGCCTAATTTGCTTATGTTGCCGACCTGCGTGCCGAAGTATGGAATTTATATTCCTGTAATTTAGAATGCTCGTGATGCCTTGTGCAGGCCTTAGAAGGCTTATATTACGTTGTTGGCGGCCTAATTGAGGCTACGTAAAGAAGAATTGCACGGCGAGATTGCGCCATTGGTAGGGCGGGTGAGGAACATTTCTCATAGAGCCAAGAAGACACATCTGGATAGGAGAGAGTTGGTCTTTAGATCCTCCTTAGATTTTTCGGTCGGCCAAGAGAGCTCTCCGAAGGTGTCTTATCTCAACATTTGGCTGGTGAGGGGAAGAATTAGTTAGTCTTTCGGGTATTCGGTGGGACCTCCACGCTGAGACCTTGGGTCTATCCCTTATGTTCCTAGTCTTGTGCCTAGATCATTCGCTTGAGGGTAGTAGGTCCACGGTCACCCCTCTTTTGGGACCCCGAACTCCACAGAGATCGAATTTCGGTTTCAACAAAGCTAACATGTATTACAAGAAGAAGGATTCTTCTACTAGAGATTTATTGCATGTACCCCAATTGTGTGAGAAATTGGATGATTTAAACCTCACCAATGAGGCTACATCACATCCTTCTCCACATATTGAAGAAGACAGTGCAGATGATATTGCTGAAATGGTTGTTGAACCTCCAACAGCAAACATAATTCTATAAGAGGAATTAATTCCTAATGCTATTGCTGAATCAACTCCTCCTACTAATCTTGTCACACTTAGAGATCATCCTATATCTCAAGTGATTGGAGACATATCAGTCAATGTGCAAACAAGACATCAACTCAACCAAGACTTGATGTATGCTTACTTCATATCTCAACTTGAGGCTCAATCCATAAAAGATGCAGAGCAAGAACCACACTAGATTGTTGCAATGCAAGAGGAGCTTAATCAGTTTGAGAGATGAAGAGTTTGGAATTTAGTTCCAAGAAAAAAGACTACTCAGTCATTGGAACTAAATGGATTTTTAGAAAGAAATTGGATGCACAAGGAGCTATCATCAGAAATAAAGCAAGGCTGGTAGCACAAGGATATATACAGGAAGAAGGAATTGATTTTGATCAGACCTTTGCACCTATTGCAAGACTAGAAGCTATCAGAATATTTCTTGTTTATGCAGTCTACAAGAAGTTCAATGTCTACCAGATGGATGTCAAGAGTGCATTCTTAAATGGTGAACTCAAAGAGGAAGTATATGTGGAACAACCACCAGGTTTTATCTCTCTAACTCATCCCTCTTATGTTTTCATATTGCATAAAGCTCTCTATTATTTAAAGCAAGCTCCAAGAGCTTGGTTTGAGACCCTAGCTAGCTTTCTTTTAAATCATAAGTTCACTATGAGCATTGTAGATAGAACTTTATTTACTAGACATCATAAAGATTAAATATTGTTAGTACAAATATATGTAGATGACATTATTTTTGGCTCTACTGATTCCAAACTATGCAAAAGGTTTTCTGACCTGATGCATTACAAGTTTGAAATGAGTATCATGGGTGAGCTTTCTTACTTCCTTGGTCTCCAAGTGAAGCAATCCCCTGATGACATTTTCATATCCCAATCTAAATATACTAAGGAGCTAGTTGAAAGAATTGGGATGTCTGATGCCTCAGCAATGAAAACACTCATAGCTTCCAATGTTGTGATTGATTCTAATGAACATGGCAAGCCAGTTGATCAGAAAATATATAGGGCTATTGTTGGATCCTTGTTGTATCTCACAGCTAGTAGGTCAGATATTATGTTTGTCACATGTCTTTGTGCTAGGTTCCAGGTGAACCCTAAAGAATCTCACCTTATTTTCCTTAAAAGAATTTTGAGATATATAAAGGGTTGTCCTAATCTAGGACTTTGGTATCCCACAGAGTCCGAATTTGACTTAACTGGATTTTCAGATTCTGACTATGCTGGATGCAGAGTGGATAGAAAAAGCACTTCAGGAACATGCCAATTCCTTGGAGATAGGCTTGTGTCCTGGTTTTGTAAGAAGCAGACATCTGTGTCAACTTCAAGTGTAGAAGTTGAATACATTGCAGCTGGCAGTTGTTGTTAAAAAATATTGTGGATTCAAAACCAACTACTGGATTATGGTCTCAACTTAAATAATTCAACTATACTTTGTGACAATACCAGTGCAATTTTTATTGCACAAAATCCAGTACTGCATAGTAGAACTAAGCATATAGAGATAAGACATCATTTCATTAGAGATTGTGTGGACAAAAAGAAAATTAATCTTATCTTTATCTCTACTGATTTGTAAAGAGCAGATATCTTCGATAAACCTTTAGATGAGAAGAAACATCTGTTCTTTCTGAATCAGCTATGTATGATTAATGGAGATGTTTAATTTGATTTTGGTCCAAGGTCTGATTGTCTCTGAGATATCTGCAAAGAGAAAATACCAAACTAACAATTCATCAAGGCAAGTATACCTATCGAAATGCAGCTAGGGGACACAAGTGTCGTATTGAAATCCGGGAACAGTTGAGTAAGCTTACTCACACGAAATCTATTATTTTATCGACGACAAAATAAGGTTTGGCTAAATGTACTAAAAGAAGAGAACTACTTGTATGAAAAGATAAAGAGAGCTAAAAGAGCGATTAACTTAAGCTTAGTAACGATGAAGGGAAAATGCACTCGATCAGAAATCACCTCGGCAAGAGTGGTTAGAAAAATACGATAAATAAACCTAAGCTAATTAGGGTAAAGGTCCTTGACCGTGGAGGTTCCATGAATATTGACACGCTTCTCTCGAAGGCCGTGCCTAACTGAGTTTAGGAAGGTCCGACCGACTTTCGCCTAAATCGAAGGCCTAAAACTCGCTTTACGCGGTGAACCCCTCTAATGGATTTTACTCCAATCCGGGAGATTTGAACGTCTGCCTCTCTCGAGGGGTGCGAACAACTCCCTTTACTCTTGAGTGCTCATTTCAAACTTTCGGCCTCTCGGCTAGCCCAGAATGAAAGCAAAGGTGGAGAGTATATATCGATAATATACCTCCAACCCGTGATAAATCAAGAGTAATTCAAAGCTAAACCCTAAAAAGAAAAGGTAAGATTCAAAGCATCATAACCTAATCACTCGAACCTCGGATCAATTAGATCGAGTACATGGAGGATTAGTTAATCATGGTGAGGTGGAAGAGGGTGATGAGTAGAAGAAAAATACTGAAAACAAAGCAGGAACGAAAAAGAAAACAACACTTTTTATTAAGAGAAACAGTGATCTTACAGCTTGAAAACCAGAGATTACAAGAACATGAAAAGGAAACTACACTATCATTAGCATCATACTACAGAAAGAAGCTAGGAGCTAATACAGGAAAAGCATAAAGCTAGAGCTACGAACTAGAAATGAAAATACATGCTTAAAAGTTCAGAAAAACAAAGGACAGAACCTCCCCTCTCAAATCGAAAGTTGTCCAAAAACCCCTGGAGTTGGGCTCTATTTATAGAATTTTTCGGGTCGGGTCACGCCCCCCTGTCACGCCCTGGTCGGGCGTGACCCTGGGGCGTGACACATTCGGCGCGACTTTTTCGGGCAGGAATTGAATTCTGACGGGGTTGTTGCGGTACACGCCCACCGGTCACGCCCTGGTAGGGCGTGACCCTGGGGCATGTTCTTTGCGGCGTGACTTTGGGAGCTGAAATTGAATGCTGGAGGTGACGGGCGGAATTGCTGAAGTACACGCCCATATGTCACGCCCGAGTCAGGCGTGACCCTGTGGCGTGACACTTTCGGTGCGACGGTGGAGCGGGAAAAACGAGCGCGCTGCGGCGATTCCTCGGAACCTGGGGACACGCCTATAGTACACGCCCGTGTCGGGTGTGTCACGGGCGTGACCGAGGGCGTGTACACAAAGTTTCCACGGAATGCAGTTTCGGACCAATTGCTTCATTCCTCTGGGTACACGCCCTAGGTACACGCCCTGGTAGGGCGTGACCTTGGGGCGTGTCACAGCAAACTTCGGCTGAAAGCCGTGAAAACCTGCAAAAAGCAGAAAAAATGCATTAGCGACAAAAATATATACAAAGGGGAATCAAAACAAGTACTTTACAAGACATGATTGGCTTTAAAACCCCGAAAATATCCTAATAAAATTGACTGCAAACGTATTATCAAATTCCCCCAAGCTTAAGTTTTGCTTGTCCCCAAGCAAAGATATAAAGACAAGCTAATCATAAAAAGTGACTAATTCAAAAGGTTTTAATCATACTCACACAAGTACTATGCGAAATTCTAGGTAGGGAGAATGTAAAACGTAAATCTAAAACAATTATTTAGGTATGGTTTAACTTTTATAAACTTTACTTAATAAAAATAAATCATCCAGAATTTTGATGAAATTCTTTAAATAGATTTAAGTAAGGCAATGAAAATGAAAAGAACGTATTGAGTTATTACTACATCCAAGCAACGCATTATAATTATATCAATTAAATAACAAAAATCTAAGTTTAAATCCAAAACTAAAACTGATTTACTTTTCTTCTTTTCTTAGTTGTTAAATAAAATTTAAAAAAAGGGGCGTGAATCAAAAGGACTTAATAGGACCGAAACGTTTGGTTTAGGAATATGAATAGGAGTGGAATTCAAATATAAACATGGAGGCTTAAAAATCACACTAAACCAAAACAACGAGTTTAAAAAAAAAAAAAAATTTATTTTAAACAAAATATGTATAAATAAATTTATTTTTTTCTCTTTATGATTATTTATCTCATTTTTTTTTCTCATTTTTTTTTATTATTTTCATTCATTTTTGTTTTTTTTTTTCTTTTCAATTTATTGCTTTTGAGTACACCTTTTTCAACAATATTTTCACAGATAAGACAAAATTTCCTATCAAACAAAATTAGCGTGATTAGATAGGTAGGAATTTGGGCTTTGGTGAAAATGAAAATGTGTGTGGAGTTTATCAAATGAATTTGGAAAAATGGCTCAAAAGCGGCTAACTAGTGGTAAAAGAGTTTAGGTTGGCAAGAAAGCTCAAACGTAAACAAAAATGGCCTAAATCATTTTCACGCATTTTTTTTAAATTTATTTAAAACATAGAGTCGATAAATTTCAAAAAGCAAGTTCGAGATAATAAAAGAAGATTGATGAAATTATCTTGAAAATAAAAATAATATGTCACTTGGATCGTTCATATCTACTACGTAATTCAAAATATGTTCTTACAAAAATCATCTAAAGACGAAAAGGAAAATAGTGGATGATAAATTTTTAGAGAAAGTAAAGAAAATAAAGAACGGAAAACCATAATAGAAATGCACGGTTTAGAGAAATATTTTACCTTAACATGCTACCGTGAATTAGAAACACAGCATGACCAACATTTTACTTGTGAAATATGATTAAAAAGAATGATTAGAAAAATTATAATTAACTACGTTGTTTATAAAGAAGTTTGAGAAAAACAAAACATAAACATGGGGTACTTATTGAAATACCAAAATGCAGCTATATAGATATAATAATTTTTGTGAAAAATTGTTTTTGAAATTTTGGATTTTTTTTTGGGATATTTACAAAACAAAAAGAAAACAAAAAGAAGGAGGAAGTCCTCCCCCCCAAGCTTAAAATCTACATTGTCCCCAATGGAGAAGGAGGTCGGAGAACGAGAGAAAAGTAAAGTACAGAAATAAATGACAGAATTGAAAAGCAGGTACTTCCCCGGTTTTATTTTGCAGGGCAAGTTGAGTGATGCCGCTCCTCCATGCCTGTGCTGTGGATATTCATGAAACGTCGTCCGGCGGACGTTGGCATGGAAGCAGAACCGTTGGAGAAGGCGATCGCAGAAGTTTCAGCTTGCCGGAGCCAGTCGGGGCAAAAAGTGTAAAAGAAAGAAAACAGAAAAAGATAACTTGGGTTGCCTCCCAAGAGCGCCCTTTGTTTAAAGCATCGTTTGAGCTCGACGCATCAAAATAAGATTGTCCCAAATATTGTTTTAAAAATAAAGTTCGAATAAATGTCAAAGTTTATGAGTAAAATAATGTTCAGATTAATCAAATGTCAGGATCGGAAAGATAGAGTTAACAGGGTTGAGACTGACATCATTACAGAAATACAGTTTAAGACGCTGACCATTCACTTTGAAAGTACCCTTATTAGGGTGGGAAATTAAAACAGTACCATAAGAAAAGACTTCTAAAACAGTAAAAGGCCCAGACCAACGTGATTTTAATTTACCTGGGAATAAACGTAAACGAGAGTTATAAAGAAGCACTTGGTCGCCTGGCTTAAAGATTTTTGGGTGCCTAAGATGTCGATCGTGTAAACGCTTCGTCCGCTCTTTATAAAGTCTGTTATTTTCATACGCGTAAGAGCGCCACTCGTCGAGTTCGTTAAGTTGAAATTTTCGAAAATCGCCGACAGAGTGGGGATCGAAGTTTAAAAATCGTAAGGCCCAAAAGGCGCGGTGCTCTAACTCTACGGGTAAATGACACGATTTTCCATAAACCAACCGATATGGCGTACAGCCGAGGGCGGTTTTGTACGCTGTTCGGTAGGCCCATAGAGCATCGTCTAATTTGGCGGACCAGTCTTTTCTAGATGTTGAAACAGTCTTTTCTAAAATTCTTTTTATTTCTCTATTCACTACTTCGACTTGTCCGTTAGTTTGGGGGTGGTAGGCAGTGGAAAGCTTATGAGTAACGCCATATTTAGTTAGGATTTTTGAAAATTGTGCGTTACAGAAATGGGAACCCCTATCACTAACGATAGCGTGCGGCGTACCGAATCGAGAAAATAATTTTTTGAGGAAATTAACTACGACTCGGGCGTCATTCGTAGGAAGAGCTTGGGCTTCGGCCCAACGTGAAACATAATCAACGGCAACTAAAATATACTTATTCCCGAAGCTAGAAGGAAAAGGGCCGACAAAATCAATCCCCCAGAGGTCGAAAACTTCGCACTCTAGGAAATAATTTTGTGGCATTTCATTTTTATTCGAAATATTCCCCGACCGTTGGCAACTATCACACCTACTCACAAAGGCATGCGCGTCTTTAAACAGGCTGGGCCAGTAAAAACCCGCGCTTAACACTTTGTGAGCGGTGCGAGCAGCTTGATAGTGCCCACCTGTCGGTCCTTCATGCAAATGTTTAATAATATCTAATCCTTCATCAAAGGAAACACACCTCCTGATCACTTGGTCTGCACAGACTTTAAAAAGATGCGGGTCCTCCCAAAAGTAGTTCTTCAATTCAGAAAAGAATTTCTTCTTTTGCTGAGATGAGAACTCTTTTGGGAGCACACGAGCCACTAGATAGTTGGCGATGCGGGCAAACCAAGGAGAAGTAGATGTGTTAATTATGAACAGCTTCTCATCAGGAAAATAGTAATGAAAAGAATTTTCGTCTAATTGCTCGATAAACGGGTTGTCTAGGCGCGAAAGGTGGTCGGCAGCCAAGTTCTCGGCACCGCGCTTATCACGGATCTCTAAGTCAAACTCCTGGAGGAGTAAGACCCAGCGAATCAAGCGAGGCTTGGCATCCGTTTTAGAGAGAAGATATTTGAGGGCCGAGTGGTCCGTAAAAACAATAATTTTCGAAAGAGTAATATAAGGGCGAAATTTGTCAAATGCGAATACTACAGCTAAGAGCTCCTTCTCGGTTGTGGTGTAATTTTCCTGTGCAGATGTGAGAGTTTTACTAGCGTAATAAATGGGGTGGAAGTTTTTGGAAATACGTTGACCTAGTACGGCTCCCACCGCAAAACTACTTGCATCACACATTATTTCAAATGGAAGATCCCACACCGGAGCTATCATGATTGGCGCATTAACTAATTTTTCTTTTATTAAATTGAAGGCAGCTAGACAGAGGTCATCAAAGATGAATGGGGCGTCTTTTTCTAAGAGATGGGTAAGGGGCTTGGTGATTTTGGAAAAGTCCTTTATGAAGCGGCGGTAGAAACCCGCATGACCCAGGAAACTTCTTATGGCTTTTATGTTCGTAGGTGGCGGCAGTTTCTCGATAACTTCTATTTTCGCAACGTCTACTTCAATACCCCTTTCAGAAATTTTATGTCCCAAAACTAACCCTTCCCTTACCATAAAATGACATTTTTCCCAATTTAAGGCGAGGTTAGTTTCTTCGCATCGCTCTAAGACTTTTTCAAGGTTCTCTAAGCAACTATCGAAGGAATTCCCGAAGACGGAGAAATCATCCATGAAGACTTCCATAATGCTTTCTACGTATTTGTCAAAGATGGCGAGCATACATCGTTGGAATGTAGCCGGCGCATTGCACAATCCAAACGGCATTCTTCGGTAGGCGAAGGTGCCGAAGGGACAAGTAAACGTAGTTTCTCTCCTGGTCCTCGGGGGAGATGGGGATTTGAAGATACCCCGAGAGGCCATCGAGAAAACAATAAAAGCTATGTCCGGAAAGTCGTTCTAAAATTTTGATCAATGAACGGCAAGGGGAAGTGATCCTTGCGGGTGGCGTCATTCAACTTACGGTAATCTATACACATTCGCCATCCGGTCACCGTCCGAGTCGGGATTAATTCATTATTTTCATTACTTACGACCGTTATCCCTCCCTTCTTTGGTACTACCTGTACTGGGCTAACCCACTTACTGTCGGATATAGGATAGATAATTCCTGCGTCTAACAATTTCATAACCTCGCCCTTAACTACGTCTTTCATGTTTGGGTTTATACGGCGCTGAGGTTGTATAGAGTTACGAGAATTATCTTCCATTAAGATTTTATGAGTGCAGAAAGATGGGCTTATGCCCTTGATATCAGATATCTGCCAAGCAATAGCTTGGCGATGCTTTTGTAAAATTGAAAGAAGTTTATTTTTTTGTGCATCCGTGAGGTAGGCCGAAATTATGACAGGCAGCTTAGAGTCCTTTTCTAAGAAAGCGTATTGAAGGTGCTCTGGTAGTTCTTTCAGTTCCAAGGTAGGGGGTCATCATACGAGGTTTTGGAAATTTGTTCTTTTTCAAAAACTATGTCCTCGTACACTTTTTTATATGTAAAATTAAAAGGGGTGTTGCTAGCGGCCATGGAGGCTTCGTGCAGCGATTCAGTTGGAAAAGTAGAAGAGGAACAGAAATCAAAAAATTCTTTTTCAAAATCAGAGGGGCGAGTGGAGGATTCTTCACTTAGGTGTAGAGATTCAGTTGGAAGAGTAGGAGAGGAACAAAAATTGGAAAATTCTTTGTCAAAGGCAGAGGTGGGAGAGAAGGATTCTTCACTTATGGTATCCATGAAAAAATAGGAGTCATCATTAGCTAGCGTGTTCTTCATCGAGGGGGTGATAGAGAAAGTTACCTCATCGTCGCCCACTCGAAGGAAGAGCTTACCATTGCTTACATCAATGATAGCTCGGGAGGTGGCAAGGAAGGGTCGGCCAAGGATCAGGGGAACCTCGACGTCTTCTTCGATATCTAAAATGACAAAGTCCACTGGGAAGATGAACTTGTCAACTTTGACTAGGACGTCCTCCACTATTCCTAACGGGTATTTGACTGACCTGTCGGCTAGCTAGATACTCATTCGTGTGGGGTTGAGACTACCAATTCCTAACTTTTTAAACAACGAGAGGGGCATAAGATTAATACTCGCACCTAAGTCGGCTAAAGCATGTTTGACAAAGAGATCACCAAAGACACACGGGATAGAGAGACTACCCGGGTCACTGATTTTTTTCGGTAATCTATTTGTCAAAACCGCCGAGCACGCGGCATTTAACGTGACATGAGAAAGGTTCTCTAACTTCTTCTTGTTAGTTAGGAGGTCCTTAAGGTATTTTGCGTACTTCGGCATCTGGGATATGGCTTCGTGGAAAGGCAGATTTACGTGGATTTGTTTAAACATTTCCAAAAAAACGGGTGTATTGATCATCCTGTCGTTGTTTATTAAGTTCGGAAGGGTATGGCGGGGATGGATTATTTTTAAAGGTGGGTGGTGGAGTGAATTCTTTTTCTACGATAGGGGTGATAATTTCTTCGGCAGAGGATGGAATTTTTAAAAGGGGAACGGAGCTTTGATTTTCAAAAACGGGAGCGGAGCTTTGATTTTTAAAAACGGGAGCGGAGCTTGCCTCGGGTTCTTCACTTACCATACCAGGAACTTTCTTCCCACTCCGAAGAGTTATAGCTTTCGCTTGCTCTCTCGGGTTGGGCTCGGTATTGGAAGGAAGAGACCCTACGGGTCGCTCAGAAATCATTTTAGCGAGCTGTCCTACCTGATTTTCTAAGTTTTTAACACTTCCGGTTAAGGTCCTAATCGTAGCGTCATTAGCATTCATGTATTTTGAAAACACTTCCTCCAAATTTGGAGGTTTTGGAAAACTTTGAGGAGGAGGTGGTGGTGGAGCAGAAAAATCACTTTGCGGTGGCGGGCGCACAGCATTCGATGGATTGCTCCACGAAAAATTCGGATGATTTCTTAACGCAGGATTATAACTATTCGGAAAATTAAAACCAGGAGGATGATAATTCGCAGCAGAAAAATTATTAAAAGCAGTTCTAGGCATATTATTTACATAATCCAAATGTTCAGCGGGAGGAGTTGCAGATTCCCATACCTGAGGGGCGGAGGCAGCAGTCATCTCCGTAATTTTTTTGCTTAATATTTCAACTTGCAGTGCGAGTTGTGAGACGTTGTCCACTTCAAAGAGACCTGCAGGTTTGTTTGGGCGGGACCTAGGCACATTCCACTGGTAAGTGTTCATGGCCATGTCTTCAAACAGCTCAAGAGCTGCTTCCGGGGTCTTATGGTTTAAAGTACCGCCAGAAGCTGCGTCTATCATTTGCTTCGTGCTTTGATTTAGCCCATTATAAAACGTCTGCACCTGCAACCATACAGGCAGAGCGTGATGTGGGCATCGTCTTAATAATTCTTTAAATCTTTCCCAGGTTTCGTAAAGGGTCTCAGAGTCTATTCTGTCCAAAGGCAGAAATGTCATTCCTAAGTTTAGCAGTTTTAGCAGGCGGAAAATACTTGGCCAAAAATTTTTCAGTTAATTGCGTCCAAGTAGTTATGCTATTTTTAGGAAGGGTGTTCAGCCACTGCTTAGCCTTAATTCTAAGAGAGAAAGGAAATAATCTTAGCCTAATAGCATCATTTGTGACACCATTTATCTTGAAGGTGTCACAAATCTCAAGAAAGCTGGCTATGTGTGCGTTCGGGTCTTCATCTTGAAGCCCGTCAAATTGCACATACTGCTGCACCATTTGAATTATGCTAGGCTTCAGTTCAAAATTATTATTATTTATTGCAGGGCGAACTATACTCGTTTCTGTACCCTCGAGATTTGGTCGTGCATAATAGGACATAGGCCTTTGCACGACTTCCTCCACGTTGGGTTCTGCCATTCTTAAGGTAGAAAATGACTCGGAATCCTCAACCGGCACTTGGGTAGTAGGGCCTTGAAATCGCGATCTTCTCCGAAGAGTACGCTCAATTTCGTGGTCCAGGTCCAAAGTAACCGACGGACTACCGCGGGTCATACACTAGAAGAAAAGAGGAGAAGCAAGACTAAAAAGTAAAAGAGCTAATGAAGTTGGAAAAACAAATTTTTTGAAATAGATTTTTTTATATTTTAACTCCCGAACTTCCCAAGGGCTACCCGGTGAAGGGTTCGCAAGGTACTAGACAAGATAGTGGCATTTAGAGCCACTTTGCCCTTTTCGAGAGAGTTAGGTGGTGTAGAAAATTTTGTGATGTGGGTTTCTATTACGAATGCGGTAATTAAAATCCAGCCACTTATCTCTGTGCGAGTAGGCGGAAATGAAAAGCTATACTCACGCACTCGTCAGAAAATTAAAACACACCCACTCTACAGAATGTAAACACACTCTACTGAAATAAAGCCTGCTAATGAACTCAAGTGAGTAGGCGGAAAGTAAAATACGCACACTTGCTTGAAATAAATCCAGCCATTTAACTCAAGTGAGTAGGCGGAAAAAATAAAATACGTACACTCTACTGAAATAAATCCAGCCAATTAACTCAAGTGAGTAGGCGGAAAAATTAAAAATACACACACTTAACAAAATCCAGCCATTTAACTCAAGTGAGTAGGCGGAAAAAATTATAAGAAGGAGGCTGAGAAAGAGAAGTGATAAAATTAATATATTCGCGTTTTCAATTTATCAACAAGCGTTGCTTCCCCGGCAACGGCGCCAAAAACTTGATTGTCTCTGAGATATCTGCAAAGAGAAAATACCAAACTAACAATTCATCAAGGCAAGTATACCTATCGAAATGCAGCTAGGGGACACAAGTGTCGTATTGAAATCCGGGAACAGTTGAGTAAGCTTACTCACACGAAATCTATTATTTTATCGACGGCAAAATAAGGTTTGGCTAAATGTACTAAAAGAAGAGAACTACTTATATGAAAAGATAAAGAGAGCTAAAAGAGCGATTAACTTAAGCTTAGTAACGATGAAGGGAAAATGCACTCGATCAGAAATCACCTCGGCAAGAGTGGTTAGAAAAATACGATAAATAAACCTAAGCTAATTAGGGTAAAGGTCCTTGACCGTGGAGGTTCCATGAATATTGACACGCTTCTCTCGAAGGCCGTGCCTAACTGAGTTTAGGAAGGTCCGGCCGACTTTCGCCTAAATCGGAGGCCTAAAACTCGCTTTACGCGGTGAACCCCTCTAATGGATTTTACTCCAATCCGGGAGATTTGAACGTCTGCCTCTCTCGAGGGGTGCGAACAACTCCCTTTACTCTTGAGTGCTCATTTCAAACTTTCGGCCTCTCGGCTAGCCCAGAATGAAAGCAAAGGTGGAGAGTATATATCGATAATATACCTCCAACCCGTGATAAATCAAGAGTAATTCAAAGCTAAACCCTAAAAAGAAAAGGTAAGATTCAAAGCATCATAACCTAATCACTCGAACCTCGGATCAATTAGATCGAGTACATGGAGGATTAGTTAATCATGGTGAGGTGGAAGAGGGAGATGAGTAGAAGAAAAATACTGAAAACAGAGCAGGAACGAAAAAGAAAACAACACTTTTTATTAAGAGAAACAGTGATCTTACAGCTTGAAAACCAGAGATTACAAGAACATGAAAAGGAAACTACACTATCATTAGCAGCATACTACAGAAAGAAGCTAGGAGCTAATACAGGAAAAGCATAAAGCTAGAGCTACGAACTAGAAATGAAAATACATGCTTAAAAGTTCAGAAAAACAAAGGACAGAACCTCCCCTCTCAAAGCGAAAGTTGTCCTAAAACCCCTGGAGTTGGGCTCTATTTATAGAATTTTTCGGGTCGGGTCACGCCCCCCTGTCACGCCCTGGTCGGGCGTGACCCTGGGGCGTGACACATTCGGCGCGACTTTTTCGGGCAGGAATTGAATTCTGACGGGGTTGTTGCGGTACATGCCCACCGGTCACGCCCTGGTAGGGCGTGACCCTGGGGCGTGTTCTTTGCGGCGTGACTTTGGGAGCTGAAATTGAATGCTGGAGGTGACGGGCGGAATTGCTGAAGTACACGCCCATATGTCACGCCCGGGTCAGGCGTGACCCTGGGGCGTGACACTTTCGGTGCGACGGTGGAGCGAGAAAAACGAGCGCGCTGCGGCGATTCCTCGGAACCTGGGGACACGCCTATAGTACACGCCCGTGTCGGGTGTATCACGGGCGTGACCGAGGGCGTGTACACAAAGTTTCCACGGAATGCAGTTTCGGACCAATTGCTTCATTCCTCTGGGTACACGCCCTAGGTACACGCCCTGGTAGGGCGTGACCTTGGGGCGTGTCACAGCAAACTTCGGCTGAAAGCCGTGAAAACCTGCAAAAAGCAGAAAATATGCATTAGCGACAAAAATATATACAAAGGGGAATCAAAACAAGTACTTTACAAGACATGATTGGCTTTAAAACCCCGAAAATATCCTAATAAAATTGACTGCAAACGTATTATCAAGGTCGAAGAATTGATCACATTTCGTTGAACGGAGATCGATGATCTGAGAACTGTTCTTGAGAAATTTCATTGACCTGAGATCGACGAACTCTCTGTGTGAAGTTATTTCGTCGAGCAGAGATCGACGTTATTGCTTTAGAAAAATTTCCGTCGACCTGAGAACGACGAAAAGTTTTCCCTCTTCCAATTGAGATCGACGATATCATTTCTTCATAAAATTTTTTCGTCGACCTGAGAAAGAAGATTTTTTTTTTTCGTAGGACAGAGCCCGACGCTTCATATTCTGAAAACCTTATATCTAGGTTTTCGCCGTGCTCTATCTCACGCTTTTTGTTCTATTGCTCTTGATCTCTCTTTTGTTTTTGCAGGAAAATAAATGGTGATTCTGGCGCTCTCCCTCTCTAGCATGAAATATGACACTGGTTTTGACATTGACTTTGATTCCTTCAACCACACAGATCAGATTTTCATAGACATCCTACAGCTGTGTGAAGAACAGAAACTGAAGAAATTCATGACTACAAGGATCAAGTTGCCAGCGACTGAAATCAGATAATGGGTTTATACTTCAACCTCTCTAGATGCAGAAATGATGACCGGCACCATCGGCGGTAATCAGGTTACTCTAACTCCTGAAGTTTTAACTATGATTTTTTGATTTGGCTAATGGAGAAGAAGACATTGAAATAGATGATTCTGAATATGAAAATATGTTGACTAGAATGGATCACTCTGAAGGAAACCCCAATAAACTACTGAAAAAAATTTATTTGTTCAGTATAAGTTTCTGGCTGATATTTTTGGCAAGGTTTTGCTGGGCAAACATACAGCCCTTGATTATATAACCAGGCACCAGTTTCTGGTGATGTGTGCTCTGGTAGATACGAAAGCAGTCAACTGGAGAAAGATATTATTTGAGTTGATTAAGAAGAAAAATACTAAGAAAGAGGTGTATTTTTGGAGGATTTTAGGAATTTTCCTCCATGCCAAGGCACCAAAATTATTAGTCTCCCAGCCAATATTCATAAATGCCTCAAAGAGGATAACCTCTACTTAATTTGGCAGATGGGAAAGGTCCATCCCTAAACCATCCAAGGCCTCTTCCTCTAGGACTTCTGAGGATACAAGGACAGTGATAGCCTCTCCACCACCTCCATAAGAAGCTCTTCCTTCCACCAGTATTCCTTCACATCCTCCTCCTCAACAACAACCATCTTCACCTCTTCCACAACCATCACCTCCACATTCTACAACCATCATCCATGAGGACATTCCATCTCCTCCTTTAACTCATGTATCTGATATTCCATCCACCTCCTCACAACCAAACTTCAATCTTCTGTCTCCTCCTCAACCATCTCCACAACATTCACCAGTTCCATCTCCAGTTCAGGAGACCACCTCAACACCCAAAACCACAGTCCCTACCTCCACTACTGAAATCCCATTCAAGCCTACCTCCACATTTCTAGAATACACACATACAGATTTCTCTCATGCCTTCTCTGTGTGTTCCAACTGTGGAAATCACACCCCTTACACCACCTCTTCTCCTGAACCTCTCTACTTAAATTTCTCTGACATTGCCCATGATCTTCTAGCATTTATTTCTCCAACTCTGGAGCAACTAATAGCAAAATATATTACTCCTCTCTCTACTTCCATCATTTTTCTCTCTACCAGAATTGCTGCTCTCTCTTCTGTTCCTTCTTCTGGATGACTGGCTTCAGGACCCTCTGAAACCAGCCAGGGGGAGATGTTCTAAGAAGAAGTTCCAGTTCCTCCTTTTATAGTAGCATCGACAGCAGATTTTGAAATGTTTGATGATTTAGTAGAGGCAGATATTCCAGCTGAAATAATAGATAGAGTTGATGATTCTGACACTAACATGGTTGATACAGTTGCTGAAATAACCATTGTTGGTGATTTCATTATAAATCCCACAGTTGATTTAGATTCTTTACTGAATTCTTTTAATTCTGCTTACAGAAATATTTTACCCAGTTTTGATGTACAGTACTCTAAAGCTATTGTAGTTTATACTGCTCCAATAAATCCTGAAGTTGTGGATCAACTAAAGGCAAGTTTTGCAGTTCTTGAGATTACAGAAAGTTTTGCTGTTAGTGAGCCAGCTTTTGAGCATAAGGCCTTCTCTCCACCAACTTTTGGCTGGTGTGAATCTCTAATGCCAAATTTGGATGATATTTTGTTTGCAGATATGGAAGAAGTAGAAAATGTTCATATTGCTACAGATAATTCTACAGAGCCAACATGCCATGCACAGTCATAGATTCCTAGAATCTCAGGTGATTTGCTAAAGTAGTTGGATGCTATTTATGATAATCCAGAACATTCTTCTGATTATAATGAGTCAGATGACTCTAAAAATGCCAGTTCAAAGAAAAGAAAGGCAAAGAAGAAGGTTGCTCATGCCAAGGTTATTCCTAAGCCAAATCCATCGGCTTATGTTCCATGCTATATACTGCATAATATAACACTCACTCCAGACACCCCAAACTAGATGACATATTCCAAGAATGAGCTTAAAGCAGGGAAGAAGAGCAGGAGATACTCTCTTGAAAGTCCACCTAGTGTCAGCTATGTGCACCTATGGGGGGGGGGGGGAATAGGTGACGTGTGGTTCTTTTGCGGAATTTACGGATGTACCTGCACAATAAAAACAACAAGCACAACACACAGAATACACAGCAAATTTATAGTGGTTCCCCGACTTGGGTACATCCACTTTCCCCCTTCGACCTATCTCCCCAACAAGGGATGACTCGGTCACTTCTCCAACGGGATTGAAATCCAATCCCTTCACTAACGGAAGGAGCCCTTCCACACGTGAGAGTCAACACTCCCCACAAAACGGGTTGCACCCAACCCTTACAACACGGAACAAAAGTTCCTTTACAACGAAATTAAATGTAGAGTGTACACATGATACAAACTTCTTTTGGAGACTACGGTGTTCCTCTTTGTCCGACGACGTGTTCTTGAAGTCGATGAAGAGTCTACAACCTTGGTCTCTCTTGGAGAGGATCTTCCGGAACCGGCGGCGGCAATCCGAGCGGCGGCTTGGTTCGGAGTCGGCGGCAAAGAAGGTGCGCTGCTGCAGTGCTTTGAGATCCAAACTTCTTTGCGAAGCAAACAAGGTCTACCAACGGTCACTCTAGGATCGGTCGTCTCGATCGATTCGGATGGGGAGTTTTTTTCCCGGTCAACGAATCGAGAGACAAGAGATCTCTGGATAGACACGTGAGACGCAAGCTTTGCTAAGCTTCTGTCGCCGGAGATCGGGAAGAGGAACGATCAGCAGCGGCGACGTATTTGCCCGAGCGCGACGGCGGAGGCGGAGAAGAGTCGCGGAATTAGGGTTACGAGGTGGCTCAGTTTCTTTTTCGTTCTTCGTCACTTTACTGTTCAAAAATACTGGAATATATATACTGTTGAATTCTCAAATATGACCGTTGGCGGGACCTACAAAAGAAATCCCTAAGTCCGGTTCAAACTAGTCCAAAGGCAGAATCCGGTCCAGCAGCATCCTGAGAAAACGCCAAGTGAAAATCGGCGAGAATCGCAGGCGATTCTCGACGAATCGGCGAGAATCACTAAGTGATTCTCGACGATTCGTCGAGAATCGTTAGTGATTCACGCCGAATCACTTATTGATTCTCAACGAATTTTACTTTGTATGCATGAGCTGCTTGGCCACTGGTTCGGCGAGAATCACTAGTGATTCTCGCCGAATCTTACTTGGCACCATTTAGAGGTGGCCAGAAGGAGTCGGCGAGAATCACTAATGATTCTCGTCGATTCGGCGAGAATCACTATTGATTCTCGCCGAATCGGCGAGAATCACTTGGTGATTCTCGTCGAATTTGCCTTGGATGAATTTTCGTCTTCCACCCAGGAGCTGCTCCTTGATCCTCCATGCTCCTTGTCTTCTCTTGCATATGAACGGCCCTGTAGTTGAAAGTAAGTGCACTCCAATAGAGAGAGTGCATATAGGCCAACACACTGATCTGCTCAACGAGGGATTACGTCGTGCAGACCCGTGTATATTGACCTACTGCACCCTGACATTGGTGTGCACTTAGCGTGTAGGAACTGCAAGCACAACTTGAGATGTTTCATAAAATACATTGTGAATTCATCTTAGCTTGACAGGTGGCTTCCTCAAATCTAGGTAATCGTGGATACAATACCCAACACTCTCCACCTCCTAAATTCAGGAGAGGTCCTCCTCCTCCTCCTACAGCAGGATCTTCTTGAAGTGTTTCTCAAGTTCAGATATCTACATCTTCTCATCAGTCTAAACCTTCCTACAACATACAACAACATAGTTTTAGCAACAATAGCAGGCAGCAACAACACCAAAGGCACAGCAGGCAGCACAAAACTTCTAAAGATGATCAACCAGATAAACATCTCTTGAAAGGCCTCTTTCTCATGTTTGTGATCTAGAAATTGACCCCAACTCCAGAATGGACCGATTTCAAGAGTTAATAGCTCTGTCCCAGATCAGAAAAGTAAAGGAAGAAGGACAGGACACCTCACAGTATACTACCATGTCCTCCTACAGAAAGAAAGAGCTAGATAAGTACCAGGTACATAATCTTTTTAATGCTGATGCTTATATGTCATTACATCCAGAAGCAGTTGTACCAAGAGATGCATCTATGACAATCCTTGGATCAAGTGACAAGAAAATGACAAAACTGGAAGCTACAGATCCCAAAAGGGAAATCATCTTCACCAGACCAGCTTCAGATGAACAGAAGAACTCAAAGAAATCCTGAACAAATATCACTTTATATATTTTGATTTGAACTTTTATCTGTTATATGTTATTTGTACTTCACATGGCACTATTATTAATATCTGCAGAATGGTTTTAAATTCTGCCAGATATATTTTTTATGCTTTGTGATTTTCCTTTTTTTGTTGTTCATAGTGACCTCACCCAAATATGGGGAGATTGTTGGATCCCTAGTTTGGATTTGGGCGTAGTTCACTATTAGGTTATTGACCCTCCATATATAGCCTAGGGTCAAATTATTAGTTCTAGGTCTAGGTCAGTTTGACTAGGATAGACAGACATTGATCCAGCACTCATAAGAAATCAGAGATCCAGGCTTAGAAGAATGGCAGTCCTTAAGAGTTTAGAGAATCAGTTCGAAGTTCTTCCAGCTTAGCTCGACGATCGTCGATCGCAGATCGACGAACTCAGAGTCCCTACTCTGATTTGATCTCGACAAACTTGATGCTTAGGTCGACGATCTTCCCTCTTATCTCAAGATCTCTGGTCGACGAAATTCTTTCTCAGCTCGACGAACTTGTAGCTCAGCTCGACGAAGACGATTTCTCAGCTCGATGAACTTGATGTTCATGTCGACGAAATCTGTTTTGGGTGCGACGATTTCTACCAGTTTGGCAATTTATCTCAGTTTGTTTTCAGTTTGCATTATTCTAAGGCAGTAATTCTCCGATATTTAATGCTCATATTCTCAAGAATATAGTCGTTGCTTGGCAGCATTAATTATGGATTTCACAGAGTAATTACTTGACTTATTTACTGAGACAGTTGAGGAAATGCATTTAAGACAATTCCAGTCATTCAAGTCCCAGGATTCCAGCAATAATTCAAAGATAGAATTCAAATTCAAATGCTATTTTCTGGAATGAATATTAAAGGACTATTTTCAGAAGATCATATAGAGATTTGACATAGAGATTTCACTGAGATACATAAAGACATATAGAGAATCTCACAGAGCTGTTCATCATCAGCTTTAGAGCTTTTCAAGGGACAACTATTCAATATCAATCCAAAAAGCTTCTGAAGATCTTCTAAAGATTGAAGGCCTACACCATGTGCAAAGCTCTCATCTTCTTGAACTATTTTTCATCTCAAGGGGAGCTTTGACAAGATCAAATCCACTAAAGTCTTCTCAGTTGTTTGAGAAAGAGAAGACAACATCAATTTTCTTTTTACCACTGTGTACAGGGTTATAACTCCCTTCAAAAGTTAACCCCTTTGGTTTTTGGGCACCTGATCAAAAGCTCAAAAGGGTTGTTAGATCTCCCTTGAAAAAATAGATCTTGTGGTGACAGGGCACCTGAGCAAAAACCTGTGGTGGCAGGGCACCTTATCAAAAACCTGTAGTGGATTACTATCAGGGTGGTAGAAGTGTGGATGTACCCAAGTTTAGGGGAACCACTATAAATTTCTTGTGTCGTCTGGAATGCTCTATCTTTTATTTTCTGTGTGCTGTGATAGTTTTTGTTTTCTTCTCTCTTTATAGTTATACTTATCACATATTTTAATCCGCTGTAAAAATTAATTAAAGTTTTAAAATACTCTATTCAGCTCCCCCCCCCCCTCTAGAGCTAAGCAGGTCTATTCCTCATTGGTATCAGAGGATATCTGATATCTCTTTCACAAGCCATATAAAAGGTCACTGCCGCCTTGTCAGAACCCTTCTGGATCTGTGACAAGCATTGAGAAGGAAATTCTGGCAACTAGAAGCATTCCATTCATCCACGTCCTACCCATAAACAAGACTCGTGCGATGCATTCTGTTACCCAATGCGAGCCAGTAACTCTCTCTCTCATCTCCAAAGTGTAATGCGAGGCGGCATATCGCTCTTGAGTCTCTGTAAAAGTTGTAACTGCAAGCGAATAGTGGAGTTCAACTGGCACAGACCAGGGAACGTGGTTTTTTACCCAATTGAGGGGTTTTTCACGTAAAAAGATTGTGTACACCATTTCTCTCTTTAATTAGTTGTATGCATGCTCGACTGCTCTCGGGCTAAGATAGTCGAATTTGGACCAGTTTAGGAGCGTCGAGTTAGACTGCAATAGTTTGGCGTCATTTGTGGAAACCATGATCCCCAACATCCTTACAAAAGCAAAACACTCAATTCAACAATACTCATTGTTAGCTCCAATGGCAAAAAGAAGCATCCGAACCGCCGACAAATCCATCCCTAAAAGACGCACCGAATTGATGCACTCTCATTCTCTAGTAAATGCGTCGGTCGAAGCCGAGGCCATACTCACGCCCGTAACAGCATTAGAAGGATGAGTTTGGTATATGGAGGAGCATCAGACGGAGATGCTTACCCTCCTCCGATATTTAGGAGCGTCTCCCACTCCTCTCCATCCACCAGCACCAGTCAACCCCCTGTCTCTCCCAAATCATGTTCCAGTACAAGAAGCTCCTTATGGGGAAGAAGTGTCATAAGAACTCTCTGATGCTGTCAGTTCCACTCACCCAATTTATAGGGGAACCAGAGCTGGTCACCATCACTACCATGCTAAAAAAGAAGCTCGACCACTGCCAACCAGAAGGATCACCCGTGAAGAGTTACACGAAGTAATCACAGAGGAATACCGGCAAATCGGGCGGTGTAACACCCTGTCCAAATGCCCTCTCTTCCAAGGCTCTCTGTTCATGCCCCAAGTTCTAGCTCACCTGATCACTCAGGGTTTCAAACTACCAAGTATCAAGACGTTCGACGGAACTGAAGTCCCGCTGGAACATATCAACCACTTCACAACAATAATGAGAATATATAATGCTCCAGATCAACTGCTCTGTCAAGTGTTTCCAGCCACAATGAAGGGACAAGCCCATACCTGCTTCCATTCTTTAAGAGAGTGGACCATTGATAATTTCACAGAGCTAGTAAGGAAATTTGTTGATCAATTTATTGCTAACAAAATTTTTTTATGAGATCCCTCACATTTTTCTGGAATCCGCCAAAATGAGGGAGAATCCCTTAAAGATTTTTTTCACCATTTTGCAGCTGATGTACAACCCCGTATTTGATGAGCGAGTGCCCCTATCATCAGTGTTTTGCCAGCTGTTTAAGTTCAAAGATGCTCAAGAAGCGAGCCCCACCCCCAAGTATATTCTAGTTGTGATCTTAGCGTCGAGTGAGGCGAGTTCACTCGATGTCTTACGCCCTAGGCGTCGAGTGAGGCGAGATTACTAGACGCCTTCCTCCTATGCCATCGACTGAGGTGAGATCACTCGACGCCTTCCTCCTTGGGCATTGAGTGAGGCAAGTTCACTCAATGCCTTCCCCCTTAGGCATTAAGTAAGGCGAGTGGGGTCGTCGCGAGCTGGGTTGGCCAAGTCAGGTGTTCCTGTCCCAGGCGAGTCGGTAGGAAGAAGGCAAGAGCTCGACAGCCTCCTCGATTTGCCCACGGGGTGCAGGGTGGAAGATGGGCCAGTGGAGCAAGTGGGCTCTCACTCGCCCCAAGCTCTTGGCAGTAGCCGACGAGTAGTACAAGCCGGTGCTGCACTCGCCCAGGGCCTAGGGGAGGAAGCGAGTGCCAGCCTCATCGAGCACTCTTCGCCCTAGGCATGCGGAGATTTTTGTGGACCACTCGAACAGTGATCTATGTTGTTTTTGTTACTATTTTACCCCAACTGGCCTACACATAGTCTTTCAGAACAGTAGAGTTACGTTGTTGGCAGACCACCTTGGACCACATATACCCATTCCAAACAGCGGAGGTGCGTTGTTGGCAGACCAACTTCAAAAAACTATAAATAGACTCAAGGGGATACCTCGGAAGGCAAGCTTTCAAGCATTTTAGTCTCCTTACTCTCTGATCAGGGGGAGATTGTTGGGTATTGTATCCACAATAACTCGGATTTGAAGAAGCGTCAAGTTAAGCTAAGATGAATTATGACTGTATTTATTATTGCCTTTTGAGTTATGTGCTTGCAGGTCTCCATTGCTAAGTACACACCAATGTCAGGTTAGAGTAGGTTAGTAAATATATGACTATACAATGTAATCTCTTTATTGGGGTGTATTTCTATCCTAAGTACAGTAGAAGGATCAAGGAAGGAATAAGGCTTGGAATCAGAAGGACATGAATTTGCCCAAGTAAAATTCACCTAGTATGGTTAGGAATACTCGTCGAATTCGTCAAGTATACTCTTTGATACTCATCGAATTCATCGTATATCCCTTCCAACACTCGTCGAATTCAACACTTATACTTAGGGCAAATTCTCTGAGAATTGGAAAATCCGCCAAGTAAAATTCGTCGAGTATCATCGAGTATACTCATCAAATTCATTGAATGTATCTAACGATACTCGCCGAATTCGTCGAATATACTAACGATACATGTTGAATTCGTCGAGTTCATTCAAAGCTACTTCTCTGGATTTTTCTAAGTCTCATTCATTGAATATTACTTGTCGTGGCGTCGAGATCATTGAGTCATTCATCCTATACTCGACAAATTATTTGAGTATACCAGCTGATACTCAATGAATTCGTCGAGTATGATTCTCTTCTTTGGCGTTGAGTGAATGGCTAGCCAGTGCTGATTTGTCTAAGTCTAATTCGTCGTATATCAAGACTCATTCGGTGGGTATACTAGTGATACTCGATGAATTTGACTTAGGTCATTTTTCTGAATTTTTCAAAACTCTGGTTCGGGTTTCGGTCGGCCATGCACTGTGATTTTTAGTTTTCATTTTTGGAAAGATTCTTTATACCGTTGGCAAGGAGATCTCTATAAATGCCTACGGGATATTTTCTTTCCATCTAATCTTGCTATTACTCTCATTTCAAACCTAAAAAATTTCCAAAATCAGAAAACCATCCATCCGCTGCCAGCTTCAGTCCATTCATGATTTCTCTGATCGATCGCTGACGTACAATGCACGATTCATCTTCTTCGACATACGCGACTGGATTGCTCTCTCTACAGATCTATACTCCTCCAGATCGAGTTAATCGAAGATTCAGGATCTTCAACGTTTTCTTCTTCCGTGTTCTCCAAGCAATTTCAATATCTACTATTCTAGAAGAACGACGGATTGAAGAGTTTAAATCTTGTCTATGTTTGATTGTAATATTGTTGTAAAAAATTCTTTTACTTTTATAGGATATTTTTCTCCGAGTGGTGGATATGTTTGTGCAGCGAGTGGTAAATCTATTTATGGATCGAGTTTTAGATCTGGTTGTGGATCGAGTGGTAGTAGTGTCATCTCCAAGTTGTAGGAGTTGCAGCTCTGAGGTGTAAGATTATGGAAATCTAAGTTTGGTGAAGGAACCAAATCTAGCCCTTCGTGGTAGATAGGCGAGGCGGGAAAGTGGATGTACCCAACTCGAGGAACCACTATAAATCTCTGTTTTTGTGTGTTTAATTATTAAGTATTTTTTATTCCGCAAAAAAATGGAAACATCACCTATTCATCCCCCTTTAGGTGATTTGGGTGGACGCTGGAGACTTTCAATTGATATCAGAGGGGCATTTTGTTTGATATAAGTTTAACACCTTGAACAAGATCCTTGTTATAGCATCAAGAGATTCTGTCTAGTAACCATGGACAGAACTAAAGACATGTCTTCTATGAATCTACCAGTGTGCACAAAAGGAAAACTTTCCCATGTGGAAAGAACGAGTAAGGTTCTTCATAAAAGCTGCCGATTCCAGAATATTCCAAATTGTGGAAGAAGGACCAAACATACTGACTCAACCATCAGCTTTGAATCCTATAATCATGATCCCCAAGAAGATGATGGACTTGACTAAGGATGAAATTGCCTTAGTCTCTCTTAATAAGAAGGCAAAGAACATCATCGCCAGTGGATGACTCAATGCTTCAGAATCTATGTCACTGTAAATCTGCTAAAGAAATATGGGGCTGCCTAGTTTTGCTAATAGAAGGGATAGAGGAAGTCAGATATGACCGCAGATTGTTGCTGAATCAGGAATACAAAGCATTCAAGCAAGGATCAAGTGATAGTATTGCTGACAGCTTCGAGAAATTCTTTAAGATTGTAAACGGCTTCAGGAATTATGGTCGTACCTTCACTAATGGTGTGCTCAACGACAAATTTTTGAGATCCCTGACAAAGGACTAGGGCACCAAAGTCGTGGCCATTATAGAATTTGGAAAGCTGCCTGAAATTGACCCTCAGAACCTCTTTAGGAAATTGCTCTTCTACGAACTACAAATGGACACCAGAAAGAAGGAAGAGCAAAGCAGTCGGACTTCCAGCAAAGAGAAGTCGGTGGCCCTAAAATCTGAAGGTTCAAGGAAGTACAAAGTTGTTTCACAAGTGAGGACTCGTGCTCCTGACACCCCAAAAGACTCCGACCCTAGCACATCTGGTTATAAGCAATCGGATGGAGAGTTCTATTTAATATATAAGTAGTTCAAGAAATTACACAGCAAAAGGACACATATGAAGAATTAGTCATCCTCATCTGATTTTAGGAAATCCCATCGTGATGGTGACCGCTCCAGAAAAAGCTATAACCAAGAGGACAAGTACAAATCTAAACAGAACAAACATTCTTCCTCTAACGTTATGTGATACTGTTGCAACAAGACATGTCACATAATTATTGAATGCACATACAAGAAGAAGGAGGGCTCCAAGAAAGAGGAGAAAAGATCCTTCAAGGTCACAAGAAAAGAAAAAAAGAGCTTCATCACCAAGAAGTCCAAGACTCTTAGTGATAGCGACTCAAGCAAGTCCAACTCAGAGAATGAGGAATCCTACTTCGGGCTCATGGCTCAGTCAGACGAGGAAGTTTGTGACTCAGAGTATCATGGGAAGGTAAAATCACACACGATACTCTCGGAATCGGAAACGTCCACTAATGGTCATGAAGAGTATTCTTCTGAAGTGGGAGAGTCTGAGTTAATGGTTCAGCACAAGAACCTTTTGAAAGCTTTTGACAAATGTCATAAGGTAGTCAAAAAGCAGACAAAAGAAATTTCCTCTCTCAAGGTAGTGGAATCAAGCCTGATGGAGCAAATTGCAGAATTAACTCCTCTGAGAAGTGAAGTTCACTCCCTGCAAGTGGAATTGAAAAACTCAGCGGAAATATTAAGTATAAAGGAGAAATACCTTGATGAGCTGGAAGAAAAGCTCCTGGTGGAGAGAAAACTTGTTGAGAGTTTCTCTAAGACGAAGAATGTTCTTCCTCTCATCAATAGTTTTCAACTCCGAAGAAGGGTAGTGGTCTTGGCCACGTAGTTGATAAGTGTAAGACTACTAAGAAAGCCAGTGCCAAAGAAAAGTGGAAGGCACCTCTAGGTCAACCCTCGTTTAGGAAGGAAATCTTCCCGATGAACAAGTTTGACCTTGATTCATCCTACGGTCATCTTATTAGGCCTAGCTATGTAGAGCCCAAGAAGCGATACAAGAGATGGACCCATCCCCGAGACTATGGTGCCAATGTTTTCAAAGCACCTTATGAAGAGATTGAACTTATGAGTTATGGTCCTTATATTCATAGACATAACCATAAGAGGGAACCAAAAGCCAAAACGTTTGTACCTAAGGCAAAGGAGATGGATAAGCCATGTGTATGCTGTAATCAGGGGGCTTCCACCTCCAAGTATGTTACCCCTGCTAGACCTCATGTTCAAAAGGTAAAGCATGAATATAAGAGAAGGTACAACAGGTTTGACTGTTGGTGATGCGGCAAAATTGGTCATTTTGGCGTGGATTGATGGTTTAACCCTGCAAACTTTGTAACTCCGCAAGTTAACCATGCGAGACTGACCACGAACAGAGTTAATGTTCCTTGTGGTGTTAAGCTGACCAAGAACCAAGGACCCAAATACATTTGGGTTCCTAAGGTAAAATGATTCATGATTGCAGGTATGCCCAAAGGCCAACAAAACGCAAATATGGTATTTGGACAGTGGATGCTCTCGGCACATAACTGTGACAAGAAGCATGTTGCTTTATTTCACCCCAGTCAAAGACGGGCCAAAAAGTCATCTTTGGAGGATCAGACCAGGGAACTACAAAAGGCTATGGTATGATCTCCAATAGAGTAGTTTCTTTCACATACGTGGCTTATGTTGAAGGATTACACTATAATCTTATAAGCATTAGTCAGCTATGTGATAAAGGCTACATTATTGATTTCTGCAAGGACAAGTGTTTGATAAATTCGTCTGTAAATTTGGAGATGGTCTTAACAGGCACTCAGAGGAGAAATATTTTTTGTTTTAATTTTCTTTGCTTAGACAATTTTACACCAGACTGTTTTCTTGCAAAAAATAGTGTGTCTCTTTGTGACCAATGGCATAAGAGATTAGTACATATTAATTTCAAAACAATAAATATGTTATTTTCTCACAACTTCATGCACGATGCCCCTAGCATTAAGTGCCTTAAAGAGAGTTCATATCACTCATGTCAAATGGGTAAGCAGACAAGGGCTACCTTCAAGGGTATTGCTGAAAACGAGTCTTTGAGAAGCTTGTATTTATTTCATATGGACTTATTCAGTCATATGCCTATTCACGGTTTAGGAGGTAAGGTCTACACGTTAGTAATTGTTGTTTACTACTCGCATTTTACTTCGGTGTTCTTTCTGAAATACAAGTCAAACACCTTTGACACATTCACAAATTTTGTCCGGCAAATTCAAAATGAATTGAACTGCTTAGTGGTCAAAATTAAAAGTGACCAGGGAATAGAATTCGAGTCTGGTGCTATGACAAAATTTTGTGGAAGTCAAGGTATCTTTCATAAGTTTTCCTCCCTGTGTACTCCACCGCAAAATGGAGTTGCTGAGAGAAGGAATATAACCCTAATTTAAGCATGTCCAACTATGTTGAACGACGCTTCACTTCCGGAGTACTTCTGGGCTGAAGTAGTCAACACACCTAGTAATGTGTAAAATAGAGCACTTATAAACAAATGCAATCGTAATACCCCCTACGAGTTATTGAAGGGCAGAAAATCGACTGTGTCCTATTTTAGAATCTTTAGAAGTAAATGCTTCCTACTTAATAATGGGAAGTATTACCACATGAAGTTTAGTGAAAAATATTTTGGAGGTATTTTTGTAGGATATAGTAGCCATAGTAAGGCATATAAGATTTTAAATAAGAAAAATCTGGCGGTAGAAGAGTCAATCAATGTTGTATTTGATAAGACAAGCTTGCTCCAAAGTAGCTCATCTAGTGTTATTGGTGCAGATGCAGGAACCAAGTTCAAGGAACTAAGCTTTGATGAAGCTATCAAGGAAGAAGCTCCAAGCTCGGTCAAGATCGTCGATCCAGGCTTCATAGATGTTGAACCACTAGATGAAGAATTTCTTCAACCTCCAGAGGATGAACCAAATGCTGCAGATCCTGGTGGTGGGAGAGTAAGAAATCTACGGTTTAGGCACCTAAGAGATCACCTAGTTGATCAAATAAATGGAGAGCTAGGCGACGGTGTTAGAACCAGAAGAGGTACAGTTAATGAGATTATGCATCTTAGTTTTTTGTCACAGGTTGAGCCAAAGAAATTTGAAGAGGCAAACAAGGATGATTCTTGGATTTTGGCAATGCAATAAGATCATAATCAGTTTGAATGTTGTAAAGTCTGGGAGTTGGTACCCAGGCCCAAGGGACAGAACGTGATCGGTACCAAGTGGATCTTTAGAAACAAGCTGGATGAAAATGGTGTCATTATCAAGAATAAAGCCAGGTTTGTAGCTCAAGGATATAGACAAGAAGAATGGATCGACTTTGACTAGACCTTTGATCCAGTGTTTAGGCTCGAGGTGATCAGGTTGTTTATTGTGTATGCTGCCCTCAAAGGCTTCATTGTCTACCAAATGGACGTGAAGTCAGCATTCCTAAACGGGAATCTGAAAGAGGAAGTATACATAGCGCAATCCCCAAGTTTTGTTAATTCTGATTTCCCTGATTATGTTTGCTTTCTAAATAAATACCTATATGGTTTAAAGCAAGCTCCCTGAGCTTGGTATGAGACATTATCTAGCTTCCTCCTTGAGAACAAGTTCACAAGAGGGAAGATAGACAAGACATTATTTCTTAGGGAAGTAAAAGGCAAGATTCTGCTAGTGCAAATCTATGTCGACGATATTATTTTTGGCTCTATGGAAGACAACCTTTGCAGTTAGTTTTCCAAACTTATGCATAAGAAGTTTGAAATGAGCAGTATGGGAGAGATGAAGTATTTCTTAGTACTTCGGGTGAAGCAATCTGAAGAAGGAATTTTCATCTCTCAGACGAAGTTCACCATGGAGATTCTTAAGAAATTCGGAATGCAGATTGCAACATCTATGAGGAATCTAATGGGTTCAACTGTCTCTGGACAAGGATGAGAAAGGGAAACCTTTTGATGAAACCAAGTATAGAAGCATAATCGGTTCCTTGCTCTACCTCACTACTAGTAGACTAAATATAATGATTTCAACATGCGTCTGTGCTAGATATCAGGTGAACTCAAAGGAATCTCATTACATCGCTGCAAAGAGAATTTTAAGATACCTTTAGGGTACACCCAATCTTAGCTTATGCTACCCAAGATATAATGATGTTGATCTAATTGGTTTTACAGATGCTGATTTTGCATGAAGCAGGGATGACAGGAAAAGCACTTCCAGGACGTGCCAATTCCTTGGAAGACGACTTATTTCATGGAGCAGTAAGAAGCAGAATTGTGTGGCAACTTCTACGGTCAAGTCAGAGTATATCTCTACGGTTGTTGTTGCGCACAGCTTCTATGGATCAAGAATCAACTTTAAGACTACAACTTGAAGTTTAAAGAGATTCCAATGTATTGTGACTCATCCAGCACAATAGCAATCACGAATAATCCAGTCTCTCATAGCCGGACAAAGCACATAAAGGTACGATATCACTTCATCCAGGAGCATGTGGAGAACAAGGATATAGCCCTCAGCTATGTCCTGATGGATAAGCAGGTCGCAGATATTTTTATGAAGCCGCTGGACGAGGCCAAGTTCTCATTTTTCAAAACATAACTAGGTATGTTGAACAAGGATTTGTGAGAGGACCAAGATGACAGGAAGGTCTCGGGAAATGTATCAAGGCCAAAAAATATCCCAAGTAAATTTGTCGAATATCGGACAACTCACTCGTCGATTCGTCGGATATCATGGGATACTTACCGAACCTAACTCGGTTCTGGCGAAAATAACCGAATTTCACATGGGGCCAAATTTCTTATTTTTCTATATTGGATCCCAAGCACCGCATATATCAGGTGCGTGCCTTCTAGGTCAATTTAAATAAAATATTATACATATATATATATGGGTAAAAGGAGGCAACCGCACAACTAAACTCGATGAAATCAAGCTGATTCATCGCAAACTCCCTCCCGAAGGTTTGGCTCCCACGACAACTGCGTCTTCTTCCTCCCATAGATTTGCGCTCAATAGTCATCGCTAGGGATTAGTGATAGAAATCCACAGCGTGATCCCAAGGATCCAGCAGACCTAAACCCTAACCCAGTTTCCCTAGATTGTTCTTCTGACAACTTGCTCTCACCAATCAAACGACTGCAGTCTAGCCATTTCCAACTGTTCTGACATTACAGTGATGGTATTATCTTCACCTACAGTAGTCCATCAATCTCTCCTTTGTTCTTAGAATTCTCCATGGCTCCCAGAAGCACAAGTAGTCTGTTAGGGGGAGAACTAGTTCACGCATGGTTTGCCTCATCCTCCGATGAATTCAGAAATATGATTCTCATGCTGGAGACTGTTGTACTTTCCTTTATCCTCAAACATCCATGCAAGGTTCTGGATAAGGAAGTCCTTGAATTCTTCCAAGATGCTAAGCTGCGATGTGAGGACACCGTCATAAAGAGCATAGTTCAAAAGACAAAAGTCAAAGTGAAAGTGTCACTCCTCTTTAGGTACTTGCGGCTTCCTACTTGTGAAGAACCTGACTACCTAGACGAGGATGACTTCTCTAGGGATCTCCGATTATTTGGATTGCCCTGAGGTACTATAGCAGTTAAGCGCAAAAGAATGAACGAGGAAGGCAAGCTTCTATCAGACATCATGGGCAAAGTGCTATTGTGTAAAACTGATTCCCATGATTACCTTTCTACTGAGATGTTCAAGACCCTAGTAGCCATCATTTGTAGAAAGAGATTTGATCAGGGTGCTCTGTTGTTTGAAAAGATCAAGGACAGCCTTCGCACTCCCAACTTTGGAAGGATTATCAGCATGTACCTGAATCAACTGGATGGTGACAAGTTCAATATGACCATAGTGATCTGGAAGTGATCAAGCATGTAGCATCACTGGCAACTCAGTATGAGCCTATCAGGGTCGCACATAAGATTGTGGAGAAATTGGGAGATTGGATCTATACTATTTAGCTCATATGATGAGTTGAACGATATTAAAAAGGGGCTGAAAATATTCTAAGGAATTTGGCTTTGAGTATGTTTAGCTCACTCAATGCCATGGGGCTGTTGGCATTGAGTGTGCTTAGCTCACTCAACGCCATGGGGCTGAAGGCATTGAGTGTGCTTAGTTCACTCAATGCCATGGAGGTTGAAAGATTCTAAGTCATTAGGCGTTGAGTGTGTTTAGCTCACTCAACGCAATTGGGGTGAAAGCATTGAGTGTGTTTAGCTCACTCAACACAATTGGGCTGAAAGCATTGAGTGTATTTAGCTCACTCAACGCCATCGGGCTGAAAGCATTGAGAGCGTTGAGTCCAGTCAATGCTTTTGCGGTTTAAGTGTTATCTCTGTGAATGTTAGCGTTGAGTGCGTTGAGTGCATTGACTGTCACACTTAAGCGTTGAGTACATCGAGTACACTCAGCACCTTCGTTGAGTAAAGGGTTTACCTGGCGAATTTGGCTCTTAGGCATTGAGTGTATTGTATTCACTCAATGTTGGTTGACGAATGAAGTTCGACGTTCTGGCCTGTGGCGGATATTTCGTCGAGCTGAGTTCGATGAATCCATTTCGACGTTCTGGCCTTTGGCGTAGATTTCGTAGAGCTAAGTTCGACGAATTGTTCGTCGAGTTGAATTTGACGAATGCTCGTGCTGAGTCAAATGTTGACTTGCAGGATCTATATCCTGGGATATAAATATGATGTTTTAGGGTTTTTCTTGAACGGCTCTAATCTTTCTGCACACGAGCTGATACTGTACGATAAGAAGAAAACCTAGAAACCCGATGAAAGTGTTCCGCCAATCCTGATGCCGATTTCAATTCCAATCCCAATCCCGGTGAGTGTCACTGCCGCCTCTCCTATAATAGATCTAGCAGTCTGTGGAGACATTGAGTGTCCTCTCCCAACCTAGCGCTTGTTTGAGAAGTTGTTATGGGTTCTCCCGATCGTGTGGATTACTATAAAGGCACGAATATACTTTTTGCACTCAAGACTCTAGCCATTGTGTGGTCGGCCTGATTTATCTGGAGCATCTAGGTTGAGTTCTGACTAAATCCCTCAAAGGTAATTTTTTATTACAGTATGCTTTACTTCTTGATTCATGAATATTGTTAGATCTGAACTCGTTTGGGTTTTTCTTATTCTTTTTCTGTTGTGTGCACAAGTGTTGTTCCATCCACAAAAATCCAATAGTGGTATCAGAGCTAGGTTGCCAGCAATATTCATTGTTTCAGAAGTTGCTGAATCCATGGCGTGTAGATTTGGTGATTTTGAAGTGTTCCAAGAATGCATGTGATTTCTTTGAGTTTACACCTTAATAGTAATCGTCACTGTGTTGGTTTTTGAAACTAAGTATGTGTTCGATTTTGAATCTCACATAAAGTGACGTGCTTGTCTATTGTGTAAGTGGAGTTGTTGTTGCTCATATACCGTGCATGTAGGTCTGAAGAGTTGGACATGTTTTAGATGTTCAGACTTAGCTCGGTTCATCAAGTGTTGATGATTCTTGTGCACATCTAGGAAGCATTTGGGTTATGCTTGTTGTATTTTATTATGCTTGATGTGCACACTGGTTAAGTGTTAACCATTATTAAAGAGTTAATCAACTATTTAAAATCTCTTAAGAAATATTAAGTATTTGGATGCCTTCCGATGGATGACACTCTTCCTGCCCCGATCGATGAAGTTTGGGCTTGCCAAAGCAAGGTGCATTAATATATCATGGTGAGGGTGCGAGCGGATAATTGTGATATCCCACTATCGACATTAGGTCTAGCTTAATTGGGTGACCTCAAAGGTGGAGTGCCCAAAGGCATGGGGTTGGCATGCACCATATGATGAATGCGAATAAAGTGTTATTCACTAGCTATACAAGAATTGCATTGGTTAAGTTCCCAGAGGCATGAGGTTGGCATGCACCATATGATGGATGCGAATAAAGAGTTATTCACCAGCCATACAAGAATTGCATTATGATGCAACTGGCAAGCATTGCCTACCTAAATAGCTACATTGTGAGAGAAAAGCCAAAGCTGACTCATAGTGTTTGTGAAATATGGATCTTGTCCACTAAGAGGGTTACGCGCCAAACTCTTCGAATTGATATCGAGGGTTATCAGTTTGATAAAAATAGTGGGAGCTTTTGCTTAAAGTCCTAATTGAAAGATAAATTATATTTTGAAATGTGGTACTAATTTGTTTTGCTTGTATTCTTGTAGAATTTCCATGGCAAGTGGTTCACACTCCACCCTGTCCCTCAGAGCGATCCTTGAGAAGGAGAAGCTGAGTGGTCTAAATTTTTTAGACTGGTACAGAAACCTGAGAATTGTTCTCAGGCAAGAGCGCAAGCTCTATGTTTTGGAAGAGGTATCCCCTGATGAGCCTGCCAGGAATGCACCTCATGATGATAAAGATGCTTATAAGAAGTATCTTGACGATTCCTTAGACGTCGAATGTCTAATCTTAGTGACCATGAACTCTGAACTTCAGAAGCAACAGGAGAACATGGGTTGTAAGGACATTGATGAGAATCTCAAGAAAATGTTTCAAGGGCAATCTCATCAAGAAAGATTCGACGTCACTAAGGCGTTATTCCAGTGTAAGATGGGAGCTCAGGATCTAGTAGGGACTCACGTACTCAAGATGATTGGGCATATCGAAAACCTTGAAAGACTAGATTTTCCTCTGGGCCAAGAGTTGGCTACAGACCTGTTCCTGCAATCGTTACCGGACAGTTATGAGCAGTTCGTCCTGAACTATAATATGAATGAAATAGACAAGACACTGGTCGAGCTCCTAGGCATGTTGCGAACTGCCGAGATTAATATGAAGAAGGCCAAGTCTGCTAGCCCCATATTGATGGTGCAGAAAGGCTAGGTCAAGGCCAAGGGCTTCAAGAAGATGAAGGTGGTACCTAAGTCTGGACTGGAGCCCATTCTACAATGAAAAAGAAAGGCTCAGGAAAAGAAGGGAAGTTCCACCTTTGTGGCAAGGCTGGTCATTGGAGGAGGAATTGTCCTTCATACATTGAGGGTTTGCAAAAGATGAGAGGAGGTATGACCTCCACTTCAGGTATATATGTTATAGATATAAACCTTTCTGCTCCTTCATCCTGGGTGTTGGATACCGGATGTGATTCACACATTTGTATAAATGTGCATGAACTGGGAAGGAGAAGAATGTTGTGTAAAGGAGACGTGGACCTGCGTGTTGGCAATGGAGCAAGAGTTGTTGCCGTTGTCATGGGGATTTATTGTCTTGCTTTACCTAGTGGGCTTGTAATAGAACTATATAATTATTATTTTATTCATTCCACAACTAGAAACATTATATCAATTTCATGTTTGGACATGGTGGGTTTTTCTTATATTATTAGCAACAACTGTTGTTCAATATTTAAGAATGATATTTGTTATGGTGTAGCCCAAATGTTTAATGGTCTGTAGGTTTTGAACTTAGACCATCTGATCTATAATATTGAAAATACTAAAAGACTAAGAACAAATGACTTGAACCCTACGTATCTTTGGCATTGTCGTTTGGGCCATATAAATGACAAACCTGCATCCAAGCTCCATAGAGGTGGACTGTTGGACTCATTTGATTATGAATCATTTGAGAGATGTGAATCTTATTTGTTAGGCAAGATGACTAAAGTTCCTTTCATTGTGTTCAATGAGAGGACTGATGATCTCTTCGATATTGTACATAGTGATGTATGTAGACCCATGAGTTCTATGGCATGAGGTGGGTTCTTCTACTTTGTTATATTTACTGATGATTTCAGTAGATACGGATATATGTATCTTATGAAGTGCAAATCTGAAACCTTTAAAAAGTTCAAAGTGTTTAAAAGCAAAGTAGAAAACCAGCTGGGTAAGAAGGTTAAAGGACTCTGATCTGATCGAGGTGGCGAATACCTAAGTCGTGAGTTACGTGATCATTTGATAGAGTGTGTTATGCTATCACAACTTACTCCACCTAGAACACCACAACATAATGGTGTGTCTAAGAGGAGGAATCGTACTTTGTTAGACATGGTACGGTCGCTGATGAGTCATGCAGATCTGCCTATTTCCTTTTGGGGCTTTGCTCTAGAAACTGCTGCTTTAACATTAAATCGTGCTCCAACAAAAGCGGTTCTAAAGACACCATATGCGATATGGACTGGGAAGCGTCCCAATATGTTGTTCATTAAGGTTTGGGGTTGTGATGCATACATGAGACATCAAATGGCCGATAAGCTGGAACCTAAATAAGATAAGTGTTATCTTGTGGGGTATCCTAGGCAAACCAAAGGGTACTATTTCTACCAACCATCCGAGGGCAAAGTGTTTGTCACAAGGATTGGTGTCTTTCTTGAGAAAGAGTTCTTAAGTAGAAAGACAGCCAGGGTAGAACTTGAAGAAGTTCAGGAACCACATACAGTGAATGAACCGGAATTGGAACTTGAGTCAGGACTACAAGTATTTATAGCTGGAGAACCGGCTTAGGAAACATAAGTTCCACGTAGATCTGGTAGACCAAGATTTGAGCCTGAGAGATATGGATTTCTGATGTCTCAAATAGGTAATGAGTTACTTATGGATCTTAGTAATGAGCCTGCAACCTACGATGAGGCTATGTGTGGACCGAACTCCGAGAAGTGGCTTGAGGCCATGAAATTTGAAATGGACTCCATGTATGAAAACCAAGTATGGACTTTGGCTGAACCACCTGAAGGAGTAAGACCCATAGGGTGCAAGTTGGTCTTCAAGAAGAAGACTGACATGGATGGGAATGTACAGACATTCAAAGGCTGACTGGTGGCAAAGGGTTTTAAGCAAATTCATGGTGTTGACTATGATGAGACTTTTTCCCAAATTGCCATGGTTAAGTCCGTCAGAATTCTGCTTGCTATTACTGTGTATTATGACTATGAGATCTGACAGATGGATATAAAAATGGCTTTCCTTAATGGAAACCTTCTCGAGGAAGCGTACATGAGACAACCTGAGGGTGCTCTATCTCCAGGTGAAGACACTAAAATATGCAAGCTATAGAGATCCATTTATGGATTGAAATAGGCTTCTTGAAGTTGGAATCTTCGTTTTGATGAAAAGATCAAAGAGTTTGGTTTTATCAAGAATGAGGATGAACATTGTGTTTACAAATGGTTTAGTGGGAGCATTGTAGTCTTCCTGATATTGTATGTAGATAACATACTGTTGATCGGGAATGACAAACCGACCCTGCAAGTTATTAAGAACAACCTGGGGGACTGCTTTTCGATGAAGGACTAAGGGAAAGCGACTTATATACTCGGTATTAAGATCTATAGAGATAGATCGAAGAAGTTGCTGGGTTTGACCAAAAGTACATACATTGATAAGGTGTTGAAACGGTTCAGCATGCTTGAGTCCAAGAAAGGATTCTTGCCCATGTCTCATGGTGTGAGTCTCTCTAAGGAACTGTGTCCTAAGTCTTGTGAAGATAGTGATCGCATGAAGTTGGTTCAATATGCTTTGGCAATTGGATTAATCATGTATGTCATATTATGTACTAGACCTGATGTCTCTTATGCTTTGAGCATGACTAGCAGGTATCTGTTTGATCCCATTGAAGGTCACTGGATAGTCGTCAAGAATATCCTCAAGTACTTGCGAAGAACTAAGGATATGTTCTTGGTATTCGGCGTAGAGGAAAAGATCGTTTTAAGTGGTTACACGGATGCTAGCTTCCAAACTGATAGGGATGATTCAAAGTCTCAGTCAGAGTTTGTGTTTTACGGAGGTGTAGTTAGTTGGAAGAGTTCCAAGCAGGATACAGTTATCGATTCTACTACTGAGGCCGAGTATATTACCGCTGCAAATGCAGCAAAGGAGGATGTATGGATTAGGAAATTCATCGGCGAGTTAGATGTAGTTCCTAGCATTGTTTGTCCTATAGATCTCTACTGTGACAACAACGGTGCAATTGCACTTGCTTCAAAACCTAGATCTCATCAGCGCTCCAAACACATACTCTGTTGGTTCCATCTAATTCGAGAGATTGTTGATCGAGGAGATGAGAGCATATGTAAAGTGCCAACTGAGGAAAACATTGCAGATCCACTGACAAAGCCTCTTGCATAAAGAAAGCATGATGGTCATGTTAGATCTATGGGTATATGATACCTAAATGATTAACTCTAGTTTGAGTCTTATGGATTGTATGTTTGTTTGTTGTATAATATTTCATTTGATGAACAAAAGTACTATATGCATTTCATTTTATATATTTTGGCAAGTTCCTTTATTATAAAGTTATTTCTATTGTGATAGAGTAGTTCAATTTAATACATACCCTTAGAGTGTTTGCTTCCATAGGTCAAGTAGTGACTTGATGTGAGAACCTATGATTTCAGAAGCTTATTCTTAAAGGTCCCTGGTCATTGTATCATCTTAGAAGCTAAGGGCAATGATGATACCTTTAAGATTAGCATGTGCGTTGACTGATGACCCATCCTCACAGGTCATGATATTGTGATATCAAGTCATCACATGGGTACTTGTTATGAATAAGTTGTACTAGACAGACCCACTATGAGAATACTTTGTGGTTTTTTATGTTGGGTACATTGGAAGAAATGTACCTGATTTGAAGAAGCCTCACCCTACTCAATGATATACATCAAAATGTATTTGATGTGTTTTGAGTTTAGTTGTGCAGGTTAAGTATTTGCAGGGAAAGCTGAAAAGTTTCTAAGTCCATGTGTCGACACCCAGAAGAAATGTGTCGACACGTAAGATGACTTGTGTCGACACCCAGAGAAGCAGTGTCGACACTTGGAGTAATTGTGTCGCCACCAGGAATGCAGAGTCGACACCAGAAGGAAAGTGTCGACACATACAGGTTGTGTCGACACTCAATGAAGAAATGACCAGAGAAGCTGTGTCGACACTTAGAAGCAGTGTCGACACCCAGAGGAACTTTGTCGACATCAGAAAGTGTCGACACTTGGAGGCTGTGTCGACACTCAGCAAAATTTCAACAAAGTTCAAGTACAAGTGTCGACACTAGGAGGCTGTGTCGACACTCAGCAAACTTTAACAGAGTTTAAGTGTAAGTGTCGACATAATGAAGAATGTGTCGACACACAGCAAAAGTCTCAACACATGAAGAAAGTGTCGACACTAGGAGGCTGTGTCGACACTCAGCAAATTTCAATGAAGTCTAAGTACAAGTGTCGACACTAAGAAAATGTGTTGACACTCAGCAAGTATCAACACAGAAGGCATGTATCGACACTAAGAAATGTGTCGACACTCAACGAGTATCAACACAAGAAGATGTGTCGACACAAAGGAGTTGTGTGGACACTTACAAGAATTCAACTAAGTACTAAAGAACAAGGAGTTGTGTCGACACACAATATCAGTGTCGACACATGTTGAAGAAGCAGTGTCGAGAAGCAGATTCTACAACACAAGGAGTTGTGTCGACACCATGAAGGCTAGTGTCGACACTTAGTCTACTTGTGTCGACACTTGGTCTATTTGTGTCGACACTTAAAGACTGACTGTCTCGACACTTTCAGACAGTTACAGAAAATTCAAGAAGTGACTGGATGACATGACAGCTGTCTGTTAAATTTTCTCAACGTGGTCAGCAAGATAGCCCAAACACCAAATTAATATCTTCGGAACTACCCAGTTCGCACGCTGAACCAGCAGAAAACCCAAGGACTAGAGGTTGCACCCAACAAAACAATGGAAGCACAAGAATGTCTTATTATGCATTCACTTCTTTACAATCCGAGGCATACATAGCGAGACATGATTTCGCTAGTATTACAGCTGTAAACAGAAAGAACCAAAAAACAAGTCGGGCGGACAGCACCGGAGTCCGCCGAGACCGCGAGGTCGCCGAGACCGCCGAGACCGCTGAGCTCGCCCAAGCTATGCTGCAATCCGCCGAATACCACGGAGTCTGCCGAGACCGCGAGGCCGCGCGGACAGACCGTTATTCGCCTCCTGCTGAACCCGAACTGAGGAACCCCCTGCCCGCCTGAAACCGGCGGACAGGTTATTGAAGCTGGCAAAGATGAAACAGAACTGACAAGCCGCAGAGCGACCTCCTGCTGAGTCCGCAGAGACCGCACACTTCCAAGCACTGACCGAAGTCACAGCCAAACTCCTGGCTCCTTGAAGTTATCCGCGCGACCTGCACACAGCAAACCGTCAGCCTGAAACAATCCGCGCGGACTGACAAACACAGACCGCAGCACTTCGCACACCCCAACTTACTGTTCACTCAAGTTACTTAGGTTACTGTAGATGTGCCAGGGGGTCCTATTTATAGGCAAGGTGAGGAGTGTGGTCACCGCCCAAGAGATAGCGACACCACCCTCAGTCCGCGCGAATACAACCACCGTCCACTGAGTCCGCATGGACTTAGCCGGATACCAAGGAAACCCGCCAGGAGCACGGCAACCGTTGACGAACCCTCTCCAGTCCGCCTGAGCTAAGAGGACAAGGCATCAGCCCGCAAAGCTCCAACCACTGCAGGACAGCAACCCCCTTCAATGGCTGTCCGCACCAACCCGAGGCAGTCCGCAAGACCCACACCTCAATCCGCCACAAGTCCACGACCAAAGGCAAACAGCAACAGTCCGCCTGGTCACAGCGGACTTGGCGGATATGGCGGACACCATGAACTTGGCACAATGTGTGACCAAGTCCAAAACCATCAAGGGCCAGTGCGAGCATGGCGGACACAAAGTCCCGTCCGCAAACACCCTAGCACAGACCGCAACCAGTCCGCGAGCTCCTCGCACTTGTCCAACGCAGCAGCTTCCTCCCGGACTCCAAACACCAGGCCGCCAACTGGTCTCCACAGCAAATCGCCTGCTGTAACACCAGAGCTCGACAAGGCCTCAGCCAAGCTCTAAGCTTAGTCCGCAACAGCCAATACCACGGACACATCAGTCCGCAAGCTTTCCGCGGACAAAGGCCAACCCGCCTTTCAACACAAGCTTGCACCCGCGATCACTAAGCAAAGCACCAGTCCGCAAGCCTCTCTATCCGCAGATACCAGGCCGCACCAAACCGCGGACTCCATGCAACAACCCGCTCAGAACACAGCCGGCTTCCACCAGACTTTTCACCAGGCCGCAAACCTCAGACCGCCCAGTCCGCCCAGTCCGCCAAGGCTGTCTGCCACAGGCCGCGCGGCCTGTCCCGTCACCCACTTCCACTTCACAAATTTCAACACTCCCCCTTGAAGTGAGAAGTGGTGACCAAGCCCAGCAAGCTGCGCAAGCGTTCAAAGGGCCCCTTCGACAGCGGCTTCGTGAAGATGTCAGCAAGATTGTCTTCACTCCGAACATGCCCGACCAGCAGAGATCCTTCCATCACCTTCTCCCTGATGAAATGGTGATCAATCTCTATATGCTTGGTCCTGGCGTGACACACTGGATTGTTAACCAGTTTGAGAGCACTCTCATTGTCACCCCAGAGTAAAGTAGGCCCTTGCTCTTCTTCATGAACATCCTCTGAGTCTCCTCAACCAAACGGCTTCCCGAGCAGCCAAGGCCGAAGCCTTATACTCCGCCTCCGTGGTTGAAACCGACACCGAGTCCTGCTTCTTGCTACACCACGAGATGCTAGCTGAACCGCAAGTGAACACATAACCAGAAGTAGACCTTCGATCATCCGAATCACCGCCATAGTCAGCATCTGTGTACCCGAGCAATACAAACTCCGCGTCCCTTCCATAGAGGAGTCCCATGTCAGAAGAAGCCTTGACATACTTCAGGATTCCCTTCGCCGCCACTAGATGAGATTGCCTTGGTTCAGCCATATACCGACTTACTCGGCCAACAGCATAAGCGATATCCGGCCTTGTAATCGTCAGGTAAATCAAGCTCCCAATAAGAGCCCTGAACACCAAGGGATCAGAAAGAACCCTTCCCTCATCCCGTCGAAGCTTCAACCCAGATTCCAGTGGAGTAGAGCACTTCTTCCCTTCGCTCATGCCAAACCGCTTCACAATGCGATCAGCATACCCTTTCTGGCTAATGAGAACCCCGCACTCCTTCCTCTCCACTTCCAGACCAAGAAAGTGATGTAACTCTCGCAAGTCTTTCATCTCGAAGCGTATAGCAAGCTCTCCCCTGAGCCTTGCTACTTCCTCCTCTGAGTTTCCTGTGATGATCATATCATCCACATACAGCAGGACCAAGAATCTTAGCTCTCCCTTCTTCTTGACGAACAAGCTTGAATCCGAGTTAGAAGCCAGGTATCCACAGAATTGCAAGTACTCTGCAATCTTCCCATACCATGCTCGAGGAGCTTGCTTCAACCCATAGAGAGCCTTCCTGAGTTTGCAGACATAGTCCGGATGCTTCTCAGAGACAAAACCAAGCGGCTGATCCATGAAGATGTCCTTGTCAATCTCTCCGTAAAGAAAGGCATTCTTTACATCGAGTTGCCACAACCTCCATCCCTTGCTAGCAGCCAAGGCGATCACCACTCTTACAGAAGTCATCTTCGCAACTGGACTGAATGTCTCCTCATAGTCTTCTCCATACTGCTGTGAGAATCCTCTAGCGACCAGGCGAGCCTTGAACCGATCAAGCTCCCATCAGCCTTCTTATTCAACTATACACCCACTTGCAAGTAACCGGAGTAACGCCATCAACCTTGGGCACAAGGTCCCAGGTTTCATTCTTCTTCAGAGCATCAATCTCTTCCTTCATGGCATCATCCCACTCCTTCACTCCAGTGGCCTCGTTGAAGTTTGCAAGCTCTCGCTCATCCAGAGGACCTGCAAAGAAGCAGGAGACAAAGCTCACTGCATTCACATCACAGTACCGAGCCGGTGGCTTAACCCCTCTTCGATCTCCGAAGACATGGCTCCTTGCTCACGGCTTCTGTTGCTTCTTCAGGCTCCACTCCTACTTGGGGCAAGCATTGAGCAGTGCTCCCCCTGCTTCCTGAGCCAGAAGGCTCAGCCTCGGAGTTCGAAGCAACAGGAGCTGCTGGTAAAACAGCAAGCTCCTCTTCCAAGCCTTCAGCAGCTCTCCACCGGTGCTTCATCATCCTTGCTACTTCCGGTAAGCTCCACCGAGCCACCTCCATATGACGTCAGCTCATCGAAGACAACGTCTCTTGACACCACGAACTTCTTCGTCACAGGGTCCATGCACTTCCATCCTTCTTCCGCTCATCATAGCCAACAAAGACAATTTCCTTGCCTTTCGCATCCAGCTTTGTCCGTGAAGCATCCGGGACATGCACATAGCAAGTTGAACCGAACACCCTAAGGTGTTCAACACTCGACTTCTCCTTCAGCAACAGCTCAATAGGAGTCTTCATGTTGATAGGGCTGAGTGGCATCGGTTGATAACATAAGCAGCACAAGACTTCCCTCCGCCCAAAAGGACCTTGGGATCTTTCGCATGCAGCCAGCATTTGCAGGTCTCCGTCAAATGACGGATCTTTGCTCCGTACCCCATTCTGTTGTGGAGTGTGAGCACAAGTAAGATCCCGTTGGATCCCGTGCTTCCTGCAGAAGTTAGAAAACTCGGAAGAGACAAACTCCCCCCGTTATCAGTTCTAAACTTCTTAATCCGCAAGCCAAGCCGCCTTCTACCAACTACTTGAACTCCACGACAAACGGAAGGCATCCGACTTCTCCTTTAAGAAGTACACCCAAGAATACCTTGAGTAGTCATCAACCAAGACAAGCATGTATTGCTTCCCAAGGCTGGCAGTAACAGTCGGTCCCATCAGGTCGCCATGAATACACACCAGTGGTTTTCTTGCTCCTTGTTTGAGATTTATCAAGGAACGATGTGCCTTACCGTATTGACAGCCGCACAAACATGCCCATCACCAAAGGAGGACAACTTCGGCAACCCCCTCACCAGACTTCTACTCGCCATTGCCTTTAGCTTGTCCATGCCAACATGCCCAGCCTCTCATGCCAGATAGCCGCACTATCATTGGCCCTCATTCTATCAACATAAGCACTGGTGGAAAAAACAAAAAGTTCTTCACCCCTCCTCCCAACATGAGCAACATCAGCATTCACGCTGATACGTTGCGAAGGAACCTCACGTCTGTTGGCCCAAACAGAACGTGATACAGCGTCCACCGCGTTGGTCACGAGAAGAGGTCTTTTTTCATGACCGGTACGTGATACACACTCCTTAACGTGAGTGCCCCTGATCACTACCCAAAGACACGACCCCCTCTTTCTACTGCATAAACAGTATTATCAGCAGTGATAATAGCTTCATTACCTGAGTAAGCCTGCATGGAGGTGAACTTCGACTTGTCTCCGGTGAGGTGATGACCACACGAGTCGACGATCCACTCGCTGTTGAAGTCCTCAGCAGATAAGGCCCGGACACAAGTGCCCGTCATGAAAGCTCCTCCCCATTCTGCTTCTTCACTTCGCGAGCAAGCTTCCTCCTTTCTGCAGCATGCCCAGGCTGCAGTTTGACCTGTGTAGTCCCGCTTGAAGTGCCCACGCTGATGACACCGGTAGCACTTCAGATTCTTCTTCCAGTCCTTAGGAGCATTGCTCCTCTCCGGCGGATATGAAGATGAAGTCTCCTTCTCAACAGCGGCCTGCACCTTCTTCTTCTTCTTCCTTCCCATCCCTTCTTCTTGCCTGAGAAGAGAGCTTCGCTGCCTTCCTGATTCAGGTTCACTCCAGCCATCTGCCTTGCTAAGCTCTCCTGCGAGGCAAGCAGATTCTCCAGCTCTAGCAGAGACGGCTGAGTAGCCCACCCTTGAACAGATGTGACAAAGGCCACATACTCCTTCCGCAAGCACACGATAATGTGCCTCTTCATCTTTGCCTCAGAGATAGGCTCATCAGGATCCAGTGCCAACAGCTCAGCACCAAGCTCTTCATCTTTAAGAAGTACTTGGAGATGGAAAGGTCTCCCTGAGTTGCCCTGGCCAACTCATTCTCAGGAACTGAAGCCGCGCCACATTTTCCTATTGAACAACTCATCAATGGTTGTCCAAATATCAGCAGCCGACTCACATCCAATGATGTGATCAAACAGTTCCGGAGAGACAGCTCTCTTCAGAATGAACTCCGCCTTAGCATTAGTTCTTCTCCAGAGCTCACCTGCTCAGCAGTACCGAAGCAGAGCAGTAACTTCCTGTCTATCGTCTCCACGTAGACTTCCCACAGCTCCTCGCCTAGAAGATAACTCTTCATGCACGATTCCACTTCTTGTAGTTAGTCGGCATTAGAGTTCAATGCCCAGACCTCTTGCCAAGCTTCCTTCCATTGTAACCACCTTGGTATCCTTCAGCAGCTCCGAGCAACAACACAGGTTGATCACCACTCAATCACTGAGTAACAACTGGCTGACTTCCGCTCACGCAACTGAACCAGCAACCTCAGAAACCTCTTGATACCTGTTAAATTTTCTCGGACGTGGTCAGCAAGATAGCCAAACACCAAATTAATATCTTCGGAATACCCAGTTCGCACGCTGAACCAGCGGAACCCAAGGACTAGAGGTTGCACCCAACAAAACAATGGAAGCACAAGAGGTCTTATTATGCATTCACTTCTTTACATCGAGGCATACTAGCGAGACATGATTTCGCTAGTATTACAGCTGTAAACAGAGAAAGAACCAAAAAACAAGCCGGGCGGACAGCACCGGAGTCCCGAGACCGCGGGTCGCCGAGACCGCCGAGACGCTGAGCTCGGCCCAAGCTATGCTGCAATCCGCCGAATACCACGGAGTCCGCCGAGACCGCGAGGCCGCGCGGACAGACCGTTATTCGCCTCCTGCTGAAACCGAACTGAGGAACCCCTACCCCCTGAAACCGGCGGACAGGTTTATTGAAGTGGCAAGATGTGAAAAAGAACTGACAAGTCGCAGAGCGACATCCTGCTGAGTCCGCAGAGACCGCACACTTCCAAGCACTGACCGCAAGTCACAGCCAAATCCTGGCTCCTTGAAGTTATTCCGCGCGACCTGCACACAGCAAACGTCAGCCTGAAACAATCCGCGCGGACTGACAAACACAGACCGCAGCACTTGCACACCCAATTACTGTTCACTCAAGTTACTTAGGTTACTGTAGATGTGCCAGGGGGGTCCTATTTATAGCAAGGGAGGGTGTGGTCACCGCCAAGAGATAGCGGGACCACCCTCAGTCCGCGCGAATACAACCACCGTCCGCTGAGAGTGCATGGACTTAGCCGGTACAAAGGAACCCGCCAGGAGCACGACAACCGTTGACGAACCCCTCTCCAGGTCCGCTGAGCTCAAAGGCGGACAAGGCATCACCCGCAACAGCTCCAATACTGCGGTAGAATAGCAACCCCCTTCAATGGCTGTCCGCACCAACCCGAGGCAGTCCGCAAGACCACACCTCAATCCGCCACAAGTCCACGACCAAAGGCAAACAGCAACAGTCCGCCCGGTCACAGCGGACTTGGCGGATATGGCGGACACCATGAACTTGGCACAATGTGTGACCAAGTCCAAAACCTCAAGGGCTAGTGCGAGCATGGCGGACACAAAGTCCCGTCCGCCAAACACCCTAGCACAGACCACAACCAGTCCGCGAGCTCCTCGCACTTGTCCACACAGCAGCTCCTCCCGGACTCCAAACACCAGGCCGCCAACTGGTCTCCACAGCAAATCGCCTGCTGTAACACCAGAGCTCGACAAGGCCTCAGCCAAGCTCTAAGCTTAGTCCGCAACAGCCAATACCGCGGACACATCAGTCCGCAAGCTTTCCGCGGACAAAGGCCAACCCGCCTTTGAACACAAGCTTGCACCCGCGACCACTGAGCAAAGCACCAGTCCGCAAGCCTCTCTATCCGCAGATACCAGGCGCACCAAACCGCGGACTCCATGCAACAACCCGCGTTCAGACACAGTCGCTTCCACCAGACTTTCACCAGGCCGCAAACCTCAGTCCGCCCAGTCCGCCCAGTCCGCCAAGGCTGTCCGCCACAGGCCGCGCGGCCTGTCCCGTCACCCACTTCCACTTCACAATTTCAACACTGTCATTCCACCGGTCTACTGCAACTGTCAGAGATGTCAGAAAGTTGTTAGAAACCGGATCAGCCGTCAACTTGAAGAAAGTCTATATAAAGCTTACATACTTCAACATATGAAAGAGTTGGAAATCAACAAAGTGAGAACAATACAACTAGAAGAAGACCTCAAGTGAAGATCTAATAAGTTGGAGAGAGAGAGCTCCTTCCAAGAAGACAACTGTTGAACCAGGCTGTGAAGAAACGTTTCAGATTGAATTTGATTCTTAAGTTAACAATGATGAAGATCAGCTGCATAGAGACTCAACCCTATTGTGTTCTAAATTCAGAAGCTTTGAAGGAAGCCAAGAAGGTTGATCTCAGCAAAGTTCTTCCAAGAACTCATCAAGAAACCTGTCAACTCTTCTCTCTCATTCTGAGTTGTGGTATATATCTATTGTGATTTTACATTTCTTGTAGGATCCTAAGGGATCTGAATTGTAAGCCTGAAATTATAAAGGCTGAGTGGAGGGCCTGTGTGACTGAGTGTAGGAGATACTTTTCTCTGAGTGTAGGTCTTGTTGAGGCTGAGTGTAGGTCTTTGTGAAAACTGAGTGGTAGTTTGTGTGCCTGAGTTGTAGAGTGGGATCACTCTGAGCTGTAGAACCTATTTGGGGTTCTGAGTGTAAGATCTGAGGATCTGAGGAATAGTGGAGAAGTTGGGCCGAATCTAGTACACTACTAGATAGGCGAAGGGGGAAAGTGGATATACCCAGACCTTGGGGAACCACTATAAAACTGTATGTACTCTGTGTGTGCTTGATTCTGTGATTGCTGTGATGTATTGTTGTGAAGAATTATGTATAATTCTATGATTCTGCCTAAACGTTTTAAAAGATTATAGTCACCTATTCACCCCCCCCCCCTCTAGGTGATTAGGTATAATATCTTTCATTTTATATGAACGTGTCACAAGTATGGCTCAAGTGGCAATGTTGTTTGTGGTCCTTTGACCTGAAGTCATTGTTTTCATTGAGGAAGAGCGTGCTTTGATGCCATCAAAAGTCCAGTCTTGAGAAAGTTGGATGATAAAGGTGGTTGTTGGGTACGTTGCGAACCGTTTGGGTGTTTGTGTGTGAGCAGAGATGGGATTTGTCCTCCTATATGATAGGAGTTGCATCCTTGGGGCCTGATGAGTCCGATTTATATACGGTTTTTCGGATTCATCTGGGCTAGTTTTCATGCGTTTGCACTTCACTTTTAGTTCTATATCGTTCATATTTCATCTTGTCTATATTTCCATAGGAAGTGCACATTTTGGCCCGTAGTTGTGTATTTTTTTTGTACTTTTATTGTTTGTACTCCTTATTGTGCTCATCTGGAATGTCGGCACATATCAGTTCTGTATTTAGTGGTCGTGTGTGTGTTCCGGGGAGATTTGGAAGCAGGAATACTGCGCACGATTATCGAATATAGTGCGCACGACCACTGGTTGTGCGCCGATGATCGTGCGCAATGTACCCTGATTTCTAGAATCTGCCTGGGGTTATTGCACGACCACTGGACATAATGCGCATGACCACCGGTCGTGCGCCACTGATCATGTGCATTGATTCCTCTTTTCCTGGAGTTCTGTCTGGGGTAATCTCACGACCATTGGACATAGTGCGCACGACCACCGGTCGTGCGTCACTGCTTGTGTGCATTACCCCAGTTCTTCTTCCTAATCTGCCATACCAGTGCGCACGATCACTGGACATAGTGCGCACGAACACTGGTCGTGCGCCCGTGATCGTGCGCATTGTTCAATTCTGCTTTCTACAAATATGCAGGTTCCGCCCTAATTCCGAATCGCTCATTTTTCCTCCGCTATTTTCATCTCTAGGGAGGGATTCTGCCGCCCTCCTTCAATCTCCACCCTAGGGAGGGGCTCCAGGCAAGCTTTCACCGCCAAATACAAGCCGGAGCTTCCTCTCGGCCTCCTCCATCATCACTTGGGCTCATTTCAAGCTTCAATCCCATAACCATCAAGCAAAGGGAAGCTTGCAACTTTCGTCCGCTATCATGACACGAAGAAGACGGGCCATTGGAAGGTGGTGACAGCCCTTCTCTACCCCGAACACAGTTGAGGACCGAGCTTGGACGCGGATTGACAACCCGACGATTCCAACCGTGAATCCTCAGCAAGACTTCGGATTCGGTCAATATCTTGCCTTGTTCTTCCTTTATTGTTGTTTATGTGTTGTTGTAAACTTTATTTATAGATGATGTGCGCTTAGTTGTAAAACGCTTATATTTAATCATATCTTTGTGATATGTATTTTCGTTATATTTGCTTGAGGTGTGACATATTCAATCCACCACCATCCACCCTTGCCGCACTAGCAATTGCTAGTAGCATGCATAGCGAAGAGGTGCTCACGACCCTCATTCCGCCGTTCTAACCACCTCATCTACAAGCCTACTCGTCCATCAGCCCCGCGATTTGGTGCATAGCGGCCCGACTAGTCTTCCATCCCGCCTGGCGAAGCATCGCATAGCGGCGTTGCATAGGAGTAGTTATATGATTTTACTTTCTTTTATCGCAACAATCAAAACCCCATCGTTGTACCGCCGCCTTGAGGACTTCAATCTCAAGTCCTCCTCGACATTAACTCCACCTTACTGTGTTCCTTGAGATATCGATACTTGGGAAAACTCACCCATTTTATATTACTTGTGCGACCGGTTCACTGCCGTGATCTTTAGCATCAAGTTTTTGGCGCCGTTACTGGGAACACAGTCGTGTGAGTTTTTGGAGAGGGAGATAGGAGAGAGAAGCCCTTTTACATTTGTATATTTCATGTTTTTTCTTTGCTTTAGTTTTTAGAATCTGTTTCTTGTTTTTATTTCTTCCTCTTCTAGTTTTAATTTTTCTGTAGCAGGTTTTCATATTCTTTTATCTGTGCTGTGTAGTTAATTGTTGCTTAGAAACTTTCTATTGGTGAATTCTTCTTGTTGCACCATGGATTCTTATATGAATATCTGTTGCCGATGGTGCGGGGATTATAGGCATGGTAGTGATGAGTGCCCCACTGATGATTGTGAGCATAATTCTCGTGGTTCTGTGTATGGAGCACCGTCTTCCTATGGTACTTCATACACCCAACCCAGGTCGTATGGTCACTGCAATTCTACGCATTCATCTTTTTCTTATTCCTCTTCGGTCCCACCTAGACTGAGGAGTAATGGAAAACGGTGTTTGTGTTGTCGTAGCACCGAGCACGTGTTGAAAGATTGCGCAGAATTTCAGCGCCAGTTGGAGTAGGATGATGAACCGGGTATCCGATTCACTTTATCACCCTCTCAAATGGCTCCCCCTTCTGATTCTGATGATATATTCGCAGCACCACCTTGTCTATGGGGGACTGCGGCAGATATACCCATCAGACTTTCTACTGATCGGTGTGATGACATTGTGGTGTCGTCTCTCCCTATGCATTCTTCCCCTCCTATTGATTCACCCCCGGAGGAACCCACACATATTTTCTCTGTTGTTGTTGTTCCTCCGCCTTATTTGAAAGAATTATTTATCCCTATTTTTAGTGAGTCGGTTGATGATGTTAGGCTGGATTGTGATTCAGAGCCCGAGGTTGCGCCGAAGTGGGATGAGGACTCTACTATCTCCGATGGAGAGTGTGGATCTTTAGAGCACTATGATGCACCCCGGTGGGATGAGGAAAACCCTCTTTCTGATGTGGAGGTTTGCACATTTTTATTGGATGAGGTCGTTTCTCTTGCCACCGAGGACCTCGAGCTCTCGGATTCCCCTCGCCATGACTCGTATGACACTGACGATGAGCTATGTTTGGATCCTACTGGGAGTGAGACCGGGACCACTCCCCCTATTTCTGATTCTTTTAGTTATTCATCTCCTTTATTTCTTGATCCCATTTCTGTATCTGAGCCTCTGCTGGTTGAGTCTTCGCAGGTGCTTTAGGAGGACTTGGAGCTTTCAGCTCGAGTCATGGATGATAGCATCCTCTTTTGCGAGGAGGTTGATTCCTCCTCTGTTGAGTAATCTCCATTCATCGCTTTATCCTCCTGTAGTCTCCCTGTAGATGATACCTTGCTAGACAAGGATTTATTTTGTGATAAGATGAGCGAGGACCAGTGGTCCTCCTCTTCTTATTTCTTATTTCCTCTACCTGTGTTTGGCAGGTATTACTATTTAGGTAGAGGGGTAACTGCTCTATCTTTGTATCGGTACTTGTTACCGCAACGGATATTAGGTCAGTTACTTGTGCATTTTTCTTTTCATAGGCCCATTAGCTAGAACTGTATAGAATTTAATAAGTCATCCTGGGATGACAATAACCCCAATAGTTATCTTATATTTCCTGCATTTTTATTTTTCATGTCTAGCATAGTTTTAGCATTTCTTTTTATTTTCTATTTTTCTTTTGTTTTTGCGGACCTCACCCCTGCAGGTATTCATGGCAAATTGCGTTGACGGGGTTGTGATTCTTCGTATGGCAGACCTGCTTCTATTTTCCACGCGTCTTCTCGTATGCTCACTGGCTGAGCATTGGGTAACCTCTCCCCTTATTTCTATCTGATTTTAATTTCTATATCATATACTGTGTTTCTTAGTTTAGGTCTGGGGGAGAGCCAGTTTTGTTACCTTTTACACGTGCACATCTCATGTGCATACTAGAAGCTTTTATAGTTTTATTTTGATTAGTTCATTGCATTGCACACCACTGCACCGACTTGAGTGCGTGCTTAGCTATTAGTGTAACGCGTGTTAAACTCATTTGTTCGTTAGATTTGGGAAAATTATGGTGCTGGCTTAGGATTGTGAGACAGAGTAAAATGTTGACCTTATTGTGTTTCTAGTCAACTGCTCTCGTCTCGTGTAGAAATTCGAGTAGATTTTATTTTTCTATATGCTTATGGTTTTATACTTTTCTATTTGCGTAAAGATATTTTTATTCTACTCAAAAGTTGGTGAATCCGGTGTGAATCAAACGGTAGTATAGGAATGTGTGTAGCCGCCACTAGACTCGTTTTGCTCGAGTCGGGAGGAAGGATCATCTTTCTTGGTGGCTAAGAATTTTCCCCAAGCTACTCTCGAAGCATGGGTATTTGGTTAGTCTAGCGTAAGCGTGATGTAGGCCATCATTTTGGCCTGGTTGAGCTTTGTACTGTTCCTAACGTCATATCCTCGCTAGCCCCGTTGTGCCTACCCTTCTTTTGATTCAGCCCCACCTTCATTCACCAAAGCCCCATAGCCTATCCTAGTCGCACACCCTAAGTCGAGTTTAGTGTTTTATATTTTCATGTTGGGATGTGATGTGGTGTTATTATTTGTGAAAATGTGGAAGTGCTCCCAAGTTTATATCTGCAGAATTGTGAAAATAAAATGAAGAAAAAAAAAGAAAAATATTTGTAAAGACAAGAAAAAGTGAAAAGAAAAATTTTAAATTGAAAATCTTTTTGGAAATGTGATTATATTTGGAGTAGGCGGTGCACACACCCATATGTTAAAAGTTAAGTCTGGAGGTGTGGTGTACCTACATATATTATGGTTAGCGGTTGGATTCTTTTTAGGCTAGCTCATTTGGGTTAGGTGCGTAGCCTTTCTTTTTATCATTGTTTACCTCACCATAATCCAAGCCCCGTGAATATCCTAAAGTCCTACGGATTTGCGCTTGAGTCTAACTAGTGCCGTGGAGAGAGTGTGAACGGGCAAGCGTATGGTCCCCGACATTGGTGGATTCCTTTGGAGGTGATCCTGAGCCCCGATCTTTGGCAAAGCTCACCTTAGTGGCCTGCCTACATTCTTCCTATGTGTGACCAGTTGATTCACCGTGATTCTAGTTTTGAGTAGTAATAAAATTTTGATACGCATTGTGAAAAATATAAACTATTCTACATACTTAGAAATTTTCTCTATTGTATTTTTACGCACGCGAGCATGCGACTTCGCATGGTACTTTGTTTTTCAATTTCTTTGTTAGCTAGTAATTTTCCCTATCTGCTTAGATTTTGTTTGCTCGGGACGTGCAAACAGTTAAGTCTGGGGGTGTGATGAGTCCGATTTATATAGGGGTTTTCGGACTCATCTGGGCTAGTTTTCACGCATTTGCACTTAACTTTTAGTTCTATATCATTCATATTTCATCTTGTCTATATTTCCATAGGAAGTGCACACTTTGGCCCTTGATTGTTTATTTTTTTGTACTTTTATTGTTTGTACTCCTTATTGTGCTCGTCTTGAATGTCGGCACATATCAGTGCTGGGTTTAGGGGTCGTGTGCGTGTTCTGGGGACGTTTGGAAGCAGGAATACTATGCACGATCATCAGATATAGTGCGCACGACCACTGGTTATACGCTGATGATCGTGCACAATGTACCCTGATTTCTAGAATCTGCATGGGGTAATCACACGACCACTGTACATAGTGCGCACGACCACCAATCGTGCGCCACTGATCGTTTGTATTGATTCCTCTTTTCCTGGAGTTCTGTTTGGAGTAATCGCACGACCATTGGACATAGTGCGCACGACCACCGGTCGTGCGCCACTGCTCGTGCGCGTTACCCTAGTTCTTCTTCCTAATCTGCCATGCCAGTACGCACGATCAATGGACATAGTGCGCAGGACCACTGGTCGTGCGCCCGTGATCATGCACATTGATCAATTCTGCTTTCTATAAATATGCAGGTTCCGCCCTAATTTCGAATCACTCATTTTTCCTCCGCCGTTTTCATCTACGAGGAGGGATTCTGCCATCCTCCTTCAATCTCCACCCTAGGGAGGTGCTCCAGGCAAGCCTTTTACCGCCAAATCCAAGCCGGAGCTTCCTCTCAGCCTCCTCCATTATCTCTTGGGCTCATTTCAAGCTTCAACGCCATAGCCATCAAGCAAAGGGAAGCTTGCAACTTTCGTCCGCTATCGTGACACGAAGAAGACGAGCCATTGGAAGGTGGTGACGGCCCTTCTCTACCCCGGACGCAGTTGAGGACCGAGCTTGGACGCGGATTGACAACCCGACGATTCCAACCGTGAATCCTCAGCAAGACTTCGGATTCGGTCGATCTCATGCCTTGTTCTTCCTTTATTGTTCTTTATGTGTTGTTGTAAACTTTTTTTATAGATGATGTGTGCTTATTTTTAAAACGCTTATATTAAATCATGTCTTTGTGATTTGTATTTCCGTTATATTTTCTTGAGGTACGCCATATTCCATTCACCACCATCCACCCTTGCCGCACTAGCAATTGCTAGTGGCATGCGTTGCGAAGAGGTGCTCACGACCCTCATTCCGTCGTTCTAACCACCTCATCCGCAAGCCTACTTGTCCATCCGCCCAGTGATTCGGTGCATAGCGGCCCGACTAGTCTTCCATCCCGCCTGACGAAGCATCGCATAACGATATTGCATCGGAGTAGTTGTTAGATTTTTACTTTCTTTTTATTGCAACAATCAAAAACCCCATCGTTACCGCCGACCATGAGGACTTCAATCTCAAGTCCTCCTCGACATTAACTCCACCTTACTGTGTTCCTTGAGAGATCAATACTTGGGAAAACTCGCTCATTTTATATTACTTGTGCGACCGGTTCACTGTCGTGATCTTTAGCATCAGGGCCCCTTGATGGAATGGGAATGAGAAGTGCGTGGTCATGCTTGGTTGAGTCAATATATGATATTGTACTCACAAATTTTCTGCAAGTCCATTCTATATTAAGAAACTTGGATTGAATATTTATGAGGGTGACACGGTCTATACCTCTAGTTCTATCCGGATGTAAGGGACGAAGGGACATGACAACACTATAACATTGGTCACAATGGCTTTTGATTTTTATAAACTCTTACTGTTTGGGGAGCAATGATGTATTGCTAGAGTCCGCTCATTGTTTGTGAAACTTTTGTTTGATACTTTTTAGATCAAGTGGGAGACTATTGGTGCAACCATAGTGATCTGATAGTGATCAATCATGTAGCCTCACTGCCAACTCAGTATAAGCCTATTAAGGTCGCACATAAGATTGTGGAGAAATTGGGAGATTGGATCTGTACTATTTAGCTCATATAATGAGTTGAAGGATATTGAAAAGGGGCTGAAAATATTCTAAGGCATTTGGCATTCAGTGTGTTTAGCTCACTCAACATCATGGGGTTGTTGGCGTTGAGTGTGCTTAGCTCACTCAACATCATGGGGCTGTTGGCATTGAGTGTGATTAGCTCACTCAACGTCATTGGGCTGAAGGCATTGAGTCTGATTAGTTCACCCAACGCCATTGAGGTTGAAAGATTCTAAAGCATTAGGCGTTGAGTATGTTTAGCTCACTCCACGCCATCGGGCTGAAAGCATTGAGTGTGTTTAGCTCACTCAATGCCATCAGGCTGAAAGCATTGAGAGCATTTAGTCCAGTCAATGCTTTTGCGGGTTAAGTGTTAACTCTGCGAATGCTGGTGTTGAGTGTGTTGACTGTGGCACTTAAACATTGAGTGAATTGAGTCCACTCAACGCCTTCGTCGAGTAAAGGGTTTACCTGGCAAATCTAGCTCTTAGGCATTGAGTCTATTGTATTCCCTCAACGCCGTTCAACGAATGAAGTTCGATGTTCTGGCCTGTGACGTAGATTTCATTGAGCTGAGTTCGACGAATCCAGTTCGACGTTCTGGCCTTTGGGGCAGATTTTGTCGATCTGAGTTCGACAAATCCAGTTCGATGTTCTGGCCTTTGGCACTGATTTCGTTGAGCTGAGTTAGATGAATCCATTTCGACGTTCTGGCCTTTGGCGCAGATTTCCTCTAACTGAGTTCGACGAAATGTTCGTCGAGCAGTGTTCGACGAATGCCCATGTTGAGTCAAATGTTGACTTGTTGGATCTATCTCCTAGGATATAAATTGGATGTTTTAGGGTTTTCCTTGAACAGTTCTAATCTTTCTGCACACGAGCCGATACTATGCGATAAGAGGAAAACCTAGAAACTTGACGAAAGTGTTCTTCCAATCCTGACACCGATTCCGATCCCGATCTCGGTGAGTGTCGTCGCCGCCTCTCCGACAACAGATCTAGCAGTCTGTGGAGACGCTGAGTGTCCTCTCCCGACCTAGCGCTTAGGTGACAAGTTGTTGTGGGTTCTCCCGATCGTGTAGATTTCTATAGAGGAGCGGATATACTTTCTGTGCTCAAGACTCTAGCCGTTGTGTGGCCGGCCTGATTTATCTGGAGCATTAGGTTGAGTTCTGATTCAATCCCTCAAAGGTAATTTTTTTATTACATATGCTTTACTTCTTGATTCATGAATATTGTTAAATCCAAACTCGTTTGGGTTTTTCTTGTTCTTTTTCCGCTGCGTGCACAAGTATTGTGCCATCCCCAAAAACCCAACAAGGACTTGGATGATGATGTTGTTGTTGATGACCTAACAGTTGATGATTATGAGATTGAGAGTGATGCTGATGATACGATGATTGATTCTGATTAGTCAAAGACTGCTGCTGCTGATGTTGTTGTTGCTAATGAGCTAATATAAAGGATAACTTGGTAGTCCCTCTCCCAAAAATTATTCCTGCTTCATCTTTTGAGGGGGAGGCAACTATTCCCTCTATATCAGTTACTACTAAGGTTGCTAGGCTCATGCACAACCTTGAGAAGATGATAGGCAAGATGAATGATGCACCTCATGCTGCTGCAGAGGAGGTTATGGTTCTTTCAGATGAGGAGGCAGATGTAGAAAAGCAGAGTCTAGTTCTAACTGCTGCTGAAGACCTTGGTACAACTTCCAAAGCTCACTTATCTCCGATAGATGAGTCGTCTAGTGAGGATCTGCCCAGCACTCCTATCCCTGAGATCCTAAGTTCCAGTGCTGATAATACAATTCTATGGAGCATAGAAGCTATGCTGAACAAGCATAAATCATATTTTGATTCCTCTATGCAGAGAGTTTGAGAAATAGAAAAAGATCTGAACAACGACCTAACAGAGGTTAAAGTCAGATTTGACAAGCTAGATGCTAAGTTAGACTCCTGGTTTACACAAGGTGGAAAGGGAGTTGATGTTGTTATGAGAGGTTTAAAGAGCAATCAAAATGTTCTTAGTAATGTGGATAAAAATGCCAAAACAATGATCAGAGCTCTTATTAATCAATGGCATATTATGACACCAGCATGGAAGCTTGTGCAAATACTTTGGCTCAAGAAATCAGAAAGGGGGAGGAGACAGTGGAAGTTAAGGTGGTTGCAAAGAAAAATGCGCTTGAGGAAGAGATGTTAGCAAACTTCAAAGGTGTATATGACTATAGTTATGACAAATGTGTTGGGCTTCATAGTCAGTTGACAGGATATTAAGTACCTGTTGTGCCTGTACCAGCACATGATGTGATTCATCCTCCCCAGGATTACTCTTAGTACTAGTCAGACAACGGATTTTTCCCAGGGTGCTGCTGTTGTTATTGATGTGTTTCCAGAGGCTCAGATGACTGAATACTTCCCTCCTATTTTCAAGCAAAAAATACTTGGGGAAGGTCTGTCTTTAGTAAGGTCATACCCAGTTCGAGTAGAGTCAAATAGAGAGATAGAAGAGGTTTGGAGCCCTATATACAGATGAATTATCTTAGATACATTCTCCTTGGTCGACCTTGGTGGTGAAAAACATCAGTACCACTACGATCAATAAGAATGGAACAAGTATAAACTGGCTTATACAAATAGAAGGATACATTTCAGGAACAATCAGAATGCTGATCTGATGCCTCCAGCACCTCCAAAGTACTTTCTGAAACTAAGAGCTTATTTTGACAAGCAGAGATTGAAGAGGCAGAGCAAGCAAACCTAATAGTCATATATCATATTTTATGTGTTTAGTGTTGTGGGCCCCCCACACTATGAACTTTCTTGATATATATATATATATATATATATATATATATATATATATATATATATATATATATATATATATATATATAAAATTCCTATAATGATTGGGAATGCGTGTTGTTTTTAATTTCATTTAGCTTTTCAAGTCTTAATGTTTTATTATTTGTTATGTACAATTCACCTTAACTTATAGGGTTCTGACTTTTTTCAAATAGGGGGAGATTGTTGGGTATTGTATCCACAATAACCAGATTTGAAGAATGGTCTAGTTAAGCTAAGATGAATTGTGACTGTATTTGATGTTGCCTTTTGAGTTATGTGCTTGTAGGTCTCCATTGCTAAGTACACACCAATGTCAGATTACAGCGGGTCAGCAAACACAGGGTTGTACAATGTAATCCCTCATTGTGTAGGCCAATGTGTTGGCTCACATGTAATCTCTCTATTGGGGTATTCTTCTATCCCAAGTACAGGAGAAGGATCAAGGAAGGAACAAGGCTTGGAATTAGAAGGACAGGAATTTGCCCAAGTAAAATTCGTCGAGTATAGTTAGGAATACTCGTCAAATTCGTCAAGTATACTCGTTGATACTCGTCTAATTCATCGTATATCCCTTCCAACACTCGTAGAATTCATCATTTGTACTTAGGGCAAATTCTCTGAGAATTGGAAAATCCGACAAGTAAAACTCGTCGAGTATCATCGAGTATACTCATCGGTTTCGTCGAATGTATCTAACGATACTCGTCGAATTCGTCGAATATACTAGTCAATACACGCTGAATTCATCGATTCCATTCGACGCTACTTCTCTGGATTTTTCTAAGTCTCATTCGTCAAATATTACTTGTCATGACGTCGAGATCGTGGAGTCATTCAGCCTATACTCGACAAATTCGTAGAGTATACAAGCTAATACTCGATGAATTTGTCGAGTATGATTCTTCGCTTTGGTGTTGAGTGAATGGCGGTCCTGTTTTGATTTGTCTAGGTCTAATTCATTGTATATTAAGACTAATTCGGCGAGTATACTAGTGATACTCGGTGATACTCGATGAATTTGACTTGGGTCATTTTTTCGAATTTTCAAAACTCTGGTTCGGGTTTCGGCCGGCCATGCATAGTGATTTCTAGGTTTCATTTTTGGAAAGATTATTTCTACTATTGGCAAGGAGATCTCTATAAATACCTAGGGGATATTTCCTTTCCATCTAATTGTGTTATTAGTCTCATTTCAAACCCAGAACAATTTCCAGAATCAGAAAACCGTCTGCCCGCCGCCGGCTTCAATGCATTCACGATTTCTCTGATCGACCGCTGAAGTACAGTGCACGATTAATATTCTTCGACATACGCGACTGGATTGCTCTCTCTCTCTCTCTCTACAGATCTATACTCCTCCAGATCAAGTCAATCAAAGATTCAAGATCTTCAATGTTTTCTTCTTCTATGTTCTCCAAGCAATTTAAAGATCTACTATTCTAGAATAATGACGGGTTGAAGAGTTTAAATCTTGTCTAAGTTTGATTATAATTTTGTTGTAAAATATTCTTTTACTTTTGTAGGAGATTTTTCTCCGAGTGGTAGATCTATTTATGGATCGAGTGGTAGATCCGTTTATGGATCGAGTCATAGATCCGATTATGGATTGAGTGGTAGGAGCATCTTCTCTGAGTTGTAGGAGTTGTGACTCCGAGGTGTAAGATTGTGGAAATCTGAGTTTGGTGAAGTAGCCGAATCTACCCCTTCGTGGTAGATAGGCAAGGCGGGAAAGTGGGCATACCCAACTCGGGGAACCACTATAAATATTGGTGCTTGTGTGCTTAATTTTTAAGTATTTTTTATTCCACGAAAAGACACAAACATCACTTATTCACCCCCCCCCCCCTCTAGGTGATTTAGGTAGATGCTAGATACTTTCAATTGCATTGGAGAAGTTGGTAAGGTTTGTGTTGGCCTTGCTCATATGTAATATGAGTGAGCGACCAAGCCTATGATGTTCTGGGTGTGAAGGTTTTCATTCCGGGACCTATATTGTGAATATGGGTCATCAGGTTAGTGATCGGAAGATTCTTAGGTAAATTCATCGAGTATGGCTAAGAGGTATCGATGAATGGTTTGAATTCATCGAGTATTGTTGTGTCATCTCAACGCTTCTATCTCAGATTTATCGAGTATCATCATGACAGATTTGATGAGTTAGACCCTGATTCATCATATATCGCCTTAATACTTGGACTATTTGTTGTCTCGATTCGTTGAGTATATCTGTGTTATCTTGACGAATATCTTTCGATTCGTCAAATATCGACGTGATACTCGACAAATTCTGTTTCATCTGGTTTATTGCCTTTAAGTCCGGTTTGGCTGGTTTGCGGGTATCAGTGTAACATCACTCAAACAACTAGACACCTAGGAGAGGTTTTTTCATGACTAGGTCATGACAAAACCCTAAGAAGCTCAAAATACCAAGTGAGCAAAGATACAAGATGAAAATCACCTTGATCTGCCTAAAGAACAACCTCACCACAAGACCTAGGTTTGGACCTTAAGGCTGCAACTTGACTCCATGACCCCACCACAACACCCCTGACCCCTTGGGTGGTCCATATGGTCACTAAGGACACATTGGGGACAATCAAAGTGGTCAAGTTGACCTAAGTCCACCCTAACCCTAAATGGGTCAAACTGACCTATATAGGGCTAATTGACCTTCCATTAGCTAAATGGACCCCACCTACACCTTCCTAACCCTAAAAGGAGGTCAATAGGTCACCAAGGACCCATTAGGGTCAACCCAAAAGGTCAATTTGACCAAAGTCAACCCTAGTCCCAAAGTGGTCAAAGTGCCCTAACTAAGGGTCAAGTGGCCTTCAAGGTGCAAAGCCAACCCTACCCAACCCTACCTAGACCTTAGGGGAGGCCAATGGGTCACCAAGGACCCATTGGAGGCAACCCAAAAGGTCAATTTGACCAAGGTCAACTCCACCCTAGTATTTAGTCAAACTAGCTCAAATGGGCTAACTCAAGCTCAAGCCCAATCCACTTGGGCTAACCTTATTTCCAATAATAATATTGGTTAGTGGGGTGCCTTTAGGATGAATTAGTCATGAAATTCATCCTTAATGATTAGGAGAGAGAAAAACTCCACTCCCCCTTCATGGAGAAGAGAGAAAATGAGGAAGAGAGCCATTCATGGCTAAGGGAGGCCAAGGGCTCTCTCTCTCTTCATTACAATGAGTTGATTCATCTCCCCTATCAATGCCAAGAAGATCAAGAGTTTCTCCAAGCCCCTTTCAGTGGCTGGATGAATGGAATCACATTGGCTGAAATTTCACCTTAATGGCCATTAATGGCCATTGATGCTACACCCCCCTCTTCCCCATTTAGCAATATTAAAAGCTTCCATAGGCCAAGAGAAATTGTTTCCACCCTTCCCCTGAAGAATTCGAAGCAATTGGCTGTGTTGTTGCAGAGCACCGGAAGCTCCAAAATCTGGCAATGGCATCTCGTCGATCGGCAAGGCATCACGCCTCCCAGATGGTCCTGTCCCTCTCCTCTCTTCCAGTGGGTAGATCTACACTCGACGGTGGCTGGAATTGAGGCCAATTGGCCCAATATCGGCATGGCTGAGATCTTGTTTTCAATCTTTTACATTCCATGCACAAAACACTGTTCCGGCCACCGCCGGCCGGCCAACCACCGCGAATCGCCAACCACCACTTCAACAAAGGTGGTGGTGGTGGTGGCCGGCCGGGAAGAGGCGCGGGTGGCCAGGAAATCACCAGCTGAAATGTCCCAGGATGGGATAATCTGGGCCATTGGAGCATTGGGGACGACGACCAGATTCCGTCGGATGGTGCATCAAGATTCATGCCTCTCCTTCTATTTAATAAGATTAATATCATTAATATTTTATTTATGTCACACATTATGCAATAGATAGATTTAATTATTAAAAATATTTTGGTGCCTTTTCTGGAAAAATTTCAACATAAAAGTTGTAGCCATTGAAGTCTAGTTTATTTTAAAATTAGTTTCAACCAATTTGGGTCAGCGATCTGACCACAGCACTCAAAATGGTGCAGCTTATACATAGGGCTAGCCAGAAATTAAAATGAGTGCCCCCATCAAACCATTCGTCCAAATCACCTGATATAATAATTAAAATATTAATAAATATAATATATAAATGTAATATATAATTTATAAATATAATATATTAATAAATATAATATATTTAAAATGTAAAATTTAAAAATGTAAAATTGGGCGGGCGGAGCCCGCCGGGGGGATGCGGGCAGAGCCTGCCCGGGGTGGTGGGGCGGGCGAAGCCCGCCATCGGCGGCCATGTACTGTGGCGCGTATCCATCGGGCCGGAGGCCCGTGCCTGCGACTCGTATATATATATATATATATATATATATATATATATATATATATATATATATATATATATATATATATATATATATACAACATATCCAAAAATGTGAATTTTTGGAAAACATTTTTCTAAAGTTTTGGAAATCATTTCATTTTTAATTTAACGTTTAATTAAAGGGTCTAATGAGCTCCAAATCCTCCCAAATTTTGGTGAAAGGTTCTTGGGGTCAATATAGGACTCTATATAAAATTTCATCCAATTTGGAGATGATTTGGTTTGGAATTTGGTAAACCCTTGCCTAGGCCTAAAAGGGTTATTTAGGTGAAAGTGTCCCTTGTGGGTATTGAGTGACCAAATCACCTCAACAGAGGTTGAAACTTGGGCCACTGATTTGTTATGATAATAAACACCTCCACATGGAGTTTGGGGTGGATTAGGGTGGATTTGTCGGAGGACCTTAGTTCACCCCTAAGGTTAAACTTTGGGGGTTGTGAAGGACATGGGGTGATATGTCCTTGTATGGACTTGGTGTTTAGACCATGAGATCTTATGGTAGTCAATAGCCCTAGGTTGGAATTTGGTGACATTTAAAATTAGGCACACAACTTAAATCAATTAGGATTTGTTTAGGCGTATACCTTTTATGGAAAAATTGAAGGGTCACTTGACCTTGGATCTTCATGAGATTTTGGTAGGGGTGATTTTATAGTAATATTAACCTCTGAAATTTATTATAGGATGTTTAGATAATAGTAGCTCATACTTGTAGGTACAACCTTCATCTTGCCCTTTTTGATGATATTGAAGTAACCGTGGTTTAATTATCTTAGAATGATATGAAACCCTGGAAAAGTTAATCAAATACATTTGTATGCATTCATAAATTACTTGGAATGATTGAGCGTCTCCTCTTAGTACTTCATGTGTAAAGTGAACTAGTGCACCTTATTTTGATAAATAGATAGTAAATATCATACCTTGTTGGAAAATTGTCTTTCTTGGTCAGGGAACTTTTTAGGGCATAATAAAGCATAGGAAATTATTACATGTAGTTGGGTATAGGTTATAAGTATGTTTCTTCACAAAGTGACCTAATGTGGTTTTATTTGGAATATTTCTTTGTAGCTTACTGATCTTGGAATTACATGAAACTTAATCAGTAAAGTTTTGTTACAATATTAAGTCTATGGTAATTTTTGTTTAATTTTTGAATAAAGTTTCGTGGTGTTTCCTTCTTTATCTCTATTTATTAGTATTCTCTTGAATTAAATAATTATAGGTTAATACTTTTATGCAAATTTGTGAAATTTGGTATTCTCTGATATTTTGGCATCCTATAGTGTTCATAATTTTTGGGTGGCCAAAACTTAAGGAAATCTACTATTTCATGTTCAAAATTACACATAGCCTAACATTTGGGAAATTTAATAAATGCCCAGTTAATTAGGAAAATTACAAGTTTCTGGATTTTGGATAAATGTCTTATGATAGACCCCCGATAATTATCTTAGGGCTTTTGGATGAAAATTTGGAGTGTCTCCTGTCATGTACAGCATATAGCCAGATTGGTTTGCATATAGTAAAACTGCGAAAATTGTGATAGCATTTGGAATGGACATAGGGAGTTGGGGTTAATAGTTCACTGATTTTGGTAAAGTGAAATTGAGCTCTTCATTGGGAGTCATGATGGGGTGGGTGTTGATTTGGCTAGTGTTAAGTGGAGCTCGGGATCGACGAAAGATCGTCTTTCTTGAGAAAAGGGAGAGTCAAACACACTACGGTTAGACTTAGTGTAACATTAAATGGGACTGGGACCTGGGTAGACACCAATAATATTAAATGCCTTGCGAAAGGGAGCTTTGGTCTTCGACCCATCGTAGTTCCTAGTGCCCCCGAGAGCCCTTCACAGGGAATGCCCTGGGCATTCCGTGGTTAATCTAAACTGTAAGACTAAAATGAATACAAGAGTAATTAGAAATAATCTAGAACTTCACTTTCACTTACCCTGATACTTTGAGAGGATAGTTTGATTTGGTTGGTCGAGCGGTAGGCTCGGTGGTTGTGGAAACGAACAGGTTAGTCCGGGGAGGTGATGGCTCGGGAACTCATGGTTGCATGTGCATAAAGTGGTGGGTCTTCGGTATTTGATGGTCATTCACACCGACGTCGGTACGTTGACTCGGCGGGTGTGGTGGACACTTGGCCAAGGGAAAGTCTGGCGGTGGGTCAGCGAAGTACGCGGATACCCAGGTTGTGGGGCGTACGTATGGGTTAGGCCTGGTAGTGTGAATTCCCATCTAGGAGTGGGGTGGCCCGACCCACTGTCTCTGTTTGCCACAACGGAGGCTCCTGGAAGTGACGCTAGCTTCCAAATATGGGGAACTAAAGGTCTGTGCGCATATAGTTGTGTGTGTGTTGCATTTGCATGAATCATGACATAGTATTTCACCTCATTCATATTTGAATACGACCTGACACCTCATCGTATAAATTGGTATGGGACGTTTTATACTATGAGAGCCTTGAAAAAGACCCCTTAACTTATATGTCTATATGGGCATTCATATAAGTTAAGGTTACTTATCTCTTGCTTACTTTTCATATACTACAGCTCTATTATACATGTTTACTCTACCGTTTCCTTATTATAAAATTGTTATTTGCCTTTACTCTTACAGCCCTGTAGATTTACTATATGCTTGCTAGAATAGGTCCGCCGTCACCTACATTTGACCACTCTCCACCTTCATAGCTTTCCTATCACTACTCCCGCTCGGGCCCTAGGAGCCATTGGGGGAGGGGTGGGGGAAATCAGGCTTAGTCTTTTGACTAATGGTTGGTGGACCAAACATTTCAGGGGCTCTGGATGAGAGACAGGGACCATCAGTAGGAGTTGCAGCACCAGCGGAGCACGGTACACATGGAGGTGGGCCAGTCTAATACGGGAGCGCCAGTCTCTTGCTCCGTGAGTGATAGTCTTTCCTTAGATTCCGCGAGTGGGTTGTGGTGAGCATTTGATGTATCGAGCTTAAGCCCGTTTGACTTTTATTCGTACCGTTTATATTTCGTACTTCTATTATTATGTGGACTAGCTGTGATTCCTTACATATATATCTATATGTGATGTGTGGACTTGGATATATCTGATTTATGTACATGCTTCTCTTTCATTGGTGATCGTAAAGGCCGAGAGGATCGGCGTTTTGTAGTGACGACCTTCTCGGGTGTTGGTGTCACAGCAAAACGGTGTTCTTGGCGCAATACCCAGTAGTGTAGCAAAAAAAGAGGGTCTTACAAACTGGTATCAGAGGAAACATCGATCCAAAGAGAAGAAGTCCACAGAACCCTAGGCCACCCCGCGCGAGCTTAGTTTGAGGACAAACTAGCAACGGAAGCAATGGTGTGCCCATAAAGGAGAATTACATGCAAAAGTCCACTTTTTGTTAGTTCCACTTATACATTAACTAACGATTGGAAGTTTCCTTGTAGCCTCCGATGAACCCAACTCCATAGTAGGGTACACCCCAGGCACAGAACATGTTTCCACCCCCGCCGGCTCCGACTCCATTCCAGCAGATGGAGATGGGGCAGACTTTGACGGCCATCCTAGAGGCCTTTAGGGCTCAGCAGGCTCCAGCCCCATAGACAAACCCCAGGGCCAACTGGCTGAGTGTCTTTCGGTGGCTTTCTCCTCCATCCTACCATGGCATGGATTCAACAGTCCGTACAGAGGAGTGGCTGGACATTATCTACGAGATGCTGGCTGGGATTCGATGCCCGATGGAGGAGGCAATGGCTTTGGCAGTTTCTTGCTTGGAATCGCACGCAAAGAGATGGTGGAAGTCTCTATTAGACACCACCTTTGCTGAAGTGTAGTGTGTGGACATTTCCTGGGAAGAGTTTAGAGTAGCTCTGTTGGAGCACTTTGTACCTCAGTCTGCAAGAGATGAGATGGAGGGCAAGTTCCTGCAGTTGAGGCAGGGTAGTAGGAAGATGTTGGAGTACTACCGGGAATTCACCCATCTAACCCGCTTTGCGGACTCATATCAGTTGAATGACGCAGGCTATGCGAAGAGGTTCTACAAGGGCCTTCATGATGACATTAGGCAGGCTCTCCTCTTTGTCTCAGATGGGAGCTTGGCCAGTATCTTGGAGATGACAAAGAAGCTGGAGGCAGACCAGCTTACAGTTCAGGGCCGGAATAGACCGGCCAATGACTTAATGATTGGTGGCAGGAGAGACCAGTCCAGAGGTCATGCATCAGTGAAAGAAGGAATAGGAATCAACCCCGCCAGGAGGACAGACAGGAGCAGAGGAACACGGTGGTATTGTCTCCTCAGCCATTACAGATACGGGAAATGTCGAGGGCAGTGGAAGAGGCACAGACATGTTTCTAGTGCAACCAGTCGGGGAAGTTATAGAACCCAACCAAACATGAATGTCCACTACTCAAAAACCCAATAGGAATGAAGTACAATACACAAGTATGATGGCCTTAAGGCCTTACATTTGTTTACTCAAATAACATGTTTTCCAAACCTTGGCACGCTGGCTAGTCACACATGAATAAAATAAGTGAACACTCAATTTAGGCCTTCGAGGGGCGGCTCAGCAACCTGGGCTTTAGCCCACTATTTAGCACTCGGTTCTGCAGCACCTGCAAGCAACAATCCACCGCACGGTGGCAAACAAACGCAACGGTTAGCTATGCTGACCAAATTATAACGATCCTGCCCCCAACTCGGGGCAGAGATGCTCCTTCCTTGCACTTTATTATCATAATCCAGCAGTAGAGTGTAATAACACAACAACACAGGCGTAGGCACTCACGACCACACACCCCGTGCACTCAGGGCACATTCTCGATGAACCGATCAACGTCACGTCAGTTCAAGCCATAGATGCCTCGGTCTCACCATCGCCACAAGGACGGCCAAATCTCGTGAGCATTTAGGTCCTTCCGGCCGATGTCACGTCAATTTAAGCCATAGACAACCCGAGACCGTCTATCTATGCCAACGTCAAGTCCCACGTAGCTTTAGGTCACTTGTACCGAACGACATAGACCGGGTATGGTACACTATAGCTCTTTCTCACACCGCAACGTCAATTTAAGCCATATGCGCGAGTTAGCTCCCCGAGTTCCAAATCATTACACACAACATATAACCCAATTATGTTCAGGTTGGCTCCCAGGCCACCAAGTTGGTAGAGTCTTACATCTGCCTAGTTTTCCGGGTGCACGTTGGAGTTAATCCTCTAGGCTCCCTATTGCAATCTACCGCGTAGAAAACCATAAAAATAATCATTCGCATGGAGTCTTCTCCGGCCATTCAAGCAATGCAACATCACCGATCCAGACCAACTTGTCCAGGTAGGCTTCACACATCATGTCAATATCTGTTCTCGATTACGGACTCTACATGTATACAACGGGGACTATTCATGTCTACCCGAAGGAACGCCTCAACTCACTGCAAACTCGCGAGAGCGAGCTTCCTATGCAAAGGAAACAAGAGCTTCACATGCTCAAGTAGAGAATCATTACCCTAGAATTTTTCCTTGGCGCCATGGAAATGTATGCGGATGGAAAACACCGCAATCTCCTTGACTCCGTATATCCGAAGTCGGCTCGCTATTTGGAGCTCCGAAACTCCGCCGGTAACCGGATCTAGCCTCCTTTCTTCTTCCTTGCTCTCCCTTCTCTCTAGACTTTTAGAAAGAGACTAAGTGAAATAAGTGAGGGATTTGAAAGCTTATTCCCGGCTATATCCCAGTAGGAACAACCCCCAGCAGTCGGATCCAAAAATAAGGAAACGAACGGCCACGATCCGGAGCTGAAATGCAAAACCTTGGCCGAACATGGCCTGCGACACGCTCGTGTCCAGGGCCGTGTCCCCCATTCGCCATCGAAACTAACACGTCCCGAAATTCACACGGGCACCCGACACGCCCGTGTTAGAACTGACATGCTCGTGTCATGCAGTACACACCCATTTTCCCGGGCGTGTTCCTCCATCGACACAGGACCAACGCCCGTGTCCTATTTGACACGCCCGTGTCATACCCGAACATGCCTGGGCTCCTGGCCGTGTTAACTGTCTCGACACTTCGTCTAGCACAGTTTGTTGACCACCCGACACGGCCTTGGGCACGCCCGTGTCCTAGGATGTGTTCCCTGTCTCGACACTTCGTCGAGTAAAAATTGTCGACTTCCCGGGTAGATCGTCGACACGAGCCTGACATGCCCTGGGACACGCCCGTGTCTCAGGCCGTGTTCGCTGCTCGACGATCGTCGACTCCAAAATTCGTTGACCTCTCTTCCAAATCGTCGACCCAAACACGACACGCCTTGGGACACGCCCGTGTCCCAAGCTGTGTGCCCCCTGCCAAATTCCAAACTTGGTTCAAAACGCCTCCCGTCGCTCTTTTGAGTTTCGGGGCGTTACACATTTTGTCTCAGAGGAGTTCGTCAGAGACTTGGACTTGATTGAGAACTTTTAGGGAGTCATTAGGAGGGTGCGCCTCCCTAACGGGACAGAGATCCGGTCTACGGACTAGAGCATTCTAAGGGTGACCATCAATGGTGTGGTCTTCGAGGCCCCAGCAACAATCCTGAGGATGCTAGATTTTGATCTCGTCCTGGGCATGGCATGGCTCACCTGGAACAAAGCTCAGATTGATTGCCCACCAAGGTGGGTCGTGCTGAGATATAGTGACACTTCCCCGACCTTCTAAGGTATTAACCTAGTTTCCCGTCTTCTACTCTCTTCTATTCAGGTCGTCATGGCCCATCTGCAGGGAGACGAGGTCTACCAGGTCCTCTTTGAGATGGTCGAGGTCAAGACCTGTATTAATAATATACTAGTGGTACGGGACTTTGATGACGTGTTCCTCGAGAAGCTGCCTGGATTGATGCCACACCGAGAGAACTATTTCTCGATACAGCTGGTATCGGAGGCTAAGCCGGTATCTAGAGCTCCTTATCGGATGGCTCTGAAGGAGTTAGTGAAGTTTCGAAGCCAGTTGTAGGGGCTAGTGGAAGATTGATTTGTTCGACCAAGCTCTTAGTCATGGGGAGCCCAGGTGTTGTTCGGCAAGAAGAAGGATGGGACACTGTTACTGTGCATCGATTACAAAGCTCTAAACAGGTTGACGGTCCGGAACACCTACCCACTTCCGAGGATTTACGAGTTGTTTGACCAGTTAGAGGGAACTCACTGGTTTTCGAAGCTGGATCTGAGGTCCGGATACTACCAGCTACGGATTTAGGAGGAAGACAATCCCGAAGACCACTTTTAGCAGCAGATACGGGTTGTACGAGTTCACTGCGATGCCCTTTAGACTCATGAATGCACCATCCGTGTTCATGAGTTTAATGAATCGAGTATTCGAGCCCTATCTGGATATTTTCATCATAGTATTTATTGATGACATACTCATTTACTCAAGGACTGAGGAAGAGCATGCGCGTCACTTGGCATTGACTCTGGAGAAGCTCCGAGAGCACAAGTTGTATGCTAAATTCAGCAAGTGCCAGTTCTAGTTGAAAGGGGTGGCCTTCTTAGGCCATGTTATCAGTAGAGTAGGTCTGGAAGTGGACCTGGCAAAAGTTCAGGCAGTACGGGATTGTCCGCTGCTAAAGATGGCCACTGATGTGAGGAGTTTCCTGGGACTTGTCAGTTCCTACCGGAAGTTCGTAGAAGGATTCTCCCGGATAGCTCTTCCACGTACATCTCTGACGAAGAAAGAGATGCCCTTTGTTTGGACATCGTAGTGTGTGGCAGCCTTCCAGGAATTGAAGGGTCGGCTTACCTCGGCTCCTATCCTTGCCCTTCCATCTGGGAAGGAAGGATTTCAGGTTTATACCGACGCATCGTACCAAGGGATGGGTGTTTTTGTGATGCAGAATGGGCATGTGATAGCTTATGCATCCAGATAGCTGAAGAAACATGAGCAAAACTACCCGGTGCACGAACTGGGGATAGGAGCAGTTATCTTTGCTCTGAAGATCTGGCAGCATTATCTCTACGGAGTCCATTGTGACATTTTCTCGAATCACAAGAACTTGAAATGCATGAATACGCAAAAGGAGCTGATCATCTGACAGAGAAGCTGGGTAGAGTTTTTATCAAACTATCAGTACGCTATGCACTATCATCCCAGGAAGGCCAACGTGGTAGCAGACGCTCTAAGCCGGAGAGCCACTACATCAGGAGCAGGAACTCAGCTGATGGCTATGGAGCCGGTGCAGATGTTGGAAGAGATATAGATATCTCTCGTATCCGAGGACGATTCAGAGCTTTACGAGGAGTACCTTGCATCGATGAGCACCCCTGACGACATCCGGGATCGAATCTGGGATGCGCAGAGGCTGGATGCGAGGATGGAGCCGATATTTATGGCATTGGAGGAAGGAATGACAGGGGATTACTCTTTGAGAGATGGGCTGCTTTGCTCTAGAGGCAGAGTTTGCATACCGACAAGAGGCCAAATTCTGGTGGATATCATGACAGAGGCACACTACAGCAGATATTCATTGCACCTCGGGGATCACAAAGATTGCAGCAGACCTGAAGAGGACGATGTATTGGCCAGGACATGAAGAAGGACATTACATACTTTGTGATGCACTGCGAGGTTTGCCAGCTCGTGAAGGAGGAGTGCAAGAGTATAGCCGATCATGGAGACATTGCTGACACGGCCGACATTGATCCCCGTCTGAGAGAGTTCGTTCGATTGGGACGATCACTGTCGCAAGCTCGAGGATGGGATTGATGTCTGCCGCCATTATATAAAAATATATAATTATAAATTAACTAATAATAATTATATATTTTTAATAATTTTATTATTTTAGCAATTTTATTTTAAGTATTTATTTCATGTTTTAATTTTCATTTCATGTGTAATGATGGCTACTTATAATCATCATGTGTTATTTTAGTTATTTCATTTCATGTGCTATGATGGGTGCATATAACCATCATATTTGCAATTTGAATTTTGAATTTTGAATGGAGGGAGATTGAGTGGTGTAGGCTATATATAGCCATGTTATGAAGGATTGATAAGAGAAGAAGAATAAGAAAATAATCCCCCTAAAATCTTTTCAGATCCTCCTTCTCCCTTGGCAAAATTCGTCCACCTCCCTCCCCCTCCTCCTCTTGGCCGTAGGCCAACTCTCCCTCCCCTCTCTAATTCAGCCTCCTCTCTTCCACCACCTCCTCTCCTTTCCTCTCTAAGGAAACCCAACCTCTTCATCTTCATAATCGGCCACCAAACAAAGAAGACCAAGCAGCCCTCATTCTTGAAGAAATCGGCTAAGGTGCAAGGATCTTCCTTGTGAGTGTCAACTCCGACGTGATGCGACGAAGGCGAACAAGTTCATCTCCTTCCGGCGTGACTCCGGCGGAGCCGTTGAACAACGATCCAAGTAGAGAAAATCAGAATCATCCATTCTGATTGGGTAACGAAAATATTTCTACTTTGTGTGATTTTTCCCGCTTAGATTAATTCTTGTGGTGGTTTACGTTAGCGTAATTTTGGAAGCATTGAAATTTCGTGGATTTCTCTCGATTGATCTTTGTGTTTCATCTAATTTTCATTTATATTCGAGAGGTTTGGCGAACCTTCGTTTTCTTTTGTTGGGAGAGGTCTACCGTTTTCGAATCGTTATTTTTGGTAGATCTCTTTTGGTACAGCCTTCGCTTGATCGGACCGGTTGGTCATTTTAGCCGGAAAGAATATTGGCATATCGCCTCTATTCAATCCTAATCGGTTTTACTACTCGTACGCTAGCATATAATTGATAGAATTAATTAACGTGGTGCTGCGCAGAACGATTGTGCGAGTATAGGATTTGGATCGAAGGGAGGTATACGTGTTAATCCATGGATTTATTCATTGTCAAACGTGCAAGCCTGCATCAATTTGGTATCAGAGAGGTTCACGTCAATTTCCTAATTGGCACCCTCCCCCTCTTATTAACACGTCAACACGCTCTTGTGTGCACGTCTATTTGTCAAAATTAACAAAAACAATTTTTTACCTGGTCTGCCAATTGCGTCCTAAATTTCTTATTTTTCAACAGAAATAAAAAAACAATTTAATAATCCTTTCATTATTTCCTGTAAAAAAACAAAAAAATTATTATTTTTACCCAAGTTACTGGCGGGAACAATTCCATTTTTCCAAGAGTGTAGTGTTTCAGGTTCCTTTTTCATTGCATGTGCACATATTTCAAGTAGATTTTTCTGTCCCGCCACCACTGAAGATGGCATATAATATAAATGCTGCCCGGTCAGACTATTCGTATGTTAAGGATATGGCTAAGCACCCCCCCCCCCCCCCCGCTTTGCCTTCCAACCATCCCCACACGTATTCTCACACTGAGAATGGGAACCAACGTATGATGGGTATGGGAATTCGCAAAATATTAGGGATTGGCTTAAGTGGGTAGATATTTACTTTGATTGTCACGAATGGGATGACCACCAACAGGTGAACATCGCCTGTGTACGATTAATAGGTCAAGCCCGCGTGTTCTGGTACAACGAAGAGCTTAGTGTTGGTAGCAAATCACTTTCTTGGACGCAAATGAATAGCCTGTTCTCGGATCGATTTGATTCCGCCTACCTTTGCCCTGCTAACACCAAGCCTATGAGTGAGTATAGTTTTGGCACTAGATCCATACCTGCCTTTAGGAATAATTATAGACCAAACGCCCAGACCAAGCGACAGATAACCGATGATTTGACTAACCTTAAACAAGGGAACAAGTCGGTCTCGGATTATATGCGTCATTTTAAGGATATGATGGTTAGAAGATGTTAACCACAAAGTCTGCAACACGTCCAAGGTCCCAGACACATTAGCGGCGGACTCGGTTTAGCAGTCCGCCTAGATCGGCAAAGCATCGACATTCAACAAGTCCCAAGGTTAATCCCCTTTGGCAGCGGACTCGGTGCTTAGTTCGCCCAGCTCGGCATGCCCCAGGTGATCAGCTCCCAGGATAACTCTTCATGCGGACTCAAAGATAAGTCCGCACAGGCCGCCATCCTCAAGCAGGATCGCGCCTAGCAGCAGCAGATGGAAGATCCAGCACGTGAGACCAGTCCTCCCCTTTTGCGTGGACTGGTGTGTTCTTTATTTTTTGCTTCCCGTCACCTGTTGCCTGGTTCTCCTGTACCCCGGGCAGCCGGTTATTCTATCTCTGCCCGTTTGGGCAGGCCCCCATCCTATAAATAGGGGGGAGGTGGTGCACCCAAAGCATGCTGACTCGAGTCCAGAGGCCCATTTATTGAAAGCTGCGGACTCAGATCTCGGGCTTTGCGGTCTCGAATCTGTCTTGATCACCATTTTTCCTTTGTCCATTAGTAAACGGTTGCTTACAGTTTCCTTCTCTCTTTTTTCCTTTTTATCGGAATTTTAGGGGGCATTTTCTGCATCAACATCAACACGCGACCTTCAGATCCAAGCTATCGTTGAAACTCGCGGACCAAGATGTCAGATCGCCAATCATCTCATTACCGTGCCAGTTCACATCGCTCGAGCATCTCCGATGACCTGCGGGACGCACTCAACCGATGTCGGAGAGAGGCCGAACAGTCCTGGAGAGAGACCGACCAGCACCTCGACGCAATCAGCCAGGCCCTGGCCGCACTTACTCATCGACTCGATCATCCTAGAGCGGCCTTCGCAGATGAGGCAGTTCCCCAAACCCCAGTCCGCCATGCACCTGTTGCGACGCCACCGCTAGCCAGCGCGCCCATCCATCCCGCAGTTCCACCAAGGCCACAGACGAACGAGCTCGCTCCACTTATGGATTTTTTTCCACGAAGTAGCCAGAGGGAATCCAGCCCGCAGGCTTAACTTTACTGAGGATGACCAGGTCGAGCGGCCTCCTGTGATTTTTGCTGTAGCTCAAGCCGGGGAGTCCCCTTTTGTTGATAAGATCTGTCAGGAGCAGGCTCCTAATAACTTCAGAGAACCTCACATCCCATTTTACACTCGATAAATAGACCCAATCGCTCATCTCCAGGCCTTTGAAGATGTTGTAGCAATGAGGTGTTTGTCAGATGGTTTGAAGTGCAAGTTCATAGTAACCACTTTCGACGGCCAGGCCCGAGAATGATTTCATGAACAATATCCCGGATCCATCGCCAGTTTTGCCGAGCTATGTCAAGAGTTCCTGCTAAGGTTTGCCACATCCAGGAAGAGGAAGAGTGGACCAGCTGCCCTCTTCAACATCCAGCAATCAGACAATGAGTCGGTAGCACAGTTTGTGGATTGCTTCCAGAAGGAGAAACTGGGGGTCAAGAATGTGGATCCTGAGTTCCATAAAATTGCCATAATCAACGGACTCAAGGAAGGGCCGTTGAAGTTTGAAGCAACCACCAAAGAACTGGCCACCTTCCAGGATCTGAGAGCCTTGGCTAACACCTTCATTGAATGAGAGAGTGCCAACCCTTCATATGTATCCAACTTAACGGCAAAGGCCGAAAAGAGGGACACCACAAATTCCTCCACAAGTGATCGAACATCCAGACCCCCTTTACCAGAGTATTAGCATCTGACACACAGGGGAAGAAATTTCCGGCACAAGCGGCCTTATCAAAATCATCAATAGTTTCATGAGAAGAAACCACCGCTGGACACTACCCCTACTCCTGTGGCTCCTCGGATCCTGCCGGTCCTTCAAATTCGGGACTTATGGAAGAGCTCGCAGCTATGGGCCTAACAGTAGATGAAGTTCTCCAGATCTTGTAGAAAACGACTGAGTTAAAGAAAGAATTCCAGAAGGCGGAAGGGAAGCCCCGAAACTTGGATCTTTTTTGTGAATTCCACAAGGAGAAAGGGCACCCAACAGAGGATTGCAGAGCTCTCCGACAGCTCGTGGAGCGACTACTTGTCGCAAGGAAAATGAAGGGTCTCGGAATAAAAGAGGCATCATCAAATCCGTCCACCTCTAAAGGCAAGGAGGTGGCCGAAGTCTTCTGGGAGAATGAAGACATTGAGAAAGTGGGATATTATGGAAACATCAAGATTGGAGAAAGCGTCGATGCAGACGACGTAGGAGTCCTCAGTGATCTCTTTTTCATCCACTTAGGAGTGGGTGCAGAATCAAGTAGGAAGTCTTCTTTTGCAAAGATATCACGACATGAAGTAGCTATGAATTCCACATCTCCACCAATGGAAATCGTTACTTTTGGTCCAGACGATCTCCCGAAGACGGCCAACCCGTTCAACGACGCGGTCATGATCAGAGCAATCATTGAGAACTACACAGTTCCGAGAATTTTAGTTGACACCGGAAGTTCGGTCAATCTTATATTCAAAAGTGATTATGAGGCCCTAAGGTCTGGAAAGACTTTGCTCTCCACCGAAGGGCCACTGTATGGCTTCATGGGCGAAAAGACGGAAGTTGAAGGAATCGTTACACTCTCAGTAATGCTCGGGGGAGTGACAAAGCTTATCACATTTGTAATAGTTGATGCGGCCAGCAGTTATTATGCCATCTTTGGAAGACCCCTCCTTAATGAATATCGTGCAATAGTTTCCACCTATCATTTGGCAATCAAGTTCACATCAGGAGGAAAGCAATACCGGGTTAGAAGCAAATCAAGGGAGGCGCGAGAGTCCTATGTCAAAATAGTCAACATGATCAAGCAAATGCCTCCCCAGGCAACTCTAGTCGCCGCCTCAGAAGAAAAGGTTTCCCAAGGAGATGCCGGAGATCAGGAAGAAATCCAGGAGGGGATTCACTTGGAGCCTGCTCAAGCAACCCAAGGAATCTCAATTCGCGCAGATGAAGAGAAAAGACTTACAATCAACTCAGAGCTCCCCGAAGAAGAAAAAGAAGAGTTGATCGCTTGCTTACTGAAGAACCTGGATGTTTTTGCCTGGGCTGCAGAAGACATGCCAGGAGTGGATCCTGATGTAGCCTGCCATCACCTCAACATTGCTCCCAACTTCAAACATGTTCAACAAAAGAAGCGGGAGGTGGCGACAAAGCTAGCCGAGCCAATCAAGGAAGAGGTTGCGAAGCTTCTAAAGGCTAAGTTAATTCATGAAATCCAATACCCGGATTGGGTATCAAACGTTGTAATGGTAAGCAAGCCGGGAGGAAAATGGAGGATGTGTGTTGACTTTACAAAGTTAAATAAAGCATGCCCCAAATATTGCTATCCGCTGCCTCGAATAGATGCTTTAGTAGATTCGGTTGGATATCCTTTTATGAGTTTTTTAGATGCATTTTCTGGCTATCACCAGATTAGGATGCATAAGCATGACATCCCTCATACATCTTTTATCACGGATGATGGTTGTTCCTGTTATCTAGTAATGACCTTCGAATTAAAAAATACAGGCGCTACCTATCAGCGCATGATGGACTTTGTGTTTAAAAAACAAAAAGGAAGGAATCTTGAAGTATATGTCGATGACCTCCTTATTAAAAGTAAAACCTTTGCTTTGCATTTGCAAGACCTCACAGAAACATTCACTACTTTACGAAGGTCTAACATGAGGTTGAATCTGTTGAAATGTATCTTTGGAGCAAATAAAGGAAAATTCCTCGGTCATCTCCTTACCCCCGAAGGGCTTGCCCCTAACCCAGATAAGGTTAAAGCAATCCTCAACATTCCATCACCTCGCTCCCCTAAAGAAGTTCAACAATTAGGGGGAAGGCTAGCAGGCCTTGGGAGATTTATTTCCAGAGTAGGGGATAAGAGTGCCTCGTTCTTCAAAACTCTTCATGGAGGGTCCAAATTTGAATGGACCAAAGAGTGTGAAGAAGCTTTTAAGCAACTCAAAAAGCAGCTCACCTCCACTCCTTTACTTCAAAGTCCTCGCACAGGACAAATGTTATTCATCTTTCTAGGAGTAGGCTCGGAAGCAATAAGCTCAGTCCTTGTTAGAGAGGAAGGGAGAAGGCAGTATCCGGTATATTATGTCAGCCACATATTGAAGAATCCTGAAACCTGGTATCCAATCCTAGAAAAGCTCGCACTAGCATTAGTAATGTCTGCCAGAAGGCTTCGACCATACTTTAAGCGCACTCAATCAGGGTGATTACAGATCAGCCATTAAAAAGTATCCTTAAAACACCAGAGCACTCTGGAAGACTAGCCAAATGGGCAATTGAACTCAGTGAGTTTGACATTTCATATGTACCTCGAACGGCTATCAAAGCACAAGTATTAAAAGATTTTTTAATAGACACAACTGTGTCTAATGCTAAACAAGACAATCAATCCCCGCTAGCATGGACAATCTACATAGATGGTGCTTCAGGCAAGAACTCCTCGGGAGCGGGAGTAGTCCTCATTAACCCCAACGGGGTCAAATTAAAACAGGCCATAAGGTTCTCTTTCCCAACCACCATAACCAAGCAGAATATGAAGCACTTTTAGCAGGCCTGCGGTTTGCAAAAGAGTTGGGAATAGACTTTGTGCATGTTAAAACCAACTCGCTAGTAGTGGCATCCCAAGTATTGGGGAATTTTGAAACCAAAGAACCTACCTGAAGAAATACTTAATGCTGGTAAAAGCGGAGATTGGAAAGTTTAAGAGGTTCACTATTCAGTATGTTTCAAGAGTATAGAATGCAGAGGAAGACGAGCTAGCAAAGTTTGGCCTCCCCTCGAGAGAGACAACTTCGGAGCTTTTTTACCCTGCTATGGAAGAAGGGGAATTAATGCAAATAGAACAACGACCCACTTGGATGGACTCATTCAAATCATATCTCTCGACAGGAGAATTGTCGCAGGCTTTGAAAGATAAGAGAAGATTCAGAATGAAAGCAGCCAACTACAAGCTTATCTCCGGAATTCTCTATAGAAAGACTTTCCTCTCCCCAATGGCGAGATGTGTATCTGAAGAAGAAGTTCTTGTAGTGCTCCGAGAAATTCACTCTGGAGAGTGTGGCAGCCATTCAGGGGCCAGAACTTTGGAAAGAAGAATATTGCGGCAAGGATACTTCTGGCCCACAATGAGAAAAGATTTTGAATCCTATGCAAAGAAGTGTGCCCAATGCCAAAAATTTGCTCCGCTTCAACTCCAATCACCACAGCAACTTGTGTCAATCACCACGCCCTAGCCTTTCGTAGTTTGGGGAATCGACCTCCTCGGGCCATTTCCCATGGCTAGCGGACAGTGATGCTTTACCTTGGTTATGATTGATTACTTCAGCAAATGGATTGAAGCCAAGGCGCTAGCAAAGACAACAACCCAGGTGATAAAAAAATTTTTGTGGGGGGAGATAATTTACGGGCATGGGATTCCGATGGCAATAATTACGGATAATGGGACACACTTCAACAATGAAGAGATAAAGAACTTTTGCAAACAAGTCGGCATAGAGCTGCGGTTCTCATCAGTTCATCATCCCAGAAGCAATGGTCAGGTAGAAGCTGCGAATAAACAGATACATAATTTGCTAAAAAAGAAAGTGCAAAATCTGAGGGGCAACTGGGCAGAGGAGCTTCCTTCAGTTCTGTGGACCCTCAGAACAACCCCTTCCACAACTACCGGAGAAACTCCTTTCAAGCTATCTCACGGTTCAGAGGCTCTCATCCCGGTGGAATTTGAGGTTCCGACTCCTAGGGTCTTACTGGCCAGGCAAAGTTTGGAAGACTGGCTTAAGATTAACGACAATAATATGAGACATAGCTTGGATTAAATTGAAGAAATGCGAGATGAAGCCACCATCAGGCAAGAGGAAGTCAAGCGAAGAATGGCCAGATATTTTGACAAGAATATCAGGATCAAGCATTTTTAAGTGGGAGATCTCGTCCTGAAAAAATTAGATGCAGCCGCAAGAACTGGTTCAGTGGGCAAGCTGAACCCGAAGTGGAATGGACCATTCATCATTAAGAAAGTCCTAAGGAATGAAGCATATCAACTACAAACCTATGATGGAGAAGATGTCCCATATACTTGGAATGGCGATGATTTAAAGCATTTTTATGCTTAAGAATCTCTGGCTAATAATTTTTTCATACATGGCACAATCACTTTCTCCTATCTACCATGCAAAGTAAAAGATCACCACACCAGGAGACATCGCCACGAATTATTGTCATTAGAGTAACACCGTGATGATCACGTGTTGCGGGGAGATTTCGCACCGTGTAGTGGGAGCTTGCAGATTCTTGCGCGGTGGGCTACTATATTTTGGATCCCAGCTAGTACCTGACTCCAACTCTGCATTTTTGGAGGGACAGGGCGGTTGACAGCTTTACTAAGCTTGCAAGGGATATCGTATGCCTTGATGATCTCTTTGAGGAAAGCAATGACATCCGGCACCTGCCCATAGATCATCCAAGTTTGTACCCTCAAATACTATCTGGTACTCTTAAGCGGTGCCTGCAGGAGACCCACAGCCTTGATGATCTCAGAGGAAAGCAATGCTGCTCCGGCCGCACCTTCCCGAAAGATCAATTTATGATGTACTCCAGGAAAGAGGGCGGTAAACCTTTCCGTTGAGCTTATAGCTTCTATGACCCCGTGAGGAAAGCAATGCTGCTCCGGCCGCACCTCCCCACTTGGTGACACAGGCCTGTATCTCATTCTTCACAGGAAGTTGACAAGGCGCGGACTGCAAAATTTAAGTCTGCTCAGTCTGCCAATACCTTGGGTTGATCTTACATCCTCTGTGACCCAGCGAGGAAAGCAATGCCGCTCTGGCTGCACCTGCCCGCTTGGTCACCTAGTGTTGTGAGTCATTTCAATCTCTATTACGGACTGCGCTATGGTGTCCGCACAGTCCGCCAACTATTTTCAATTATCCTTTATCTGACCTTGCGAGGAAAGCAATGCAATATGAACCTGCCCGCTTGGTTAGGTTTGGAATTTTTATCCTCGAGAACTGTACTTGGTTATCCGCACAGTCCGCCAAGTTCGAATTGATCTTGAGGTTTTTTTGACCCGACTATGAGAAAAACGATACTACATACACCTACCAGCTCGGATTGATCTTTCTTAACTCGCAAAAATTTATTTACATGCGGACTGGAATTAGTATCCGTCAGAGTCCGCCAGTTATGTCTTCTTTGACAAGTTACAAGGACTTGGCAAGCTGCAAATAAAATATCGCGGCCTGGATTATTGTCGGCCTTAGTTATCATCAAGCTATAGATCATTTCTATTAAAATGCGTGCGAACTTTGAAATTATAGCTGCACAGTCCGCAGGATTGGTCCACGGTTGGTCTTTTCAGCTCGCAGTTTAACAGTAAATAATATGAGGTCGCAATGCTTATTATCATTAAGCTTAAAATGTTTGTTGACAAAGAGAATCGTGGACTATTATCGAACTCATCAGATTCCGCATGATCTTTTACTTCAGCAACCAACTAAACTTTGGTCTCATCCTTTTTGCGGCGAACGGTGGTCAAATTATTTAATAAATTTTCCTAATTAGCAAGTCAGAAACTTATGCAGTGTGGATGATATATGCATTACGCGGACTACTGCATGGAGATCGCATTTAACTACGTCAATGCATTTCAATAACAGAAAACATAGAACATTGCAGACAACACACTGATACTGGAATATCCTTTTCTATTTAATCAAAAATAGTTACATCTTTCGTGTATTCAGCGGACTCCAAACTTAAGTCCGCTCTCTTTACAAAAATGTTAAAAACAAAAAGTACATTATTCTACTTCGGTAGTCTTTTGTATCTTTTCTGCAGGAGGGCTTGGGCTTTCCACATCAACCTCTAGAGAATAGCCCTCCGAGCCACTTCAACTACTGCCATCTTTACTGGTGCTGGCCGCAGAATCTCTATGCGAGCTCTCGCCAGCAGAGGAAGATACAGAGGCGTTGGACTCGGTGGACTGTTCTCCGCCTTGCTGGCTTGAATTAGAGTCGTCGGCAATTGTCTTGGCTTATTCTCCTTCTCCATTTTCTTTCTTCTTCTTCTCCATCTTCTTCTTCTCCTTCTTCTCCTTCTTCTCCCTCCTCAATAATGACGTCGTTTCCTTTGGCAGTCCGCTCCATCGCCGCGACCTGCTCTTGCAACTCGGGGAAGAGTTGCAGAAAAGGGACACCGTCCTCCACTTCCTTTGTGAATCCGCCGCGGACAAATCGCTCGATAGTGATCTCAACGGTTTCCTTCACAAAGGGGAGCATGGCGGCCTGGAAGGTATCACTTTCCAAGTCATACGCGACCTGCAAAAGGCAAAGGCACGAATGTCAGCTTGCCGCGGACTTCAAATAGAGCGCCATAAAATAGCCAAGCTTACTGCCAGCTCTTCTTTCTGCGCAACAACTCTTATCCCTAGCCGCTTGTTTCTTTCCTTTACCAACTTCACCTCTTCGTAAAGTTGGTCATTCTGCCTAAACAGATCCCTTGTCAGCGAAAAGACGAAGTGGTTGGTAATGGCGCTGTTCGCGCTTTCCTGGGCAGCCAGTAGCGGGATATAGTGCTATATGTCCAGCCTGGCTCCAACAAGGAACTCAACAATGGCGATCTCCGCCGCATCCAGCTGGACACTCTTGAAGGCGGAGTCTGCGTGCTCCTGCGGATAGGTTTGAACAAAACCGAGGTCACCCTCGAAGATCAGAAACCTCGAGGTCCAGTTATGGATCTTGTTGGGCAGACCCACGACTTTCATTCCTCTATAGTAAAAATAGATCACCCCTTTGTAAGGGCGGCCTCCAGACAGAGTTATTGAGCGAGCTAAGAATATCTTGCGAAATATATTAAGGGAAAAAGTAATCTTCTCACACCACAAGTAAGAAAGGAAGCTATAAATGGCAGCGAGGGTGTTGGGCGCGAGCTGGCCTGGCACCATCTCGTAGTGTTCAAATATCTCTACCATCTCCCATAGCAGTGGGAATCTGAATCCGTTATCGAAGTGGTCAATAGGCACAGCGATCTGCATCGCTGTCGAAAAGTTTAATCTTTTTTCATGCACAGGAAGGCGGACAAGCAAAGCGGAGTCCGCCATATGTCTCTCAACAATGGCCTCAAGGTCGGCCTCCGTCAAAGTACATTTCCTGTGATCGGTAGCGTGGAAAGCAACCGCAGCATCTGTTCTGGCGGACACCATGTCTACAGGCCGCAGGATCCTCTTACAGTTGTTTTCTTGCAAAAAAGAGACAACAGGGCAATCTTTATAGTAACGGAGGTCTGACAGCTTTTTGGCCAGGCCGCGCAGCTCGACTATCGAGTCCGCATAGTTCGCACCACAGCTTTTCATGCAGCAAAAATAAAAACAACACGGACACAAAACTCGAGTCCGCTCTCTTTGCTATTCCCAATTTCAAGGAATACCTGCCAAGTTCAAAGCATAAAATAAAGCGGAAACAGTTTCAGTCTGCCCAACTCGCGAAACTTCCCACCTGCAGACATTCATAAGTTAAATTCTGAGAAGCGGACACAACATTAGTCCACACAGTTTGTCACATATCACAGCACAAGCACAAATTAGCGATATAATGTGTGGATATCTTATTTAGTCCGCATAAAGCACAGTACAGTCCATCACAAGCCACAGCATAAAGCATTGTTTAAAGAACAAATAATTATACATCAACAAATCAAATAGTTCGCAGTTTTTGCGGACTCAGCGGTCTTTATTTTCAGTTTGTGCTGACCTCACTGTCCTGTCCCTGCACAAGTGCGCCGCCTGGTCACTTATCTGAAGCACTTCGCTATACAAGCGACAGATGTGATGATGAATGGAGTTAATCGTACGATGCATGTGAGCGGCCTCCCGGTCTACCCGACTCAGGGGAACCATCGGTTCCATTGCCGGCCTCAGCTCCTCGTCTGCGGCGTGCTGGCTACCCTCAAATTGGTGCTGCTGCCTCTGGAGGGACGTGATCTGGCAATCGAGATCTCTGCTCGGCGACCACGGTAGCCCGCTTCCCTTTCTCTTCCCGTGCCATCGCCAAGTGCTTTCCTTTATAGAAGCGGACATCATCAGCAAGCCTTTTCTTCTCTCTATAAGATCTCTCCAGCGCCCTTGAGATGCTGGCGATCTGGTCCTTTAAGGCTTTCTCGCGCTCCGCCGATGCCTTCTCGCGCTCTTCCGCCTTCTTTAACTCCGCTCTAATTTTTTGAATTTTGGCTTGAAACTTCTTTTCTAACTATCTAATGTTATCCAGGATGGGATGCTCGCCTCTTGCGGACTCATCATGCGAGCCCGCGTGATGGCGACGGCCAATTGGGTGATGAGGACGACGTCCATGGCGGTGTTGCCATTGCAGATGTTGACGACGTCCATGGCGGTGTTGCTGTGGCAGAAGATGACGACGATGCTCCTCCAACAAAAGACTTGCGGCGACGTAGCGGGCATGGCTACAATCTTCGCCCACGCAACAAGAATAAGACCTAAAATTATTTTACTGGTGGTCTGCATTTATCTTTCATATTTTCTATTTGAAACTATGTCATTTTCTGTCTTTTCATTTGGAACAATATTTATTTTTGGGCTGCTAATAGCCACATGGTTGTAAGCCTTATATAAGGCCAAACTTTTCATTTGTTAGCAACTATTATTGAAATCAAGAAAAATTGTTTGCCCTAATCTCAATCTCCCCTTCCTTCTCCTCTTAGCCGCCGCCCCCCTCAAGGTTTGCCTCTCAAGGAGTTCGGCCGCCCCTCTCCTCCCTTGCTTGGCCGCCCCCTTCTACTCCTCATTCCCTCTAATCACCTCTCGTTCTCCCACCTCTCTACCTTTTCTCCACCAACATCGTATTCAACCCATTGGAATTTCTCAACCACCTTGGAGGAAAGGGATCGTGTGCAAGGAAGAACCAAAAGTTTGGGGAAAACTCGTCCACGGCGAGAAAGCGAAGGAGACGAGCAAGATCTTCATACGTGGTGCGTTTCCCGTGGGTCCAAAGGAAGAGCGATCGTCTTGGTGGATCCAAACATCTCGATCTACATTTCTGAGCGAGGTAACGAAAATTCCTACATAAGAGATTTTTCCTCTTGACTAGTTCTTTTGGTGGACGACTTTTGCGTGATTTCTCGAATCGTTAATTTCCGCGGTGTTTCTAATAGTAGATCTGGATTTTCATTTGGTTTTTCTAAAAGATCTAACGAGAGGATTGGCGCTCCTCGCTTTTCTTTTGTTGGGATAGATCCTACCACTTTTGAATCGTGTTTTATTTTTTTGGTGGATCTATTTTGGTACAACACCAAGCTCGATCGGAATAAATATTTTCCATTTAGCCGAAAAGGAGTTTGGCCTATAGCCAAAACTCCGCTCCACTTGCGGATCGGCTATCCGTACGATAGCGCGAACGATAAATAACTTCATTGTGGTCGCTGCGTTTCGTTTGTGTGCGTGTTGGAGAGCGTCAACGTTGTTAAGGTCAAAGTCTCGCCCTCCACGTAGGATCCCCTAAGGCAAGCCTACATCAAATTTGGTATCAAAGTGAGGTTTGTGTTGATTTCTCAATCGACACAGTCCTTACGCTTTCCGGTCTTAGGACGAAGACTCACATTTTGGTCGTGCACATTTTCGTAGACACAAAATCTGAAATTTCTTTTTCACCATTTGGTCTGCATATAACAAAAACAAGTCAAAAAAAAATTTCTGCAAAAAAAAAATCACAAAAAAAAATCTAAATTTTCTACTTTTTTTCTAAGCATAAAAGTCAAAAAAAATTTCAGTTTTCAAGTCATTAGACGTATAAAAATCCGGATTTATAAAATTTTTGTCCAAGCAGTCTTTTGTCTAGGTGAGACACCTTGTATCTGTGTTGTTCATGCGCACGAGGCTCGGTACGGAGTATCCTCCATCCACATCACACATGGTCGACCATCATGATGATGGTGAGCCCGCTCCTGCAACAATTGTGACGCTTAGGGAAGAGTTTAACACCAGGTTCGATGCAGTCACTCAGTTAATACAAGGGCTGGCTGTAAATCAGGCGGCGCCTCAAAATCCCGGCTTTGGGATAAATCGACCGGGGCAGCCACCCCATCCCGCCAACCAACGAGAAGAGCGACAAATTCTCCCTCGTGATCCGGATTATGAGTACGCACCCCGAGCCCCTTATGAGTTCGACTTAACTAGGGCCGTTAAAATGGAATCACCATCCTACGATGGCATGGGTGAACCCCAAGTCTTTCTAAACTGGATCATGGATATTGAGTGCTATTTTGAGTGGCACAACCTGACGGACGTTGAGAAGGTACGAGTAGCACGAATGAAATTTCTGGGTAGAGCCAAAACATTCTGGTTGAACGAAGAGAGGCGTCTAGGCACCGTGAATGGAGCACCCCCAATTGGGTGGGCTGCCATGAAGGCACTCCTGCATGAACAATATGTCCCGGCGTATCACCGAACCCAAATGTTCGATGAGCTAGCCACCCTTCGTCAAGGGGGCCAATCGGTAGCGGAGTACATGGGACGACTCAAGGATATGATGGTGCGTTGTGATATTCGAGAAATGCCCGAGGTCACACTATCTCGTTTCCGTAAGGGACTTAATGCGGACATCCAAGGCAAGCTTTTGTGTTATGGTCACACGGACCTTAACACAACATTCAATGCGGCATTGGATATAGAAAAGCACAATGCCTACAAGTCCAAGGGTCGAGCATTCCAGAAAGGAAAATCCATCTTAGGACCCCCACCTTCATCATCCATGGGAGACAATGGAAAGTTCCGATCGACTGATTCAAGTTCCATAGTAATTACCGCTAGGAATAATAAAATTTCCCAATGGTGAGAGAGTTCCAATAGGAAGAATTAATAAGACTAATGCTACCTGTTATTCGTGCGAAATTCAAGGACACTACTCTAGTGAGTGTCCTACCAAGAGTAAGCCACTGGCACTATTAGAGTCCACGTCTGAGCCTGTCGAGCTCGTCTATGAAGCTGGCAGTGAATCAGATGCCGAGCCGAGTGATATCGAAGATGAGTCTTATATGATGGTTATGAGGTGTATCTTGACCACACCGCGTGTACCAGATGAGCACAATCGGACGAACATATTTTCTTTGAATTTTAAATGTGGTGAAAATTTGTGCAAGCTAATAATAGACAACGGAAGTTGCATGAATGTCGTTTCGGAAAACGTCGTCACTCGTATGCACCTAGTCCTTGAACCACACCCCCAGCCATATAAAATAGCATGAGTGAACAAAACGTCTATCGCGGTTTCTAAGCGTTGTTTAGTGCCACTTACGTTGAAGAGCTATGTTGATAAAGTGTGGTGCGGCGTCATCCCCATGGACGTATGTCATGTACTTCTAGGACGCCCGTGGCTCTATGATTATGACTTGACCCATTTCGGGCGAGCCAACACTTACGAGTTTAAGTATAATGGTAAGACCATTGTACTGAGACCCACACCGCCCAAGGATCCTTCGGTTTCCCCCAAAGACACAATTGTGTCTGCGGAAAGGAAAGGAATAAGTTTGATAAGTCAGAAGGAGTTGGAACGCGAGACTTTCTCGGACGGCGTCCTGTATGCTTTAGTATGCTTACAAGCTAAGGAAGACTCACCCACATTAGAGAATATACCGTTATCCCTGCGCACTATATTGGAAGAGTATAAAGACGTCTATCCGGAGGACTTGCCATCTAAGTTGCGACCCATGAGAGATATCTAACATGAGATCGATTTCGTCCCGGGCTCGTCATTGCCTAACCATCCACATTATCGGCTTAACCCCTCTGCACATGAGGAGCTACAAGCTTTAATTTCGGATTTGCTAGCAAAGGGTTATATCTGCCATAGTAAGATCCCATGCACCGTACCGGCCCTCTTGGTTCCAAAGAAGGATAAGTCTTGAAGATTGTGTGTAGACTACCGGGCCATAAATAAAATTACGGTCAAATATAGGTTTCTCATTCCCCGTTTGGACGACTTATTAGATATGTTATCAGGAGCCGCCATATTTTCAAAATTGGATCTCAAAAGTGGTTATCATCAAATAAGGATACGGGAAGGAGATGAATGGAAGACGGCTTTTAAATCTAAGGATGGGCTCTATGAGTGGTTGGTGCTAGGAGAAGGGCTCACCAACGGGCCGAGTACTTTCTCTCGATTAATGACCCAAGTTTTTAAGCCATACATGGGTAAATTCGTGGTCGTATACTTTGATGATATCTTAATATTCAGTCGTTTGCATGAGGATCATGACACACATCTAAGGACAATCCTATCAACCTTGCGCCAAGAAATTCTATATATTAATCTAAAAAAATGATCCTTTGGTGTGACATCCGTAGAGTTTCTAGGCTACATAGTGAGTTTTGAAGGCATTCATGTTGACCCAAAGAAGTTCCAAGTGATTAAAGAATGGCATGAACAAACAAATATTCAGGAAGTTAGAAGTTTTCACGGCTTGGCCACATTTTATCGAAGGTTCATCCAAAACTTTAGTAGTATCATGGCACCGATTACCGAATGAAAGAAGAAAGGAGAATTTCATTGGACTAAAGCGGCCACTCGCGCGTTTCAAATGATTAAGGACCGGATGTCTGAAGCCCCATTATTACGCTTGCCGGATTTTAGTAAAGTGTTTGAATTATCATGCGACGCATCAGGAATAGGGATCGGAGGAGTCTTAAGTCAAGATGGACATCCGATAGGATATTTTAGCGAAAAACTTGCCGGTCCAAAGTTAAATTATTCCAATTATGATCGTGAGTTCTATGCCGTGATCCGTTGTCTCCAACATTGGCGACACTATCTTATCTCAAAGGAATTTGTAATCTTGTCCGATCATGAGGCATTAAGATTTGTAAACTCCCAAAGTAAGATCAGCCCTCGGCACGCTAAATGGGTCTCGTACCTTCAAGCGTATACATTCATTATCAAGCACCTCAAGGGTATGTTAAATCGTATGGCGGACGCCCTTAGTCGAGTCACCCTATTACTATCCACCATGGAGGTATCGGTCATAGGATTTGAAAGAATCAAAGACGAATATATGCAGTGTCTGGATTTTAAGGATTGTTGGGTACATTGGTTTAAATGTACCTGATTTGAAGAAGCCTCACCCTACTCAATGATATACATCAAAATGTATTTGATGTATTTTTGAGTTGCCTTGTGCAGGTTAAGTATTTGCAGGGAAAGATGAAAAGATTCTAAGTCCATGTGTCGACACCCAGAAGAGATGTGTCGACACTTAAGAAGACTTGTGTCGACACCCAGGCAAGCAGTGCCGACACTTGGAGTACTTGTGTCGACACCAGGGATGCAAAGTCGACAACAGACAGAAAGTGTCGACACAAGGAGCTGTGACGACACTCAATGAAGAAAAGTTCAGTGAAGCTGTGTCGACACTTAGCTGTTGTGTCGACATCCAGAAGAACTGTGTCTACATCAAAAAGTGTCGACACTTGGAGGTTGTGTCGACACTCAGCAAAAGTCAATAGAGTCTAAGTATAAGTGTCGACATAATAAAGAATGTGTCGACACTCAGTAGAAGACTCAACACTTGAAGAAAGTGTCGACACAATGAAGAATGTGTCGACACACAGCAGAAGACTCAATACATGAAGAAAGTGTCGACACTAGGAGGCTGTGTCGACACTCAGCAAAGTTCAACAAAAAATTCTAAGTACAAGTATCGACACTAAGGAGATATGTCGACACTCAGCCAAAGTCTCAACAGAAGAAGAATGTGTCGACACAAGGAGCAGTGTCGACACTCAGCAAGTATCAACACAGAAGGCATGTGTCGACACCAAGAAGATGTGTCGACACTAAACAAGTTCAACACATGAAGATGTGTCGACATAAAGGTGTTGTGTCGACACTTACAAGAATTCAACTAAGTGCTGAAGAACAAGGAGTTGTGTCGACACTCAATATCAGTGTCGACACATATTGAAGAAGCTGTGTCGAGAAGTGAATTCTACAACACAAGGAGTTGTGTCGACACTTAGTTAACTTGTGTCGACACTTAGTTAACTTGTGTCGACACTTAGTCTATAAGTGTCGACACTTAAAGACAGATTGTCTCGACACTTTCAGACAGTTACAGTTATTTCAAGAACTGACTGGATGACTTGACAGCTGCCATTCCAGCCAGTCTACTGCACCTGTCAGAGTTGTCAGAAAGCTGTTAGGAATCGGATCAGCCGGTCACCATGAAGAAGGCCTATAAATAGGCTTATACTGTCACAGAAACAGATGATCAATACATCAAGTGATACACCCAAGATCTAGCTATTCATTGAAGAATCAAGTGAAGATCTAAGAAGTTGTAGAGAGAGAGAGCTCCATCCAAGAAGACAGCCGCTGGAACCAGGCTGTGAAGAAGGATTCAGACCTAGTTCTGAATCTTAAGTTGCAGAGATCAAAGATCAGCTGCAGAGAAGATCAACTCTATTGTGTTCTATATTCAAGAAGCTTTGAAGAAAAGCCAAGTGTGGTTGATCTCAGCAGATTTCTTTCAAGAACTCATGAAGAACCTTTCAACTCATCTCTCTATTCAGAGTTGAAGGTATATACACTTTGTATTTTATATTTCTTGTAGGATCCTTAGGGATCTGAGTTGTAAGCCTGCAATTATAAAGGCTGAGTGGTAGGGCCTGTGTTCCTGAGTGTAGGAGATCTAATTCTCTGAGTGTAGGCCTGTTGTGGCTGAGTGTAGGCCAGTTGTGGCTGAGTGTAGGCCTGTTGTGGCTGAGTGTAGGTCTTTGGAGAAGACTGAGTTGTAGGGCCTTGGGGCCTGAGCTGTAGGAACAATTTTCGGTTCTGAGTGTAAGATCTGAGGATCTGAGATAGTGGAGGAGTTTGGCTGAATCTAGTACTCTACTAGATAGGCGAAGGGGGAAAGTGGATGTACCCAAACCTTGGGGAACCACTATAAATTTGTGTGTTCACTGTGTGCTTGATTGATTGCTGTGATTGCTGATTGACTGCTGTGTAGAATTAGTTATAACTCTGAGATATAAACTGAAATCTGCCTAAAAAGTTGAAAAAGATTAAGTCACCTATTTACCCCCCCCCCCCCTCTAGGTGATTAGGTACAATTTCTTTCAAGTTGTATCAGAGGGAGGTTTCTCAAAAAGGACTTAACTGTCTGAGTAGATCCTATTGGCAGATTCAGTCTAAGTAACTTGCAGAATCAAGAAAATCAAGAACCATGGGTTCAACTGAGAATCATAAGGAACTTGGATCCATGAAGTTGCCCATTTGCAGAAAAGAAATTTTTGGCATCTGGAAAAAAAGGGTGAGACTATTTATGGAAGCCTTAGACCCTAGAATTTACATCACAGTTAAAGAAGGGTCATATGCGCCTATGAAGGTTTCAGTCCTGGATGCAAATTAGAGAACACCTAAGGACTTCTCTGAAATGACAAAAGATGAGATAATTCTAGCCACAATGGATAAGAGGGCTCAGAATATCATTGTGAGTGCCATAGATGATGCTACCTTTCAGAATTTGATACACTGTAAGACATCTAAGGAGATGTGGGATACCTTGATAGTGTATATGGAGGGTTCAGAAGAAGTGAGACAGGATAGAAAGTCTTTGTTAAACCAAGAATATGAAAGTTTCAGGCAAGGTAGGTCTGATAGCATCACAGAATGCTATAAGAAGTTCTATAGGATTGTGAATGAGCTAATGTACTATGGCAGAGAATTCAGTAATTATGAGTTAAATTATAAGTTCTTGAGGTCCCTAACTAAGGACTGGGACACCAAGATCTGTGCCATAAGGGAAATGACAAAGTTTGCAGATATCCCTCCACCAACACTATTTGGAAAACTGCTATCCTATGAGATGCAGTTGATGGTGAAAAAAGAAGAGGAGAAGTCTACCAGAATTGAGAATAAAGAAAGGACAGTGGCATTCAAGACATATGCCACCAGGAAATACAAAAGTAAGACTCCATCACCACCTCCTAAAGTGGCTGAGACTGAGTCAGATGATTCAGAAAGAAGAAAGTCTGAAAGCAGTGAAAGTGATGAGGACTTTGCAGCCTTCACAAGACACTTTCAGAAGTTCCTAAAGAAGAAACAGTGGAGGACTAAGCCATCCACATCACAGAGGTCATCAAAGAATGACAGAAGAAAGCCCAAGTCAAATAGAACTTCATCTTCAAAGATAGTTTGTTATTGTTGTAACAAACAAGGACATGTTATTGCTGACTATCCTGAGAAGAGAAAAGAATCTAATGATAAGAAAAAGACACAATTCAAGGACAAGAAGGAAAGGTCTTTTGTTGCCAAGAAGGACAAAGGCCTGTCAGACATGTCTTCTTCAGAAACGGAGTCAGAAGCTGAAGCATATATAAGACTATTTGCTGAAGAAGAGGAAGAGGAGTTCATCCAGATAATGAACTCCATATATGAGCAAGAGGACATCCAGTGCAAAGGACTGATGGCCTTAACAGAAGGTGACAAAATCCAGGAGCAGCCTGGACCTAGTAAGGTACAAAATTGTTCTTTAAGTTCAATTTCTTGTGCTAGTTCAGAATCAGATTCATCATCATCAAGTGATGAGAGTGCATCTGAGTCTGAAGAGGATATTCATCAATTGATGGGTGAATATAGAGTTCTGTTGTAAGCTTTTAAGAAGAGCAAGTCCCTAGCCAAGATTCGGGCAAAGGAAATTGCCAGTCTCAAAGTTGCTGCAACTGATTCTGAGAAGACGATTGATCAAAAACTAAATGAAATAGCCAGACTGAAGCACATAACTGTGATTCAGATGGGGACTATAACATTTAAGAATGATCAAATCAGAAGTCTGGAGATTAGTCTTCAGAAGGAGAGAGACATTGTTGCAAGGTTTTCTAAACCTATGTCTGTTCTACCTTTGATTGATGAGTTTATACCTCATAAGGGTAAAACTGGATTGGGGTTTACTAACCCTGCTAGGACTGTCAAGTCCAAGTCTAAGGGCAAGGCCCCAGCTCTCAACAAGCCAGCTGTAGATAAAACAGCTAGGGATGTACCTAAGCAAAGGTACAATAGATTTGAGTGCTGGTGCTGTGGCAAGGTAGGCCACTTTGCCATGGACTGTTGGCACAATGCAAGTGCCAAAGTGAGTAGCAAACTGCCTATTGGAAAATCTGCATGTAGCTTTGTTAGGAGGAAAACTAACCAGTACCAAGGACCCAAGAATTCTTTGGGTTCTAAGGTCAACTAATCTGTTTTGCAGGTAATTCCAAGTGGCCATGCCCCAATATGGTACTTGGACAGTGGATGTTCCAGACACATGACTAGAACTAGGGGATTGCTAAAGGACTACACACCTATCAAGGATTGTCCAAAAGTCACCTTTGGTGGTTCTGAAAAAGGAATCATCAAGGGTTTTGGTAACATTTCTAGCACCCATATTACTATTACTCAAGTGGCTTATGTTGAAGGTTTGAAACATAACCTTATTAGTATAAGTGAATTGAGTGATCTAGGATATGACATCTAATTTGTCAAGGATGGTTATCATATCAGGAGGTCAAATTATCAAGAGATCATTTTGACAGGTTATAGAAAAAGAAATGTCTATTGCCTAGACATTATGTGTGAGACCAATGGTTCTCCAGTGTGTCTTGTAGCTGATGAGAAAGTCTCTCATTGTGTAAAATGGCACAAGAGGCTAGCCCATCTCAACTACAAGACAATTGGTCAACTCTATAGCAAAGAGTTAATGAGGAATGGTCCTCAAGTTAAGTGTATTAAAGATGGAATATGCTCAGCTTATCAAAAGGGCAAGCAGACTAGATCCACCTTTAGTGGCATTGAAAACAAAGATGTTGTGAGGTGCTTATACCTCTTGCATATGGATCTCTTTGGTCCTATGCCAGTTCACAGCCTAGGTAGGAAGGTCTATACCTTTGTGGTTGTAGATCACTACTCAAGGTTTTTTTGGGTGTTCTTCCTTAGACAGAAATCTGAAACACCTAGTATCTTCTATAGCTTTGTCAAACAAATTCAGAATGAACTAGACAGTACAGTGGTCAGATAAGAAGTGACCATGGTACTGAATTTCAATCTGATAGTATGGCAAAACTATGTGAAGAATTTGGGATATTTCAGGAGTTTTCTTCACCAAGAACACCTCGGCAAAATGGCATTGCTGAGAGGAAAAATAGAACCTTGATTGAGGCTGGTAGAACCCTATTAAGTGACACATCTCTACCAGAATATTTCTGGGTTGAAGCAGTTAATACTGCATGTCATGTAATTAATTGGGCTACCATTACTAAAAGCCACAATAAGACCCCCTATGAGATTGTGAAAGGCAGAAAACCAAACCTATCCTATTTCAGGATCTTTGGTTGTAAGTGCTTTATACTTAACAATGGAAAGTCTTACTTGACCAAGTTTGTTGCCAAGTCCCAAGAGGGGATCTTTGTTGGGTACAACAATAATAGTAAGGCTTATAGGGTCTACAACTTGACTACACAAGTTGTAGAGGAGTCAGTTCATGTAGTATTTGATGAAACTAGACTTATTAACAATGAGTTGTCTAGTAGTATTTGCAGCTCCACAGGTGTCACTGAGAAGATGGACAAGCTCACTATAGAAGAAGGACCTACTGCAAGACAACAAGTAGAAGATAGTTGTTGTTATCCAGGGGGAGTACTACATGCACCTGATGCAGAAGAAGTCCAAGGAGTGCAGCAAGATGAAGAAGCTGAAGGAGTTCAACCTGAAGCCAGGATGCCTCCAGCTAATAGACATCTAAGAGATCATCTAGCAGATCAAATCATTGGAGATCTAAGACAAGGGGTACAAACAAGGAGCAGAAATCTGAATGCAGTACTCTACTCCAGTTTTCTATCCCAAGTAGAGCCAAAGAAGTTTGAAGAAGCAATCTTAGACCCTTATTAGAATGAGGCAATGCAAGAAGAGCTGAATCAGTTCAAGAGGTGCAAAGTCTGGGAGCTTGTTCCTAAACCAAAAGACCACAACATAATTGGAACCAAGTGGATCTTTAGCAATAAGATGGATGAACATGGAGTAATTGTCAAGAACAAAGCAAGATTGGTTGCTAAAGGATATATGCAGGAAGAAGGTATTGACTTTGATCAAACCTTTGTTCCAGTAGCCAGACTGGAAGCCATAAGGATGTTCCTGGCCTATGCAACCTATCAAGGATTTAAAGTACACCAAATGGATGTAAAGTCAGCCTTTCTTAATGGTAATCTAAAGGAAGAGGTCTATGTGGAATAGCCATCAGGTTTTGTTGATTCAACTCAACCTAATTATGTCTATAGACTTAGGAAAGCTTTGTATGGGTTAAAACAAGCCCCTAGGGCTTGGTATGAAACCATGTCTAGTTTCCTCATTAAGAATAAATTCACAAGGGTGAAAATAGACAAAACTCTATTCCTTAGGGAATCCAGAGGCAAGATAATACTAGTCCAAATATATGTAGATGATATCATATTTGGGTCTACTGAAAGTAGTCTTTGCAAAAAGTTTGCAAAACTAATGCAAGGACAATTTGAGATGAGCAGTATGGGGAACTTAAGTTCTTCTTGGGTCTCCAAGTTAGACAGACTGAGAATGGTTTATCCATATGCCAGTCTAAGTTCACCCTAGAACTGATAAGGAAGTATGGTATGGATTCATCCAGTACCATGAAAACTCCTATGGGATCAAGTATGTCTCTTAGCAAAGATGATGCAGGGAAACCTGTAGATGAGACTTTGTATAGAGGGATAGTTGGCTCCCTTCTATATTTGACTGCAAGTAGACCAGATATCATGTATGCTACATGTGTCTGTGCTAGGTACCAAGCATGCCCTAAAGAGTCTCATTTGACAGCAGTCAAAAGGATACTAAGATATCTAAAGGGCACTCCTTATCTAGGCCTTTGGTACACTAGGAATGGAGACTTTGAACTAACAGGTTATTCAGATGCAGATTTTTCAGGCTGCAAAGAAGACAGAAAAAGTACAACTGGAACCTGTCAATTCCTAGGTGGAAGACTGATATCTTGGAGTAGCAAGAAGCAAACAAGTGTGGCTATCTCCACAGTAGAATCAGAGTATGTGGCTGCAGGAAGTTGCTGTGCTCAACTTCTATGGATACAACATCAGCTTGAGGATTATGGTATTCAAGTAAGTAGAACACCACTATTTTGTGATTCTACCAGTGCTATATCTATTGCTAACAATCTTGTTTCCCACAGTAGAACTAAACATATTGAGATAAAATATCATTTTCTAAGGGAACATGTAGAAAAAGAAGATATATCACTAGAGTATGTAAATACAGATAATCAACTAGCTGACATGTATACTAAGCCCCTAGAAGAAACCAAATTCAATAGGTTCAAAATTGATTTAGGTATGATAAACTTAGAATAAGTTTAGAGAAATGGCTAAGTAAAAAGGTGTCGACACACAGAGTTGTCTGTGTCGACACAGAAAAGTGGTGTCGACACTTCAGGGAAAAGGTGTCGACACATCTAGGAAGTTGGTGTTGACACTTTAGAAAATTAGTGTCGACACATACAGGGTATTTGTCGACACATCCAAGGTGGTGTCGACACTTAGCCCTTTATGCAGAATTAGTGAAGTAAAGTCTCGACTAAGTGTCGAGCTAAGCGGTGTCGACACTTAGCCCTTTCATCTTTAGTCCTAGAAAGGTATAAATAGGATTTCGCCATTGACTGTCGACACGCTCACCAAAGTTTCGAGACCAAACTTGTGTGTCGACACCTCTCTTCTCTCAATTCAAATTTCTCAAACCCTAATGGCGCCAAAGCTCGAGGAGAACGTGAACGAAGGCTATGAACTGGTGCGGCATGCGTTTGACGATGCAAAACAAGAGATCAAGGATGTGGTAACCCTAGTCACTAACTCAGGGTTAGATTTTCTTGTGTCAGAACCAACCAAGAGTTGGAAGAAAGAAGTTCTAGAGTTTCTGAATGGAGCAACCCTAGACGAATCAGGATTCAAGATAAAGTCCAGGGTTCATGGAGAAAAGGTGAAGGTCTCATCTAAGAGTTTGAGAAAAGTACTTCAGTTACCAAGGACTAGGGAAGAAGAGAATGTTTCTGCTTCTAAGACCAGAGAAGCTTTAACATGGTGTGGTCTGGATTCCAATATGAAAATTGGAACAGTATTCAATAGAAAGGGGATGAACAGCCAAGGCAAATTTCTCTCAGAAATTGTTGGCAAGGTGATCTTAAGTAAGCCTGGAGGGCATGACAGGGTATCAGCCCATATGTTCAATCTTATGACAAGGATTATCTTCACCCTGCAAACTGATTGGTCTGTTGTTGTCTTTGATAAGATTAAAGAGAGTATGAAGAAGCCCAATTTGGGTAGAATACTAAGTCTTTACTTGGCTGGTAGTATACCAGAAGTTATGAGTCAAGCTGCAGGCTCTAAAATCAATCATATGAGGAAGATGGACATGAGACTCTTCTCAAGATGGGATAGGGTCTTGATTAAGGAGATGCCAACACCTGAGAAGGTAACACCTCAAAAGAAAAAGAAGAAGACAGCCCCAGTGGCTCAGGATTCATCTAGCAGCTCTGAGGAGCATGTTGTCTTCACTCCTGATGAAGAAGACACTGGAGATGCTGGGACGTCTCCAGCTAAACAAGAAGTTGCAGAGAGGCAGGGGGAGCTACCTCAAGCTAGCCCCATTCACCAGGATTCTATCTAGGGGGAGCCACTAGTAGTGGAAGAACCAACTCCACTAGAGAGTGAGCAAGCAACCCACACTATCCTTGAGGTAATCTCAGAAATCAATTAATTAGATTTCCTTATTGAGAGTGAAGTTATAATTGACAACTTATCTGATGTTAATCAGCAACCTCAGATTGATAGTCAACCCTCAGATGTTGTCATGGAGGACACATCTGTTGCAGCTCAAGTTGTATATGATCAAGTTGTTGATGAGCCAAGAGAATCTCCATCACTCACTCAATAAGAGTTTACAATGGAAGATCTCTTCCTTAATCTGGACCAAACAGACTTTGAAAAGTAAAGTGCTGCTGCTGAGGGGGAGAAGTCCCAAGTTGAGGGGGAGCAAGTAATACTTGTTGAAGAACCTCCAAGAAAAGAGCCAGAGAAGCAAAAAGCTGTTGAGGAGCTACCTAGGGAGAGGGTAGAAATAGCCAGCACATCTGCTTCTGAAGATGAGGAGGCTACAAGAGCAAAGAAAAGGAAATTTCAAGTATTCAAGAGGAGGAGCCAGACTTATAAGAAAGCTCTGCAAACTATAGTACCACAGCCAGCACCATCAACAGATTTCAGTTCCTTGATGGTTGCTATGCAAATCAAGCTTGATGAGCAAAGGAAAGCTCTTGAAAAATATGTGGATGAAGGGCAAAAATCTCTACAGTTTGATCTGTCCCAAGATATTAAGTCAATTAGATTTGAGATGAATCTAAATAAGGAGATGACTGACTGCTTTCACAAGGGAGGGAATGTTGTGGTTTACTTGGCTACACATCAAGAGAAAATAAAAGCTCAAGTGGATGACATTGTACTGAAGCAAGGATATGTTCTGGAGAACCAGCTCAGAATGAATGACAATTTGACTGCTTCCCACAATGCCATAGTAACAGAGATGAAGAATATAGCTGCTGGACAGACTACTTCTAATGCTACTGCTAAGGCAGAGTTTGATAAAGCTTTACAAGAGGGCATCACTGCTGTTACATCTGTTATTCAAGATTCTCAGAAGCTGATCTCAGACAAACTCAAAAGGTTGAAACCTTTCTTTAAAGATGGAGTAAACTATTTGGATAACCAAATAAGATTTCAAAAGCATGATCTAAGGGATCACATGGAAAGAGAAGTCATAAAGGGGGAGAGGGTGTTAGTCAAAGCCATCTCTGATCATGCCAAGTGGATTTCTAATTCTATCAGAGCTACTCTTGGTTATCCTCCTTTATGTGATGATGATAATGTAGCAGAGTCTGGAGTTAATCCTACCGATCTTGGAGGTGAGCAACCTGAAGTGGCTCAAGTGATCTATCCTCCACCAGACTTTGATATGATACAAGCTGATATCCAGACAATGTATAGCCCACCTGAGGGTAAGCAAAATTTTATTCTAGAAAAAGTGGTTCAGCCAGTATCTGAGGCTATGCAAGAAGCTTTGCTGAAAGAACAAGAAGCCAAACTGTCTAAGAAGAGGTTCAGAGAGCAAGCTGAACAAAGGCCTGATTTTGAACAGTGGAGTCCCACTTCAAGGAATATCATTCTAACTGCATGGAAGGCTGCCAAAGATAATGTTCAAGATAGAAATAAGTGGTATTCTGAACTTGAGTGGAGAAAGCATGAATCTAGGCAAGAAGCCATAGTGCAATATAGAAGAACGGCAAAGATGGGAAAGCTACCTTCTACTGCCCAGGAGTCTAGCAAGTACTTTCCCAAGCCTCATCATTACTTTGAGAGGCAGAAGATTAAAGCTGAAGAGCTAAAGAAGAAGGAGTTGAAAGGGAAAAAGCCTGCTAATACTAAAGATACTGAAGCCCCTGTACAAGCCAAGATACAGTCTGGAAAGGGAATTGTAATTAAGGTGGCTGAGCAGAAATAGGATAGAATTCATCTTGAGTTTACAGTTGTAATATTTTGATTTTTAAACACTCTGTAAATTTTTGAATATGACAAAATGTTAGAACAATGTGATGTGTTATAAATCTATTTCATAATTGTTCTGAGATGATATCTTTGTATACATGTTTGTTTAATACATGTTTATGTTTGCCCTGTTATATAATCCTGCTTTACATCATGCTATGATTTTATTCTGTATGGTGTATATCATTGACTAAGGGTTTGACTTCTCCAAATAGGGGGAGATTGTTGGGTACATTGGTTTAAATGTACCTGATTTGAAGAAGCCTCACCCAACTCAATGATATACATCAAAATGTATTTGATGTATTTTTGAGTTGCCTTATGCAGGTTAAGTATTTGCAGGGAAAGATGAAAAGATTCTAAGTCCATGTGTCGACACCCAGAAAAGATGTGTCGACACTTAAGAAGACTTGTGTCGACACCCAGGCAAGCAGTGTCGACACTTGGAGTACTTGTGTCGACACAAGGGATGCAGAGTCGACACCAGACAGAAAGTGTCGACACAAGGAACTGTGACGACACTCAGTGAAGAAAAGTTCAGTGAAGCTGTGTCGACACTTAGCAGTTGTGTCGACATCCAGAAGAACTGTGTCTACATCAGAAAGTGTCGACACTTGGAGGCTGTGTCGACACTCAGCAAAAGTTAGTAGAGTCTAAGTATAAGTGTCGACATAATAAACAATGTGTCGACACTCAGCAGAAGACTCAACACTTGAAGAAAGTGTCGACACAATGAAGAATGTGTCGACACACAGCAGAAGACTCAATACATGAAGAAAGTGTCGACACTAGGAGGCTATGTCGACACTCAGCAAAGTTTAACAAAAAATTCTAAGTACAAGTGTCGACACTAAGGAGATGTGTCGACACTCAGCCAAAGTCTCAACAGAAGAAGAATGTGTAGACACAAGAAGCAGTGTCGACACTCAGCAAGTATCAACACAGAAGGCATGTGTCGACACCAAGAAGATGTGTCGACACTGAACAAGTTCAACACATGAAGATGTGTCGACACAAAGGTGTTGTGTCGACACTTATAAGAATTCAACTAAGTGCTGAAGAACAAGGAGTTGTGTCGACACTCAATATCAGTGTCGACACATATTGAAGAAGCTGTGTCGAGAAGTGAATTCTACAACACAAGGAGTTGTGTCGACACTTAGTTAACTTGTGTCGACACTTAGTTTATAAGTGTCGACACTTAAAGATAGATTGTCTCGACACTTTCAGACAGTTATAGTTATTTCAAGAACTAACTGAATGACTTGACAGCTGCCATTCCAGCCGGTCTACTGCACCTGTCAGAGTTGTCAGAAAGCTGTTAGGAACCGGATCAGCCGGTCACCATGAAGAAGGCCTATAAATATGCTTATACTCTCAACAGAAACAGATGATCAATACATCAAGTGATACACACAAGATCTAGCTATTCATTGAAGAATCAAGTGAAGATCTAAGAAGTTGGAGAGAGTGAGCTCCATCCAAGAAGACAGCCGTTGGAACCAGGCTATGAAGAAGGATTCAGACCTAGTTCCGAATCTTAAGTTGCAGAGATCAAAGATCAGCTGCAGAGAAGATCAACCCTATTGTGTTCTATATTCAAGAAGCTTTGAAGAAAAGCCAAGTGTAGTTGATCTCAGCAGAGTTCTTTCAAGAACTCATGAAGAACCTTTCAACTCATCTCTCTATTCAGAGTTGAAGGTATATACACTTTGTATTTTATATTTCTTGTAGGATCCTCAGGGATCTGAGTTGTAAGCCTGCAATTATAAAGGCTGAGTGGTAGGGCCTGTGTGACTGAGTGTAGGAGATCTAATTCTCTTAGTGTAGGACTGTTGTGGCTGAGTGTAGGTCAGTTGTGGCTGAGTGTAGGCCTGTTGTGGCTGAGTGTAGGTCTTTGGAGAACACTGAGTTGTAGGGCCTTGGGGCCTGAGCTGTAGGAAGCATTTTGGTTTCTGAGTGTAAGATCTGAGGATCTGAGATAGTGGAGGAGTTTGGCTGAATCTAGTACTCTACTAGATAGGCAAAGGGGGAAAGTGGATGTACCCAAACCTTGGGGAACCACTATAAATTTGTGTGTTTACTGTGTGCTTGATTGATTGCTGTGATTGCTGATTGAATGCTGTGTAGAATTAGTTATAACTCTGAGATATAAACTGAAATCTCCCTAAAAAGTTGAAAAAGATTAAGTCACCTATTCACCCCCCCCCCTCTAGGTGATTAGGTACAATTTCTTTCAAGGATATATATTTCGCCGCTCAGGACAATTCCCCTACCACTATTTCGGCGTACTACATACGTGACGGGTACCTATTTAAGCATACACAACTATGTATTCCCCGCTCTTCGCTACGCCATTTTATTATATGGGAGTTACATAGTGGAGGACTAGGTGGACACTTCAGTCGCGATAAAATGATCACACTTGTAGAGGATAAATTCTTTTCGTCGGGTCTCAAGCCAATGGTCGATAAAATCGTCGGGAGCTGCCGCCTTTGTCAATTAGCCAAGGGTAACAAGACCAATGCCGGTCTTTACACACCCCTTCCGATTCCGTCTGCCCCATGGGTGGATGTTAGCATGGACTTCATTTTGGGCCTTCCACCGACATTTAGGCGTCACGATTCCATCTTGGTCGTAGTGGACCGATTCTCAAAAATGGCTTATTTTATCGCTTGTCATAGCACCAAAGATGCTTCACACGTCGCTAAGTTGTATTTTAAGGAGGTCGTGGCACATCGGGGTGTCCCCAAACCCATCGTGTGTAAGACCCCCCCTTTTTTTTCGACACCGGGGTCTTAGGCCCAGAACTGCCGTTTTGCGGTGACTCCTTCACGCCCTGAAGGGTCATCACCACAAAGCGCCGATTCTGCCGGCCGAGTTCGATCACAGAAAAGTAGCACTATAATGTAAATGCAAATTGCAGTCCACAGAGAATCACATGTCATAATAAATATAACTCCACGAAGGGAGTGTCCACAGAATAATACATCAGAGTAGCAAAATACGGGCTTATGCCCGGTACATCATATCCTCACTACAAAATCACTCATACGGAAGCAGAAAAACTACTCAAGGTCGAGACTCACAGTCCCGGCTGTATGAACTCCAGAGCTAGACTGCCCCACCTCCAAGCGCACCGGTCTCTGGGGCTGCTCCTCCATGCTGGTCTCCACGATCCCCTAAATGATGCGGTTCGAAAACCGTTAGTCTAAAAGACTAAGTCCTATCATTCCCCGCCCCTTCCCCCACGGCTCCTAGGCACCGAGCGAAGAGGAAGAAAGGGGAGGACTTGAAGGTGGAGAATATCAAAAGCAGATGGCAGCAGTCCTATACTAGCAAATTCTATAGAATGTAAAGACAATAAGCTGAAGTATGAAAAGTAACCTTCACTTATGTGAAAACACATAAGCCAAGGGGTCTTCTGCAAGGCTCCCATCGTATAAAAAGTCACATACCAATTTATACGATGGGGTGTCGGTTGTCAAACAGCAGTAAATATATATATATATCCAATTTAACCTTAATTTATAAACTTGCCCACACAAGCTTATAGACCAAGGGGTCGTTTTGCAGGTCCTAAAGTATAAGCGTCCCATTCCACTTATACTTTAGGTGTCAAGGTTAAAGGAAACGATTATGCTATGATATGCAAGTGGGTATGATGGACATGCAAGTGCAACACACACACCCGACTCTGTGCACACAGACCTTTAGTTCCCCCTTTCTGGAGCCGTAACCTCCCAGGATACCTCCGTAGTGGCAGACGGAAGCGGTGGGTTGGGCCTCGCCCACCTCTAAACCAGTAAAGCACTACCGGTCAGACCTATCGTACGCCTCAACACTTGGTGCACGAAGCGGACTCCTGCGTACTCTTGCCGGCTGGCGCACCGGACTTCTGTTGGCGAAGTGCTAACCACACTTGCCGAGTCAATGTATTGGCGTCGGTGCATCGAAACTCCAATAATGAAGACCCACCACCTTAATTTCCTTTCCTGTTATGCACATGCAAATTAGCGTAATCAAGAGCCGAGCCGAAGCTCCCCGGACCAACACGTCCGTCTCAAACAATCGAGCTGAAGCTCCCCGGACCCAAAATCCGCCTTTTAACCATCCGAGCCGAAGCTCCCAGCTAACATCCGGTGCCATCCGTGTTTGTGAAATATGCAACCCTAATTACTAAGTTACTCTTTTCAGCTTGTTAAAACAGTTTACGTTAACCCAGGACTGCCCCCGGTATTCCCTGTGAAGGGCTCTCAAGGGGCACTAGGAACTGTGTTGGGATTACGCCCAGCATTCCCTTTCGCAAGGTACTTATTTTGTTATTGGTTGATTCCCTTACCCATTACTTTCTCATTTTCCGATATGCTAATCCTTGGGTGATTTGACTCCAACTCTCCTTGGGTAGGACGATCTTTCGTCGGACCCGAACGCCTCTAAACCCTAGAGAAAATCACAGCCTACTCACTCATCTTCCATAGATACAACCCATTCTACTTATCCTTCCAGCAAACCATCAAGACCCATCACACGTGCTCTAATTCATATCCAAAATGATTTCCTGCAGTTTTGCTATATGCAGACCACTTAAGCTACATGACCCGTAAAAAGGAAGTACATGAAATAGTCATCCAGTACCCCTATGATAATTATTAGAGGGCTAAAATGACATTTGTAGCATAAATCCAGAAATTCATAATTTTCCTAATTTGTCTGATAATTAATTTATTTATTCTAGTATCCAAAAAGCCCAAGTTTGAACATGAAGTAGCAATTTCAGACAAGATAATATTCCAATAAATTTATGGTAATTACAAGATGCACAATCAACTCTAAAGCCTAAGTCTTTAAATTTTTCAGCAAGATTTGGTCCCTTAAATTTAATTTCAAAGATATCTCATAAAAAGTCATTTTAAAAGATTTTACAGCAATATTACCTCCGAAAATTCAAAGAACATTCAGAGAAGAATATGATGGCCTACAAATACCCTAGAAAAAGTTTCATAATTTATCATTTAAAAATAAGGCTATACTTGATTTTCTCATGAAATTTCAAGTTTATGGGTTAATTAAGAAAGTATACTAATTAACTATCAACAATTTCCACCAAAATTCCCACATGATAATATTGAGCTAGAAACACTATGTGTCAAGTTTCATAATTTTTCAATAAGTAATGGACTCTTGCAAGAATTATTTAGTATGTAACCAAAATAAAGCACTTGTGAAGTAGATGCCCTAACTAGATATCCAAAAATTCAATCAAAATTCATACATGATTAGTATAGTGTAAAACTATCTCTGCCAATGTTTCATGCCCTTTCAATGGGCAGTGAGACCACAATAGCCAAATTAGTAATTAGGGCAATCCTAATGTTTACAAATGAAGTGCTACAAATATTGATCAAAACTCTCCAAGTAAATTACCAGAGGCTCAAAATATCCTAATACCCTCACTACCCAAATTTGGTTAAGTTTCAAGATGTTTAGCTAACCTAAACATACACTAAAAGTTTTAGGTCCTAAGCTAGGGTTAGGGTTTTGGGGACCCTACCCTTTTCAAAACTAGTTAATATTTTTAACAGAGGGTTTTATATATCCTAGGAACCTCCTTGCAAAATTTGATGTTCATCCAAGGTGTTTAGGACTCATGCCCTTCACAAGGCAAAAAGGTCCCTCCTTAGGGTTTGGCCTAGGAACTTAGGGCAAATCTATTCCACACTACCCCCACATTCCATGGGGAGGTACTAAGTGCCATAACAAGTCAGTGGCCCAATTTTCAGCCTCTGTTGAGGTGATTTGGTCACTCAAAATCAAAATTGCACTTTTGACCAAAATACCCTTATTGAGGTAAAGTTAGGGTTGGGTCAATACCTACTCAAAACACATCCAAATTAGGTGAAACTTTATACAGATACATTACATGAGCTCAGGGACCAATGACCAAAATTTGGGAGGGTTTGGAGGTCATTTGACTACTTAATCTAATTACCATAGCTTTATTAAATGAAGTCAAAAACTCTAGGAAAATTGTGTCCATAAATTTTGAGTTTTGGGCAGGACCTAGGTATAGCTAGGTTAGGCTCCCTGCCAAAATTGCAACTGATTTGGGCTAGGGATGAAGTGTGGGCACTCAGTTTAATGATTGTCTAGCCCTAAGGGTATGTCCCACCAAAATGGGTGCCCTGGTCAGACCCTGCACCCCAATGGGTTCAAACAAATTGTAAAATAAAATAGACACAGAGGGCTACAACTTTTGTGTTGAACTTTTTTCCACCAGAAGAACCTAAGTATTTTTAAAAATTCAAACCTTTTAATGTATAATGAGTGACAGAAATGAAATAATCCAGAAATAATTTCCTATAGTTTATTCTCTGATGCAGCACGAATCTTGGCGCAGGGATTAACGACATCCAGTCATCTTCTCCATTCAGCCAACGATCCCGATTGATCCCGCCTGGAGCAACTTCCAAACGCCACCGCCGGCGATCCAGCCGCCTCCCCGGCCGGCCACCGCCACCACCACCTCCATTGAGGTGGTGGCCGTCGCCAGGCGGCGGCTTGGCCGCCGGAGGGCCATTTTCCGGAGATCCCGAGAGGAGGATTTCCATGGAAAAACCATGAAATTTCGAAATGGATTCGGGCTCAATTGAGCCCGAACCTTGAACCTAGTGATTGCTAAGAACTATCCATGAGAGAAGGGGTGGAGGAGGACCTTCCTGGCGGCCTGAATGCGGGAAGAGCGACGGGATGCCATTGACGATGGCGGCTGCGCTCGGCTTCTGCAATAGTACAGTGGGGTGGCTCGTCTCCTCCAGGTAAACGATCGAAAATATTCCCCTTGGCCCACTGATGGTGTTTAAATGGCAATTGGGAAGGGGGGTGGCTGGTTCTTCAATGGCCATCAACACCATTAATGGTGTGGCTCGGGTAGAGTGGAGGGGGGCTGAATCCACCCCTTGGTGGTCGAGAAACGGCTGGAATCAACTCCTCTTCCCTAGAGGAGTTGATTGCAGCCATAAATGGTGGCTATTAGCCTCCCTTGGTCGGCCTTCCACTCTCCCCTTCCTCTTCCTCATCTTCTCTCTCCTCCATTATCATGGAGGGGAGCTCCTTTCTCTCTCCTAGTCACTTCTGGTTGACTGGTCAACCCCACAAGCTAAATGCAGCCCACTTGGTTATGATGGTCATGGAAATGGGGTTAGCCTAAGGGAGAAGTGGCTTGGGCTTGGGTTAGCCCTTTTTGGGCTAGGTTTGACTTGACCTAAATGAGGGTTGACCTGGGCCAATTTGACCATCTGGGTTGACCCCATTGGATTTTTAGTGGCCCATTGGACTCCCTTAAGGTCTAGGGTTACTTGAATAGGGTTGGTTGGGCATCTTGGTGGTCACATGTCCCTTGGCAACGGCACTTTGACCATTTTAGGGCTAGAGTTGACTTGGGTCAACATGACCAACTGGGTTGACCCCTATGGGTCCTTGGTGACCCATTGGCTTCCCCTAAGGTCTAGGTAGGGTTATGTAGGGTTACCCTGCACTTTGGAGGTCACATACCCTTAGTAAGGGTACTTTGACCAGATTAGGAGCTTGAGTTGACCTGGGTCAACCTGGCCTCTAGGGCTGGCCCCAATGTGTCCTTAGTGACCCTTTGACCTCATTTTAGGGTTAGGAGGGCATAGGTGGGGCCCTCTAGGCTAGGAGCAGGTCAATTGACCCTAAGTAGGATAGTTTGACCCATTTAGGGCTAGGGTTGACCTTGGTCAACTGAGTCTCTTTGGTCGAACCTAATGGGTCCTTATGGCTCTAATGGGCCTCCCAGGGTATTAGGGGTGTTGTGGTAGGGCCTTGGGGTTAGGGTGTAGCCCATGGCCATCCTAAACTATTGCTCAGAGTTCTACTATTTGCAGACCATGATGATTTTCCACATTTTGTCCCCTATCTCTTGGCCCATTTCTGGCTTCCTAGGGTTTTGTCATGACCTAGTCATGGCCAAAACCACTCTTAGGGGTCTAGTTGGAAATGAGATGTTACAAATCCCAATAGACAAAACAAAGATTTCGTCCCTGAAATCAAGGTTGAGCCTACGGGACTTACTACCGAAGAAAAGAACCTTGGAACATCCCATCACGACGCCTTGTTTGCTAAATTAGGTTTAAAGGGAAACCTAGATCTATGACCATTTCGCCCAATCGGCAAACCAAGATCCCAATAAACAAGGATAAGCCCCCAATAAACAAAAGATAAGCCTCTATCTACCTAGAGCAGCCCTTAGTAGTTTAAAGCAAGAAAATAAATTAACATCTTGAGGGGTCTGAGAGGTATACCTGACTGAATAGCTCTGGGTATCTTTGTCGCATCAGGTCCTGCGGCTCCCAGGTATGCTCCTCCTGGTCGTGGTTCCTCCACAGGACCTTGACTAATGGGACCTTCTTGCGACGCAAGACTCGTACTCCTCGGTCGTCGATCCTCATCGGCTCCAAACGAACCGACCGGTCTGAAGCTACCGGCCCTTTGGGGGTCAAAATCTGCTGCTCCGGGCGTAGCAGAGCCCTCCTCAGCGAAGAAATATGGAAGACATCGTGCAGCACTTCCAGCTCTGGTGGTAACTCCAGCATGTAGGCTAGGGGTCCGATCCGCTCCAGGATCCTGTAAGGGCCCATGTACCTAGGGCTGAGCTTCTTCCTCCGACCACGCACCCGCGAGACTCCATGCATGGGCCGGATCTTCAAAAACACACGGTCTCCCACCTGGAACTCCACCTGCCGATGCCGGGCGTCATAGTACTTAGTCTGTTTGCTCTGCGCCTCTAGCATCATGTCTCTGATCAGCCTTACCTGAGCCTCGGTGTCTTCAACAAACTCTGATCCCAACGCCTTCGAATCTTCATCCTGAACCCAAGAAAGCGGGGTCCGGCATCTCCTCCCGTACAAGGCTTCGTAAGGCGTCATCTTGATGCTAGACTGGTAGCTGTTGTTATAGGAGAACTCGACCAGGGGTAAGAGTTTCTCCCACGGTTCCCCGCGGTCCAAAATGCATAGCCTCAAAAGGTCTTCCAGCGTTCGGTTGGTGCATTCTGTCTGCCCATCCGTCTGGGGATGAAATGCAGTGCTGAAGGTCAATCGCGTGCCTAAGTAAGCTTGCACGTATCTCCACTCCCTGGAAGTGAACCGGCCATCCCGATCCGACACGATCGTCTTGGGCACCCCGTGATATCGAATGAACTGCTCCACAAATCTCCGTACTAAAACTCCCACAGCGTCGTCCTTCCTGATCGGAATGAACCTAGCAACCTTAGTCAACCGATCAACGATGACCCAAATCGAGTCATTCCCTGTTCGTGATCGGGGAAGTCCGTGAATAAAATCCATCGCGATGTCTTCGAACTTCCACTCCAGTATCGGGAGTGCTTGCAACAACCCCGCAGGGTTTTTGCACTCTGCCTTCACCAGCTGACAAGCTTCGCAGTGGGTCACAAACCGAGTAATATCCTTCTTCATGCCAGGCCAGTACATAGTCTTCTTCAAATCCGCAGTCATCTTCGTGATGCCCGGGTGCACCGAGTATCTGCTGTGGTGGGCTTCCGCCATGATATCCTCCCGGACCTGGCCTCCTCCCGGTATATAAGTCCGACCTCTGAAGCATACCACGCCGTCCCTCATCGTATAATCTCCTGCTGTACCGTTCTCCAAGGACCAGAATATCGGCTCCAGATCGACATCCCGCCTTTGTCCCTCTCTGACTCTGTCCCGGATATCATCCGTAGCACTCACCACTGCTAAATACTCCGTGTAAAGCTCGGGGTCCTCGGATGACACCAGTGTGATGTGCATATCCTCCAATCTCCTGGCCAACTCCATAGACATAACCTGAGTCCCGACTGCGGAAGGGGCAGCTCTCCGACTCAATGCGTCCGCCACCACGTTTGCCTTCCCTGGATGGTAGTGCATCTCATACTGATAATCTGCAAGGAACTCCACCCAGCGCCTCTGCCTGATGTTCAGTTCCTTCTGCGTGTCCACGTATTTCAGGTTCTTGTGGTCGGAATAGATATCGCAGTGGACTCCGTAAAGATAATGGCGCCAGACCTTCAAAGCAAAAACGACCGCCCCCATCTCAAGGTCGTGCACCAGATAGTTCTACTCGTGCTTCTTCAACTGGCGAGATGCATATGCAATCACATGGCCCTTCTGCATCAGTACAGCTCCCATACCCTGGTAGGAAGCATCAGTGTAGACCTAAAATCCCTCCCTCCCCGAGGGGAGAGTAAGAATGGGAGCCGAGGTTAGCCGATCCTTCAGCTCCTGGAAAGCTGTCTGGCACTGCGGGGTCCACACGAACGGTACCTCCTTCTTCGTCAAGGATGTGAGCGGGAGGGCGATTCGAGAGAATCCCTCCACGAACTTCCGGTAATAACCCGCAAGTCCTAGAAAACTTCGTACGTCGGTGGCTGTCTTCAGCTGCGGCCAATCCCGAATAGCCTGAATCTTTACCGGATCCACTGCCAATCCGGCTCCACTGATGATGTGGCCTAAGAAGCCCACCTCCTTCAGCCAGAACTGACATTTACTAAACTTCGCATATAGATGATTCTCCCGCAGTCTCTGCAGGGTCAGTGTCAGATGGCGGGTGTGCTCCTCCTCCGTCCTCGAGTAAATGAGTATGTCATTGATGAACACAATGACAAACACATCCAGATATACCTTGAAGACTTGGTTCATGAGGGTCATGAACGCTGATGGTGCGTTGGTGAGTCCGAAGGGCATCACCGTAAACTCGTATAAACCATATCTGCTACTAAAAGCAGTCTTCTGAATGTCCTCCTCCCGAATCCGAAGCTGGTAGTATCCCGACCTCAAATCTAATTTCGAGAAGAACTGCGCTCCATGCAGCTGGTCGAACAGCTCGTCTATCCTCGACAGTGGATAGGTGTTCCGGACCGTCAGCTGATTTAGTGCTCGATAGTCGATGCACAATCTGAGGGTCCCGTCTTTCTTCTTGACGAACAATACCGGGGCTCCCCAAGGTGAAGAGCTTGGCCGGACAAATCCGGCTTCCACTAACTCCTGAAGCTGGCTCCGGAACTCTGTCAACTCCTTTGGGGCCATCCGGTAGGGCGCCTTGGACGCTGGCTTGGCTCCCGGCACAAGCTGTATCTGGAAGTCCTGCTCCCTGCGCGGGGGTAATCCGGGTAACTTCTCCGGAAAGACGTCCTCAAACTCCCGCACCACCGGGATATTCGATATAGAACTCGTGGCCTCCGCCATCTCAAACAGTACCTCGTAGACCTCCTCCCCCTGTAAATAGGCCTTGACGGCCTGTACTGAAGATAAGGGTATACGTGAGGCAGGTCTTATACCTTCGATGATGATGGTAGAGTCCCCGCGCCTCACGGTGATCCTCTTCGCTTGACAATCAATCTGGGCATGGTTCCACTGTAGCCAAATCATGCCCAGGATCAGCTCGAAGACTGGCATCCTCAGGACCGTTGCCGAAACTTCGAACGACTTTCCACCAATCTCCGCCTCCATACTGCAGTGGGCTGAGGTGAGTATCTCCGATCCGTCGGGTAGACGCACCCTACTCAATCGGCCTGTGAACCGTTCCACTCCTTCCAGACCTTCCAGAAAGGCCTCCGACACAAACGAGTGCGAGGCACCCGTGTCGAACAGAGTATAGGCGGGCTTTCCGCTGATGAAGACTATACCTGAGATGATTAAAGGTCTTAGTATTTTATAACACATTTTCTTTCCTATTTATTCTACCTAGGGCAGTACTATTTGTTGGACAATTGAGAACGGAAATTTAATTTAAACAACTTAACATCTTAGCTTACCTGTGATGACCCACTCTGGGTTTAGAGGCTGTGCCAGGTCCAAGGCATATACCTGCTCCCTTTCCTGTCTTCGGTCTCCTCCCTGATAACCACGTCCTCGGCCGCGTCCTCGGCCTCCGAAATGTTGGGCAGGTGGGCCACCCTATGGTGCTGGAGGTGGTGCCCCCCTCATGGGGCAGTTTCTCCGGAGGTGTCCCACCTGATGACAATGGAAGCACTCCGGCGGGGGATACGCCATACCCCCAGGTCTCGGCATCTCCTGTATCCGGAGAGGTTGAGGGGCCAAAACCACCTGCTCCCTCGGCTCCTGCCTCACCTCCTGACGAGGCTGCTCCTCTGTCCTTCTCCCGTCTGGTATGGTGCCTCGCCGCTGATCATTTTGGGCCCTCCGGCCCTGATCCTCCGCTTGCCGCTTCCGGCCCCGAGTGGTGTGCCAATCAGCCTGAATCCTCTTCGCCATCTCCAAAATCCGGGAGATAGGCCCGTCAGAAACAAACAGCAAGGCCTCCCTCAACTCCTCTTTTAGGCCCTTATAAAATCTCTTGACGTAACCTGCTTCGTCCAGCTGGTAAGAGCCCGCATATCGGGCCAAATGATCGAACTCTCGGTGGTACTCCACCACCGTCCTGGTGCCCTGCCTCAGCTACAAGAACCGCTCCTCCAACTCGTCCCTGGCCGACTGCGGAACAAAGTGCTCCAGCAACGTGGCCCAGAATTCCTCCCAAGTGATTCCTGCAATCTCCCTATCAGCAAATGTCGTGTCCAACAGTGTCTTCCACCACCTCTTAGCATGGGACTCCAAGCAAGATACCACCAGGGCCACCCTATCCTCCCAAGGGCATCGTATCCTAGTCAACATCTCGTACATAACATCCAACCACTCCTCTGTCCGCACTGCCGACTCTGTCCCCAAGTATGATGGGGGAGAGAGTCCTCGGAAGGTGCTCATCCAGTTGGCCCCTAGGTTTGGCTGCTGGGCCGGAGCCTGCTGAGCCCGGAAGGCCTCAAGGATAGCTGTAAGGGTTTGCCCCATGTCTGACTGAAGGAAAGGTGTGGGGACCATGGGAGGTGGTGCAATGTCTGGAGTCTGCTGAGCTCCAGCTTGTGGGGTGGGCTGAGCTGGGGGCTACAAAACGAACTACATTAGTAGGTAATCGACTCAATACCCGATAAAAGTGGACAATTTACATGTGATCCCCCATATGGGCACACCACGCTTCCGCTGCTTAGTTTGTCCCCAAACTAAACTCGCACGGAGGTGACCCAGGGTTGTGGACTGCTACTTTTCGATCGAGGTCTGCTTTGATACCACTTGTAAGACCCCCCCCCCCCCTTTTTTTTATTTTCGACACCGGGGTCTTAGGCCCAGAACAGCCGTTTGCGGTGACTCATTCACGCCGCATCATTTAGGGGTGGGGAATGATAGGACTTAGTCTTTTAGACTAACGGTTTTCGAACCGCATCATTTAGGGGATCGTGGAGACCAGCATGGAGGAGCAGCCCCAGAGACCGGTGCGCTTGGAGGTGGGGCAGTCTAGCTCCGGAGTTCATACAGCCGGGACTGTGAGTCTCGACCTTGAGTAGTTTTTCTGCTTCCGCATGAGTGATTTTGTAGTGAGGATATGATGTATCGGGCATAAGCCCGTATTTTGCTACTCTGATGTATTATTCTGTGGACACTCCCTTTTTTTCGACACCGGGGTCTTAGGCCCAGAACCGCCGTTTTGCGGTGACTCCTTCACGCCCTGAAGGGTCATCACCACAAAGCGCCGATTCTACCGGCCGAGTTCGATCACAGAAAAGTAGCACTATAATGTAAATGCAAATTGCTGTCCACAGAGAATCACATGTCATAATAAATATAACTCCACGAAGGGAGTGTCCACAGAATAATACATCAGAGTAGAAAAATACGGGCTTATGCCCGGTACATCACATCCTCACTACAAAATCACTCATGCGGAAGCAGAAAAACTACTCAAGGTCGAGACTCACAGTCCTGGCTGTATGAACTCCGGAGCTAGACTGCCCCACCTCCAAGCGCACTGGTCTCTGGGGCTGCTCCTCCATGCTGGTCTCCACGATCCCCTAAATGATGCGGTTCGAAAACCGTTAGTCTAAAAGACTAAGTCCTATCATCCCCCGCCCCTTCCCCCACGGCTCCTAGGCACCGAGCGGAGAGGAAGAAAGGGGAGGACTTGAAGGTGGAGAATATCAAAAGCAGATGGCAGCGGTCCTATACTAGCAAATTCTATAGCATGTAAAGACAATAAGCTGAAGTATGAAAAGTAACCTTCACTTATGTGAAAACACATAAGCCAAGGGGTCTTCTGCAAGGCTCCCATAGTATAAAAAGTCTTATACCAATTTATACGATGGGGTGTCGGTTGTCAAACAGCAGTAAATATATATATATCCAAATTTAACCTTAATTTATAAACTTGCCCACACAAGCTTATAGACCAAGGGGTCGTTTTGCAGGTCCTAAAGTATAAGCGTCCCATTCCACCTATACTTTAGGTGTCAAGGTTAAAGTAAACGATTATGCTATGACATGCAAGTGGGTATGATGGACATGCAAGTGCAACACACACACCCGACTCTGTGCACACAGACCTTTAGTTCCCCCTTTCTGGAGCCGTAACCTCCCAGGATACCTCCGTAGTGGCAGACGGAAGCGGTGGATTGGGACTCGCCAACCTCTAAACCAGTAAAGCACTACCGGTCATACCTATCGTACGCCTCAACGCTTGGTGCACGAAGCGGACTTCTGCGTACTCTTGCCGGCTGGCGCACCGGACTTCTGTTGGCGAAGTGCTAACCACACTTGCCGAGTCAACGTATTGGCGTCGGTGCATCGACCCTCCAATACCGAATACCCAGCACCTTAATTTCCTTTCCTGTTATGCACATGCAAATTAGCGTAATCAAGAGCCGAGCCGAAGCTCCCCGGACCAACACGTCCGTCTCAAACAATCGAGCCGAAGCTCCCCGGACCCAAAGTCCGCCTTTTAACCATCCGAGCCGAAGCTCCCAGCTAACATCCGGTGCCACCCTTGTTTGTGAAATGTGCAACCCTAATTACTAAGTTACTCTTTTCAGCTTGTTAAAACAGTTTACGTTAACCCAGGACTGCCCCCGGTATTCCCTGTGAAGGGCTCTCAAGGGGCACTAGGAACTGTGTTGGGATTACGCCCAGCGTTCCCTTTCGCAAGGTACTTATTTTGTTATTGGTTGATTCCGTTACCCATTACTTTCTCATGTTCCGATATGCTAATCCTAGGGTGATTTGACTCCAACTCTCCTTGGGTAGGACGATTTTTCGTCGGACCCGAACGGCTCTAAACCCTAGACAAAATCACACCCTACTCACTCATCTTCCATAGATACAACCCATTCTACTTATCCTTCCAGCAAACCATCAAGACCCATCACACGTGCTCTAATTCATATCCAAAATGATTTCCTGCAGTTTTGCTATATGCAGACCACTTAAGCTACATGACCCGTAAAAAGGAAGTACATGAAATACTCATCCAGTACCCCTATGATAATTATTAGAGGGCTAAAATGACATTTGTAGCATAAATCCAGAAATTCATAATTTTCCTAATTTGTCTGATAATTAATTTATTTATTCTAGTATCCAAAAAGCCCAAGTTTGAACATGAAGTAGCAATTTCATACAAGATAATATTCCAATAACTTTATGGTAATTACAAAATGCACAATCAACTCTAAAGCCTAAGTCTTCAAATTTTTCAGCAAGGTTTGGGCCCTTAAATTTAATTTCAAAGATATCTCATAAAAAGTCATTTTAAAAGATTTTACAGCAATAGTACCTCCAAAATTTCAGAGAAAATTCAGGGACAAATATGATGGCCTAACAATACCCTAGAAAAAGTTTCATAATTTATCATTTAAAAATAAGGCTATACTTGATTTTCTCATGAAATTTCAAGTTTATGGGTTAATGAACAAAGTATACTAATTAACCATCAACAATTTCCACCAAAATTCCCACATGATAATATTGAACTAGGAACACTATGTATCAAGTTTCATAGTTTTTCAATAAGTAATGGACACTTGCAAGAATTATTTAATATGTAAAAAAATAAATCACTTGTGAAGTAGATGCCCTAACTAGATATCCAAAAATTCTATCAAAATTCATACATGATTAGTATAGTTTAAAACTACCTCTGCCAATGTTTCATGCCCTTTCAATGGGCAGTGAGACCACAATAGCCAAATTAGTAATTATTGCAATCCTAATGGTTACAAATGAAGTGCTACAAATATTGATCAAAACTCCCCAAGTAAATTACCAGAGGCTCAAAATATCCTAATTCCCTCACTACCCAAATTTGGTTAAGTTTCAAGATGTTTAGCTAACCTAAACCTACACTAAAGTTTTTAGGTCCTAAGATAGGGTTAGGGTTTTGGGGACCCTACCCTTTTCAAAATTAGTTAATATTTTTAACAGAGGGTTTTATATATCCTAGGAACCTCCTTGCAAACTTTGATGTTCATCCAAGGTGTTTAGGACTCATGCCCTTCACAAGGCAAAAAGGTCCCTCCTTAGGGTTTTGCCTAGGAACTTAGGGCAAATCTATTCCACACTACCCCACATTCCATGGGGAGGTGCTAAGTGCCATAACAAGTCAGTGGCCCAAAGTTCAGCCTCTGTTGAGGTGATTTGGTCACTCAAAATCAAAAGTGCACTTTTGACCAAAATACCCTTATTAAGGTAAAGTTAGGGTTGGGTCAATACCTACTCAAAACACATCCAAATTAGGTGAAACTTTATACAGATACATTACATGAGCCCAGGGACCACTCAATAAAATTTGGGAGGGTTTGGAGGTCATTTGGCTACTTAATCTAATTACCCTAGCTTTATTAAATAAAGTCAAAAACTTTAGGAAACTTGTGTTTAAAAATTCTGAGTTTTGGGCAGGACCTAGGTATAGCAAGGTTAGGCTCCCTGCAAAAATTGCAACTGATTTGGGCTAGGGATGATGTGTGGGCACTCAGTTTAATGACTGCCTAGCCCTAAGGGTATGTCCCACCAAAATGGGTGCCTTGGTCATACCCTGCACCCAAATGGGTTCAAACAAATTTTAAAATAAAATAGACTCAGAGAGCTACAACCTTTGTGTTGAAAGTTTTTCCACCAGAAGAACCTAAATATTTTTAAAAATTCAAACCGTTTAATGTATAATGAGTGACAGAAATGAAATAATCCAGAAATAATTTCCTATAGTTTATTCCCTGATGCAGCACGAATCTTGGCGCAGGGATTAACGACATCCAGTCATCTTCTCCATTTAACCAACGATCCCGATTGATCCTGCCTGGAGCAACTTCCAAACGCCACCGCCGGCGATCCGGCCGCCTCCCCGGCCGGCCACCGCCTCCCCGGCCGGCCACCGCCACCACCACCTCCGTTGAGGTGGTGGCCGTCGCCAGGCGGCGGCTTGGCCGCCGGAGGGCCGTTTTCCGGCGATCCCGTGTAAGACCCCCCCTACTCGGATCCCAAAACACGGCACAAAGGGGGAGTCTTATGCCCGGAACAGCCGCCTTGCGATAGCATTAGCACACGAGCTAACCTGTACCATAAGACGCCTATTCCGCCGGCTACAACAATATCAATAAATCATGCCAACCCAACCAAATAAATAAGCATCCAGAAGTCAAAATCCACACTAAGTTATAATGTCCAAATACATCAATAATGAGAAGCTAAAACATGCTTCTATAATATATCAGAGTACAGCTAAACATTGCCCAAACGGGCTACATCAGAGTAATCAAAACACTAACATCTGTAACAGACGGTATCGACGGCACCGTCGCATCAGGCCCTGTCGTCCTGGCCTGGCTGTCCTGCTGCGTAGTCTGCGGCTGCTCTACCTGCGGCGTGACCTCCTAAAAAGGAAGACGTAGCAACCGTTAGTCGAAACAACTAAGTGGTTTCACATCCGCTCCCCCGGCGACTCCTCGGCACCGGGCGGAGAAAAGGAACAAGAGTATAGTATATAATAAGTATGCAAGTAAAGGAAGTACAAGCAGGTAGCAAGGTAATGTAAGAGTAACAACATCATAATCAGCATTTAAGTAAGAGCTACACTAAACTAGCAAGTATAAGTAACAGCAGGAAAGTAACTTAACTTATAAGAATGCCCATACAAACTTATAAGTTAAGGATCGGGTTACATAAAAGTAACTCATCGTATAAGAGTGCCCATACAAACTTATACGATGAGGATCTTGTGGTGCAATGATATGAAATGCTATGAATGCTATGCAATGACTCACCCATGCACACCCATGCAATTGCTATGTCGACACAGACTGTAGTTCCCACTTTTCGAGCAGGTAGCTAACCTCTCAGGCATCAGCCGCCGTGGCCAGGCGGTGACAGTAGAACGGGCACTTCTACTACTAGGCGGGTATCACAGTACTTCACCTAGGCCTCCGTACGCCTCAACGCTAAGAACACAACAGCGGAGCCCATGCGTACTATGGCCCAGCGGGGTCTTGGGTAGATGTGCACCAAGAACACAGCCCGAACTGGCCTTGCGTGACCCGGAAGGGGCCTCGGAAGAAAGCACGAGGACACAGCCCAACCGTTCACATGGTCGGAGGGGCCTCGGGACGTGAACACCGAGGACACAGCCCAAACCGACCAAGTCTAACTGCCAACTCCCGTCGGTGTGACGACTGGCGAGTCCGTAGACCTGCCACACTATCCTTAACCCAGGATTACGACACCGCGTGTCGACTCACACCACATGCAAATATCACATCAACATATCATGAAAGGGGCCTCGGAGTGAGCACGAGGACACAGCCCAACCATCCATCCACACCTTATCTCAACACAACCCAAAACAAGTGGCGGTCAACACCGCACTTACAAACTTACACAATACTACCCATAGGAAGGCGACGCTCTAAGTATTGGACTACCAAATTCAATCCACTATTCAACATTCACATGGCCATGAGTTATCCTTCTATATGTCATATCAGGTGATTTCAACACAATATATCAAGATGCACATGTATAAAAATCTACTAACTTCTATCAAGTCAAACCATTCAAGTATACTATCTTACAATTCGATCACATGGAATCCGACTAATAATCTTCATCATTTATGCAACTGAATTAATTATTCATAAGAGTTTATCCAAGCCTCAGGGTTACCTGTGATATTAGTTTCTCCGAATCCAAATCCAAATGTTATAAACCCGGATTTTTAAGTGCAAGAATAGTCTGGACAGCGACTTCAATCGGAGATTCCCGAGGCTATAGGAATCCGGTGAAGTTGTGTAACCCCTCGATGGAAAGGTATTTTCGAGGTCTACAACTCTCGTATTCAGACCTCAACCCAGATTTGACGTTATCCTATCTGAAATCGGACTTGAAGTCTGCTGCATACAGAACACAGTTTCTGTGTACAGGAACTGCCGGACAGCAAACTCGATTAGGTTTTCCCGGGGCCACAGACATCACCTGAAGTCGTGCAACCACTCGTTGGAAAGGTATTTCCAAGGGATACAACTTTTGTGTTTAGCCAAAAGTCCAGATCTGCCCATATCCTACATGAAAATGGCCTAGAAGATCGCTGCGAGCAGAATACAGATTCTGCGCGCATCTTAAAGGAAAATGAACGGCATCGGTTCGTCTTCCTCCTCAAGGCGATCGTTCCTAAATTTTCCAGAAATATTCTCCTCCCTTATTCAACCTCAAAGGCCATAAACTCCTCACGAGACCATCCACCCATCGTCATATTGAAGAAAAGGGGAAGGGTTGAAGAGATCTAAAAATCTAGGATTCAAATCCTAGCATGGCCAAACCTAGAAATCTTCTCCTCTCCATCAAGCTCTCTTGAACCGATGTCCCTCCTAAATATCTAGGATATAGCACCAAGGGAGAGGGTAGGAAACTCACATTGGCTCCAGCGGTACCACCATTTCTAGCCATGGATCTCGTAGTTCTCCTTGGCGGCATCTTCTCTTTCACGGCGATGGCGAATCTCCTCCGGTAGAACTTGCTCCAGCGGTGTCCTCTCACCAGGAGTTCTCACAGGAGAAAGGGGGTGAAATGAGAGTGAAAACGGCTAGGGTTTCCTCTGCCCCTTATAAGCAAAATATGACACGGGTAGGGACACGGCCGTGTCCGTACCCGTGTCCCGCTTCCGCGAAACGGCCGTGGCGGTTTCCATGTCGGTTCAATGCTTGACATGGGTAGGGACACGCCCGTGTCCCGACCTGTGTTCACATGACACGGCCGTGTGCCTGGCCGTGTCATTGGCCGTGTACTTCTCGGGTTGCATCTCGACACTTCTCGTCGAGCTCAACTCGACGCACACGGGTAGGGAAACGCCCGTGTCACTACCCGTGTTCCCCACTCGACGATTCTCGACGATCTCGACACGGCTCGTCGAGCTCAACTCGACGCACACGGGTAGGGACACGCCCGTGTCACTACCCGTGTTCCCCACTCGACGATTCTCGATGATTCTCGATGATCTCGACACGGCTCGTCGAGCTCAACTCGACGCACACGGGTAGGGACACGCCCGTGTCACTACCCGTGTTCCCCACTCGACGATTCTCGACAATTCTCGACGATCTCGACACGGCTCGTCGAGCTCAACTCGACGCACACGGGTAGGGACACGGCCGTGTCACTACCCGTGTCATCTCCCGTGTCACTCTGCACTGATTTCTCCACTTCTCCACAAGTGCAGCCCAATTCCCTGCACTTCTCAGGACTTGAGTCAACCCTCCTGACTCAAAACACACACACTAGGGGCCTAGAGCGATTCGGGACGTTACAAATCCTATAAACAAAATAAAAGATTTCGTCCCCGAAATCAGGCTTAGGCTGTGTGGAAAAAAGCTTAACAGGGAATTTATCATACGTTTTTAAATAAGACTACCTTGGGCAAACAACTCCGGGTAGCGTTGCTGCATCAAATCCATTGGCTCCCAGGTGTACTCCTCCTTCCCATGATTCAACCATTGCACCTTCACTAAGGGGACACTTTTGCGGCGTAATGTTCTTGTCTCGCTGTCAACAATCCGCACCGGCTCTAGTCGCATAGATCTATCCGACGCCACTGCACCATCAGTAGTGGGAATAAATTGGTCGGGCCGCAATAGTGCTTTTCGAAGCGACGATACATGGAACACGTCGTGAAGATTTTCTAGTTCCGGTGGTAACTCCAACCGATAGGCCAACGGGCCAATTCTTTCCAATATAGTATAAGGCCCAACATACCTTGGGCTGAGCTTTTTCACTCCCCGCACCCGTGACACTCCATGCATCGGCCGAATCTTAAGGAACACTTTTTCGCCCACCTGGAACTCCACCATCCGGTGCTTTTTATTGTAATATTTCGCATGTCGACTTTGAGCCTCCAACATGCGATCCCGTATCAATCTGACCGCCGCATCAGTATCATCTATGTATTCGTTTCCCAATGCCTTCGGATCTTCATCTTGCACCCAAGACAAGGGAGTCCTGCACCTTCTTCTGTAAAGGGCTTCATGGGGCGCCATGCCGATGCTCGCCTGATGGCTATTATTATAGGAGAATTCCACCAGGGGCAAGAGCCTTTCCCATGGCTCTCCTCTGTCCAGCACGCATAACCTCAATAAATCTTCCAGTGTCCTGATGGTCCTTTCAGACTGCCCGTCAGTCTGTGGATGAAATGCGGTACTAAAGGTTAGGCGTGAGCCCAAATACGCCTGTACCGCCTTCCACTCATTGGATGTAAACCGACCATCCCTATCCGAAACAATTGTCTTGGGCACGTCATGATATCGTACAAATTGCTCCACAAAAAGGCGTACCAAAACATCCACGTGTGCTTCCTTCTTCATTGGAATGAACCGGGCCACCTTTGTTAGTCGATCCACAATAACCCACACCGAATCATTCCCGGAGCGGGAACGAGGTAACCCATGAACAAAGTCCATGGAGATATCCTCGAACTTCCATTCGGGGATGGGCAGCGACTGCAACAAACCACCGGGACTCCTGCATTCAGCCTTCACTCTTTGGCAAGCTTCGCAATGTGTAACATAGTAGCGAACATCCTTCTTCATTCCCGGCCAACACATGGTCTTCCGCAGTCCGGCATACATCTTAGCAATACCCGGATGCACTGAATATTGAGAGGAATGCGCCTCTCTCAATATATCTTCCCGAATTTTGCCGCCCTTGGGAATATAAAGTCGGCCACGAAAATAAACGAGGCCGTCTTTGAGTGTGTACTCATCGGTGGTCCCATCTTCAATTGTCTTGATTGCCGGGGCCAAGGCCGCATCCATTCCTTGCTCCACCCGAATCCGGTCTCGGATATCACAAACTATGCTCATGTTGGCCAAATACTCCGCATACTCTGCCGAAGGATCCTTGAATACTAGAGTAATTTCCATCTCCTCGATCATCCGAGCCAACTCCATACTCATCAGCCGAGACTCTGGGCTAGAGCCTGGCACTTTTCTACTCAAGGCATCGGCTACCGAGTTCGCTTTCCCGGGGTGGTAGTTCATGGTGAACTCATAGTCGCAAAGAAATTCCAACCACCGCCGTTGTCTCAGGTTCAACTCCTTCTGAGTGTGAACATACTTCAAGTTTTTGTGATCGGAAAAGATCTCGCAGTGCACGCCATATAAATAATGTCTCCAGACCTTCAAAGCGAACACCACTGCTCCCAACTCCAAATCATGAACCGGGTAATTGATTTCATGTTTCTTTAACTGCCTTGAAGCATAAGCGATCACATGCCCGTGCTGCATCAGTACCGCTCCCATCCCTTGATATGAAGCGTCCGTGTAAACTTGGAATCCTTCCTTCCCAGACGGTAGTGCAAGGATGGGGGCGGAGGTAAGCCTATCTTTCAATTCTTGAAACGCCGCCTCACATTGAGGTGTCCACTCGAATGGCACACCCTTCTTCGTCAAGGAGGTAAGGGGAAGGGCAATCTTGGAAAATCCTTTCACGAACTTGCGGTAGTACCCAGCAAGTCCAAGAAAGCTTCGTACATCGGCCGCCGACTTCAAGGGCGACCACTCCTTCACGGCCCGCACCTTAGCTGGATCCACAGCTAATCCTGATCCACTGATCACATGCCCCAAGAAGGCAACCTCCTTAAGCCAGAATTCACACTTGCTAAACTTGGCATACAAGGCGTGCTCCTTCAATTTCTTCAAAACCAAGGTCAGGTGCTCGACATGCTCCTCCTCCGTCTTTGAGTAGACTAAGATGTCGTCGATGAAAACGATGACGAAGATGTCCAAGTATGGTTCAAACACCTTGTTCATCAGGCTCATGAATGCCGAAGGTGCATTCGTGAGCCCAAACGGCATTACTGTGAACTCATACAAACCATATCTCGAACTGAAGGCTGTTTTCTGAATATCCCCCTCTTGTATCCTCAACTGATAGTATCCGGAGCGCAAGTCTAGTTTAGAGAACCAATGTGCTCCCACTAATTGATCGAACAACTCGTCGATCTGAGGTAGCGGATAAGTGTTCCGCACCGTTAATCGATTGAGTTCCCGATAATCTATGCACAATTGCAGGGTTCCATCCTTCTTCTTTACGAACAACACGGGGGCACCCCATGGTGATGAACTGGGGCGAACGAACCCTGAATCTACTAGTTCTTGTAGTTGAACTCTAAACTCCGCGAGTTCTTTCGGGGCCATTCTGTACGGAGTCTTAGATACAGGCTTGGCACCTGGTACTAAATTAATCTGGAAATCGACCTCTCTATGCGGTGGTAATCCTGGTAGCTTCTCAGGAAATACCTCGGGAAAATCCCGCACAACCCGTACATCCTTTAATTCCAACGCTTCCTCCTTCAACTCGAACCAGATCATGAAGACCTCGTCCCCCTTCATATGAGCTTTTACAACCTGGACGGAAGATAACATCATGCGAAGAGCGAAGCCAATACCTTGGAAGATGACGTCGGACTCTCCATGTCTCAAATAGATCCGCTTCTCCGCGCAGTCGATCCTTGCGAAGTGCCAATCGAGCCATGCCATTCCCAAAACGATGTCAAACTCCGGCATTCTCAGAACCGTGGCCGGTGTATCAAAGGCCTTCCCATCAATAAATAACTCCAACTCGCACTTGGCGGTTGCGATCATCTCCGAGCCGTCCGGAAGGCGTACACGTCGGGCTATTCCCGTAAAGTACTGAACATCCCCCACGTCTTTTATGAAATCCTCGGACACAAAAGAGTGTGAGGCACCGGTATCGAACAGCGCATAGGCCTTCTTCCCGCCAATAATCACGGTGCCTAAGTGCCAACGACCAAAACTTATTGCTAGTGTCTAATAAGTTCTATTCAATTCGTGTTAAACCATGCAAATATGTAAACTACTTAAATCATACCTGCAATCACATCTTGTGGGTTCCGTTCCTGCGCCATGTCAAGCGCGTACACCTGATCCCGGACCGGTCCGGGGTTTCCTCTTGGCGGTCCTCGTCCTCGACCACGCATATATCCCCGTCCTCGTGGAGCTGGTGGAGGGAGAGCAGGAGGGAGAGTAGGAGGGAGAGCAGGAGGGACGTTCCCATATAGCTGCGGGCAAAAACGTCGGATGTGGCCCGGCTGGTTGCACTCGAAGCACACCAGACCACGACGCCCTTCAGGTTGTTGAAATCGCTGAGGCTGTGGGGGTGGAGGCAACGCAGGCGGCTGCGGAACTGGATGCTCCACCATATAGTTTCGGTGGACACGCCCTCCACCTCTTTGATAACCTCTTCCTCCTCTGAAGTCTCGCCTCCTTCTATTCCATGGGACGGCTTCCATCACGTCCTCCGCAGGCCTCTTACTACATCCCAGGTGGTCCGCCTAAAATCTTTTCGCCATATCAATGATCTCCGCCAAGCTACCATCCGCTATAAACAAAAGGGACTGCCTTAGGGGATCTCGCAGCCCTTTATAGAAGCGCTTGGCATAACCTCTGTCATCCAACTCATAAGAGTCCGCAAACCTTGCGAGATGCTGGAATTCCCGCTGGTATTCTGTGACCGACTTTGATCCCTGCTTTAGTAGAAGGAACCTCTGCTCAAGCTCATCTCGGGCTGATGTAGGGATAAAGTGCTCCAAGAAAACACCCGAGAATTCACTCCAACTTATCTCTGTGTAGATCCGGCCTTGGAAGGTAGAGCCCATGAGGGACTTCCACCACCTCTTCGCATGTAAGTCCAAGACGGACACTGCCAATGTCACTGTCATGTTGGCTGGGCAACGGATACCGGCCAACAACTCCTGCATCGTGTCTAGCCATTCCTCTGTACGTACGGCTGACTCCGTCCCAAGGTAGACGGGAGGGGAGAGAGCCCGGAAGGTGCTCAGCCAGTTGGAGCTCGGGGCCTGTTGTTGCACCGGAGCCTGTTGTGCCTTGAAAGCATCAAGAATGGCGGTGAGCGTCTGCCCCAACTCAGACTGTTCGAACTGAGTGGGTATGGGAGGGGTAGGAGTGCCCCCCATCGGCTCAACATGCAGTGGAATCTACACGTACACGACAAATTTGTGGTCAGGTTGGCTAAACTTAAGGTCTAAGTTGGACAAACTTAATGTGAATTACATATGGGCACACCACTGCTTCCGCTAAGTCAGTTTGTCCCCAAACTGACTAACCAAACGGGGGTGGCACCATTGTTGAATGACTTCGTAGTTGAGGATCGTGGCAAACTGATACCATTTGTAAGACCCCCCCTACCCGGATCCCAAAACACGGCACGAAGGGGGAGTCTTATGCCCGGAACAGCCGTCTTGCGGTAGCATTAGCACACGGGCTAACCTGTACCACAAGACGCCTATTCCGCCGGCTACAACAATATCAATAAATCATGCCAACCCAACCAAATAAATAAGCATCCAGAAGTCAAAATCCACACTAAGTTATAATGTCCAAATACATCAATAATGAGAAGCTAAAACATGCTTCTACAATATATCAGAGTACAGCTAAACATTGCCCAAACGGGCTACATCAGAGTAATCAAAACACTAACATCTGTAACAGACGGTATCGACGGCACCGTCGCATCAGGCCCTATCGTCCTGGCCTGGCTGTCCTGCTGCGTAGTCTGCGGCTGCTCTACCTGCGGCGTGACCTCCTAAAAAGGAAGACGTAGCAACCGTTAGTCGAAACGACTAAGTGGTTTCACATCCGCTCCCCCGGCGACTCCTTGGCACCGGGCGGAGAAAAGGAACAAGAGTATAGTATATAATAAGTATGCAAGTAAAGGAAGTACAAGCAGGTGGCAAGGTAATGTAAGAGTAACAACATCATAATCAGCATTTAAGTAAGAGCTACACTAAACTAGCAAGTATAAGTAACAGCAGGAAAGTAACTTAACTTATAAGAATGCCCATACAAACTTATAAGTTAAGGATCGGGTTACATAAAAGTAACTCATCGTATAAGAGTGCCCATACAAACTTATACGATGAGGATCTTGTGGTGCAATGATATGAAATACTATGAATGCTATGCAATGACTCACCCATGCACACCCATGCAATTGCTATGTCGACACAGACTGTAGTTCCCACTTTTCGAGCAGGTATCTAACCTCTCAGGCATCAGCCGCCGTGGCCAGGCGGTGACAGTAGAACGGGCACTTCTACTACTAGGCGGGTATCACACTACTTCACCTAGGCCTCCGTACGCCTCAACGCTAAGAACACAACAGCGGAGCCCATGCGTACTATGGCCCAGCGGGGTCTTGGGTAGATGTGCACCAAGAACACAGCCTGAACTGGCCTTGCGTGACCCGGAAGGGGCCTCGGAAGAAAGCACGAGGACACAGCCCAACCGTTCACATGGTCGGAGGGGCCTCGGGACGTGAACACCGAGGACACAACCCAAACCGACCAAGTCTAACTGCCAACTCCCGTCGGTGTGACGACTGGCGAGTCCATAGACCTGCCACACTATCCTTAACCCAGGATTACGACACCGCGTGTCGACTCACAGCACATGCAAATATCACATCAACATATCATGGAAGGGGCCTCGGAGTGAGCACGAGGACACAGCCCAACCATCCATCCACACCTTATCTCAACACAACCCAAAACAAGTGGCGGTCAACACCGCACTTACAAACTTACACAATACTACCCATAGGAAGGCGACGCTCTAAGTATTGGACTACCAAATTCAATCCACTATTCAACATTCACATGGCCATGAGTTATCCTTCTATATGTCATATCAGGTGATTTCAACACAATATATCAAGATGCACATGTATAAAAATCTACTAACTTCTATCAAGTCAAACCATTCAAGTATACTATCTTACAATTCGATCACATGGAATCCGACTAATAATCTTCATCATTTATGCAACTGAATTAATTATTCATAAGAGTTTATCCAAGCCTCAGGGTTACCTGTGATATTAGTTTCTCCGAATCCAAATCCAAATGTTATAAACCCGGATTTTTAAGTGCATGAATAGTCTGGACAGCAACTTCAACCGGAGATTCCCGAGGCTACAGGAATCCGGTGAGGTTGTGTAACCCCTCGATGGAAAGGTATTTCCGAGGTCTACAACTCTCGTATTCAGACCTCAACCCATATTTGACGTTATCCTATCTGAAATCGGACTTGAAGTCTGCTGCATACAGAACACAGTTTCTGTGTACAGGAACTGCCGGACAGCAAACTCGATTAGGTTTTCCCGGGGCCACAGACATCACCTGAAGTCGTGCAACCACTCGTTGGAAAGGTATTTCCAAGGGCGACAACTTTCGTGTTTAGCCAAAAGCCCAGATCCGCCCATATCCTACATGAACATGGCCTAGAAGATCGCTGCGCGTAGAATACAGATTCTGCGCGCATCTTAAAGGAAAATGAACGGCATCGGTTCGTCTTCCTCCTCAAGGCGATCGTTCCTAAATTTTCCAGAAATATTCTCCTCCCTTATTCAACCTCAAAGGCCATAAACTCCTCACGAGACCATCCACCCATCATCATATTGAAGAAAAGGGGAAGGGTTGAAGAGATCTAAAAATCTAGGATTCAAATCCTAGCATGGCCAAAGCTAGAAATCTTCTCCTCTCCATCAAGCTCTCTTGAACCGATGTCCCTCCTAAATATCTAGGATCTAGCACCAAGGGAGAGGGTAGGAAACTCACATTGGCTCCAGCGGTACCACCATTTCTAGCCATGGATCTCGTAGTTCTCCTTGGCGGCATCTTCTCTTTCACGGCGATGGAGAATCTCCTCCGGTAGAACTTGCTCCAGCGGTTTTCCTCTCACCAGGAGTTCTCACAGGAGAAAGGGGGTGAAATGAGAGTGAAAACGGCTTGGGTTTCCTCTGCCCCTTATAAGCAAAATATGACACGGGTAGGGACACGGCCGTGTCCGTACCCGTGTCCCGCTTCCGCGAAACGGCCGTGGCGGTTTCCATGTCGGTTCAATGCTTGACACGGGTAGGGACACGCCCGTGTCCCGACCCGTGTTCACATGACACGGCCGTGTGCCTGGCCGTGTCATTGGCCGTGTACTTCTCGGGTTGCATCTCGACACTTCTCGTCGAGCTCAACTCGACGCACACGGGTAGGGACACGCCCGTGTCACTACCCGTGTTCCCCACTCGACGATTCTCGACGATTCTCGACGATCTCGACACGGCTCGTCAATCTCAACTCGACGCACACGGGTAGGGACACGCCCGTGTCACTACCAGTGTTCCCCACTCGACGATTCTCGACGATTCTCGACGATCTCGACACGGCTCGTCGAGCTCAACTCGACGCACACGGGTAGGGACACGCCCGTGTCACTACCCGTGTTCCCCACTCGACGATTCTCGACAATTCTCGACGATCTCGCCACGGCTCGTCGAGCTCAACTCGACGCACACGGGTAGGGACACGGCCGTGTCACTACCTGTGTCATCTCCCGTGTCACTCTGCACTGATTTCTCCACTTCTCCACAAGTGCAGCCCAATTCCCTGCACTTCTCAGGACTTGAGTCAACCCTCCTGACTCAAAAAACACACACTAGGGGCCTAGAGCGATTCGGGACGTTACATCCCGAGAGGAGGATTTCCATGGAAAAGCCATGAAATTTCGAAATGGATTCGGGCTCAATTGAGCCCGAACCTTGAACCTAGTGATTGCTAAGAACTATCCATGAGAGAAGGGGTGGAGGAGGACCTTCCTGGCGGCCTGAATACGGGAAGAGCGGCGGGATGCCATTGACGACGGCGGCGGCGCTCGGCTTCTGCAACAGTACAGTGGGGTGGCTCGTCTCCTCCAGGTGAACGATTGAAAATATTCCCCTTGGCCCACTGATGGTGTTTAAATGGCAATTGGGGAAGGGGGGTGGCTGGTTCTTCAATGGCCATCAACACCATTAATGGTGTGGCTCGGGTAGAGTGGAGGGGGGCTGAATCCACCCCTTGGTGGCCGGGAAACGGCTGGAATCAACTCCTCTTCCCTAGAGGAGTTGATTGCAGCCATAAATGGTGGCTGTTAGCCTCCCTTGGCCGGCCTTCCACTCTCCCCTTCCTCTTCCTCATCTTCTCTCTCCTCCATTATCATGGAGGGGAGCTCCTTTCTCTCTCCTAGTCACTTCTGGTTGACTGGTCAACCCCACAAGCTAAATGCAGCCCACTTGGTTATGATGGTCATGGAAATGGGGTTAGCCTAAGGGAGAAGTGGCTTGGGCTTGGGTTAGCCCTTTTTGGGCTAGGTTTGACTTGACCTAAATGAGGGTTGACCTGGGCTAATTTGACCATCTGGGTTGACCCCATTGGATTTTTAGTGGCCCATTGGACTCCCTTAAGGTCTAGGGTTACTTGAATAGGGTTGGTTGGGCATCTTGGTGGTCACATGTCCCTTGGCAAGGGCACTTTGACCATTTTAGGGCTAGAGTTGACTTGGGTCAACATGACCAACTGGGTTGACTCCTATGGGTCCTTGGTGACCCATTGGCTTCCCCTAAGGTCTAGGTAGGGTTATGTAGGGTTACCCTGCACTTTGGAGGTCACATACCCTTAGTAAGGGTACTTTGACCAGATTAGGAGCTTGAGTTGACCTGGGTCAACCTGGCCTCTAGGGCTGGCCCCAATGTGTCCTTAGTGACCCTTTGACCTCATTTTAGGGTTAGGAGTGCATAGGTGGGGCCCTCTAGGCTAGGAGCAGGTCAATTGACCCTAAGTAGGCTAGTTTGACCCATTTAGGGCTAGGGTTGACCTTAGTCAACTAAGCCTCTTTGGTCGACCCTAATGGGTCCTTATGGCTCTAATGGGCCTCCCGGGGTATTAGGGGTGTTGTGGTAGGGCCTTGGGGTTAGGGTGTAGCCCATGGCCATCCTAAACCATTGCTCAGAGTTCTACTAATTGTAGACCATGATGATTTTCCACATTTTGTCCCCTATCTCTTGGCCCATTTCTGGCTTCCTAGGGTTTTGTCATGACCTAGTCATGGCCAAAACCACTCTTAGGGGTCTAGTTGGAAATGGGATGTTACATCGTGACCGATAGAGATGTTAAGTTTACTAGCTACTTTTGGAAAACACTTTGGAAGTTGTTGGGCACTCGACTCATGTTTTCGTCGGCCTATCATCCACAAACGGATGGGCAAACGGAAGTTGTTAACCGGAGTTTGGGTGGGTTACTTTGTTGCTTAGTGGGTGATCATAAAGGTACATGGGACCTTATTCTTCCTCACGCTCAACTAGCCTACAATAATTCTAAGAATAGGTCCACCGAGTTATCGCCAAATGATATAGTGCATGGATATATGACACCCGTGCCTCTTGACTTGATTCCATTACCACCATCATTTAAATCTAGTCAATTTGCACAGGAAATCGCCTCGCATGTTCACACTCTCCATGAGCACATAGGCCAGACATTAGCTAAACAATATGCTATTTATCAATCGAATGCTAACGTACATAAGCAAGCAGTCCCCTTAAATATTGGCGATTTGGTAATGGTACTTCTTATCCCTGAACGGATGCCTTCGGGCACCATAAAAAAATTAGCGAATAGGAGAGCCGGTCCTTTTCGGGTTTTGAAGAATCTAGGTGAAAATGCATATTTATTAAAGTTACCCGCTGATTGGGGAATCTCCCCTGTTTTTAACGTTTCAGATTTAACGCTCTATCTCGCTCCACCACCTGAACTGTCTGTCTCTCTGTTTCATATATCCACTATACCGTCTAAAGGGGTGGGGGTGAGAATACTTCTGGACCGCTCTCCCTTTCGGATCCTTCGGGAGGTACGTTGCCTATTGATGAAGCAACTTGTTTTTCTTCTGCGCCTAACGCTTTTCCGAGGTTCCCCCGGAACGATTTCTTGCCTGACAAGATTTTGCAGGATGCGGTGTTTTCTACTCCCGACGACGACGTTCACAGGTTTTTGGTCAGATGGCGTGGTCGTCCAGTTTCGGACGACTCTTGGGTTTCTTCGGCAGAGCTGGCTCTTCTTGATGCAGATCTCCTCCACCATTACCGTTCATCCCACTCATCGGTGATAAGTCCTTTCAAGAGTGGGAGGATTGATGGCGACGGCCACCATGATGACCAATTGGGTGATGAAGACGACGTCCATGGCGGTGTTGCCATGGCAGATGTTGACGACGTCCATGGCGGTGTTGCTGTGGCAGAAGATGACGACGATGCTCCTCCAACAAAAGACTTGTGGCGCCGTAGCGGGCACGGCTACAATCTTCGCCCACGCAACAAGAATAAGAGCTAAAATTATTTTACTAGTGGTATGCATTTATCTTTAATATTTGTTATTTGAAACTATGTCATTTTCTGTCTTTTCATTTGGAACAATATTTATTTTTGGGCTGCTAATAGCCACATGGTTGTAAGCCTTATATAAGGCCAAACTTTTCATTTGTTAGCAACTATTATTGAAATCAAGAAAAATTGTTTGCACTAATCTCAATCTCCCCTTCCTTCTCCTCTTAGCCGCCGCCCCCCTCAAGGTTTCCCTCTCAAGGAGTTCGGCCTCCCCTCTCCTCCCTTGCTTGGCCGCCCCCTTCTACTCCTCATTCCCTCCAATCACCTCTCATTCTCCCACCTCTCTACCTTTTCTCCACCAACACCGTATTCAACCCATTGGAATTTCTCAACCACCTTGGAGGAAAGGGATCGTGTGCAAGGAAGAACCAAAGTTTTGGGGAAAACTCGTCAACGGCGAGAAAGCGAAGGAGACGAGCAAGATCTTCATCCGTGGTGCGTTTCCCGTGGGTTCAAAGGAAGAGCGGTCGTCTTGGTGGATCCAAACACCTCGGATCTACATTTCCGAGCGGGGTAACGAAAATTCCTACACAAGAGATTTTCCCACTTGACTAGTTCTTTTGGTGGACGACTTTTGCGTGATTTCTCGAATCGTTAATTTTCGCGGTGTTTCTAATAGTAGATCTAGATTTTCATTTGGTTTTTTCGAAAGATCTAACGAGAGGATTGGCGCTCCTCGCTTTTCTTTTGTTGGGATAGATCCTACCACTTTTGAATCGTGTTTTATTTTTTTGGTGGATCTATTTTGGTACAACACCAAGCTCGATCGGAATAAATATTTTCCATTTAGCCGGAAAGGAGTTTGGCCTATAGCCAAAACTCCGTTCCACTTGCGGATCGGCTATCCGTACGATAGCGCGAATGATAAATAACTTCATTGTGGTCGCTGCGTTTCGTTTGTGTGCTGGTTGGAGAGCGTCAACGTTGTTAAGGTCAAAGTCTCGCCCTCCGCGTACGATCCCCTAAGGCAAGCCTACATCACCGCGTCATCTCCGGTATTCGGTGTAATCACAATCTCCCCACTCTCGATAGAGCCCGGTGGTGACTTTCTACCTGCAACAACAAAGGTCAATTTCGCATTCAAATACAGCCCGCAGCGGACTCAAAGTACCAAGATAAAAGATAACTTTTAGCAAATGCAGCAGCGAGTTGCTGGCTATCGAAGATAGGCCGCCTTTGCCCGCTCCGGGTCAAAGGCGCTTAACCGTTTCTTCCATTCGCGATGGACTTTGATTCTCCTTTCAGCGGCAGATCTTGTGGAAACAACAATGTCATCGGTCTCGGTGACGATCTTGATTTGCCTTGACTTCCGCTGCGGCGACCTGTAAAGCCACTGACACTTAAAATATTTAGGCGCCGGTTGGAGGTTACCTGTCTGCAGCAACTCTGCAGCAATCCGCAGATTTTCAGCTTCTTTGTCCGCCGCGGCATTCTTCGAGGCCGCCTCAACCGTAGCCACATGGGCGGCGATCTTCTTTTTCTGTTCTGCTATCTTCTATCTCAGTTTTTCCTTCTCTTTTTCCTCAGCGGCGGATAAAGAAGGGAGCTCGCCGATCTTAACTCCCAAGATTTCTACCTCAGGATGCAGCACATCCAGCAAAGATTTGTTGATGAGATCAAGTTGTTCGATGTCTATAGAATTAAGTATCTCATCAGTAGACAAACTGACCGTGGAGAGGGAATTGTCTCCCTGGACTTGGGCCTCCGGTGTAAATAAGTCGCTTTCAGGAACTTCTTTTTCATGTGGCTTGTGCTGCAAGTCCGCATCTCCAGTCCGCACAGAGATATTTTTCTCTTTCATCTCCCGCAGCTTCTTTTCAACCCGCTCGGCCACAGTGGACTTGTCCCTCTTCCTCTTCTTTCCAGAAAGGGCCTTCTTCTCAGCAGCGTCCGCGACAGCCTTCCTTAAATCTGGCTAGCTCTCGCGGACTGTCTCAAGGTTAGCAGCAACCAATGCCTTTGAAGGCACGCCTTCCCCAACTTCGTCTCCCGCAGACCACCTATCTTCGTCAAGGTTAACAATGGGCTGTTGGGAGTTCGGGGATGATACTTCGGTTTCGTTATTTGCGCAAACCGTGTCCGCCGAGCTCGCAGTTTTCTGAGTGTGGCCAGTATCTGACGAATTCAATGTCTTATCCGCACTTTTTGACGGCTATTCAGTGTGAGATGCGTTGGCGTCCTCCTTCCCGTGCACAGGCACATCGGTATGGTGGGCTGCTTCCTCAGCAGGCTTCTTGCTATGAGAACTTTCTCCAGTAAAGCGGACAGGCTACCCTCTCGTCACTCTCTTTATCACTTTCTTAGTTAACTGGCGTTATTGGTTTTTCATTTTTTTACAGTAAGGCTAGTGAAGAAAGCGCCGAGTCTCGCCATGCCGGACTGCAAAGTTGAGACCGCAAGAGGTGAATACTGACCCGTGTCATTGATACTTTTGACAATTCCAGCCCTTCTGACAATATTTATAGAGCTGACAACATTAATGAGATTTGCGGACTCGGCGGTTAAGCAAATATTTTCGAAGTTTCTAGAAACTTAAAAATGTGAGGGAATTATGTTAACCCTAAAGTCCACAACACGTCCAAGGTCCTAGGCACATTAGCGGCGGACTCGGTTTAGCAGTCCGCCCAGATCGGCAAAGCGTCGACATTCAACAAGTCCCAAGGTTAATCCCCTTTGGCGGCGGACTCGGTGCTTAGTCCGCCCAGCTCGGCATGCCCCAGGCGATCAGCTCACGGGATAACTCTTCAGGCGGACTCAAAGATAAGTCCGCCCAGGCCGCCGTCCTCCAGCAGGATCGCGCCTAGCAGCAGCAGATAGAAGCTCCAGCCCGCGAGCCCAGTCCACCCCTTTTGCGCAGACTTGTGTGTTCTTTAATTTTTGCTTCCCGTCACCGTTGCCCGGTTCTCCTGTACCCCGGGCAGCCGGTTATTTTAGCCCTGCCCGTTTGGGCAGGACCCCATCCTATAAATAGGGGGGAGGTGGTGCACCCGAAGCACGCTAACTCGAATCCAAAGGCCCATTTAGTGAAAGCTGTGGACTCAGATCTCGGTCTTTGCGGTCTCAAATCTGTCTTGATCACCATTTTTCCTTGGTCCATTAGTAAACGATTGCTTGCAGTTTCCTTCTCTCTTTTTTCCTTTTTATCGGAATTTGAGGGCGCATTTTCTGCATCAACATCAACACGCTACCTTCAGATCCAAGCTATCATTGAAACTCGCGGACAGAGATGTCAGATCGCCGATCATCTCATTATCGTGCCCGTTCAGGTCGCTCGAGCACCTCCTATGACCTGTGGGACGCACTCAACCGATGCTGGAGAGAGGCCGAACAGTCCCGGAGAGAGACCGACCAGCTCCTCGACTCAATCAGCCAGGCCCTGGCAGCACTTACTTAGTGACTCGATCATCCTAGAACGGCCTTCGCGGATGAGGCAGTTGGCCAAACCCCAGTCTGCCAAGCGCCTGCTGCGTCGCCACCGCCATCCAGCGCGCCCATCCATCCAGCAGTTCCGCCGAGGGCGCAGACCGACGAGCTCGCTCCGCTTATGGATTTTTTCCGCAAAGTAGCTAGAGGGACTCCAGCCCGCAGGCTTAACTTTACTGAGGATGACCAGGTTGAGCGCCCTCCTGTGATTTCTGCTATAGCTCAAGCCGGGGAGTCCCCTTTTGTTGATAAGATCCGTCAGGAGCAGGATCCTAATAACTTCAGAGAACCTCGCATCCCATTTTACACTGGAGAAACAGACCCGATCGCTCATCTCCGGGCCTTTGAAGATGGTGTAGCAATGAGGTGTTTGTCAGATGGTTTGAAGTGCAAGTTCTTAGTAACCACATTCGACGGCCAGGCCCAAGAATGGTTTCATGAACTATATCCTGGATCCATCGCCAGTTTTGTCAAGCTACGTCAAGAGCTTTTGCTAAGGTTTGCCACTTCCAGGAAGAGGAAGAGTGGACCAGCTGCCCTCTTTAAGATCCAGCAATCAGACAATGAGTCGGTAGCACAGTTTGTGGATCACTTCCAGAAGGAGAAACTGTGGGGTCAAGAATGTGGATCCCGAGTTCTATAAAATCGCCCAAATCAACGGACTCAATCAAGGAAGGGCCATTGAAGTTTGAAGCAACCACCAAAGAACTGGCCACCTTCCAGGATCCGATAGCCTTGGCTAACACCTTCATTGAAGGAGAGAGTGTCAACCCTTCATATGTATCCAACTTAACGGCAAAGGCCGAAAGGAGGGACACCACAAATTCCTCTGCAAGTGATCGAACATCTAGACCCCCTTTACCAGAGTAACAGCATCCGGCACACAAGGGAAGAAATTTCCGGCACAAGCGGCCATATCAAAATCATCAACAGTTTCATGAGAAGAAACCACCGCTGGCCACTACCCCTACTCCCGTGGCTCCTCGGATCCTGCCGGTCCTTCAAATTCGGGATGGCTCATTCTCAGATGATCAGCAAAGCCACGGCCCTGTGGAAGAGCTCACTACTATGGGCCTGACAGTAGATGAAGTTCTCCAGATCCTACAAAAAATGACTGTGTTAAAGAAAGAATTCCAGAAGGCGGAAGGGAACCCCGAAACTCGGATCTTTTTTGTGCATTCCACAAGGAGAAAGGGCACCCAATTGAGGATTGCAGAGCTCTCTGACAGCTTATGGAGCGACTACTTGCCGTAGGGAAAATGAAGGGTCTCGGAATAAAAGAGGCCTCATCAAAGCCGTCCACCTCTAAAGGCAAGGAGGTGGCCGAAGTCTTCTGGGAGAATGAAGACATTGAGAAAGTGGGATATTATGGCAACATCAAGATTGGAGAAAGCATCGACGTAGACGACGAAGTCATCCTCGGTGATCTCTTTTGCATTCACGGAGGAGTGGGTGCAGAATCAAGCAGGAAGTCTTCTTTGGCAAAGATCTCACGGCATGAAGTAGCTATGAATTCCACATCTCCACCAATGGAAATCGTTACTTTTGGTCCAGACGATCTCCCGAAGACGGCCAACCCGTTCAACAACGCGGTCGTGATCAGATCAATCATTGAGAACTACACAGTTCCGAGAATTTTAGTTGACACCGGAAGTTCAGTCAATCTTATATTCAAAAGTGCTTATGAGGCCCTAAGTTTTGGAAAGACTTTGCACTCCACCGAAGGTCCACTGTATGACTTCACAGGCGAAAAGAAGGAAGTTGAAGGAAGCGTTACACTCTCAGTAACGCTCGGGGGAGTGACAAAGCTTATCCCATTTGTAATAGTTAATGCGACAAACAGTTATTATGCCATCTTTTGAAGACACCTCCTTAATGAATATCGGGCAATAGTTTCCACCTATCGTTTGGCAATCAAGTTCGCAGCAGGAGGAAAGCAATACCTGGTTAGAAGCAACCCAAGGGTGGCGCGAGAGTGCTATGTTAAAACAGTCGACATGATCGAGCAAATGCCTCCCCAGGCAACTCTAGTCGCCACCTCAGAAGAAAAGGCTCCCTAAGGAGAGGCCGGAGATCAGGATGAAATCTAGGAGGGGATTCACTTGGAGCCTGCTCAAGCAACCCAAGGAATCTCAATTGGTGCAGATGAAAAGAAAAGACTTGCAATCAACTCAGAGCTCCCCGAAGAAGAAAAAGAAGAGTTGATCGCTTGCTTATTGAAGAACCTAGATGTTTTCGCCTGGGCTGCAGAATACATGTCAGGAGTGGATCCTGATGTAGCCTTCCATCACCTCAACATTTCTCCCAACTTCAAACATGTTCAACAAAAGAAGCGGGAGGTGGCGACAAAGCTAGCCGAGCCAATCAAGGAAGAGGTTGCGAAGCTTCTAAAGGCTAAGTTCATTCGTGAAATCCAATACCCGGATTGGGTATCAAACGTTGTAATGGTAAGGAAGTGTAACACCTCCCCTGTAATGACCGTATAATACGGGTCCGGCCTGGGCCTCACAACATACAGACGCCACAACTTCGGTATTATAAGATGATATAACTACCCATTCTCAAAACTCATAACCACAGCACAGCGGAAAAAGCCAACAGACTAGAAGTTATCCACAACATATAGGAGTATCGAAGCAGCCTTAAGGCCTTACAACAAAAGTGAGTCCAAAACTCAAATAATAACACCAGTCATAAATGTGCATAAGCACTCCTAGACTACCTCGACATGCAAGCCGAAAAACATGAGCATAAAACATACAATGTCATAAAAGTAGAGCTACAGCAAAACGGTAACACTTAATGAGTCTTAGGCCCTTTTGGCCGGCGAGCTAGCTCATGCTTGCGATCCTTGCCCTGTTAAAATTTTGATTGTAACGTGGGTCAGCAAAGGCTGACCTCAAACTGTGGAACAAACACATCTCCTCTCGGCCGCCCCTAACGGACCCCGGGGAACCCCTCCAACCTCCAAGTCAGCACTTCGTATGCAATATATATTTAAACAAGTAATGCACTAAGAACATGCTTGGATGTCTCAAACAACATACATGTTCTCTATTGTTGAGCATATAATGAAAGGGCCTACTTATGCAACATGTATGCAAAAACTCGGGCTTCACCCAATGCACCCTATCGCGTATGTATATAGCACATCATCACATCATATGGGTACTCATCATTTCCCCATTGGCATAAAGCCGCAAACATAGGAGGTTACTAACATTCCCTCAACGGCATACAAGCCACAACACGGAACTATTGCAAAGGCCCCACCCGCTCAAGGTCTTAGACCCGGGCTTGCCTGCAAGCTCTAACCTCTCATGTTAGGATTCCAGCAAACACACTGACCGATTCTAAGAAGCATTGCTGGACCCCACCCGCTCATGGCCTCATTGCCCGGGCTTGCCCCATGCTTGGAATTCTTGTCAGTCTCACAGAAGGGGACTAGTCTCGCCAGAACACTCTCCACACATGACATGCATGTCACGGGATAGCCAGCCAACCACGAAAACACAGGCACACCTTGGCACATCACAACCCAAGACAATTCCACCCTAGTCCCTCATTCGTACTACAGCATTCACGCACACCACGGAAACCATCTACCACCAATGCAGAGCTAACCTTGTTCACCAAGGAAACCATTTACCGCCATTGAGGAGCTAACCTTGTCCGGTTCCAACTACACGTACTCACTCGAGAAAAGGGGGAAAACATCACAAACATCACAAACGGCATCTTGCCCCAACGGATCTCTACGAATTCTTAAAGCTCATATGCAACATCACCGAGTCGGACTAACGGTCGCGACTACGGCTTCACCCACCATGCCTAATCCTCTAACGGAGTAGATCTCTAATGCAAAAACATGCCGGGGATGGACTCAATCGACCCGGAGGTTCCTCTTGAACCTTGGAGACCCAAACCCCTCTTATTTGAGAGTTTGGTGCCCAAAACTAGAAAATAAAAGATGCTAAAACATGCATCCTAAAACCAAGAGGAGAAGTGTCGTTACCTTCCGACTCCTCTTCCTAGCCATGGAAACTTAGCCGGATGAAAACCTTCGCAATGACCTTGCCTCCACGGATCCGGACTCGGCTCGCGATTTGGAGCATCGAAGCCTCTCCAACAGGCGGATCTCCCCTTCACATTCTTCCTTGCTCTCCCATCTCTCTTGATCTTAGAAAGAGATTGCTTGGAGAAGAATGAGGGTTTCTAACCCTATTCTCGGACTTAACTCAGCAAGGGAAACCCTGGACCATCAGATCCCAAAAGAAGGGAAAGAACGGCCACGATCCGAACAGAAAAACAAAAACACCTGGGCCAAACACGGCTTGTGGCATGCCCGTGTCCAAGGCCGTGTTCCCCAATCGATGCCGAAACCGTCGTACCCAAACCAGGACACGGGTTCATGACACGCCCGTGTCACATTTGACACGGTCGTGTCCAACCCGAACACACCTGTGCTCCAGGCCATGTCCAACCCCTTACACGTCCTGGCTACAACCCGAGAAGGACACGGCCAGGGACACGCCCGTGTCTCAGGCCGAGTTCGCTGTCTCGACGATCGTCGACTGCCTCTTCGTCGACTTCGCAGAAATTTGTCGAACACTCTTAACACGGTCATGGACATGCCCGTGTCCTAGGCCGTGTTCCCTGCCTGTGTCGACACAACCGTGTCGACACCTCCCCATCGACACATCTATGTCGACACCTCCCCTATGTCGACACAACTGTGTCGACACCTCCTCCTCTGTGTCGACACCACTGTGTCGACACCTCCCTTGAGTCGACACTTGAGGGAACACGCCTGCGACACGGGCGTGTCGGAGGGCGTGTCGCCCACTAGTCGACGAACTGAGCAAAAAAATCGTCGACTTCCCGGGCTCTCGACGAACCCGGTACGACACGACCATGGACACTCCCGTGTCCTAGGCCATGTGACCCTCACCAAGACCCAATCTTGGCACTCGACGCTGCTCGTCCTACTTTCGAATTTTGGGGCGTTACAACTCTCTCCCCCTTAAAAGAATTTCATCCCGAAATTACCAAAAAGCAAAAAGAGGTACACAAAATTTAGATGATACCTGAACGGAAAAACTCTGGATACTCCTCCAGCATGGTTTGTTCTTGCTCCCAAGAGAGCTCCTCATGGCCGCAGTTGTCCCATCGGACTTTTACGAGTTTGACCTCTTTGTCCTGCAACTGTCGAATTTCTGAGTCCTCTATAACAATTGGACGGACTCGCGTCCTCAAGTCTTCCTCTATCGGCATCGATGTCGATTCGATCACCACACTAACCTCTACCAAGGCTTTCCTCAAGACGGAGACCTGGAAGATGTCATGCAATCCACTCAACTCTGCGGACAACCCCAACCGGTATGCTGCTTCTCCCACCCGTTCAACAACCTCAAAAGGACCTAAAAACCTTGGACTCAACTTCTTGAGTCGGCGAATCCGTGAAACGCCCTTGAACGGCTTGATCTTTAAATAGACCCAATCACCTACCGCAAACTCCAACTTCCGGTGGCGAGCATTAAAATATTTTGCTTGCCGATCTTGAGCCACTTTCATGCGCTCTTGAATGGTCCGTACCAACTCACAAGCATCAGGAACTACCTCTTTTCCCAAACATTTGGTGTCTCCCGCCTCTGTCCATGACATCGGTGTTCGACACCACCTCCCATACAGAGCTTCTTATGGCGCCATCTTTATGCTTGCTTGGTAACTATTGTTATACGCGAACTCCACCAGCTTCTCCATGCTGTCCTCCTTCCGGTTTGGGATGAAGTGAGCCACTTTGGTTAAGCGACCCACAATCACCCAAATCGCGTTGTTACCCTGATGTAATCTAGGTAACCCATGCACAAAATCCATGGAGATGTCATCAAATTTCCACTCAGGAATTGTAAGAGGCTTCAGGAACCTGCCCGGCTTCTAACACTCGGCCTTCACCAAGGCACAAGTTTGACATCGATTCACGTACAAAGCTATGTCCCGCTTCAGTCCAGGCCACCAAAAGGATCTCTTCATATCCAAGTACATCTTTGTACTGCCCGGATGAATGGAGTACTTTGTGAAGTGAGCCTCAAACATCAACTCCTCACGGAGCTTGCCGAACTGCGGTACACAAATCCTTCCGTCCTTTCTCAGAATCCCGTCAATCATCTCCCAGGCGCTGCTCTCGCCTTTTTGAGCTTCCACCACGAATGGCTGAAACTCCACATCCAAACGGGTAGCTTCCCATATACGATCGGACAAGTCGTTCTGCATTTCAATCCAGTTTAACTGAGCCACGCTAGACTCGCCTCTTGCTACACACTTCATGCCAAGGGACATGTAGTCCCGCACCAACCGCTCATCATGAGCTTCTAACCAATTCCCTTGCCCAGAGTATTTTCTACTCAAAGCATCGGCCACCATATTGGTCTTGCCTGGCGTATACTGAATCGCCACCTCATAGTCTCCAAGGAACTCGACCCACCTGCGCTGCCACATATTCAAGTCCTTCTAATCTAAGAGATACTTCAGGCTTTTATGATCCATGAAGATCTCTACCTTCGTGCCATAGATATAGTGTCGCCATATTTTCAACGCGAAAATTACCGCCGCCAACTCCAAGTCCTGGACGGTGTAATTCCTCTCATGAGGCTTCAGCTTCCTAGACCAAAAGGCTATTACACTGCCATGTTACACCAACATGCAACCCAAACTACATCCCGATGCGTCACTAAAGATCTGAAATCCTTCGGTCCCTTTCGGTAGACTTAGGATTAGAGCAGTCATCAGTCTTTCCTTCAGCGTCTCGAATGCCTGACTACACTCTTGAGTCCACACAAACTTCTGGTCTTTACGAGTGAGTGAGGTGAGGGGTAGAGCTATCCGCAAAAATTTTTCCACGAATCTCCCATAATACCCAGCTAGTCCAAGAAAACTTTGGACTTCCGCCACAGTTCTCAAAATCGGTCAATCTCTGATGGCTTCCACCTTTGTTTTACCCCATCCCCACTAATCACGTGGCCCAAGAATTTCACCTTCTCTAACCAGAACTCGCACTTCGATAACTTTGCATACAACCGGTTCTCCCTCAACACTTGCAAGACCATTCTCAAGTGAGTCTCATGCTCCACTTTCGATTTGGAATACACCAAGATGTCGTCAAAAAAGACAACTACAAAAGAGTCCAGGTATTTTCGAAATACTCGATTCATCAAATCCATGAATACAGATGGTGCGTTCGTCAGCCCGAACGACATCACCAAGAACTCGAAGTGTCCATACCTCGTACCAAACGCTGTCTTGGGTATGTCCTCGTCATGAATCCACAACTGATAGTATCCTGACTTCAAGTCCAACTTTGAATACACTACCGACCCCACCAACTGGTCGAACATGTCGTCTATTCGAGGAATCAGATATTTATTCTTGACGGTCAATTTATTCAGCTCTCGGTAGTCTATGCACAGCCGCATACTACCGTCTTTCTTCTTTACAAAAACACCGGCGCGCTCCACGGTGAAGAAATAGGTCTAATATACCCTTGCTCCAACAGTTCCTGCAACTGTACCTTGAGTTCAGCCAACTCCTTTGGTGCCATCCTAAATGGAGGACGCGACACCGGCCTACCCTCATGTACTAACTCAATCGAGAAATCGATCTCCCATCGAGGAGGCGCTCCAGGAAGTTCATCTGGGAATACATCCTCGAACTCTGCCACCACTGGCACTTCCCCAAGTAATAACCTAGAAAGGCGAACCTCCAATAACACTACAAGTGCTACTCCACCCAGGAAAACTGCCCGTGCCAACTGCAAGGCCGAAATCAGAGAACAGGCTACTCCATTAAGGCCCTCAAATTTGACCTCCTTCTACCCTTCGCTTCTTAGGGTCACAACCTTGGATAGGCAATCAATACTGGAATGTTGTTCCGCTAGCCAGTCCATTCCCAAAATCACATTAAACTCGACCAACGGTAAGACCGTTGCTATCAACACGAAGTCAACTCCGCTTAGCTCCTATCAAATGCGCCCTTTCTTCCCGGTGGTCATGGATGACCCATTGGGCATGCGCACCTTCAGCTCCGCGTCCGCCGAAAATGACTCAACTCCAATCCTTCGGATGAAGCTTTCTGCAAGAAAGGAATGCGACGCTCTCGTATCAAACAGTACTCTAGCGGGGTATCCAGAAACCAACACAAAGCCTACAACATAGACATCAACCATAACGGTCTAAACGTATGAGCGCAAGCTTAAACTTAAACTTCCTCATACCTGTCACCACGTCGGGTTGGCGGATCGCTTCCTGCTGTCCAAGGTTTTAAGCCCTTGGTTGCACCGGTTGGAACCGAGAAGCGCTCGACTCCACCATCTTCCCTTTCTCTGCGGTACTGGGGCCGGAGCACACAGTCTGCTCTTGCCTTGTCTCCTGCTCCGCACCCCCTTGGTTACAAAAATGAGCTATGTGTCCCACCTTGCCACAGTTGAAGCACATCGGTGGACCCTTAGAGTGAGACCCTCCAGACGTCCACTTGATTTTCTCACCAGACTTGTACGGGTGAGGCTTCTTCCTCCATTTATTCCCTTCAGACTTTCCTTGGGATTGAGAAGGCTTCCCTTCTCCTTCTTTGGGTGAAAAACCCTTGTGGCATTGGCTTCGCTCCAGATCACTCTCCAACGTCCTTGTAGCCTCAACTAGCTCGTTAAAACCAGCTCTCTTCATGGCAATGAGGGGTTGCCTTAGATTCTACCTCAGCCCCTGGTAAAAGAGGTTATCCCTCTCTACATCATCTGCCATCGTCGTTCCCGCATAACGACCCAAACGGGTGACCTCCTGCACATACTCGTCCACCGTCTTGTCTCGCTGCATCAAGTGCAGAAATTGCCTCTGAAGGGCCAACCCTATAGAAACGGGAATATACCTCTTTAGAAAGGCTTCCCCAAATTCTTCCATCGACGGGGTGCGTCCAGGAAATTGGCGACTGCTATGGCTCACCCACCACAACTTTGCGTCTCCCTCCAACATGAAGGCTGATAGTACGGTTTGCAGTCAATTTTATTAGGGTATTTTCAGGGTTTTAAAGCACAAATCATGTCTTGTAAAGTGCTTATTTTGATTCCTTTTTGTATATATTTTTGCCGCTAATGCGTTTTTCTGCTTTTTGCAGGTTTTCATGGATTTCAGCCGAATTTTGCTGTGACATGCCCCACGGTCACGCCCTACCCGAGCGTGTACCTAGGGCGTGTAACCCAGAGGAATGAAGCAACCTGTCCGAAATGGCATTCCATGGAACCTTAGTGTATACGCCCTCGGTCACGCCCGTGTCACATCCGACACGGGCGTGTTCTAGAGGCGTGTCCCCAAGTTTCGAGGAATCGCCTCAACGCGCACTTTTTCCAGCTCCACCGTCGCACCGAATGTCTCACGCCCCCGGGTCACGCCCGACCCGGGCATGACATATGGGCGTGTACTTCAACAACCACGCCCGTCAACTCCAGCAATTAATTTCAGCACGAAAAGTCGCACCGACTGTGTCACGCCCCAGGTACACGCCCGACCAGGGCGTGTTAGGGGGGGGCGTGACCCATCCCAAAAAAATCTATAAATTGAGCCCTTCTCCAAGGGTTCAGCATCTTTTTTTGGCTGAGAAGGGGAGGTGTTGCCCCTCTATTTCTTGCTCTTTTTCATGCTTCTCTCTCTCTCTCTCTTTCTCTTTCTCGTTTAGTTTAATGATAATGTAATTTTACTTTTGTAATAGCTTTTATTATGCTTTAGTTGCTATTGTAGGGCTAGAATAGGATTTTATTATGCTTTAGTTGCTAATGATAGGGCCAAGATAGGATTTTCAATTCCATGCACTTGTACTTTTCATTTCAAAGTTGTAGCTCTCCTTTTTCATTAATAAAGAAGTGCTTTTCTCTTTTTCTTGCTTCTACTTAGTGCTCTTTATGCTTAACTACTCATCCCCCCTCTTCCACCTCACCAAGATTAACTAATCCTCCTTGTACTCGATCTTGATGATCCGAGCTTTGAGTGATTAGGTTATGATGCTTTGAATCTTACATTTTCTTTTTAGGGTTTAGCATTGAATTACTCTTGATTTATCACGGGTTGGAGGTATATCATCGATATATACTCTCCACCTTTGCTTTCATTCTGGGCTAGCCGAGAGGCCGAAAGTTTGAAATGAGCACTCAAGAGTAAAGGGAGTTGTTCGCACCCCTCGAGAGAGCCAGACGTTCAAATCTCCCGGATTGGAGTAAAATCCAATAGTGGGGTTCACTGCGTAAAGCGAGTTTTAGGCCTCCGATTTAGGCGAAAGTCGATCGGACCTTCCTAAACTCAGTTGGGCACGGCCTTCGAGAGAAGCGTGTCAATATTTATGGAACCTCCACGATCAAGGACCTTTACCCTAATTAGCTTAGGTCTTTTTATCGTATTTTTCTAATCGACTCTTGCCAAGATGATTCTTGATAGAGTGCATTTTTCTCTCATCGTTACTAAGCTTTAGTGTAATCGCACTTTTAGCTCTCTTTATCTCTTCAAGCAAGTAGCACTCTTTCATTGCAAGTAGTTCTCTTCCTTTAGTACGCTAAGCTTTCTTTTAAACCCTAAGATTTCCGTCGATAAAATAATAGATTTCGTGTGAGTAAGCTTACTCAACCGTTCTCAGATTTTAATACGACACTTGTGTCCCCTTACTACAGTTCGATAGGTATACTTGCCTAGCCGGATTGCTAGTTCGGCTGTTCGCTTTTCGTAAGTGTTGGCCGGGCCATCAAGTTTTTGGCATCGTTGCCTGGGAGCAACGCTCATTGATAAATTGAAAACACGAATCTATTAGTTTTATCATTTCTCTTTCTCATCCTCCTTCTTTAAAATTTTTAAAAAAAATCAAAAAAAAATTTTATTACCGCTATTAATAGAAACCTAAATCTCTCGAAAAGGGCAAAGCGGTTTTAAACGCCGCTATCTTGTCTAGTACCTTGCGAACCCTTCACCGGGTAGCCCTTGGGAAGTTCGGGAGTTAAACATTAAAAAAAATTATTTCAAAAAATTAGTAACTCTCTTTTTTTAGTTTATTTTATTTCTCTTTCTTCTCTTCTCTTCTTTTAGTGCATGACCCGCGGGAGTCCGTCGGTTATTTTGGACCTGGACCATGATATTGAGCGTACTCTTCGGAGAAGATCGCGATTTCAAGGTCCTACTATCCAAATACCGGTTGAGGATTCTGAGTCATTCTCCACTTTAAGAATGGAAGACCCCAATGTGGAGGAAGTCGTGCAAAGGCCTATGTCTTATTATGCACGGACGAATCTCGAGGGTACTGAATCTAGTATAGTTCGCCCTGCGATAGCAAATAACAACTTCGAACTGAAGCCTAGCATTATTCAAATGGTGCAGCAATATGTGCAATTTGACGGACTTCAAGATGAAGATCCGAACGCACATATTGCAAGCTTTCTTGAGATTTGTGACACGTTTAAGATTAATGGTGTCACAAATGAAGTGATTATGCTAAGATTATTTCTCTTCTCTCTTAGAACTAAGGCTAAGCAGTGGCTGAACACCCTTCCTAAAAATAGCATAACTACTTGGACGCAATTAACTGAAAAATTTTTGGCGAAGTATTTTCCGCCTGCTAAAACTGCAAAACTTAGGAATTACATTTCTGCCTTTGGACAAATAGACTCTGAGACCCTTTACGAAACCTGGGAAAGATTTAAAGAATTATTAAGACGATGCCCACATCACGCTCTGCCTGTATGGTTGCAGGTGCAAATGTTTTATAACGGGCTAAATCAAAGCACGAAGAAAAGGATAGATGCAGCTTCTGGCGGTACTTTAAATCATAAGACCCCAGAAGCAACTCTTGAGCTGTTTGAGGACATGGCCATGAACACTTACCAGTAGAATGTGCCTATGTCCCGCCCGAGCAAGCCTGCAGGTATCTTTGAAGTGGACAACGTCTCCCAGCTTGCGCTGCAAGTTGAAATATTAAGCAAAAAAATTATGGAGATGACTGCTGCCTCCGCCCCTCAGGTATGGGAATCTGCAACTCCTCCCCCCGAACATTTGGATTATGTAAATAATATGCCTAGAACTGCTTTTAATAATTTTTCTGCTGCAAATTTTCATCCTCCTGGTTTTAATTTTCCGAATAGTTATAATCCTGTGCTAAGAAATCATCCGAATTTTTCGTGGAGTAATCCATCGAATGCTGTGCGCCCGCCACCACAAATTTATTTTTTTGCACCACCACCACCTCCTCAAAGTTTTCCAAAACCTCCAAGTTTGGAGGAAATGTTTTCAAAATACATGAATGCTAATGACGCTACGATTAGAACCTTAACTAGAAGCGTTAAAAATTTAGAAAATCAGGTAGGACAGCTCGCTAAAATAATTTCTGAGCGACCCGTAGGGTCTCTTCCTTCCAATACTGAGCCCAACCCGAGAGAGCAAGCGAAAGCTATAACTCTTTAGAGTGGGAAGAAAGTTCCTGGTATGGTAATTGAAGAGCCCGAGGCAAGCTCCGCTCCCGCTTTAAAAAATCAAAGCTCCGCTCCCGCTTTAAAAAATCAAAGCTCCGCTCCCGTTTTAAAAATTCCACCCTCTGCAGAAGAAGTTATCACCCCTGTTTTAGAAAAAGAACTCACTCCACCACCCACCTTTAAAAATAATCTATCCCCGTCATACCCTTCCTAACTTAATAAACAACGACATGACGATCAATACACCTGTTTTTTTAGAAATGTTTAAACAAATCCACATAAATCTGCCTTTCCACAAAGCCATATCCCAGATGCCGAAGTACGCTAAGTAGCTTAAGGACCTACTGACCAACAAGAAGAAGTTAGAGAACCTTTCGCATGTCACATTAAATGCCGAGAGATCGGCAGTTTTGACAAACGGATTACCGAAGAAAATCAGTGACACAGGTAGTTTCTATATCCTGTGTGTCTTTGGTGATCTCTTTATTAAGCATGCTTTAGCCAACCTAGGTGAAAGTCCACCTAGTGTCAACTACCTTCACCTATGGGGAGGGGGGGGGGAATAGGTGACGTGCAGCATTTTTGCGGAATTAAAATTGTACCTGCATAAGAAAACAAAACATCACAGCACAGAAAGGACACAATCAAATAATAGTGGTTCCCCGATTTGGGTACATCCACTTTCCCCCTTCGACCTATCTCCCAACCAGGGACGACTAGGTCACTTCTCCAACAGGATTGAAATCCAATCCTTGCACTAACGGAAGGAACCCTTCCAAACGTAGGAGTCAACACTCCCACAACACGGGTTGCACCCAACCCTTACAACTAGGAACCAATGTTCCTTTACAACAAAAATGAAAATAGAATGTACAAGAAATACAAACAACTTTTGGAGACTAAGGTGTCCCTCTTCGTTCGATGACGTGTTCTTGAAGTCAACGAAGAGTCCACAACCCTAGATCTCACTTGGAGAGAATCTCCCCAAAACCAGCGGCGGCAAGAAGGGCGGCGGCTTGGTTCTCGGGATCGGCGGCGACAACGGAGTGTAGCGGCTGTACTTTGGAGATTGAATCTTCGTAGCAAAGCTAGCAAGGTCTTCCAACGGTCACACTAGGATCGATCGTCTCAATCGATTTGGAAGGGGAAGGTTTTCCCGATCAACGAATCAAGAGACAAGGGATCTCTGGTTAGACGCATGAGACGCTGTGATCGGCTGAGCTTCTGTCGCCGGGAGATCTGGAAGCAACCACGATCAAAGCAGGCGATTCACATGCACGAGCAGCGACGACGGCGGAGCGGATTTCGCGATCTAGGTCACGTCGGAGGCTCGACTTTTTCTTTTCAAATTGCTCCACTACTGTTCAAAAATACGCGAGTATTTATACAGTAGTATACCTCTTTATGACCGTTGTGGGTCCCACCAGAAGAAACCCTAATCAGTAGTGATTCTCGCCGAATCGGCGAGAATCACTTGGTGATTCTCGTCGATTGTTTCTTAGACGATTTTTCGTCTTTCCACCCATGAGCTGCTCTTTGACCCATCCTTGCTCCTTGTCTGCTCTTGCATTGTCACGGCCATGTACTTGAAGATAAGTACACTCCAATAGAGAGAGTACACGTAGGCCAACACATTGATCTGCTCAACGAGGGATTACGTCGCGCAGACCCGTGTATATTGACCCACTGCACCCTGACATTGGTGTGTACTTAGCGTGGAATAACTGCAAGCACAACTTGAAAGGTTTCATCAAATACATTGTCTATTTACATTAGCTTGTTCAGGGGCTTCTTCAAATCAGGTACGTTGTGGATACAATACCAAACAATCTCCGCCTATTTGAAGAAGCCTAAACCCTACAAGCTAAGGTGAATAGAGCGCATGGGAATGAAAATCATAAACTTCAAATTGAGTTGAGAGAGATATTCATTACCAATATTTCTTGAGAGCAAACTTGGAGCCACCTTAGTCTTAGCCGAGAGGGTAATCTCCCCCTTTTCGGCTTCTGCAAATCTGGGTCTGTTGCATTCGACCCCTTGCTCCCCCTCAGTGCTTGCACCTGTGCTCACACTTGAGTTCCTGACAGAGGCTCCCCCTAGATGCATGAGCCTGGAGCTTCTGTAGTCTTCATACCTCATAATTTAGCATCCCCAATTCAGTTTTGAAAAGACTGAACTTGGCTTCGTCTAAGGGCTTTGTGAAAATATCTGCAATCTGCTTGTCCGTGGGGACATAATAGAGAGAGATGTCCTTGTTCTCCACGTGCTCCCGAATGAAGTGGTAGCGCACTTCAATATGCTTCGTTCTGCTGTGCGATACCGGATTGTTGGCAATTGCAATTGCACTGGAGGAGTCGCAGTACATTGCTACTTTCTTGAACTGAAGGTCGTAGTCGGCTAACTGGTTTTAGATCCATAGGAGTTGTGCGCAACAGCTGCCTGCCGAGATGTACTCAGACTCTGCTGTGGAGGTTGCTACACAATTCTGCTTCTTGCTGTTCCATGAAATAAGCCTTCTTCCGAGGAATTGACACGTCCCGGAAGTGCTTTTCCTGTCATCCCTACTCCCTGCAAAATCAGCATCTGAAAAACGTATTAGCTCGACATCATTGTTTCTCGGGTATAAAAAGCCAAGATTCGGAGTACCTTTAAGGTATCTTAGAATTCACTTTGCAGCGACATAGTGAGATTCCTTAGTGTTCACCTGATATCTGGCACAGACACATGTGGAGAACATGATATCCGGTCTACTGGCAGTAAGGTAGAGCAGGGATCCAATGATGCTTCTGTATTTGGTTTCATCGAAAGGTTTGCCTTTCTCATCCTTATCCAGAGACATAGTGGATCCTATTGGAGTCCTCATAGAGGTTGCATTCTCCATACCGAATTTCTTGAGGAGTTCATTTGTGAACTTCGTCTGAGAGATGAAGATTCCATCCTCAGACTATTTCACTTGAAGTCCCAAGAAATACTTTAGCTCTCTCATACTGCTCATTTCATGTAACATCCCATTTCCAACTAGACCCCTAAGAGTGGTTTTGGCCATGACTAGGTCATGACAAAACCCTAGGAAGCCAGAAATGGGCCAAGAGATAGGGGACAAAAGGTGGAAGATCATCATGGTCTGCAAATAGTAGAACTCTAAACCATGGTTTAGGATGGCCATGGGCTACACCCTAACCCCAAGGCCCTACCACAACACCCCTAATACCCTGGGAGGCCCATTAGAGCCAAAAGGATCCATTGGTGTCAACCAAAGAGGCTCAGTTGACCAAGGTCAACCCTAGCCCTAAATGGGTCAAACTAGCCTACTTAGGGTCAATTGACCTACTCCTAGCCTAGAGGACCCCACCTAAGCCCTCCTAACCCTAAAGTGAGGTCAAAGGGTCACTAAGGACACAATGGGGCCAGCCCTAGAGGCTAGGTTAACCCAAGTCAACTCTAGCCCTAAAATGGTCAAAGTGCCCTTGCCAAGGGACAAGTGACCACCAAGATGCCCAACAACCCTATTCAAGTAACCTTAGGCCTTAAGGGAGTCCAATGGGCCACTAAAAACCCAATGGGGTCAACCCAGATGGTCAAATTGGCCCGGGTCAACCCTCATTTAGGTCAAGTCAAACCTAGCCCAAAAGGGCTAACCCAAGCCCAAGCCACTTCTCCCTTAGGCTAACCCCATTTCCATGACCATCATAACAAAGTGGGCTGCATTTAACTTGTGGGGTTGACCAGTCAACCAGAGGTGACTAGAAGGGAGAAAGGAGCTCCCCTCCATGATAATGGAGGAGAGAGAAGATGAGGAAGAGGAAGTGGAGAGTGGAAGGCCAGCCAAGGGAGGCTAACAACCACCATTTATGGCTGCAATCAACTCCTCTAGGGGAGAGGAGTTGATTCCAGCCGTTTCCCGACCACTAAGGGGTGGATTCAGCCCCCCTCCACTCTACCCGAGCCACACCATTAATGGTGTTGATGGCCAGTGAAGAACCAACCACCCCTCTTCCCCAATTGCCATTTAAACACCATCAGGGGGCCAAGGGGAATATTTTCGAGCATTTACCTGGAGGAGACGAGCCATCCCACTGTGCTGTTGCAGAAGCCGAGCGCCGCCGCCATCGTCAATGGCATCCCGCCGCTCTTCCCGCATTCAGGCCGCCAAGAAGGTCCTCCTCCACCCCTTCTCTCATGGAAAGATCTTAGCAATCACTAGGTTCAAGGTTCGGGCTCAATTGAGCCCGAATCCATTTCAAAATTTCATGGTTTTTCCATGAAAATCATCCTCTCGGGATCGCCGGAAAACGGCCCTCCGGCGGCCAAGCCGCCGCCTGGCGACGGCCACCACCTCAACGGAGGTGGTGGTGGCGGTGGCTGGCCGGGGAGGCGGCCGGATCGCCGACGGTGGCTGTTGGAAGTTGCCCCAGGCGGGATCAATTGGGATCGTTGGCTGCATTGAGAAGATGACTGGATGCCGTTGATCCCTGCGCCAAGATTCGTGCTGCATCATGCATTAAACTATAGGAAATTATTTCTGGAATATTTCATTTCTGTCACACATTATACATTAAAAGGTTTTAATTTTTAAAAATACTTAGGTTCTTCTGGTGGAAAAACTTTCAACACAAATGTTGTAGCTCTCTGAGTCTATTTTATTTTAAAATTTGTTTGAACCCATTTGGGTGCATAGTCTGACCAGGGCACCCATTGTGGTGGGACATACCCTTAGGGCTAGGCAGTCATTAAATTGAGTGCCCACACTTCATCCCTAGCCCAAATCAGTTGAAATTTTGGAAGGAAGCCTACCCTACCTATACCTAGGACCTGTCCTAAGCTCAGAATTTTTGGACACAACTTTTCTAAAGTTTTTGACTTTATTTAATAATGCTAGGGTAATTAAATTAAGTAGACAAATTACCTCCAAACCCTCCCAAATTTTGGTGAGTGGTCCCTGGGCTCATGTAAGGTATCTGTATAGAGTTTCACCTAAGTTGGATGTGTTTTGAATAGGTTTTGACCCAACCCTAACTATACCTTAATAAGGGTATTTTGGTCAAAAGTGCATTTCTGATTTTGAGTGACCAAATCACCTCAACAGAGGCTGAAATTTGAGCCACTGACTTGTTATGGCACTTAGCACCTCCCCATGGAATGTGGGGTAGTGTGGAATTGTTTTGCCCTAAGTTCCTAGGCCAAACCCTAAGGAGGGACCTTTTTACCTTGTGAAGGACATGGGTCCTAAACACCTTGAATGAACACCAAATTTTGCAAGGAGATTCCTAGGATGTATAAAACCCTCTTTTAAAAATATTAGCAAATTTTGAAAAGGGTAGGGTCTCCAAAACCCTAACCCTAGCTTAGGACCTAAAACTTATTGTGTAGCTTTGGGTTAGCTAAACATCTTGAAACTTAACCAAATTTGGGTAGTGAGGGAATGAGGATATGTTGAGCCTCTGATAATTTACTTGAGGAGTTTTGATCAATATTTATAGCACTTCATTTATAACCAATAAGATTGCCCTAATTAATAATTTGGCTATTGTGGTCTCACTGCCCACTGAAAGGGCATGAAACATTGGCAGAGGTAGTTTTATGCTATACTAATCATGTATGAATTTTGATAGAATTTTTGGATAACTAGTTAGGGCATCTACTTCACAAGTGCTTTATTTTGATTACATATTAACTAATTCTTGCAAGAGCCTATTACTTATTGAAAAATCATGAAACTTGCTACATAGTGTTTCTAGCTCAATATTATCATGTGGGAATTGTTGTGGAAATATATGATGGTTAATTAGTATACTTTGTTCATTATCCCATAAACTTGAAATTTCATGAGAAAATCTAATATAACCGTATTTTTAAATGATAAATTATGAAACTTTTACTAGGGTATTTGTAGGCCATCACAATCATCCTTGAATTTTCTCTGAATTTTTGGAGGCATTATTACTGTAAAATCTTTTAAATTGACTTTTTATGAGGTAACTTTGAAATTAAATTTAAGGGCCCAAACCTTGCTGAAAAATTTGAAGACTTAGGCCTTAGAGTTGACTATGTATTTTGTAATTACCATAAATTTATTGGATCATTATCTTGTCTGAAATTACTACTTCATGTTCAAACTTGAGCTTTTTGGATACTAGAATAAATAAATAAATTATCAGACAAATTAGGAAAATTATGGATTTCTGGATTTACGCTTCGAATGCCATTTTAGCCCTCAAGTAATTATCATAGGGGTATTGGATGAGTATTTCATGTACTTCCCTTTTTACGGGTCATGTAGCTTAGGTGGTTTACATATAACAAAACTGCAGGAAATCATTTTGGAGATGAATTAGAGCGTGTGATGGGTTTTGATGGATTGCTGGAAGGATATGTAGAATGGGTGGCATCTATGGAAGATGAGTGAGTAGAGTGTGGTTTTTGTCTAGGGTTTAGAGGCGTTCGGGTCCGACGAAAGATCGTCCTACCCAAGGAGAGTTGGAGTCAAATCACCCCAGGATTAGCATATCGGAACATGAGAAAGTAATGGGTAAGGGAACCAACCAATAACAAATAAGTACCTTACGAAAGGGAACGCTGGGCGTAATCCCAACACAGTTCCTAGTGCCCCTTGAGAGCCCTTCACAGGGAATACCGGGGGCAGTCCTGGGTTAACGTAAACTGCTTAACACGCTGAAAAGAGTAACTTAGTAATTAGGGTTGCACATTTCACAGACACTGATGGCACCGAATGTTAGCTGGGAGCTTCGGCTCGGATGGTTAAAAGGCGGACTTTGGGTCCGGGGAGCTTCGGCTCGATTGTTTGAGACGAACGTGTTGGTCCGGGGAGCTTTGGCTCGGTTCTTGATTACGCTAATTAGCATGTGCATAAAAGGAAAGGAAATTAAGGTGGTGGGTCTTCGGTATCGGAGGGTCGATGCACCGACGCCAATACGTTGACTCGGCAAGTGTGGTTAGCACTTCGCCAACAGAAGTCCGGTGCGCCAGCCGACAAGAGTACGCAGGAGTCCGCTTCGTGCACCAAGTGTTGAGGCGTACGATAGGTCTGACCGGTAGTGCTTTACTGGTTTAGAGGTGGGCGAGGCCCAACCCACCGCTTCCGTCTGCCACTACGGAGGTATCCTAGGAGGTTACGACTCCAGAAAGGGGGAACTAAAGGTCTGTGTGCACAGAGTCGGGTGTGTGTGTTGCACTTGCATGTCCATCATACCCACTTGCATGTCATAGCATAATCGTTACCTTTAACCTTGACACCTAAAGTATAAGTGGAATGGGACGCTTATACTTTAGGACCTGCAAAACGACCCCTTAGTCTATAAGCTTGTATGGGCAAGTTTATAAATTAAGGTTAATTTTGATATATATAGTTACTGCTGTTTGATCAACTGACACCCCAACGTATTAATTGGTATGAGACTTTTTATACGATGGAGGCCTTCCAGAAGACCCCTTGGCTTATGTGTTTTTCACATAAGTAAAGGTTACTTTTCATATTTCAGCTTATTGTCTTTATATGCTATAGAATTTGCTAGAATAGGACCGCTGCCATCTGCTTTTGATATTCTCCACCTTCAAGTCCTTCCCTTTCTTCCTCTCCGCCCGGTGCCTAGGAGCCGTGGGGGAAGGGGCGGGGGATGATAGGACTTAGTCTTTTGACTAACGGTTTTCGAACCGCATCATTTAGGGGATCGTGGAGACCAGCATGGAGGAGTAGCCCCAGAGACCGGTGCGCTTGGAGGTGGGGTAGTCTAGCTCCGGAGTTCACACAGCCGGGACCGTGAGTCTCGACCTTGAGTAGTTTTTCTGCTTCCGCATGAGTGATCTTTTTGTAGTGAGGATATGATGTACCGGGCATAAGACCGTATTTTACTACTCTGATGTATTATTCTGTGGACACTCCCTTCGTGGAGTTATTTTATTATGACATGTGATTCTCTGTGGACTGCAGTTTCCATTTACTTCTTTATGCTACTTTTCTGTGATCGAAATCGGCCGGCAGAATCGGCGCTTTGTGGTGATGACCCTTCATGGCGTGAAGGAGTCACCGCAAAACGGCGGTTCTGGGCCTAAGACCCCGGTGTCGATAAGAGAAAAAAAAGGGGGGGTCTTACAAGTGGTATCAGAGCAGACCTCGATCGAAAAGTAGCAGTCCACAACCCTGGGTCACCCCCGTGCGAGTTTAGTTTGGGGACAAACTAAGCAACGGAAGCAGTGGTGTGCCCATATGGGGGATCACATGTAAATTGTCCACTTTCATTAGGCATTGAGTCGATTACCTACTAATGTAGTTCGTTTTGCAGCCCCCAGCTCAGCCCACCCCACAAGGTGGAGCTCAGCAGACCCCAGATATTGCACCACCTCCCATGGTCCCCACACCCTTCCTTCAGTCAGACATGGGGCAGACCCTTACAGCTATCCTTGAGGCCTTCCGGGCTCAGCAGGCTCCAGCCCAGCAGCCAAACCCCGGGGCCAACTGGATGAGCACCTTCCGAGGACTCTCTCCCCCATCATACTTGGGGACAGAGTCGGCAGTGCGGACAGAGGAGTGGCTGGATGTTATGTATGAGATGTTGACTAGGATATGATGCCCTTGGGAGGAGAGGGTGGCCCTGGTGGTATCTTGCTTGGAGTCCCATGCTAAGAGGTGGTGGAAGACGCTGTTGGACACGACATTTGCTGATAGGGAGATTGCAGAAATCACTTGGGAGGAATTCAGGGCCACGCTGCTGGAGCACTTTGTTCCGCAGTCGGACAGGGATGAGTTGGAGGAGCGGTTCTTGCAGCTGAGGCAGGGCACCAGGACGGTGGTGGAGTACTACCGAGAGTTCGATCATTTGGCCCGATATGCGGGCTCTTACCAGCTGGACGAAGCAGGTTACGGCAAGAGGTTTTATAAGGGCCTAAAAGAGGAGTTGAGGGAGGCCTTGTTGTTTGTCTCTGACGGGCCTATCTCCCGGATTTTGGAGATGGCGAAGAGGATTGAGGCCGATTGGCACGCCACTCGGGGCCAGAAGCGGCAAGCGGAGGATCAGGGCCGGAGGGCCCGAAATGATCAGCGGCGAGGCGTCATACCAGATGGGAGAAGGATAGAGGAGCAGCATCGTCAGGAGGTGAGGCAGGAGCCGAGAGAGCAGGTGGTTTTGGCCCCTCAACCTCTCCGGATTCAGGAGATGCCGAGACCCGGGGGCATGGTGTATCCCCCGCCGGAGTGCTTCCATTGTCATCAGGTGGGACACCTCCGGAGAAACTGCCCCATGAGGGGGGCACCACCTCCAGCACCACAGGGTGGCCCACCTGCCCAGCATTTCGGAGGCCGAGGACGCGGCCGAGGACGTGGTTACCAGGGAGGAGACAGGAGACAGGAAAGGGAGCAGGCATATGCCTTGGATCTGGCACAGCCTCGAAATCCAGAGCGGGTCATCACAGGTAAGCTAAGATGTTTTAAATTGTTTAAGCTAAATTCCCGTTATCAATTATCCAACAAGTAGAACTGCCCTAAGCAGAATGAATAGCAAATCACACGCGTCATAAAATACTAAGACCTTTAATCATCACAGGTATAGTCTTCATCTGCGGCAAGCCCGCCTATTCTCTGTTCGACACGGGTGCTTCGCACTCATTCGTGTCGGAGGCCTTTCTGGAAGGGCTAGAAGGAGTGGAACGGTTCACAGGCCGGTTGAGTAGAGTGCGTCTACCCGACGGATCGGAGATACTCACCACAGCCCACTGCAGTATGGAGGCGGAGATTGGTGGAAAGTTGTTCGAAGTTTCGGCAACGGTCCTGAGGATGCCAGTCTTCGAGCTGATCCTGGGCATGATTTGGCTACAGTGGAACCATGCCCAGATCGATTGTCAAGCAAAGAGGATCACCGTGAGGCACGGGGACTCTACCATCATCATCGAAGGTATAAGACCTGCCTCACGTATACCCTTATCTTCAGTACAGGCCGTCAAGGCCTATTTACAGGGGGAGGAGGTCTACGAGGTGCTGTTTGAGATGGCGCAGGCCACGAGTTCTTTATCGAATATTCCGGTGGTGCGGAGTTTGAGGACGTCTTCCCGGAGAAGTTACCCGGGTTACCCCCGTGCAGGGAGCAGGACTTCTAGATAAAGCTTGTGTCGGGGGCCAAGCCAGCATCCAAGGCACCCTACCGAATGGCCCCAAAGGAGTTGACAGAGTTCCGGAGCCAGCTTCAGGAGTTAGTGGAAGCCGGATTTGTCCGGCCAAGCTCTTCACCTTGGGGAGCCCCGGTATTGTTCGTCAAGAAGAAAGACGGGACCCTCAGACTGTGCATCGACTATCGAGCACTAAATCGGCTGACGGTCCGGAACACCTATCCATTGCCAAGGATAGACGAGCTGTTCGACCAGCTGCAGGGAGCGCAGTTCTTTTCGAAATTAGATTTGAGGTCGGGATACTACCAGCTTCGGATTCGGGAGGAGGACATTCAGAAGACTGCTTTTAGTAGCAGATATGGTTTATACGAGTTTATGGTGATGCCCTTCGGACTCACCAACGCACCATTAGTGTTCATGAACCTCATGAACCAAGTCTTCAAGGAATATCTGGATGTGTTTGTTATTGTGTTCATCGATGACATCCTCATTTACTCGAGGACGGAGGAGGAGCACACCCGCCATCTGACATTGACCCTGCAGAGACTGTGGGAGAATCATCTATATGCGAAGTTTAGTAAATTTCAGTTCTAGCTGAAGGAGGTGGGCTTCTTAGGCCACGTCATCAGTGGAGCCGGATTGGCAGTGGATCCGGCAAAGATTCGGGCTATTCGGGATTGGCCGCAGCAGAAGACAGCCACCGACGTGCGGAGTTTTCTAGGACTAGCCGGTTATTACCGGAAGTTCGTGGAGGGATTCTCTCGAATCGCCCTCCCGCTCACATCCTTGACGAAGAAGGAGGTACCGTTCGTGTGGACCCCGCAGTGCCAGACAACTTTCCAGGAGCTGAAGGATCGGCTAACCTCGGCTCCCATTCTTACTCTCCCCTCGGGGAGGGAGGGATTTCAGGTCTACACTGATGCTTCCTACCAGGGTATGGGAGATGTACTGATGCAGAAGGGTCATGTGATTGCATATGCATCTCGCCAGTTGAAGAAGAACGAGCAGAACTATCTGGTGCACGACCTTGAGATGGGGGCGGTCGTTTTTGCTTTAAAGGTCTGGCGCCATTATCTTTACGGAGTCCACTGCGATATCTTTTCCGACCACAAGAACCTGAAATACGTGGACACGCAGAAGGAACTGAACATCAGGCAGAGGCACTGGGTGGAGTTCCTTGCAGATTATCAGTATGAGATGCACTACCATCCAGGGAAGGCAAACGTGGTGGCAGACGCATTGAGTCGAAGAGCTGCCTCTTCCGCAGTCAGGGCTCAGGTTATGTCTATGGAGTTGGCCAGGAGATTGGAGGATATGCACATCACACTGGTGTCATCCGAGGACCCCGAGCTTTACACGGAGTATTTAGCAGCGGTGAGTGCTACAGATGATATCCGGGACAGAGTCAGAGAGGGACAGAGGCGAGATGTCGATCTGGAGCCGATATTCTAGTCCTTGGAGAACGGTACAGCAGGAGATTATACGATGAGGGATGGCGTGGTATGCTTCAGGGGTCGGACTTATATACCGGGAGGAGGCCAGGTCCGGGAGGATATCATGGCGAAAGCCCACCACAGCAGATACTCGGTGCACCCGGGCATCACGAAGATGACTGCGGATTTGAAGAAGACTATGTACTGGCCTGGCATGAAGAAGGATATTACTCGGTTTGTGACCCACTGCGAAGCTTGTCAGCTGGTGAAGGCAGAGTGCAAAAACCCTGCGGGGTTGTTGCAACCACTCCCGGTACCAGAGTGGAAGTTCGAAGACATCGCGATGGATTTTATTCACGGACTTCCCCGATCACGAACAGGGAATGACTCGATTTGGGTCATCGTCGATCGGTTGACTAAGGTAGCCAGGTTCATTCCGATCAGGAAGGACGACGCTGTGGAAGTTTTAGTACGGAGATTTGTGGAGCAGTTCATTCGGTATCACGGGGTGCCCAAGACGATAGTGTCAGATCGGGATGGCCGGTTCACCTCCAGGGAATGGAGATCCGTGCAAGCTTACTTAGGCACGCGATTGACCTTCAGCACTGCATTTCATCCCCAGACGGACGGGCAGACAGAACGCACCAACCGGACGCTGGAAGACCTTCTGAGGCTATGCATTTTGGACCGCGGGGAACCGTGGGAGAAACTCTTACCCCTGGTCGAGTTCTCATATAACAACAGCTACCAGTCCAGCATCAGGATGGCGCCTTACGAAGCCTTGTACGGGAGGAGATGCCGGACCCCGCTTTCTTGGGTTCAGGATGAAGATCCGAAGGTGTTGGGATCAGAGTTTGTTGAAGACACCGAAGCTCAGGTGAGGCTGATCAGAGACAGGATGCTAGAGGCGCAGAGCAGACAGGCTAAGTATTATGACGCCCGACATCGGCAGGTGGAGTTCCAGGTGGGAGACCGTGTGTTTCTGAATATCCGGCCCATGCATGGAGTCTCACGGGTGCGTGGTCGGAGGAAGAAGCTCAGCCCTAGGTACATGGGCCCTTACAGGATCCTGGAGCGGATCGGACCCCTAGCCTACAGGCTGGAGTTACCACCGGAGCTGGAAGCGCTGCACGACGTCTTCCATATTTCTTTGCTGAGGAGGGCTCTGCTACGCTCGGAGCAGCAGATTTTGACCCCCGAAGGACCGGTAGCTTCAGACCGGTCGGTTCGTTTGGAGCCGGTGATGATCGACGACCGAGGAGTACGGGTCTTGCGACGCAAGAAGGTCCCACTAGTCAAGGTCCTGTGGAGGAACCACGGCCAGGAGGAGCATACCTGGGAGCCGCAGGACCTGATGCGACAAAGATACCCAGAGCTATTCAGTCAGGTATACCTCTCAGACCCCTCAAGATGTTAATTTATTTTCCTGCTTTAAATTACTAAGGGTTGCTCTAGGCAGATAGAGGCTTATCTTTTGTTTATTGGGGGCTTATCCTTGTTTATTGGGATCTTGGGTGGCCGATTGGGCGAAATGGTCATAGATCTAGGTTTTCCTTTAAACCTAATTTAGCAAACAAGGCGTCATCATGGGATGTTCTAAGGTTCTTTTCTTCGGTAGTAAGTCCCGTAGGCTCAACCTTGATTTCGGGGACGAAATCTTTGTTTTGTTTATTGGGATTTGTAACATCCCATTTCCAACTAGACCCCTAAGAGTGGTTTTGGCCATGACTAGGTCATGACAAAACCCTAGGAAGCTAGAAATGGGCCAAGAGATAGGGGACAAAAGGTGGAAGATCATCATGGTCTGCAAATAGTAGAACTCTGAACCATGGTTTAGGATGGCCATGGGCTACACCCTAACCCCAAGGCCCTACCACAACACCCCTAATACCCTGGGAGGCCCATTAGAGCCAAAAGGACCCATTGGGGTCAACCAAAGAGGCTCAGTTGACCAAGGTCAACCCTAGCCCTAAATGGGTCAAACTAGCCTACTTAGAGTCAATTGACCTACTCCTAGCCTAGAGGACCCCACCTAAGCCCTCCTAACCCTAAAGTGAGGTCAAAGGGTCACTAAGGACACAATGGGGCCAGCCCTAAAAGCCAGGTTAACCCAAGTCAACTCTAGCCCTAAAATGGTCAAAGTGCCCTTGCCAAGGGACATGTGACCACCAAGATGCCCAACCAACCCTATTCAAGTAACCTTAGGCCTTAAGGGAGTCCAATGGGCCACTAAAAACCCAATGGGGTCAACCCAGATGGTCAAATTGGCCCGGGTCAACCCTCATTTAGGTCAAGTCAAACCTAGCCCAAAAGGGCTAACCCAAGCCCAAGCCACTTCTCCCTTAGGCTAACCCCATTTCCATGACCATCATAACCAAGTGGGCTGCATTTAACTTGTGGGGTTGACCAGTCAACCAGAGGTGACTAGGAGAGAGAAAGGAGCTCCCCTCCATGATAATGGAGGAGAGAGAAGATGAGGAAGAGGAAGGGGAGAGTGGAAGGCCGGCCAAGGGAGGCTAACAGCCACCATTTATGGCTGCAATCAACTCCTCTAGGGGAGAGGAGTTGATTCCAGCCATTTTCCGGCCACCAAGGGGTGGATTCAGCCCCCTCCACTCTACCCGAGCCACACCATTAATGGTGTTGATGGCCAGTGAAGATCCAGCCACCCCTCTTCCCCAATTGCCATTTAAACACCATCAGGGGGCCAAGGGGAATATTTTCGAGCGTTTACCTGGAGGAGACGAGCCATCCCACTATGATGTTGCAGAAGCCGAGCGCCGCCGCCGTCGTCAATGGCATCCCGCCGCTCTTCCCGCATTCAGGCCGCCAAGAATGTCCTCCTCCACCCCTTCTCTCATGGAAAGATCTTAGCAATCACTAGGTTCAAGGTTCGGGCTCAATTGAGCCCGAATCCATTTCGAAATTTCATGGTTTTTCCATGAAAATCATCCTCTCGGGATCGCCGGAAAACGGCCCTCCGGCGGCCAAGCCGCCGCCTGGCGACGACCACCACCTCAACGGAGGTGGTGGTGGCGGTGGCTGGCCGGGGAGGCGGCCGGATCGCCGGCGGTGGCAGTTGGAAGTTGCCCCAGCCGGGATCAATCGGGATCGTTGGCTGTATGGAGAAGATGACTGGATGTCGTTGATCCCTGCGCCAAGATTCGTGCTGCATCATGCATTAAACTATAGGAAATTATTTCTGGAATATTTCATTTCTGTCACACATTATACATTAAAAGGTTTTAAGTTTTAAAAATACTTAGGTTCTTCTGGTGGAAAAACTTTCAACACAAATGTTGTAGCCCTCTGAGTCTATTTTATTTTGAAATTTGTTTGAACCCATTTAAGCGCATGGTCTGGCCAGGGCACCCATTTTGGTGGGACATACCCTTAGGGCTAGACAGTCATTAAATTGAGTGCCCACACTTCATCCCTAGTCCAAATCAGTTGAAATTTTGGCAGGAAGCCTACCCTACCTATACCTAGGACTTGTCCTAAGCTCAGAATTTTTGGACACACATTTCCTAAAGGTTTTGACTTTATTTAATAATGCTAGGGTAATTAAATTAAGTAGACAAATTACCTCCAAACCCTCCCAAATTTTGGTGAGTGGTCCCTGGGCTCATGCTAGGTATCTGTATAGAGTTTCACCTAAGTTGGATGTGTTTTGAATAGGTTTTGACCCAACCCTAACTATACCTTAATAAGGGTATTTTGGTCAAAAGTGCATTTCTGATTTTGAGTGACCAAATCACCTCAACAGACGCTGAAATTTGAGCCACTGACTTGTTATAGCACTTAGCACCTCCCCATGGAATGTGGGGTAGTGTGGAATTGTTTTGCCCTAAGTTCCTAGGCCAAACCCTAAGGAGGGACCTTTTTGCCTTCTGAAGGGCATGGGTCCTAAACACCTTTAATGAACACCAAATTTTGCAATGAGGTTCCTAGGATGTATAAAACCCTCTGTTAAAAATATTAGCAAATTTTGAAAAGGTTAGGGTCCCCAAAACCCTAACACTAGCTTAGGACCTAAAACTTGTTGTGTAGCTTTGGGTTAGCTAAACATCTTGAAACTTAACCAAATTTGGGTAGTGAGAGAATGAGGATATTTTGAGCCTCTGATAATTTACTTGAGGAGTTTTGATCAATATTTGTAGCACTTCATTTATAACCAATAGGATTGTCCTAATTAATAATTTGGCTATTGTGGTCTCACTGCTCACTGAAAGGGCATGAAACATTGGCAGAGGTAGTTTTAGGCTATACTAATCATGTATGAATTTTGATAGAAGTTTTGGATAACTAGTTAGGGCATCTACTTCACAAGTACTTTATTTTGATTACATATTAACTAATTCTTGCAAGAGCCCATTACTTATTGAAAAATCATGAAACTTGCTACATAGTGTTTCTAGCTCAATATTATCATGTGGGAAGTTTTGTGGAAATATTTGATGGTTATTTAGTATACTTTGTTCATTAACCCATAAACTTAAAATTTCATGAGAAAATCTAATATAGCCCTATTTTTAAATGATAAATTATGAAACTTTTACTAGGGTATTTGTAGGCCATCACAATCATTCATGAATTTTCTCTGAAGTTTTGGAGGCATTATTACTGTAAAATCTTTTAAATTGACTTTTTATGAGGTAACTTTGAAATTAAATTTAAGGGCCCAAACCTTGTTGAAAAAATTGAAGACTTAGGCCTTCGAGTTGATTATGCATTTTGTAATTACCATAAATTTATTGGATCATTATCTTGTCTTAAATTACTACTTCATGTTCAAACTTAGGCTTTTTGGATACTAGAATAAATAAATAAATTATCAAAAAAATTAGGAAAATTATGGATTTCTGGATTTACGCTTCGAATGTCATTTTAGCTCTCAAGTAATTATCATAGGGGTATTGGATGAGTATTTCATGTACTTCCCTTTTTACGGGTCATGTAGCTTAGGTGGTCTACATATAGCAAAACTGCAAGAAATCATTTTGGAGATGAATTAGAGCGTGTGATGGGTTTTGATGGATTGCTGGAAGGATATGTAGAATGTGTCATCTATGGAAGATGAGTGAGTAGAGTGTGGTTTTTGTCTAGGGTTTAGAGGCGTTCGGGTCTGACGAATGATCGTCCTACCCAAGGAGAGTTGGAGTCAAATCACCCTAGGATTTGCATATCGGAACATGAGAAAGTAATGGTTAAGGGAACCAACAATAACAAATAAGTACCTTGTGAAAGGGAACGCTGGGCGTAATCCCAACACAGTTCCTAGTGCCCCTTGAGAGCCCTTCACAGGGAATACCGGGGGCAGTCCTGGGTTAACGTAAACTGTTTAACAAGCTGAAAAGAGTAACTTAGTAATTAGGGTTGCACATTTCACAGACACTGATGGCACCGGATGTTAGATGGGAGCTTCGGCTCAGATGGTTAAAAGGCGGACTTTGGGTCCGGGGAGCTTCGGCTCGATTGTTTGAGACGGACGTGTTGGTCCGGGGAGCTTCGGCTCGGTTCTTGATTACGCTAATTTGCATGTGCATAAAAGGAAAGGAAATTAAGGTGGTGGGTCTTCGGTATCGGAGGGTCGATGCACCGACGCCAATACGTTGACTCGGCAAGTGTGGTTAGCACTTCGCCAACAGAAGTCCGGTGCGCCAGCCGGCAAGAGTACGCAGGAGTCCGCTTCGTGCACCAAGCGTTGAGGCGTACGATAGGTCTGACCGGTAGTGCTTTACTGGTTTAGAGGTGGGCGAGGCCCAACCCACCGCTTCCGTCTGCCACTACGGAGGTATCCTGGGAGGTTACGGCTCTAGAAAGGGGGAACTAAAGGTCTGTGTGCACAGAGTCGGGTGTGTGTGTTGCACTTGCATGTCCATCATACCCTCTTGCATGTCATAGCATAATCGTTACCTTTAACCTTGACACCTAAAGTATAAGTGGAATGAGACGCTTATATTTTAGGACCTGCAAAACGACCCCTTAGTCTATAAGCTTGTGTGGGCAAGTTTATAAATTAAGGTTAATTTTGATATATATAGTTACTGCTGTTTGATCAACCGACACCCCAACATATAAATTGGTATGAGACTTTTTATACGATGGAGGCCATGCAGAAGACCCCTTGGCTTATGTGTTTTTCACATAAGTAAAGGTTACTTTTCATATTTCAGCTTATTGTCTTTATATGCTATAGAATTTGCTAGAATAGGACCGCTGCCATCTGCTTTTGATATTCTCCACCTTCAAGTCCTTCCCTTTCTTCCTCTCCGCCCGGTGCCTAGGAGCCGTGGGGGAAGGGGCGGGGGATGATAGGACTTAGTCTTTTGACTAATGGTTTTCGAACCGCATCATTTAGGGGATCGTGGAGACCAGCATGGGGGAGCAGCCCCAGAGACCGGTGCGCTTGGAGGTGGGGCAGTCTAGCTCCGGAGTTCACACAGCCGGGACCGTGAGTCTCGACCTTGAGTAGTTTTTCTGCTTCCGCATGAGTGATCTTTTTGTAGTGAGGATATGATGTACCGGGCATAAGCCCGTATTTTACTACTCTGATGTATTATTCCGTGGACACTCCCTTCGTGGAGTTATTTTATTATGACATGTGATTCTCTATGGACTGCAGTTTCCATTTACATCTTTATGCTACTTTTCTGTGATCGAAATCGGCCGGCAGAATCGGCGCTTTGTGGTGATGACCCTTCATGGCGTGAAGGAGTCACCGCAAAATGGCGGTTCTGGGCCTAAGACCCCGGTGTCGATAAGAGAAAAAAAGGGGGTCTTACATTTCAAACTTTCCTTGCATAAGTTTAGAAAACATTTTGTAAAGATTGTTATCCGTTGAGCCGAATATAATGTCATCGACATAGATTTGCACCAACAAAATCTTGCCTTTGACTTCCCTGAGAAACAATGTATTATCTATTTTACCTCTAGAGAACTTGTTCTCAAGAAGAAAACTAGATAAAGTCTCATACCAAGCTCGTGGAGCTTGTTTTAAACCATATAGAGCTTTATTAAGAAAATATACATGATTGGGATAAGTAGGATTGAAAAAACCTGGGGGTTGAGCGACGTATACTTCCTCTTTCAGGTCTCCGTTCAAGAATGCTGATTTCATATCCATTTGATAGACTGTGAATCCTTTGTGCGAAGCATACGCCAGGAAAAATATGATTGCCTCGAGCCTTGCTACTGGTGCAAAGGTCTGGTTGAAGTCAATCCCCTCCTCTTGTCTGTAACCTTGAGCCACCAGCCTGGCCTTGTTCTTTATGATGACACCATGTTCATCCAGTTTATTTCTGAAGATCCACTTGGTGCCAATCACATTTTGCTTTTGTGGTCTAGGAACCAGCGTCCAAATGTTGCATCGTTAGAATTGATGCAGTTCATCTTGCATGGCCAAAATCCATGCTGCATCTTTGTTCGCCTCGTCGAACTTCTTTGGCTCAACCTGTGACAGGAAGCTAAGATGCAAAATCTCGTTAATAGTACCTCTTCGAGTTCTGACACCGTCACGAGGATCTCCAATGATCTGATCTCTAGGATGATCCCTCACGTACCGGCGCTCTAGAAGTCTGGCGTCAGGAGCTTCGACTACTTCTTGGGCTTCTCCTTCTTCTAAAAGATTTTCTTCATTTTGATCTTCAACATTCCCAGTTGACGTTGAGGTGGAAACTTTGACGTACTTAGGAGTTTCATCTTTAGCGGTCTCATCGAGACTCAGCTGTTCAAGTCGTGCACCTGCATCTTCAAGAATACCACTGGAAGAATTGCTGTTAAGCAAGCTTCCTTCATCAAATACAACATTAATTGATTCCTCTACCACCAGGGTTTTCTTATTGAAGACCCTATATGCCCGACTGTGGGTACTATAGCCCATGAATATGCCTTCAAAGCATTTTTCACCAAATTTAGTACGCGGGTACTTCCCATTATTCAGTACATAACATCTGCAACCAAAGATCCTTAAGTAGGACATGGTTGGTTTCCTGCCTCTCAGTAGCTCATAAGGTGTCTTACGATGATGCTTGTTGATCAATGCTCGATTTTGTACATGACAAGTTGTATTGACCGCCTCTGCCCAGAAGTATTCTGGAGAGAAGCATCTTTCAACATTGTCGTGCAAGCTTCAATGAGAGTTCTATTTCTCCTCTCCGCAACTCCATTTTGCTGAGGAGTGCGCAGGGAGGAAAACTCATGAAAGATACCTTGTTCTTCACAAAACTCTGTCATAGCACCAGATTCGAATTCTGTTCCATGGTCACTTCTGATTTTGACCACTGAGTAGTTAAATTCGTTCTGAACCTGCTTGACAAAACTAGTGAAGATGTCAAACGTATCTGACTTTCGTTTTAATAAGAACACCCATGTAAACCGAGAGTGATCATCAACTATCACTAGCATATAAGACTTGCCTCCCAAGCTATGAACTTGCATTGGACCAAACAAGTCCATATGCGGAAGATAAATACATCGGGAAGATTCTTTGTCTGCAATGCTCTTAAAGGTAGCCCGAGCCTGTTTGCCCATCTGACATATAGGACAGGGGCTATCTTTGATGTACTTGATAACGGGAGCATCCCTTACTAAGTTTTTAGAAAATAGCATACTAATTGTTTTGAAATTAATATGTGCCAATCTCTTGTGCCATTGTTCACAAAGAGATGTACTGCCTATTGCCACTAAGCATACGGGGGTAGATGAATCTAAACTAAGAAAATTTAAGCAGAAGATATTTCTGCTCCTAATGCCTGTTAATACCGTCTCAGAAGAGGCACATGATATTATCAGACATTTATCCTTGCAGAACTTAACGTCATAACCTTTATCACATAACTGACTTACACTGATCAGGTTATGGTTTAACCCTTCAACATAAGCCACGTCGGTGATAGAGATTATACCGTTGGAAATCATATCGTAACCTCTGGTAACTCCGCGATCTGACCCCCGAAAGATGACTTTGGGTCCATTCTCGACTGGAGTGTAATCACGCAGCAGGCTTCTTGTCCCAGTCATATGCCGGGAGCATCCACTGTCCAAGTACCATATTGGAGTTTTGGTGGCCTTTGGACATTCCTACAAAACAAAATTAATTTCCCTTAGGAACCCAATCGAACTTGGGTCCTAGATTCTTGGTTACCATACTCCCCGTCGGGTGGTTAACCATACGAGTGGTCGGCCTCGCATTGCTAACATAGGGAGTCTCATTATACCTCGGATTAAACCAACAATCCACGGTAAAGTGACCGACTTTGCCACAACACAAACAGTCAAATCTGTTGTACCTCTTCCTAGGCTCCTGCTTTACCCTGGGAATGGTGGGTACAGCCGGGGCCTTGGATCTGGAGGTGGAGGCATCATAGTGATTGCAGTCACATGACTTCTTCACCTTCAGTTCCTTCAGTATAACAGGCTTGGCTTTTGGTGCCTGCTTTCCATTATGGCCGCTAGAGAATTGACCATAATTTCCCATGTGGATTTCCTCATAAGGTGCCTTGAAGACACTCTCACCGAAGTTGCGGGGAAAAGTCCAACCATCATATCGGCTCTTTGGCTTTGCAACTGAGGGCCGGAAATGATGACCAAAGGTTGACTCAAAGTGATGTTGGTTGCAAGGAAAGCTAGGCTTTCTGAACGCAACAGGACTGAGGGGAGCCTTTCCCTTTTCAGCAGCAGAGGCCTTCTTGGCGGCCTTATTCTTTCTCTGGTTCCTGTTTCTCCTGGATGAGGAACCAGATACCCTTACATGTCCCAGACCAGCTCCTTTGGCCTGTGCAGAGAAGGTATCAACTACTGGAAGAACTGTTTTTGGCATAGAGAAGCTCTTGACGATCTTCCTTTCTGCCACAAGTTGTTCTTCCAACTTGTTGACTTCCTCCTGCTTAAGATCAAGGAGCTTAAGAGACTCTGAATGCTTTGAAGTCAGGTCTAGGTGCTCCTGTCGGAGAGAGATCAAACTGGTGATCTCTTCCCTTAGGGAGACACTCTCACCCTTAAGGAATTTCACTTCCTTTTTCTCAGCCTTCAATCTCTTACGACACTCCTCGAAAGTGTTGAGCAGAAGCTCATACTTCTCGAGGAGCTCCGCTTCACGGGCCGAAAGGCTATCCTCAGGGTCATCATCCTGAGACTCAGGATCAGATTCAGAGTCGGAGAGAGGTGTGTGAGCTTTTATCTTCCCAGTAAATGGGGGGCATTCTCCTTCTGAGTCGGAGCGACCCACCAGCCCGAAGTAGGCTTCCTCATCATCACTGGAGTCTGAGGAATCAGATTCACTCAGTGTCTTTGGCTTTTTGGCGATGTAGCTCCTCTCTTTCTTCTTATCTCTAGAGGACTTGTGCTCCTCTCCCTTCCCATTTTCTCTCTTGCCTTGGTGGCAGTCGGCCACGACGTGTCCTGGCTTATTGCATCCAAAACAAATAATGTCAGAGGAGCGATGTTTGTTTGGTTTAGATGCATACCTGTCAGAAGAATAATTTTTCTTCTGATGCCTGGAGGAGGAGCCGTCTCTCTTTCTTTGATTCCTCATCTTGAGGAACTTCTTGAATTCTCGGGTGATGAGGGAGAAATCCTCCTCAGACAACTCTGAGCTGGAGGAGCATGACTCGGAGTCCTCCTCCTCATCCTTTTTCCTGGCACGGTATGAAACCGCACCCTTGCCCTTCCTGGAGTGAATGGCTTTTAGGGCCACAGTCTTTTCCTTGGCTGCAGCCTTCTCTGCTTCTTCTTATGCTTTCCTGGTGTTCAGTTGAAGCTCATAGGACATCAGCTTCCCAAACAGAATTTGCGGGTCTATTTCAACTAGTCTGCCAAACTCTCGGATGGCGCAGATCTTTGTGTCCCATTCCTTAGTAAGGGACCTAAGGAATTTATCATTAAGTTCACCATAAGTGAACACTCTTCCATATCCTTTGAGGGCATTGACAATCTTGAGGAAGTTCTGGAAGGTGACTCCGATCTCTTCCTTAGGCCCTTGTCTAAAGGCCTCATATTTCTGGTTCAGGAGGGATCTCCGATCATCTCTCACTTCATCAGTGCCCTCCATTAGGATAATCAGGCAGTGCCAGATCTCCTTTGCTGTCCTGCAGTTGGAGAAGTTCTGCATCATTGAGTCATCGACCGCGCTGACCAGAATGTTCTGCGCCTTCTTGTTAAGTCCCACCAGCACCATCTCGTCCTTGTCCATTTCAGAAATTTTCTTTGGCACTTTCTTGGTAGGATCAATGGTGGAGACCTTAGTGGGGACATAAGGTCCCTCCTCCACGATCATGAAGAGTCGGGGATCGACCGCTTCCATGTAGAACCTGATCCTTTCCTTCCAGATAGGAAAGTTGAGCTTGGTGCACACTGGGATCTTGTCTGTGTACTTGTGTCCGTCCATAGTAGATGTTTGCCTTCTTCTTGACACTAGTGGCAGGATTCTACTCAAGGTGTGAACCTTCTTGAAGAGTAACCTCCCTCTGATACCACTTGAAAGTCCACCTAGTGTCAACTACCTTCACCTATGGGGGGGGGGGGAATAGGTGACGTGCAGCATTTTTGCGGAATTAAAATTATACCTGCACAAGAAAACAAAACAGCACAGCACAGAAAGGACACATGCAAATTATAGTGGTTCCCCGATTTGGGAACATCCACTTTCCCCCTTCGACCTATCTCCCAACCAGGGACAACTCGGTCACTTCACCAACAGGATTGAAATCCAATTCTTGCACTAATGGAAGGAACCCTTCCACACGTAGGAGTCAACACTCCCACAACACGGGTTGCACCCAACCCTTACAACTAGGAACCAACGTTCCTTTACAACAAAAATGAAAATAGAATGTACAAGAAATACAAACAACTTTTGGAGACTAAGGTGTCCCTCTTCGTTCGATGACGTCTTCTTGAAGTCAACGAAGAGTCCACAACCCTAGATCTCACTTGGAGAGAATCTCCCCAAAACCGGCGGCGGCAAGAAGGGCGGCAGCTTGGTTCTCGGGATCGGCGGCGACAACGGAGTGTAGCGGCTGTACTTTGGAGATTCAATCTTCGTAGTAAAGCTAGCAAGGTCTTCCAACGGTCACACTAGGATCGATCGTCTCGATCGATTCGGAAGGGGAAGGTTTTTCCGATCAACGAATCAAGAGACAAGGGATCTCTGGTTAGACGCGTGAGATGCTGTGCTCGGCTGAGCTTATGTCGCCGGGAGATCTGGAAGCAACCACGATCAAAGCCGGCGATTCACATGCACGAGCGGCGACGGCGACGGAGCGGATTTCGCGATCTAGGTCACGTCGGCGGCTCGGCTTTTTCTTTTCAAATTGCTCCACTACTGTTCAAAAATACGCGAGTATTTATACAGTAGTATACCTCTTTATGACCGTTGTGGGTCCCACCGGAAGAAACCCTAATACCGGTTCAAAACAGCGCCTTAACATTTGATCCGGTCCAGCGGGATCCAGAAAATCGCCCAAGTCAAAATCAGCGAGAATCGAAGGTGATTCTCGACGAGTGGGCGAGAATCAGCTAGTGATTCTCGACGATTCGGCGAGAATCAGCTAGCGATTCTCGACGATTCGGCGAGAATCACTAGTGATTCTCGCCGAATCACTTGATGATTCTCGACTATTATGACTTAGCGCCAGCTTTGCACGCTTTGATGTAGCCGGATAGAGACGGCGAGAATCAATCAGTGATTCTCGCCGATTCGGCGAGAATCACTAGTGATTCTCGCCGAATCGGCGAGAATCACTTGGTGATTCTCGTCGATTGTTACTTAGACGATTTTTCATCTTTCCACCCATGAGCTGCTCTTTCACCCATCCTTGCTCCTTGTCTGCTCTTGCATTGTCACTGCCCTGTACTTGAAGATAAGTACACTCCAATAGAGAGAGTACACGTAGTCCAACACATTGATCTGCTCAACGAGGGATTACGTCGCGCAGACCTGTGTATATTGATCTACTGCACCCTTACATTGGTGTGTACTTAGCATGGAATAACTGCAAGCACAACTTGAAAGGTTTCATCAAATACATTGTCTATTTCCTTAGCTTGTTCAGGGGCTTCTTCAAATCAGGTACGTTGTGGATACAATACCCAACACTAGGTGTGAGTATTAATCTTATGCCCCTCTCGTTGTTTAAAAAGTTAGGAATTGGTAGTCTCAACCCCACACGCATAAGTATCTAGCTCGCTGACAGATCAGTCAAATACCTGTTAGGTATAGTGGAAGACGTCCTTGTTAAAGTCGACAAGTTCATCTTCCCAGTGGACTTTGTCATTTTGTACATCGAAGAACACGTCGAGGTTCCCCTGATCCTTGGCTGACCCTTCCTTGCCACCTCCCAAGCTATCATTGACATAAGCAATCGTAAGCTCTTCCTTCGAGTAGGCGACGATGAAGTAACTTTCTCTATCACCCCCTCGATGAAGAACACACTAGCCAATGATGACTCCTGCTTTTTCATAGATACCGTAAGTGAAGAATCCTCCTCTCACACCTCTGATTTTGAAAACGAATTTTCTGATTTTTGTTCCTCTCCTACTCCTCCAACTGAACCTCTACACCTAAGTGAAGAATCCTCCACCCGCCTTTCTGATTTTGAAAAAGAATTTTTTGATTTTTGTTCCTCTTCTACTCTTCCAAGTGAATCGCTGTAAGAAGCCGTCATGGCCGCTAGCCCCACCCCTTTTAATTATATATATAAAAACGTCTACGAGGACATAGTTTTTGAAAAAGAACGAATTTCTAAAACCTCGTATGATGACCCCCTACCTTGGAACTGAAAGAACTACCAGAGCACCTTAGATACGCTTTCTTAGAAAAGGACTCCAAGCTGCCTATCATAGTTTCGGCATACCTCGCGGATGCACAAAAGGATAAACTTCTTTCAATTTTACGAAAGCATCGCCGAGCTATTGCTTGGCAGATATCTGATATCAAGGGCATAAGCCCATCTTTCTGAACTCATAAAATCTTAAGGGAAGATAATTCACCTAACTCTATACAACCTCAGCGCTGTATAAACCCAAACATGAAAGAAGTAGTTAAGGGCGAGGTTATGAAATTGTTAGATGCAGGAATTATCTATCATATATCAGACAGTAAGTGGGTTAGCCCAGTTCAGGTAGTACCAAAGAAGAGCGGGATAATGGTAGTAAGTACTGAGAATAATGAATTAATCCCAACTCGGACGGTGACCGGTTGGCGAATGTGTATAGATTACCGTAAGTTAAATGACGCCACCCGCAAGGATCACTTCCCCTTGCTGTTCATTGATCAGATTTTAGAATGACTTTCCGGACATTGCTTTTATTGTTTTCTCGATGGCCTCGCGGGGTATTTTCAAATCCCCATCTCCCTCGAGGACCAGGAGAAAACTACGTTTACTTGTCCCTTCGATACCTTCACCTACCGAAGAATGCCGTTTGGATTGTGCAATGCGCCAGCTACATTCCAACGATGTATGCTCACTATCTTTGACAAGTACGTGGAAAGCATTATGGAAGTTTTCATGGATGATTTCTCCGTGTTCAGGAATTCCTTCAATAGTTGTTTAGAAAACCTCGAGAAAGTCTTAGAACGATGCGAAGAGACTAACCTAGCCCTAAATTGGGAAAATGCCATTTTATGGTGAGGGAAGGGTTAGTTTTGGGCCATAAGATTTCTGCAAGAGGTATTGAAGTAGACGTTGCTAAGATAGAAGTTATCGAGAAACTGCCGCCGCCTATGAACATAAAGGCTATAAGAAGTTTCCTAGGTCACGCAGGTTTCTACCGCCGCTTCATAAAGGACTTTTCCAAGATTACCAAGCCCCTTACCCATCTCTTAAAAAAAGATGCCCCATTCATCTTTGATGACCTCTGCCTAGCTGCCTTTAATTTAATAAAAGAAAAATTAATTAATGCCCCAATCATGATAGCTCTGGTGTGGGATCTTCCATTTGAAATAATGTGTGATGCGAGTAGTTATGCGGTGGGAGCCGTATTAGGCCAACGTATATCTAAAAACTTCCGCCCCATTAGTTACGCTAGTAAAACACTCACATCTACACAGTAAAATTACACCACAACCGAGAAGGAGCTCTTAGCTGTAGTATTCGCTTTTGACAAATTCCGCCCTTATATTACTCTTTCGAAAATTATTGTTTTTACGGACCACTCGGCCCTCAAATATCTTCTTTCTAAAACGGATGCCAAGCCTTGCTTGATTCGTTGGGTCTTACTCCTCCAGGAGTTTGACTTACAGATCCGTGATAAGTGAGGAACCGAGAACTTGGCCACTGACCACCTTTCGCGCCTAGATAATCCTATTATAGAAAATTACATGAAAAATGTTTTAACAATTATTTTCCCGATGAGAAGCTATTTTCAATTAACACATCTACTTCTCCTTGGTTTGCACACATCGCCAACTATCTAGTGGCTCGGGTGCTCCCAAAGGAGTTCTCCTCTCAGCAAAAGAAGAAATTCTTTTCTAAATTGAAGAACTACTTTTGGGAGAACCCACATCTTTTTAAAGTCTGTGCAGAGCAAGTGATCAGTAGGTGTGTTTCTTTTGATGAAGTTTTATACATTATTAAACATTTGCATGAAGGACCGATAGGTGGGCACTAACAAGCTGCTCGCACCGCTCATAAAGTGCTAAGCGCGGGTTTTTACTAGCCTAGCCTGTTTAAAGACGCGCAAGCCTTTGTGAGTAGGTGTGATAGTTGCCAATGGTCGGATAATATATCTAATAAAAATGAAATGCCCCAGAATTATTTCCTAGAGTGCGAAGTTTTCAACCTCTGGGGAATTGATTTTGTTGTCCCTCTTCCTTCTAGCTTCGGAAATAAGTATAATTTAGTTGCCGTTGATTAGGTTTCGCGATGGGCTGAAGCCCAAGATCTTCCTACGAATGACGCCTGAGTCGTAGTTATGTTTTTTTAAAAAAGTATTTTCTCAATTCGGTACGCCGCGCGCCATCGTTAGTGATCGGGGTTCCCATTTCTGTAACGCGCCATTTTCTAAAATTCTTTCTAAATATGGCATTACTCATAAGCTTTTCACTGCCTACCACCCCCAAACTAACGGACAAGTCGAAGTAGTGAATAGAGAAATAAAAAGAATTTTAGAAAAGACTGTTTCCACATCTGGAAAAGACTGGTCAGCCAAATTAGACGATGCTCTATGGGTCTACCGAACAGCGTACAAAACCGCCCTCGGATGTACGCCATATCGGTTGGTTTATGGAAAATCATGCCATTTACCCGTAGCGTTAGAACACCGTGCTTTTTGGGCCTTAAGATTTTTAAACTTCGATCCCCACTCTGTCGGTGATTTTAGAAAATTTCAACTTAACGAACTCGACGAGTGGCGCTCTTACGCATATGAAAATAACAGACTTTATAAAGAGCGGACGAAGCATTTGCACGATAAACATCTTAGGCACCCAAAAACCTTTAAGCCGGGCAACCAAGTTCTTCTTTATAATTCTCGTTTATGTTTATTTCCGGGGAAATTAAAATCACGTTGGTCTGGGCCTTTTACTATTTTAGAAGTCTTTTCTTATGGTACTGTTTTAATTTCCCACCCTGATAAGGGTAATTTCAAAGTGAATGGTCAGCGTCTTAAACTGTATTTCTGTGATGATGTCAGTCCTAACTCTATTAACTCTATCTTTCCTGATCTAACATTCGATTAATCTGAACTTTATTTTTCTTAAAAACTTTGAACTTTATTTGAACTTTATGTTTTAAACAATATTTTGGACAATATTATTTTGATGCATCGAGCTCAAACGTCACTTTAAACAAAGGGCGCTCTTGGGAGGCAACCCAAGTTATCTTTTTCTGTTTTCTTTATTTCACAATTTTTGCCCCGGACGGCTCTGACAAGCTGAAACTTCTGCGATAGCCTGCTCCAACGGTTCTGATTCCTTGACAAAGTCCAACAGAAGACGTTTCATGAAGATCCAAAGCACAAACATGGGGGAGAAGCATCACTCAGCTTTCGCTGCAAAATAAAACCGGGGAAGTACCTGTTTTTCCATTCTATCTTTCATTTCTGTACTTTAATTTTCTCTCGATCTCTAACCTCCTTCTCCATTGAGGACAATGTAGATTTTAAGCTTGGGGGAGGACTTCCTCCTTCTTTTTGCTTTTTGTAAATATCTTTTACTTTTTGTAAATATTCTTCAAAAATCCAAAATATATATATATATATATATATATATATATATATATATATATATATATATATATATATATATATATATATATATATATATGCATTTTGGTATTTCAATAGTACACCATGTTTGTGTTTTGTTTTTCTCAAAATTCTTTATAAACAACGGAGTTAATTATAATTTTTCTAATCATTTTTTTAAATCATATTTCACAAGTAAAATGTTGATCATGCTGTGTTTCTAATTCATGGTAGCATGTTAAGGTGAAATATTTCTCTAAAACGCGCATTTCTATTATGGTTTTTCGCTCTTAATTTTTTTTACTTTCTCTAAAATTCATCATCCACTATTTTCATTTTTATTTTTAGATAATTTTTGTAAGGACAACTTTTGAATAACGTAGTAAATATGAACTATCCAAGTCACCTATTATTTCTATTTTTAAGATAATTTCATCAATCTTCTTTCATTATCTAGGACTTGCTTTTTGAAATTTTTCAAATCTATGTTTTAAATAAATTTAAAAAGCATGAAAATGATTTAAGCCATTTTTGTTTACGTTTGAGCTTTCCTGCCAACCTAAAATCTTTTACCACTAGTTAGCCGCTTTTGAGCCCTTTTTCCCAATTTCGTTTGATAACTCCACATAACATTTCATTTTCACCAAAGCAAAATTCCTACATATCTAATCACGCTAACCTTTTTTGAGTTTCATTCAAATATTTTCATAATCATGATACGAAATTTTGTGTTATATTTGGAGAAATTGTTGAAAAAAAGTGTACTCAAAAGAAATGTTTGATTTTATTTGGCCAATTCAAAATGAAAAAATAAAAATATTTATGGCCTTTGTTTTGTAAAAAGAAAAGAAAAAAATAAATAAAAAAATAAATAATAATAAAGAAAAAAGAAAGAAAGAAAAATATATATATTTATATATTTTGTTTAAAATGAAATTTTTTGAAACTCTTTGTTTTGGTTTAGGGTGATTTTAAGCCTTCATATTTATCTTTGAATTTCACTCCAATTCATAATCCTAAACCAAACGTTTCAGTCCTATTAAGTCCTTTTGATTCACGCCTTTTTAAATTTTATTTAACAACTAAGAAAAGAAGAAAAGTAAATCAGTTTTAGTTTTGGATTTAAACTTAGATTTTTGTTATTTAATTGATATAATTATAATGTGTTGCTTGGATCTAATAACAACTCAATGCGTTCTTTTCATTTTCGTTGCCTTGCTTAAATCTATTTAAAGAATTTCGTCAAAATTCTGGATGATTTATTTTCGTTAAGTAAAGTTTATAAAAGTTAAACCATACCAAAATAATTGTTTTATATTTACGTTTTACATTCTCCCTACCTAGAATTTCGCATAGTACTTGTGTAAGCATGATTAAAGCTTTTTGAATTAGTCGCTTTTTATGATTAGCTAATTTTTATATCTTTGCTTGGGGACAAGCAAAACTTAAGATTGGGGGAATTTGATAGTACGGTTTGCAGTCAATTTTATTTGGGTATTTTCAGGCTTTTAAAGCACAAATCATGTCTTGTAAAGTGCTTATTTTGATTCCCTTTTGTATATATTTTTGTCGTTAATGCGTTTTTCTGCTTTTTGCAGGTTTTCACAGCTTTCAGCCGAATTTTGCTGTGACACGCCCCACGGTCACGCGCTACCCGGGCATGTACCTAGGGCGTGTAACCCAGAGGAATGAAGCAACCGGTCCGAAATTGCATTCCGTGGAAACTTAGTGTATATGCCCCCGGTCACGCCCGTGTCACATCCGACACGGGCGTATTCCAGAGATGTGTCCCCAAGTTCCGAGGAATCTCCGGAACGCGCACTTTTTCCAGCTCCACCGTCGCACTGAATGTGTCACGCCCCCGGGTCACGCCCGACCCGGGCGTGACATATGGGCGTGTACTTCAACAACCACGCCCGTCAACTCCAGCAATTAATTTCAGCACGAAAAGTCGCACCGTTTGTGTCACGCCCCAGGTACACGCCCAACCAGGGCGTGTCAGGGGGCGTGACCCATCCCGAAAAAAATCTATAAATTGAGCCCTTCTCCAAGGGTTCAGCATCTTTTTTTGGCTGAGAAGGGGAGGTGCTGCCCCTCTATTTCTTGCTCTTTTTCATGATTTTATCTCTCTCTCTCTCTCTTTCTCTTTCTAGTTTAGTTTAATGCTAATGTAATTTTTCTCTTGTAATATCTTTTATTATGCTTTAGTTGCTATTGTAGGGCTAGAATAGGATTTTATTATGCTTTAGTTGCAAATGATAGAGCCAGAATATGATTTTCAATTCCATGCACTTGTACTTTTCATTTCAAAGTTGTAGCTCTGCTTTTTCATTAATAAAGAAGTGCTTTTCTCTTTTTCCTGGTTCTACTTAGTGCTCTTTATGCTTAACTACTCATCCCCCTCTTCCACCTCACCATGATTAACTAATCCTCCTTGTACTCGATCTTGATGATCCGAGGTTCGAGTGATTAGGTTATGATGCTTTGAATCTTACCTTTTCTTTTTAGGGTTTAGCCTTGAATTACTCTTGATTTATCACGGGTTGGAGATATATCATCGATATATACTCTCCACCTTTACTTTCATACTGGGCTACCCGAGAGGCCGAAAGTTTGAAATGAGCACTCAAGAGTAAAGGGAGTTGTTCGCACCCCTCGAGAGAGGCAGATGTTCAAATCTCCCGGATTGGAGTAAAATCCAATAGTGGGGTTCACCGTGTAAAGTGAGTTTTAGGCCTCCGATTTAGGCGAAAGTCGGTCGGACCTTCCTAAACTCAGTTGGGCATGACCTTCGAGAGAAGCGTGTCAATATTTATGGAACCTCCACGGTCAAGGACCTTTACCCTAATTAGCTCAGGTCTTTTTATCGTATTTTTCTAATCGACTCTTGCCGAGTTGATTCTTGATCGAGTGCATTTTCCTCTCATCATTACTAAGCTTTAGTGTAATCGCTCTTTTAGCTCTCTTTATCTCTTCATGCAAGTAGCTCTCTTTCATTGCAAGTAGTTCTCTTCCTTTAGTACTCTTAGCTTTCTTTTAAACACTAAGATTTCCGTCGATAAAATAATAGATTTCGTGTGAGTAAGCTTACTCAACCGTTCCCGGATTTTAATACGACACTTGTGTCCCCTTACTACAGTTCGATAGTTATACTTGCCTAGCCGGATTGCTAGTTCGGTTGTTCGCTTTTTGTAAGCGTTGGTCGGGCCATCAAAGGCCGCAAATTCAGATTTCTTCTCTTCCGGCGTCTCTACCGCCCTCAAAAGCTCTTGAATTTGTGCCCACCAATCCTCTGCATCAGTCGGAGTACCGACACCCTTGAATGTCGGGGGATGGAAGCTCAGAAAGTACTTCATCTTCCGGTCTCCATGCCCGACCACCACTCTTTCTGCCAAAGGCTCTGCTCGCCTAGCTTCTCCGCTCGGCACAGCTGTCGCCGTATCCGGTGTAGCCGGGGTTGCTACCTAAGCTATTGTTGCAGCCTGGGCTGCCACCATTGCTTCTGCAAGCATGCGGCAGAAGTCGACCGGGTTTACACTCATGCCCAAAGGAGCCTGAGCTGTGGCGCTGCTCGCCAAAAGCTCTTATCTTGGTCTCGACGCACCCGCCTCGTTGCTTGCACTCTTCAAGGAAGTAAGAAAACAAGGAATCAGTCTCTAATCGCAAGACTCGAACATAAGGACACTGATGGTCCCGCATTACTCCTATGTGGATAACTTCTATAAGCACTGACCTTGAACCTAACCACCCTCTGATACTAAATTGTAACATCTCCCCTGTAATGACCGTATAATATGGGTCCGGCCGCGGCCCCACAACATACAGACGCCACAGCTTCGGTATTATAAGATTATATAAATACCCGATCTCAAAACTCATAACCACAACACAACGGAAAAAACCAACAGACTAGAAGCTATCCACAACATATAGGAGTATCAAAGCGGCCTTAAAGCCTTACAATAAAAGTGAGTCCAAAACTCAAATAATAACACCAGTCATAAATGTGCATAAGCACTCTTAGACTACCTCGGCATGCAAGCCAGAAAACATGAGTATCAAACATACAATGTCATAAAAGTAGAGCTATAGAAAAACGGTAACACTTCATGAGGCTTAGGCCCTTTTGGCCGACGAGCTAGCTCCTGCTTGCGATCCTTGCCCTGTAAAATTTTTGATTGTAATGTGGGTCAGCAAATGCTAACCTCAAACTATGTAACAAACACATCTCCTCCTGGCCGCCCCTAACGGACCCCGGGGAACCCCTCCAACCTTCAAGTTAGCACTTCATATGCAATATATATTTAAACAAGTAATCCACTAAGAACAGGCTTGGATGTCTCAAATAACATACACGTTCTCTATTGTTGAGCATATAATGAAAGGGCCTACTTATGCAGCATGTATGCAAAAACCCGGGCTTCACCCAAGGCACCCTATCGCATATGCATCTAGCACATCATCACATCATATGGGTACTCATCATTTCCCCATTGGCATAAAGCCGCAAACAAAGGGGGTTACCAACATTCCCCCAACGACATACAAGCCACCACACGGAACTCTTGCAATGGCCCTACCCGCTCAAGGTCTTAGACCCGGGCTTGCCTGCAAGCTCTGACCTCTTATGTCAGGATTCCAGTAAACACACTGACCGATTCTAAGAAACCTTGCTGGACCCCACCGGCTCATGGCCTCATTGCCCGGGTTTGCCCCATGCTTGGCATTCTCGTCAGTCTCACAGAAGGGGACTACTCTCGCCGGGACACTCTCCACACATGACGTGCACGTCACGAGATAGCCAGCCGACCATGAAGACACAGCCATGCCTTGACACATCACAATCCAAGACAATTCTACCCTAGTCCCTCATTCGTACTGTAGCGTTCCCGCGCACCAAGGAAACCATCTACCACCAATGCGGAGCTAACCTTGTTCACCAAGGAAACCATCTACCGCCATTGAGGAGCTAACCTTGTCCGATTCCGACTACAATTACTCACTCGAGAAAAGGGGGAAAACATCACAAACATCACAAACGGCATCTTGCCTCAACGGATCTCTACGAATCCTTAAAGCTCGTATGCAACATCACCGAGTCGGACTAACGATCGCGACTACGACTTCACCCACCATGCCTAATCCACTAACGGAGCGGATCTCTAATGAAAAAACATGTCGGGGACGGACTCAATCGACCCGGAGGTTCCCCTTGAACCATGGCGACCCAAACCCCTCTCATTTGAGAGTTTGGTGCCCAAACCTAGAAAATAAAAGATGCTAAAACATGCATCCTAAAACCAAGAGAAGAAGTGTCATTACCTTCCGACCCCTCTTCCTAGCCATGGAAACTTAGCAGGATCAAAACCTTCACAACGACCTTGCCTCCACGGATCCGGACTCGGCACGCGATTTGGAACATCGAAGCCTCTCCAACAGCCGGATTTCTCCTTCACCTTCTTCCTTGCTCTCCCCTCTCTCTACATCTTAGAAAGAGATTGCTTGGAGAAGAATGAGGGTTTCTAACTCTATTCTCGGACTTAACTCAGCAAGGGCAACCCTGGACCATCAGATCCCAAAAGAAGGAAAGAACGGCCACGATCTGAACTGAAAAACAAAACACCTGGGCCTAACACGGCTTATGACACGCCCATGTCCATGGCCGTGTTCCCCAATCGACGCCGAAACCGTCGCACCCAAACCAAGACACGGGTTCATGACACGCCCGTGTCACATTTGGCACGGCTGTGTCCAACCCGAACACGCCTGGGCTCCAGGCCATGTCCAACCCCTTACACGTCCCGGCTACAACCCGAGAAGGACACGGCCAGGGACATGCCCGTGTCTTATGCCGTGTTCGAAGTCTAGACAATCGTCGACTACCTCTTTGTCGACTTCGCAGAAATTCGTCAAACACGCTTGATACGGCCGTAGACACGCCCGTGTCCTAGGCTGTGTTCTCTGCCTGTGTCGACACAGCCATGTCGACACCTCTGTGTCGACACATCTGTCTCGACACCTCCTCCTCTGTGTCTACACCACTGTGTCGACACCTCTGTGTCGACACCACTGCGTCGACACCTCCCTTGAGTCAACACTCTAGGGAACACGCCTGCGATAAGGGCTCCGACACGGGCGTGTCGGAGGGCGTGTACCCCACTAGTCAACGAACTGGGCAAAAAAATTGTTGACTTCCCGGGCTCTCGACGAACCCGGTACGACACGGCCTGGACAAGCCCGTGTCCTAGGTCGTGTGACCCTCACCAAGACCCAAACTTGGCTCTCGACGCTGCTCGTCCTTCTTTCGAATTTTGGGGCGTTAGAGGAAGCCGGGAGGAAAATGGAGGATGTGTGTTGACTTTACCAAGTTAAATAAAGCATGCCCCAAAGATTGCTATATGTTGCCTCGAATAGATGCTTTAGTAGATTCTGCGGTTGGATATCATTTTATGAGTTTTTTAGATGCATTTTCTGGCTATCACTAGATTAGGATGCATAAGCCTGACATCCCCCATACGTCTTTTATCACGGATGATGGTTGTTACTGTTATCTAGTAATGACCTTCGGATTAAAAAACGCAGGTGCTACCTATCAGTGCATGATGGACTTTGTGTTTAAAAAACAAAAAGGAAGGAATCTTGAAGTATATGTCGATGACCTCCTAATTAAAAGTAAAACCTTTGCTTTGCATTTGCAAGACCTCACATAAACATTCACTACTTTACGAAGGTATAACATGAGGTTGAATCCGTTGAAATGTATCTTTGGAGCAAATAAAGGAAAATTCCTCGGTCATCTCCTTACCCCCGAAGGGCTTGCCCCTAACCTAGATAATGTTAAAGCAATCCTCAACATGCCATCACCTCGCTCCCCTAAAGAAGTTCAACAATTAGGGGGAAGGCTAGCAGGCCTTGGGAGATTTATTTCCAGAGTAGGGGATAAGAGTGCCTCGTTCTTCAAAACTGTTCGTGGAGGTTCCAAATTTGAATGGACCAAAGATTACGAAGAAGCTTTTAAGCAACTCAAAAAGCAGCTCACCTCCACTCCTTTACTTCAAAGTCCTCGGACTGGAGAAATGTTATTCATCTATCTAGGAGTAGGCTCGGAATCAATAAGCTCAGTCCTTGTTAGAGAGGAAGGGAGAAGGCAATATCCAGTATATTATGTCAGCCACATATTGAAGAATGCTGAAACCAGGTATCCAATCCTTGAAAAGCTCGCACTAGCATTAATAATGTCTGCCAGAAGGCTTCGACCATACTTCCAAGCGCACTCAATCAGGGTGATTACAGATCAGCCATTAAAAGGTATCCTTGAAATACCAGAGCACTCTGGAAGACTAGCCAAATGGGCAATTGAACTCCGTGAGTTTGACATTTCATATGTACCTCGAACGGCTATCAAAGCGCAGGTATTAGCAGTTTTTTTAATAGACACAACTGAGTCTAATGCTAAACAAGCCGATCAATCCCTGCTAGCATGGACAATATACATAGATGGTGCTTCAGGCAAGAACTCCTCGGGAGCGGGAGTAGTCCTCATTAACCCCAACGGGGTCATATTAAAACAGGCCATAAGGTTCTCTTTCCCAACCACCAATAACCAAGCAGAATATGAAGCACTTTTAGCGGGCCTGCGGTTTGCAAAAGAGTTGGGAATAGACTTTGTGCATGTTAAAACCGACTCGCTAGTAGTGGCATCCCAACTATTGGGGAATTTTGAAACCAAAGAACCTACCCTGAAGAAAAACTTAATGCTGGTAAAAGCAGAGATTGGAAAGTTTAAGAGGTTCACTATTGAGTATGTCTCAAGAGTATACAATGCAGAGGCAGACGGGCTAGCAAAGTTCGGCCTCCACTCGGGAGAGACAACTTCGGAGCTTTTTTACCCAGCTACGGAAGAAGGGGAATTAATGCAAATAGAACAACGACCCTCTTGGATGGACTCATTCAAATCATATCTCTCGACAGGAGAATTGTCGCAGGCTTTGAAAGATAAGAGAAGATTCAGAATGAAAGCAGCCAACTACAAGTTTATCTTCGGAATTCTCTATATAAAGACATTCCTCTCCCCAATGGCGAGATGCGTATCTGAATAAGAAGTTCTTGTTGTGCTCCGAGAAATTCACTCTAGAGAGTGTGGCAGCCATTCAGGGGCCAGAACTTTGGAAAGAAGAATATTACGGCAGGATACTTCTGGCCCACAATGAGAAAAGATTCTGAATCCTATGCAAAGAAGTGCGCCCAATGCCAAAAATTTGCTCCGCTTTAACTCCAATCATCGCAGCAACTTGTGTCAATCACCACGCCCTGGCCTTTCGCAGTTTAGGGAATGGACCTCCTCGGGCCATTTCCCATGGCGAGCAGACAACGACGCTTTATCTTGGTTATGATTGATTACTTCAGCATATGGATTGAAGCCAAGGCACTAGCAAAGACAACAACCCAGGTGATAAAAAATTTTTTTTTTTTTGGGGGGGGGGAGATAATTTGCAGGCATGGGATTCTGATGGCAATACTTACGGATAATGGGCCGCAGTTCAACAATGAAGAGATGAAGAACTTTTGCAAATAAGTTGGCATAGAGCTGCGGTTCTCATCAGTTCATCATCCCAGAAGCAATGGTTAGGTAGAAGCTGTGAATAAACAGATACATAATTTGCTAAAAAAGAAAGTGCAGAATCTGAGGGGCAACTGGGCAGAGGAGCTTCCTTCAGTTCTGTGGACCCTCAGAACAACCCCTTCCAAAACTACCGGAGAAACTCCTTTCAAGCTATCTCACGGTTCAAAGGCTCTCATCCCGGTGGAATTTAAGGGTCCGACTCCTAGGGTCTTACTGGCCAGGCAAGGTTGGGAAGACTGGCTTGAGATTAACGACAAGAATATGAGACATAGCTTGGATCAAATTGTAGAAATGCGTGATGAAGCCACCGTCAAGCAAGAGGAAGTCACGCGAAGAATGGCCAGATATTTTGACAAGAATATCAGGATCAAGCATTTTTCAATGGGAGATCTCGTCCTGAAAAAATTAGATGCGGGCGCAAGAACTGGTTCAGTGGGCAAGCTGAACCCGAACTGGAATGGACCATTCATCATTAAGAAAGTCCTGAGGAATGGAGCATATCAACTACAAACCTATGACGGAGAAGATGTCCCCCATACTTGGAATGGCGATGATTTAAAGTGTTTTTAAGCTTAAGCAAACACTTATCATTTGTGTTCATTTCAATGATTATGGCAATAATAATCTCTGGCTAATAATTTTTTCATACAGGGCACAATCACTTTCTCCTATCTACCATGCAAAGTAAAAAATCACCACACCAGGAGACATCGCCAAGTCCAGCTTGGACCCCCCCCCCCAAGAATTATTGTCATTAGCGTAACACCACGATGATCACGTGTTGCGGGAAGTTTTCGTACCGTGTAGTGGGAGCTTGCAGATTCTTGCCCGGTGGGCTACTGGATTTTGGATCCCAGCTAGTACCTGACTCCACCTCTGCATTTTTGGAGGGATAGGGTGGTTGACAGCTCTACTAAGCTTGCAAGGGATAGCGTACACCTTGATGATCTCTTTGAGGAAAGCAATGCCATCCGACACCTGCCCATAGATCATCCAAGTTTGTACCCTTGAATACTCCCTGGTACCCTCAAGCGGTGCCTGCAGGAGATCCACAGCCTTGATGATCTTAGAGGAAAGCAATGCTGCTCCGGCCGCACCTGCCCGAAAGATCAATTTAGGCTGTACTCCAGGCAAGAGGGCGGTAAACCTTTCCATTGAGCTTACAGCTTCTATGACCCCGTGAGGAAAGCAATGCTGCTCCAGCCGCACCTGCCCACTTGGTCACACAGGCCTGTATCTCATTCTTCACAGGAATTTGATAAGGCGCGGACTGAAAAATTTAAATCCGCTCAGTCCGCCAATACCTTGGGTTGATCTTACATCCTCTGTAACCCAGCGAGGAAAGCAATGTCGCTTCGGCTGCACCTGCCCGCTTGGTCACCTAGTGTTGTGAGTCATTTCAATCTCTATTACGGACTGCGCTATGGTGTCAGCACAGTCCGCCAACTATTTTCAATTTTCCTATATCTGACCTTGCGAGGAACACAATGCAATATGCACCTGCCCGCTTGGTTAGGTTTGGAATTTTTATCCTTGAGAACTGTACTTGGTTACCGCACAGTCCGCCAAGTTCGGATTGATCTTGAGGTTTTTTGTGACCCGACTATGAGAAAAGCGAGACTACATACACCTACCTGCTCGGATTGATCTTTCTTAACTCGCAAAAAAATATTTACATGCATACTGGAATTGGTATCCGTCAGAGTCCGCCAGTTATGTCTTTTTTGACATGTTATAAGGACTTGGCGAGCTGCAAATAAAATATCGCGGCCTGGATTATTGTCGGCCTTAGTTATCGTCAAGCTATAGATCATTTCTATTAAAATGTGTGCGAACTGTGAAATTATAGCTGCCCGGTCCGCAGGATTGGTCCCCAGTTGGTCTTTTCAGCTCACAGTTTAACAGTAAATATGAGGCCGCAATGCTTATTATCATTAAGGTTAAAAGGTTTGTTGACAAATAGAATCGCAGACTATTATCGGAACTCGTCAGAGTCCGCATGATCTTTTACTTCGGCAACCAACTAAAATTTTGTATCATTCTTTTTGTGGCGAACAGTGGTCAAATTATTTAATAAATTTTCCTAATTAGCAAGTCAGAAACTTATGCAGTGTGGATGATATTTGCATTACGCGGACTACTACCTGATATCACATTTAACTACGTCAATGCATTTCAATAACAGAAAACAGAGAACATTGCAGAAAACACACTGATACCGGAATATCCTTTTTTATTTAATCAAAAATTGTTACATCTTTTGTGTATTCAGCGGACTCCAAACTTAAGTCCGCTCTCTTTATAAAAATGTTAAAAACAAAAAGTACATTATTCTACTTTGGCAGTCTTCTGTTTCTTTTTTGCAGGAGGGCTTGGGCTTTCGATATCAACCTCTGGAGAATAGCCCTCCGAGCCACTTCCACTACTGCCATCTTTACTGGTGCTGGCCGCGGACTCGCTATGCGAGATCTTACAAGCAGAGGAAGATATAGAGGCATTGGACTCGGCGAACTAATCTTCGTCTTGCTGGCTCGAACCAGTGTCGTCGGCAATTGTCTTGGCATCTCCGCCTTATCCGTTTTCTTCTTCTTCTTCTCCATATTCTTCTTCTTCTCCTTCTTCTCCTTCTTCTCCCTCCTCAACAATGACGTCTTTTCGTTTGGCAGTCCGCTCCATCGCCGTGATCTGCTCTTGCAACTCGAGGAAGAGCTGCAGAAAAGGGACATCGTCCAACCCTTCCTTTGCGAAGCCGCCGCGGACAAATCGCTCGATAGCGATCTCAACGCTTTCCTTCACAAAGGGGAGCATAGCGGCCTGGAAGTTATCATTTTCCAAGTCATACGCGACCTGCAAAAGGAAAAGGCACGAATGTCAGCTCGCCGTGGACTTCAAATAGAGCACCATAAAATAGCCAAGCTTACCACCAGCTCTTCTTTCTGCGCAGCAACTCTTTTACCTAGCCGCTTGTTTCTTTCCTTTACCAACTTCACCTCTTCCTGAAGTTGGTCATTCTGCCTAAACAGATCCCTTGTCAGCGAACAGACGAAGTGGTTGGTAATGGCGCTGTTTGCGCTTGCCTGGGCGGCCAGCAGAGGAAGGTCGGCAGCGGCAACCTTCTTCAAGTCGCTCAAGCTATGCTTCCCATAAAGCGCGGAGATCGCGACATGAGTATGGCGGGTGATCTTCGAACTCTTCCATGATGGAAGTGCTATCGACAGGCGGACATGCTTGTTCTTATTATGCCAGTGGATCATCGGGTTCCCCCTCAGATCCTTCTGGCGGTTGCCAAAGCCCTGCATCGCAAAGCTTTCAGAAGAGGAGCAGTCCGCCGCGGGATCCCCCTCTTCTTTCCTTTTTCTTGCGACTTCCTATTTTCTCTCCCTCTATGTAGGGGTAAACCTGATTGGCATTTGTGGTAGGTTTACGGGCACAGCCAAGGTCGCTGCAAGAAAACGAACATGTTAGCATGCAGGTCATGGCGGATACAAGAGTAAGTCCGCAGAATCTTACTTTCTTCGCGGTTTACGTCACCCAAGCCCTCCAGCAGCGGGATATAGTGTTCTATGTCTAGCCTGGCTCCAGCAAGGAACTCAATAATGGTGAGCTCCGCCACATCCAGCTGGACACTCTTGAAGGCAGAGTCCACGAGCTCCTGCGGATAAGTTTGAACAAACCTGAGGTTGCCCTCGAAGATCAGAAACCTCGAGGTCCAGTTATGGATCTTGTTGGGCAGACCCACGACTTTCATTCCTCTGTAGTAAAAATATATCACCGCTTTTTAAGGGCGGCCTCCAGACGAAGTTATTGAGCGAGCTGAGAAGATCTTGCGGAATATGTTAAGGGAAAAAGTAATCTTCTCAGACCGCAAGTAAGAAAGGAAGCTATAAATGGGAGCTAGTGTATTTTGCGCGAGCTGGCCTGGCACCATCCCGTGGTGTTCAAATATCTCTACCATCTCCCATAGCAGTGGAAATCTGAATCTGCTATCGAAGTGGTCAATAGGCACAACAATCTGGGTCGCTGTTGAAAAGTTTAATCTTTCTTCATGCACAGGAAGGCGGACAAGCAGAGTGGAGTCCGCCATATGTCTCTCAACAAAGGCCTCAAGGTCGGCCTCCGTCAAAGTACATTTCCTATGATCGGCAGCGTGGAAAGCAACCGCAGCATCTGTTCTGGCGGACACCATGTCTACAGGCCGCAGGATCCTCTTACAGTTGTTTTCCTACATAAAAGAGACAACAAGGAAATATTTATAGTAATAGAGGTCTAACAGCTTTTTGGCCAGGCCGCGCAGCTCGACTATCGAGTCCATAAAGTTCGCACCACAGCTTTTCATGCAGCTAAAATAAAAACAACGCGGACAGAAAACTCGAGTACGCTCTCTTTGCTATTCCCAATTTCAAGGAATACCTGCCAATTTCAAAGCATAAAATAAAGCCAACACAGTTTCAGTCCGCCCAGCTCGCGAAACTTCCCACCTGTAGACATTCATAAGTTAAATTCTGAGAAGCTGACACAGCATTAGTCCGCACAGTTTTTCACATATCACAGCCCAAGCACAAAGTAGTGATATAATGTGCGGATTTCTTATTTAGTCCGAATAAAGCACAGTACAGTCCATCACAAGCCACAGCATAGAGCATTGTTTAAAGCACAAATAATTATACATCAACAAATCAAATAGTTCGCAGTTTTTGCGGACTCAGCAGTCTCTATTTTTAGTTCGCACTGACCTCTCATCCTGTCCCTGCACAAGTGCGCCGCCTGGTCACTTATCTGAAGAACTTCGCTATACAAGCGACAAATGTGATGATGAATGGAGTTAATGGTACGATGCATGTGAGCGGCCTCCCGGTCTACCCGACTCAGGGGAACCATCGGCTCCATTGCTGGCCTCAGCTCCTCGTCCGCAGCATGCTGGCTACCTTCCACTGGTGCTGCTGCCTCCGGAGGGACGCGATCTGGAAATCACAATCTCTGCTCGGTGACCTCGGCAGCCCACTTCCCTTTCTCTTCCCGTGCCATCGTCAAGTGCTTTCCTTTATAGAAGTGGACATCATCAGCAAGCCTTTTCTTCTCTCTATCAGATCTCTCCAGTGCCCTTGAGATACTGGAGATCTGGTCCTTTAAGGCTTTCTCGCGCTCCGTCGATGCCTTCTTGTGCTCTTCCGCCTTCTTTAACTCCGCTATAATTTTTTGAATTTCGGCTTGAAAGTTCTTTTCTAACTCTTTGATGTTATCGAGGCTGTGCTGCTCGCCTCTTGCAGACTCATCATGCGAGCCCGCGTGAACTTCGATATTTGTTGTAATCACAATCTCCCCACTCTCGATAGAGCCCGGTGGTGAATTTCTACCTGCAACAACAAAGGTCAATTTCGCATTCAAATACAGTCCGCAGTGGACTCAAAGTACCAAGTTAACGATCACTTTTAGCAAAAACAGCAGCGAGTTGCCGACTAACGAAGATAGGCCGCTTTGCCTGCTCCAGGTCAAAGGCGCTTAACCATTTCTTCCATTCGCGATTGACTTTGATTCTCCTTTCAGCCACAGATCTTGTGGAAACAACAATGTCATTGGTCTCGATGACGATCTTGATTGGCCTCGACTTCTGCTGCGGCGACCTGTAAAGCCACTGGTGCTTAAAATATTTAGGCGCCGGTTGGAGGTTACCTGTCTGATGCAACTCTGCAGCAATCCGCAGATCTTCAGCTTCTTTGTCTGCCGCGGCCTTCTTCGAGGCCACCTCAACCGTAGCCACATTGGAGGCGATCTGCTTTTTCTGTTTCGCTATATTCTCTCTCAGTTTTTCCTTCTCTTTTTTCTCAGTGGCGGATAAAGAAGGGAGCTCGCCGATCTTAACTCCCAAGATTTCTACCTCAGGATACAGCACATCCAGCAAAGATTTGTTGATGAGATCAAGTTGTTCGATGTCTATAGAATTAAGTATCTCATCAGTAGACAAACTGACCGTGGAGAGGGAATTGTCTCCCTGGACTTGGGCCTCCGGTGTAACTATGTCTCTTTCAGGAACTTCTTGTTCATTCGGCCTGTGCTGCAAGTCCGCATCTCCAGTCCGCACGGAGATATTTTTCTCTTTCATCGCCCACAGCTTCTTTTCAACCCACTCGTCCATAGTGGACTTGCCCTCTTCCTCTTCTTTCCAGAACGGGCCTTCTTCTCAGCAGAGTCCGCGGCAGCCTTCCCTAAATCTGGCTGGCTCTCGCGGACTGTCTCAAGGTTAGAAGCAACCAATGCCTTTGAAGGCATGCCTTCCCCAACTTCGTATCCCGTAGACCGCCTATCTTCGTCAAGGTTAACAATGGGTTGTTGGGCGTTCGGGGATGATACTTCAGTGTCGTTATTTGTATAAACCGTGTCCGCCGAGTTCATAGTTTTCTGAGTGTGGCAAGTATCTGACGGATTCAATGTCTTATCCGCACTTTTTGACGGTTGTTCAGTGTGAGATGCGGTGGCATCCTCCTTCCCGCGCACAGGCACATCGGCATGGAGGGCTGCTTCCTCAGCAAGTTTCTTGCTATGAGAACTTTCTCCAGTAGAGCGGATAGGCTCCCCTCTCGTCACTCTCTTTATCACTTTCTTAGTTTTCATTGGCGTTATTGGTTTTTCATTTTTTGCAGTAAGGCTAGTGAAGAAAGCGCTGAGTCTCGCCATGTCGGACTGGAAAGATAAGACCGCAAGAGTTGAATACCGACCCATGTCGTTGATACTTTTGACAATTCCAGCCCCTCCGACGATATTTATGGCACTGACATCATTAGTGAGATTTGCGAACTCGGCGGTTAAGCAAAGATTTTTGAAGTTTCCAGAAACTTAAAAATGTGCGGGGATTATGTTAACCCCAAAGTCCGCAACACATCCAAGGTCCCAGGAACATTAGAGGCGGATTCGGTTTAGTAGTCCGCCCAGATCGGCAAAGCGTCGACATTCAACAAGTCCCAAGGTTAATCCCCTTCGGCGGCGGACTCGGTGCTTAGTCCGCCCAGCTCGGCATGCCCCAGGTGATCAGCTCACGGGATAACTCTTCAGGCGGACTCAAAGATAAGTCCTCCCAGGCCGCCGTCCTCCAGCAGGATCGTGCCTAATAGCAGCAGATGGTAGCTCTAGCCCGCGAGCCCAGTCCGCCCCTTTTGCGTGGACTGGTGTGCTCTTTCGTTTTTGCTTCCCGTCACCGTTTCCCGGTTCTCCTATACCTTGGGCAGCCGGTTATTTTATCCCTGCCCGTTTGGGCAGGCCCCCATCCTATAAATAGTGGGGAGGTGGTGCACCTAAAGCACGCTGACTCGAGTCCAGAAGACCATTTAGTGAAAGCTGCGGAATCAGATCTCGGGCTTTGCGGTCTCTAATCTGTCTTGATCAACATTTTTCCTTGGTCCATTAGTAAACGATTGCTTGCAGTTTCCTTCTCTCTTTTTTCCTTTTTATCGGAATTTGAGGGCGCATTTTCTGCATCAATAGAAGTAGTGTGAAGGAGTTGCCAGAGGTCACCCTCTCTAGGTTTCGTAAGGGGTTACACCCCTACATCTAGGGTAAATTACAGTGTTATTGTCACACCGATCTAGACACCACTTTTAATATGGCATTAGAAATTGAGAAGCACCACCTTCCTAGGAATAAAGCTTACTCATGTCAGACCGGAAAGGCCGTATTAGGACCACCACCCCCCGTTAGGGAAACCTCTCCTAATAAGTCTTTTGTTGTGGACTCGATAGATGTTACCACTAGGGTTATGCCTCTGTTAGCCTCTACATCTAAGCTCCTCGAGATAGTGACTGATACCCCTGAGGATTTTGATGTTGATATACTATCTATGGATTTTTAGGATGACCCCGTAGGTGAGAGTATTCTGATATGTTCATTAGTGCCCGACGATTCTGATGCGTCTGAGTCTGAGGGAATCTCTGGTGATCTAGAAGACGATGTTTAGGATGATGATGATAGTCCAAGCTGTGAGAGTATCTCTTTGCCTATTGCGTACCCTATTAGCATTGTGTCTGTGCACCCTAGTATTGAGTTCCCTCTCCCGGATACGATCCCCATCGCGTTATAGCCTACACTTATACCCACTGAGACTTTATCTGACTTTCCTAAGGAGCCTATGAGTGAGGATTTTTCCATTGTCATTGACGACCCTGACTTAGTGGATGTTCCAACTGATTGGGAAGACTCACCTTATGTGAGTAGTTTATGTTTGGATGATTTTAGCGCTGCGAACCTAAACGATAGTTCTTTGTAATTATCACTATTATCTGAAGATCAATCTGAATTAAAATTTCTATCGGGTTTGATTTTGCCCATTTCTGAGGCCTATACTGATTCTAAATTGGATGACGTATCTAATGTGTTGGAAGAATTTTCATGTGTGAGAGATATATATTTGGAAGACGTTATTGAAGTAGACCCGGATGAGCGTCCCCTGATGCTGTCTCCATTGCGTAAAATTGAATGCGATTTTGATTCTCTCTTGGTTTTAGTTTTACCGACTCTCCTACATGATCTGTTTACTCGTTTAGCGGGCCCTTTAGGACACGAGTTTGGTATGTTTGATCTGTGTCGTTTTATGTTGCCAACCCTGCGGGCCCCACCTTTGGACATGGCTTGTCGTACAAGTTTTAGTGAGTTGTTATATTTTGTAGCCGGTCTTTTCACCGCGCCTCCTGGATTTAATTTCACGTCACATTTGACCATTCATTTCTCTGCGTGTCCGGCTACGGGTCTATCCTCGTCTGTGTCTGATTCTTTGGCTATTTTGCCTCTGGATGTGGTGCCTCCTTCACATACTTATATACCATACTCGGTCGCATGCATTTATCCACCGCCTTATGATGACCCCCATTTCCACACTTTAGTGACCACGATTAGGCCCCACGAGTTATATCACTCACACATCTTTTCACACCTAGGAGCGTCAAACTCTGTTATTTATGATGAGCAGTTCTCCTTGGCATATCTTCATGCCAAGCGTGAAAATGACGAATATCAAATTAGAATTACGACTTTGGAGCCATTGAAAGTCATCTTTGATGTTAAGGCTCCTGTGCCCCCTGACTTAACCCCTATAGCCTCCGTATTCGGGTTGAGACACGTAGCACATGGGTTCACACCTCACGGTAGCAAGATATTTAGGCGAACTTTTAAGAAATTACTCAATCAAGTCGCGTCTTATTATTATTTATATGCTTGTTGCTCGCTGAATGAGATCGTGCACGAATTTAAAGCACAAGTGCCTTTTGATTTGATTTTGTTACCACTGTCTTATAAGACAAGTCAACTCGCACTAGTTTATACTCTCATGCTCAAAAAATATATAAGCACATTAGTGAAGCGCTAACAATACCAATTACTTTTATCAACTTCATGCTAGCTTATATAAAAGGGCATCTCACTATATTATTGGCGATTTAGTTTCGGTGCATCTCGTCCCTGAATGGTTGCCTTCGAGCACTATAGAAAGTTGGCGAGTTGGCGAGCTGGACCTTTTTTGGATATTAAAGAAATTAGGAGAATATGCATATCATTTGAAGTTTTCCACTGATTGGGGTATTACCCTTATTTTTAATGTTTCTAATTTAACGTCATATGTTACTCCACCACTTGAATTATCTGTCTGTCTATTTGGTTCCACTTTGTTTTCTTATTATTTGGGTAGTGAGCTTGTTCCTGGATCACTCTCTTCATCGGTCTTCACTAGAGGTACGTTGGTTGTTGATGTAGAAACTTATTTTTCTTTATTGCCTAATGCTTTTCCAAGGTTCTCCAGGACCACCTTTTTGTATGACAGGATACTCGAAGATGATGTGCTATCCTAGCCAAGTGGTGTTATTTGTTGCTACGTGGTTCTTTTTGGATGTGCTCTCCTACACCGGTACTTTCAGACTAACTCATCGATGATGAGTAGTTTTGAGCGGGGGAGGATTCATGGAGACGTTGCTGACACGGCCGCCATTGATCCCCGTCTAAGAGAGTTCGTCGATTGGGACGATCGCTGCCGCAAGCTCGAGGATGGGATCGACGTCCTCCGCCATTATATAAAAATATATAATTATAAATTAACTAATTATAATTACATATTTTTAATAATTTTATTTAAATTTTTTATTTCAAGTTTTAATTTTCATTTCATGTGTAATGATAGGTGTTTATAACCATCATGTGTTGTTTTAATTATTTCATTTCATGTCCTATGATGGGTCGATATAACCATCATATTTGCAATTTGAATTTTGAATTTTGAATGGAGGGAGATTGAGTGGTGTAGGCTAAATATAGCCATGTTATGAAGGATAGATAAGAGAAGAAGAATGAAAAATAATCCACCTAAAATCTTTTGAGATCCTCCTACCCCCTTGGCAAAATTCGGGCACCTCCCTCCCTCTCCTCCTCTTGGCCGCCGGACAACTCTCCCTCCCCTCTCTATTTTGGCCTCCTCTCTTCCACCACCTCCTCTCCTTTCCTCTCTAAGGAAACCCGACCTCTTCCTCTTCATAACCGACCACCAACAAAGAAGACCAAGCAGCCCTCATTCTTGAAGAAATCGGTCAAGGTGCAAGGATCTTCCTTGTGAGTGTCAACTCCGGTGTGAAGCGACGAAGGCGGACAAGTTCCTCTCCTTCCAGCCTGACTCCGGTGGAGCCGTTGAACAACGATCCAAGTAGAGAAAATCGGAATCATCCATTCCGATTGGGAAACGAAAATATTTCTACTTTGTGTGATTTTTCCCTCTTAGATTAATTCATGTGGTGGTTTACTTTAGCGTAATTTTGGAAACATTGAAATTTCGTGGTTTTCTCTCGATTGATCTTTGTGTTTCATCTAATTTTCATTTATATTCGAGAGGTTTGGTGAACCTTCGTTTCTTTTGTTGGGAGAGGTATACCGTTTCCGAATCGTTATTTTTGTTAGATCTCTTTTGGTACAGCCTTCGCTCGATCGGACCAGGTTGGTCCTTTTAGACGGAAAGAATATTGGTCTATCGCCGCTATTCAATCCTAATCGGTTTGGCTACCCGTACGCTAGCATATAATTGATAGAATTAATTAACGTAGTGCTGCGTAGAATGATTGTGCGAGTATAGGATTTGGATCGAAGAGAGGTATACGTGCTAGTCCGTGGATTTATTCTTTGTCAAACGTGCAAGCCTGCATCAATTTGGTATTAGAGGGAGGTTCAAGTCAATTTCCTAATTGGCACCCTCCCCCTCTTATTAGCTCGTCAACATGCTCTTGTATGCACGTCTATTTGTCAAAATTAACAAAAAAACATTACTTGGATGGACTTGGTGTTTAGTCCATGAGATCTTAGGGTGGTGAATAGCCCTAGGATGGAATTTGGTGATGTTTAGACTTAGGCACACAACTTAAATTAATTAGGATTTGTTTAGACCTATACCTTTTATGGAAAAATTGAAGGGTCACTTGACCTTGGATCTTCATGACATTTTGGTAGGGGTGATTTTATAGTAATATTATCCTCTGAACTTTATGATAGCATGTTGAGATAACAGTAGCTCATACTTATAGGTATAACCTTCATCTTTCCCTTTTTGATGATATTGAAGTAACTATGGTTTAATTATCTTAGAATGATATGAAACTCTGGCAAGTTAGTCAAATACCATTTGTATGCACTGATAAATTACTTGGAATGATTGGGCGTCTCCTTTTAGTACTTCATGTATAAAGTGAACTAGTGCACCTTATTTTGATAAATAGATAGTAAATATCATACCTTGTTGGAAAATTGTCTTGCTTGGCCAGAGAACTTTTTAGGGCATAATAATCTTAGGAAAATATTACATGTAGTTTGATAGAGGTTACAAGTATGTTTCTTCACAAAGTGCACTAATGTGGTTTTATTTGCAATATTTTCTATGTAACTTACTGACCTTGGAATTACATGAAACTTAGTCAGTAATGTTTTGTGATCATATTAAGTCTCTAGTAATTTTTGTATAATTTTTGGATATAGTTTGGTGGTGTTTCCTTCTTTATCTCTATTTATTGGTATTATATTGAATTAAATAATTATATGTTAATACATTTATGAAAATTTGTAAAATTTGGTATTATCAGATATTTTGGCATCATGTAGTGTTCATAAGTTTTTGGTGGCCATAACTTAAGGAACTCTAGTATTTCATGTTCAAAATTACCCATGGCCTAACTTTTGGGAAAATTTAATAAATGCCAAATTAATTAGGAAAATTACAAGTTTCTGGATTTATGCTAAATGTGCCATGATAGACCCACAATAATTATCTTAGTTCTTTTGGATGAAAATTTGGAGTCCTCCTGTCATGTGCATCATATAGCATATATCGGTCTGCATATAGTAAAACTGCGGAAATTCTGATAGCATGTGGAATGGATATAGGGAGTAGGGTTTAATAGTTCACTGATTTTGGTAAAGTGAAATTGAGCTCATCATTGGGAGTCAATATGGGGAGAGTGTTGATTTGGCTTGTGTTAAGTAGAGCTCGGGATCGACGAAAGATCGTCTTTCCTGAGGAGAGAGAGAGTCAAAACACACTGGGGTTAGACTTAGTGTAACATTAAATGGGACTGGGACATAGGTAGACAACAATAATAGTAAGTTTCTTGCGAAAGGGAGCTTTGCGCTTCAGCCCATCGTAGTTCCTAGTGCCCCCGAGAGCCCTTCATAGGGAATGCCCTGGGCAGTCCGAGGTTAATCTAAACTGTAAGACAAAAATAAATACAAGAGTAATTAGCAATAATCTAGGACTTCACTTTCACTCACCGTGATACTTCGGGAGGATAGTTTGATTTGGTTGGCCGAGCGGTAGGCTCGATGGTTGTGGAAACGAACAGGTTAGTCGGGGGAACCGAAGGCTCGGGAACTCATCGTTGCATGTGCATAAAGTGGTGGGTCTTCGGTATTTAATGGTCATTCACGCCGACATCGGTACGTTGACTCGGCGGGTGTGGTGGACACTTGGCCAAGGGAAAGTCTGGCGGTGGGTCAGCAAAGTACGCGGATATCTATGTTGTGGGGCCTACGTAAGGACTAGGCCTGATAGTGTGAATACCCTTCTAGGAGTGGGGTGGCCCGACCCACTGTCTCTGTTTGCCACGGCGGAGGCTCCTGAGAGTGATGGTAGCTTCCAAATAGAGGGAACTAAAGGTACGTGCGCATAGAGTTGTGTGTGTGCCTTGTATTTGCATGAATCATGTCATAGCATTTCCACTCATTCATATTTGCAAACAACCTGACACCCCATCGTATAAATTAGTATGGGACTTTTTATATGATGGGACCTTTGCAAAAGACCCCTTAACTTATATTTTTGTTTGGGCATTCATATAAGTTAATGTTACTTATCTCTTACTTACTTTTCATATATTGTCGTTATGTTATACTTGTTTACTCTACCGTTTTCTTATTATAAAATTGTTAGTTGCCTTTACTTTTACAGCCCCGTAGATTTACTATATGCTTGCTAGAATAGGTCCACCATCACCTGCTTTTGACCACTCTCCACCTTCTTATCTTTCCTATCACTCCTCCCGCTCGATGCCTAGGACCCATTGGGGGAGTGGTGGGGTAAATCAGGCTTAGACTTTTGACTAATGGTCGGTGGAACAAACATTTTAGGGGCTCCGGATGGGAGACAGGGACCATCAGTAGGTGTTGCAGCACCAGCAGAGTACGGTACACATGGAGGTGGGCCATTCTAGTACGGGAGTTCCAGTCTCTGGCTTCGTGAGTGATAGTGTTGCTTTAGCTTCCGCGAGTGGGTTGTAGTGAGGATTTGATGTACAGGACTTAAGCTCATTTGACTTTTATTCGTACCGTTTATATTTCATACTTCTATTATTATGTGGACTTATTGTGATTCCTTACATATATATCTTATATGTAATGTGTGGACTTGAATATATCTGATTTATGTACATGCTTCTTTTTATTTGGTTATCGTAAAGGCCAGCAGGATCGGCGTTTTGAAGTGACGACCTTCCCGGGTGTCGGTGTCACAGCAAAACGGCAGTTCTAGGCGTAAGACTCGGTAGCGTAGCAAAAAAAAGAGGGTCTTACAATTGGCTGGTTCGGCCTTCTGTATAAATATGATTTGAACTGTGAGTCAATAAGTAACAGTTCATTCTCTCAACCTAACCAAGTGACGGTGATTTCTTCGCGACGGAACTGTTCCACATACGCGACTGTCGCTGCTTCCCGCTGACCACCATCCTTCTTCCCATCGCCGGAAAGATTTTCCAAGGCATTGTCTTCGTCCCTGCCGCCTCTCCCTGAACGGATCTAGTAGTATGTGGAGACGTAGAGGGAAAACCTATTTCCAACCTAGATCTTGTGTGATAAGTGTCTAGGGTTCTTTGTGCTCGTGTGGATATCCCTAGAGGAGTGGACACTATATTACACTCGGAACTACAGTAGTTGCCGTTCGTTGGAATCATTCGGATGCACCTTGGTTGAGTATTGACTCAATCCCTCAAAGGTACATCTTATTAATAGCATTTTACATCTTGATCAATGTTCATCGCTAGATCATAACTCTTTTGGGTTTTCTTGTTCCTTATTTCTGCTGCGTGCACAACTGTTGTGTCATCCTAGCAAAACCCAACAAGCCAGTCATTCAAAAAAAGAGAAATTTTGCTCCAAAACGATTGTATGCAATTGAAGAGGAAGTTGGAAAGCTTCTCAATGTGCAGTTCATTCAGGAAGTGGAATACCCTACATGGTTGGCTAACATAGTCATGGTAAAGAAGTCCTCTTGAAAGTGGAGAATGTGTGTGGATTACACCAACATCAACCAAGACTACCTAAAAGATTGCTTTCCCCTCCCCAAAATTGACCATCTCGTTGATTCAACTACCAGAAACCAACTCCTCTGCTTTATGGATGCATACTCTAGCTACAACCAAATCAAGATGAACCCTGCAGATGAAGAGCATAATGCATTTAGGACTAATAAGGGAATCTATTGTTATAAAGTAATGTATTTTGGTCTCAAGAACATCGGGTCCACCTACCAGCGATTAATGAATAAGGTATTCAAAAATATCATTGGGAAAACCATGGAGGTATATGTGGATGACATGCTTGTCAAAAGCATTTGTTAAGAAAATCATCTGGAGGACCTAAAAAAGTATTTCGAGCTCCTTCGCCGATACGGCATGAGACTCAATCCATGCAAATGTACATTTGGTGTTACGTCAGGTAAATTCCAAGATCTTTTGGTAACACATTAAGGAATAGAGGCAAACTCGGAGAAAATCAAAGCAATTGAGAATATGTCACTCCCTCGTTCCTTGAAAGAAGTGCAGTGTCTGAAGGAAAGAATCACCGCACTCTCACAATTTTTAGCACGGACCGGAGAAACGTATCTGCCATTTTTTAAGATACTTAGAGGAGCCTAGAGCGTAGGATTTCAATCGACGGACAAATGTCAATCCACCTTCGAATCCCTGAGATAATATCTGGCCTCGCCTCCACTCCTCTCAAAACCTATCCCCGGAAAAATGTTGTTCCTATACTTGGCCATAACACTCGTTGTGTTGAGCTCGGTATTGGTCAAAGACGAAGGAGGAGTTCAATGCCTTGTTTACTATCTTTGCAAAGTTCTCTCAGACACAGAAACTCGATACCCTGCAATGGATAAAACAACCCTAGCACTCATCTTCTCTGCCAGAAAACTTCGACCATATTTCCAGGCTCGTAGAATAAAGGTGTTGACCGAGCTCCCACTCCGCACAATGCTCCAAAAATAGAAACATCCTCCAAATTGGTAAAGTGGGTGGTCGAACAAGGTGAGTTCGATATTCATTTCCTACCCAGCAAGATATCAAATCATAGGTATTGGCATACTTTATTGTGGAAAATAGCATTCCCCAAGAAGCAGCCCCCGCACAAACCACTCCTGACCCTTGATGGACTCTCTACGTCGATGGAACCTCAGGGATCGAGGGAGCAGGGGCAGGATTGCTTTTAATAAGCCCATAGATGATTACCTTGGATTATAGACTGAGATTAAAGTTTACAGCCACAAATAATGTCGTCGAATATGAAGCTCTAACTACAGGACTCAGACTTGTCGTCGATTTCCAGGTAAAAAACCTAACAATTTATTTAGACTCTCAGCTTGTAGTCTCATGGATTGAAGGTGATTAAAACGGAAAGAATGACCATCTAGCCCATTACCTTTCACTTGTGAAGTCTCTTCTGGCCAAGATCCCGCACTACCAGATTATTCATATTCCTAGAGAGCAGAATTCTAGGGCCGATGCACTCTCTAGGCTGGCCACATCTTATAAAACCCTCTATCCATCGCATAGCATATAGCAGTAGGTCCGGTCGGGGCCCAACGCCATATACCACAGATAGACCGGGTGGTTACTCAATGAAAACAATCCAACCAATCCAACATCCTACACAGAGCATTCTAGCGGAAGCAATTAAAATTGTTGCATTAATAAAGAATCCTACACTAGCATGAATGTCCACTAATAAGCCAAAAGGAATGAAGTACAAATACACAAGTACAGGCCTTATGGCCTTACAATTGTTTACTCAAATAGAAGTGTTTTCCAAACCTCGGCACGCAGGCCGACCATATATGAATAAAAGAAAACACTAAGGATTAGGCCTTCGAGGGCCAGCACAGCAACTTAGGCTTTAGCCCGCTATTTACCGCTCGGCTCCACAGCACCTGTAAGCACAATCCACCGCAATAGTGGGAAACCAAAGCAGCGGTCACCAATGCTGACCAAATTATAACGTTCCCGCCACGAACTCGAGGCGGCGATTCTCCTTCCCTGCACTTTATTAGCATAACCAAGCAGTATATATATACATTGCATCACAGGCGTTGGCACGCACGACCATATGCCCCGTGCACTCAAAGCACATTCTCGGTGAACCGGTCAATGTCACATCAATTTAAGCCATAGACAACCCGGTCTCACCACCGCCACTTTGACGGCCAAACTATAAGCATTTTGTCTTCACGGCATGGGTCACGTTAATTTAAGCCATAGACCGCCGAAGACTCTCATCTATGCCAACGGCTCACACCGAATGACATAGAACGTGTACGGTTCCGCCTAACCCGTGCTCACATTGCAACGACAATTTAATCCATATGCGTGGGTCAAACTTCTCCGAGTCCTGTTTCCGTCACATAGTTCACATAACCCGGTTATGTTCAAGTTGGCTCCCAGGCCACCATGTTGGCAAATCACGTATCTGCCCAGTTTTTCGGGTGCACCTTGGAGTTAATCAACAAGGCTCCCTACTGCAATCTACCTCGTAGAGAACCCGAAAAACAACCAATTGCACGGAGTCTTCTCCGGCCATTTATGCAATGCAACATCACCGATCCAGACCAACTTGTCCGGGTAGGCTTCACACATCATGCCTATATCCGTTCCCGATTACGGACTCTACATGTACACAATGGGTACTATTCATATCTACCCGAAGGAACGCCTCAAACTCACCGCAAACTCGTGAGAGCTGGCTTCCCTATGCAAAAGAAGTAGAGCTTCACATGCTCAAGTAGAGAATCGTTACCCTAGCGTTCTTCCTTGGCGCCATAGAAAAGTAAGCGGATGAAAAGCACCGCACTCTCCTTGCCTCCTTAGATCCAATGTCGGTTCGCGATTTGGAGCTCCGAAGCTCCGCCGGTGACCGAATCTTGGCTTCTTCTTCCTCCTTTGCTCTCCCCTCTCTCTAGACTTAGAAAGAGAACCACTCAAGAGAAATGAGGGTTTCAAAAGCCCAATCTCGGGTATATCCCAGTAGGAACAACCCCCAACCGTCGGATCCCAAAATAAGGAAATGAACAGCTATGATCCGTAGCTGAAAAGTAAAACCTGGGCCGAACATAGCCTGCGACACGCCCGTGTCCAGGGCCGTGTCCCTCATTCGCCATCAAAATCGACGCGTCTCGAAAAACACACTAGCATCCGACATGTCCGTGTTCGACCTGACACGCCCGTGTCAGCCAGTACATGCTTGTATTCCCGGGCGTGTTCCCCCATCAACACAGGACCAACACCAACCCAAGACTCACACGGGACTTGGACACGCCCGTGTCCTATTTAACACGCCTGTGTCAAACCCCACGCCTGGGCTCCAGGCCGTGTTCACTGTCTCGACACATTGTCGAGCGTAGTTCATCGACCACCCGACAAGGCCTTAGAAACGCTCATGTCCTAGGCTGTGTTCCCGGTCTCGACACATCGTCGAGAGAAAATGTTGACTTCCTGGGCCGGTCGTCAACACGAGCTCGACATGCCCTGAGACACGCCCGTGTCTCAGGCCGTGTTCGCTACTTGACGATCGTCGACTCCAAACTTTGTCGACCTCACGGCCAAATCGTCGACTCAAGCCTGACATGCCCTGGGACACACCCGTGTCCCAGGCCGTGTGCCCCCTGCCAAATTCCAAATTTGGCCCAAAATGCCTCCCGTCTCTCTTTTGAGTTTCGGGGCGTTACAACTCTTCCCCTCTTAAAAGAATTTCATCCTCAAAATTACATAAAGAAAGAAACATAAAACTTAAACGGTACCTGAGTGAAACAACTCTGGGTACTCCTCAAGCATACTCTGCTCTCGCTCCCAAGAGAGCTTCTCTAGACCGCAATTGTCTCAACGGACCTTGACCATCCTGATCTCTTTATTACTTAGCCGCTTGACTTCCGAGTTCTCAATACGTACGGGCTTGACCTTCGTCGTCAACCCACTATCAACCGGCACTTGATCGACCGCGATCACTTGCGTAGGCTCTTGCACCGCATTCTGTAGCACCGATATATGGAATACATCATGTAGACCACTAAGATCCATTGACAACTTGAACCGGTATGCTGCTTCACCAATCCGCTCCAGAACCTCAAACGGTCCAAGGTACCTCGGGCTTAGCTTCATCAAGCGCCGTACCCGCGAGACACCCTTGAACGGCATGATCTTCAAGTACACCTAATCGCCAACAGCGAATTCCACGTTCCTATGCTTGGCATTATAGTACTTAGCCTGGCGGTCCTGAGCGATTAGCAACCTTTCCCGAATGGTTCTCACCAAATAAGTAGCATCCTCCACCTCTAATTGATTATACAACTTTGATTCACTTGTTTCCAACCAGGATAACGGCGTGCGACATTTTCTACCATAAATGGCCTCGAAGGGCGCCATTTGAATGCTCTCCTGGTAGCTATTATTGTAAGCGAATTCCACCAAGTATAGGTGATCTTACCATTGCTTTCCAAAGTCCAGGACACACATGCGAAGCATGTCTTCCATTATCCAATTGACCCTCTCGGTCTGCCCATCCGTTTGCGGATGAAAGGCTGTGCTAAAACTCAGCTTTGTTCCAAACATCTGCTGCACCAGCCTCCAATCATTGGACGTGAACCGCACATCTCTGTCACTCACGATGTTGTGGGCACACCATGAAGCTGTACAATATTATCCACATATAGCTTTGCCAATTTCTCAATAGGATCATCCTTCCTATGCGGAATGAAATGCGACACCTTCGTTAGACGATCTACGACCACCTAAATGGCTTCGTTCCCCTTTTGCGACCTTGGCAACCCGTGCACAAAGTCCATAGTAATGTCGTCGAACTTCCACTCCAGAATAGGCAAGGATTTCAAGAATTCTCCCGGCTTTTGGCACTCCGCTTTCACCAAGGCGCAAGTTTGACACTTCGCCACGTAGAGCGCCATATCCTTTTTCAGTCCTGGCCACCAGAACAATTTCTTAACATCGCGGTACATCTTCGTGCTCCCAGGGTGAATTGAGTACTTGGTATGATGCGCCTCGTACAACAATTCCACCCGCAAATTGCCCACATTTGGGACGCACAGACGACCGTCTTTCCAAAGTAATCCGTCCTCCATAACGAATTGGGAATTTGACCCATCCAGATCCTCTATCATGAGTTGCTTCATGTGGACATCCATATCCAACGCCTGCCGAATCCGATCAGCCAGGTCATATTGTACTTCAATCCAATTCAATACTGCTTCAACACTTGATTGCTTATCAACGCAAAAGATCTCCAACGCCTCCAACTCCCAAACCAATAGCTCGCCATGGACCGACAGCCAATTGGCTTGGGCTGGGGCCCGGCGACTCAACGCGTCTGCCACCGCATTGCCCTTACCAGGCACGTAATGGATCTTGAATATATAGTCCCCCAAGAACTCCATCCATCTATGCTGCCGCATGTTTAGATCTTTCTGATCAATCAAATATTTCAGGCTCTTGTGAACGGTGTAGATATCAATTTTCACACCGTACAAATAATGTCTCCATAGCTTCAAGGCAAAAATCACGGCCGCTAACTCCAAGTCATGGACCGGATAGTTCCTCACGTGCACTTTCAGTTGTCTCGAGCTATACGCTATAACGCTTCCATGCTGTAACAGCACCCAACCCAAACCACTGCCCGAAGCATCGCTATAAATCTATTAACCTTCAGTCCCACTCGGCGAACTCAACACAGGCGTCGTGGTCAACCGACATTTCAACTCCTCAAAAGCTCGCGCACACTCCGACGTCCAAATGAACTTCTACTCCTTCCTCGTCAAAGTAGTGAGAGGTAACGCTATCCGCGAGAAGTTCTCTACGAAGCTCCTATAATAGCCGGCAAGCCCCAGAAAGCTCCGGACTTCTGCTACCGTATAAAGCTCAGGCCAATCTCGTATCGCAACAATCTTTGCCGGATCCACTGCAATACCTTCCCCACTCACTATATGACCGAGGAACGCCACTGAGGACAACCAAAACTCGCACTTCGAGAACTTGGTGTACAATTGATTCCTCCTTAGCGTCTCCAAAACCAAATGAAGATGCCTGAAGTGATATTCCTCACTCTGTGAGTACACCAAAATATCGTCGATTAAGACGATCACAAAATGGTCCAAGTACTCCCTGAAAGTCCTGTTCATCAAATCCATGAACACTGACGGCGCATTCGTCAGCCCAAACGGCATGACCGTAAACTCGTAATGCCCATATCTTGTACTGAACGCTGTCTTAGGGATATCACTCTCCCTTATCCTCAGATGATAGTAACTAGATTTGAGATCCAACTTAGAGTACACCGTCGACCCGACCAACTGATCAAAAATATCATCGATCCTTCGGATTAGGTACTTGTTCTTTTCTGTTAGTTTGTTTAACTCCCGATAATCAATACAAAGTCTCAAGCTCCTATCCTTCTTCTTTACAAAGAGGACCGGTGCGCTCCAAGGCGACGAATTTGGACGCACAAACCCATGCTCCAACAACTCTTGAAGTTGCACCTTCACCTCCGCCATCTCCTTAGGCGATAACCGATATGAAGAGCGTATGACCGGTTTGGCATCACACCAAACCGCCTTAACCAACTGAAGAGCAGACACCACCGTCATGCTCAATCCCTTTCAAGCCCACAAATGTCGTTTCACGACCAGTTCCCAACTTAACTTTCTTGCGATTTCGATTAATGTATGCTTGCTGCTCCAAGAGCCAGTCCATACCAAAGATTACGTCGAGCTACCCTAATGGTAGTAACGACGCTTATAAGTCAATGTCTTGACTCCCTATCTGCACCTAAACGCAATAGATTCTACTCGCGTGTAATGAGCATCATTACACAACAACGCATCAAATTTGTCTTATGCCATCGAATGAGGTACTCCGACGCGCAATACAAATCCTTTGGTTAAAAGGGAATGCGAAGCTCCCTAAGCGAACGGTGCTCTCGCCGAATTAATCGAAAATCAGAACAAAGCTTAGCACAAACAGTTCTAAGCTAAGATGCACAAGGGCAACAAGTATTTAAAGTTAAACTACTATAACTTTAAGCCATACCTGTCATCACGACAACGTGCTTCTTCTCGGACTTGGGACATCCATTCCAGCAGTCTCGGGCAAAGTGCCCCGACTTTCCACAATTAAAGAATGCGCCCGGGGTTCGACCCATAGTCGTCCCAGAAGCACCAGAAGGAGCTGGACCCGAAGTCCTAGCCTTCTTATACTACCTACGGTACGCAGACTTTGAGGAGTTCGGCATTTTGAACTATGTCTTCTGCATATCCAAGTCTTTGCTTCCTTGGATTTGATTCAGATCTCTGGCACTTTGTCCTATAACTGCTCCTGACATATCTTTCTTTAACTTAGGAGCACCATTCCGACAGTCTCGGGCAAAGTGCCCTTCCTTGCCACACTTAAAATAACCATATGGAGCCTGACCAGTAGATATTTTGGACTTCTTGTTCCTCCTCCTTCGGTATTTAGATTTTGTAGAATGTGGAGAGTCTAGTACCCAGAGCTCCGACGTCCGATTGACTTTTGTCAAATCTACTTCCAAAGATCTAGCCGATTCCACCAAGGCTCGGAATCACAATAATTTTGGTCCTAGCAGTAGAACTTGTAATTCGCCGCGCATGCCATTATAAAACCTATCGACCATCGACTAATCGCTCTCCACTTCAGAGCCCGAGAGCGTCTTATCATCAGAAACGCTTGCAAATATTCCTCAACTGAGTGTGTACCCTGCACTAAAAGCATGTTCAACTACTGACCCAACGGTCCTATAAATGTCGTTTGCTCCATCACACCAACCGGCGTTGGAATTACCTAAAAAATAGGGGACTGCACACATATTTCATTTTGTGCCCCAATCGCAGCGAACACTGCTTCCACCACCGTTCTTATGGTTTTAGCAGAAGGAAGGGTTGCAGGCATGTCACCAGGTGCACTATAATCCTCAGAAACTGGATGTTCTGACGGTCCAGCACCGCTTCTGGTCACCTATAGTCGTACAAAACACCGTTAAGCGGCCATACAAAATTGCAAAAAGCAATTATATGAACACACAGGTTCCTCAAACACGTGTATTTTCATTCCTAAGTGGGCATTCATGGGTTCTTTTGATGTTATAACAATGACGCACATACATGTGCTCACCATCCCTTAAAAAGAATTCGTCCACGAATTCATTTTAAGCCTGACCAAAATGAGTAGTCTGATACCAAATTGTAACACCCCCTATCCATCGCATAGCATATAGCAGTAGGTCCGGCCGGGGCCCGACGCCATATACCACAGACAGACCGGGTGGTTACTCAATGGAAACCATCCAACCAATCCAACGTCCTACACAGAGCATTCTAGCGGAAGCAATTATAATTGTTGCATTAATAATGAACCCTACACTAGAATGAATGTCCACTAATAAGCCAAAAGGAATGAAGTACAAATACACAAGTACAGGCCTTATGGCCTTATAATTGTTTACTCAAATAGAAGTGTTTTCAAACCTCGGCACGCAGGCCGGCCATACATGAACAAAAGAAAACACTCAAAAATTAGGCCTTTGAGTGCCGACTCAGCAACTTGGGCTTCAGCCCGCTATTTATCGCTCGACTCCGCAGCACCTGTAAGCACAATCCACCGCAACAGTGGCAAACCAAAGCAATGGTCAGCAATGTTGACCAAATTATAACGATCCCGCCCCCAATTCGGGGCAACGATGCTCCTTCCCTGCAGTTTATTAGCATAACCAAGAAGTATATAAATATACATTGCATCACAGACGTTGGAACGCACGGCCACACGCCCTGTGCACTCAGGGCACATTCTCGCTGAACCGGTCAATGTCACGTCAATTTAAGACATAGACACCCCGGTCTCACCACCGCCACTTTGACGGCCAAACTATGAGCATTTTGTCTTCCCGGCATGGGTCACATCAATTTAAGCAGTAGACCGTCGAAGATCCTCTTCTATGCCAACGGCTCACACCGAACGACATAGAATGGGTACGGTTCTGCCTAACCCGTGCTCACATCGCAACGACAATTTAAGTCATAAGCGCGGGTCAAAATTCTCCGAGTCCCGTTTCCATCACATAGTTCACATAACCCGGTTATGTTTAAGTTGGCTCCCAGGCCACCATGTTGGCAGAATCACGTATCTGCCCAGTTTTCCGGGTGCACCTTGGAGTTAAAGCCCAAGGCTCCCTGCTGCAATCTACCGCGTAGAAAACCCGAAAAACAACCAATTGCACAGAGTCTTCTCCGGCCATTTATGCAATGCAACATCACCGATCCAGACCAACTTGTCTGGGTAGGCTTCACACATCATGCATATATCCGTTCCCGATTACGGACTCTACATGTACACAACGGGGACTATTCATGTCTACACGAAGGAATGCCTCAAACACAACGCAAACTCGCAAGAGCGGGCTTCCCTATGCAAAAGAAGTAGAGCTTCACATGCTCAAGTAGAGAATCGTTACCCTAGCATTCTTCCTTGGCGCCATGGAAAAGTAAGCGGATGAAAAACACTGCACTCGCCTTGTCGCCGTAGATCCAAAGTCGGTTCGCAATTTGGAGCTTTGAAGCTCCGCTGGTGACCGGATCTAGTCTTCTTCTTCCTCCTTTGCTCTCCCCTCTCTCTAGACTTAGAAAGAGAACCACTGAAGAGAAATGAGGGTTTCAAAGGCCCAATCCCGGGTATATCCCAGTAGGAATAACCCCCAACCTTCGGATCCCAAAATAAGGAAACGAACGACTACGATCTGTAGCTGAAAAGTAAAACCTGGGCCGAACACGGCCTGTGACACGCCCGTGTCCAGGGTCATGTCCCTCATTCACCATCAAATCGACGCGTCTCAAAAAACACATGGGCATCCGACAAGCCTATGTTCGACCTGACACGCCCGTGTCAGCTAGTACATGCCCGTGTTCCCAGGCGTGTTCCCCCATCAACACAAGACCAACACCAACCCGAGACTCACACGGGTCTTGGACACGCCCTTATCCTATTTGACACGCCCGTGTCAAACCCGAACACGCCTGGGCTCCAGGCCATGTTCACTGTATCGACACTTCGTCGAGCGCAGTTCGTTGACCACCCGACACGGCCTTAGACACGCCCGTGTCCTAGGCCGTGTTCCCTATCTCGACACATCGTCGATCGAAAATGTCGACTTCCCGGGCCGATCGTCGACACGTCCTGAGACACGCCCGTGTCTCAGGCCGTCTTCGCTGCTCGACAATCATCGACTCCAAAATTCGTCGACCTCACGGCCAAATCGTCGATTCGAGCCTAACACGCCCTGGGACACGCCCGTGTCCCAGGCCGTGTGCCCCCTGCCAAATTCCAAATTTGGCCCAAAACGCCTCCCGTCGTTCTTTTGAGTTTCGGGGCGTTACACATCTTCCTCCCAGTATCAGTCAAGAAGGTGTCAGGTGGAGGAGATCGCCATCCCAAGTATTCAAATATCCTGGTAAATCATGGAGATTGAGCAACTAGAATCATCATGGATCAACCCACTACAAGCATACCTGGAACATCAGCAGCTGCCAGAAGATCTGAGGGAAGCACGACGGTTAAGGATGCGAGAAGCAACTTTTATCCTCATTAACTGATAGTTGTACAAGCGGTCCTAGTCCATGCCCTATTTGAAGTGTTTTTCAGAATTAAATGCTGATTATACAGTATTAGAAGTTCACAATGGAGTTTGTGGAGAGCATTTGGGTGGCAAGCGTTGGTCTAGAAGATTCTATGCCAAGGCTTTTACTGGTTTACCATAAAGAAAGATACAACTTAATTCGTTCCAAAATGTAAGAGTCGCCAAATGCATTCGAACATTCCCCGCCAACCCTCGATCACTTTAACGGCGCTGCAAGGTACATGGCCATTCGTGCAATGGGGGATCGACTTTCTCGGTCCCTGATGAGTCCACATTTTACACTGATTTTTGGACTCATCTGGGCCAGTTTTATCTTCTAAGCACTACACTTGAGAGCCATTTTTGCTTATATTTGCTTATGTGCCTATTTCACGATTAAGTGCACTATAGGCCCGTTTCTGTGTGCTTCTTGTGTTTCTTTGCTTTTATTGTTCTTTAACCCTGTCTTGGGAAAGTGGTGTTCACGTTTGGTGGCCTATCTGCCTCTTCTGCTGGTGCAGGGTTCGTGTGCGTGCTCCGGAACCGCTCAGGAGACCCCGACGATGCAGGAATACTGCGCACGACCACTGGACTTATTGTGCACGACCACTGGTCGTGCGCCACCGATCGTGCACATTACATTCTCATTTTCCTAATCCTGTCCAGGTAATCACACGAGCACTGGCCATAGTGCGCACGACTACTGATTGTGCGCCACTGATCGTGCGCATATATGCTGATGTTTCTATACAGGTTGCAGGTCTAATTGGAAATGGCGCACGATCATCGATCGACAGTGCACACGACCACTGGTCATACGCCACTGATCGTGCGCTCTGCTTTTGCTGCCTCCGTATTTAAGGCTCTGCTCTGCGATTTAGGTCAATGCCCGTCATTTGCTACGATCGGGGAGTGCGCGGGAATCGCCATTTTACTTCTCCAGCTGCTCCATCACCTCCACCTTCGTCCAGAGGCCATAGCCAACTACTCCGAAGCTTTTCAAACTCTCCGGCGAAGCCCTCGGCCATTGACGACTACAACTCCAAGCTTTCCACCGGAGTTGGTGAAGAAGACAACCTAGAGAATGGACTTAAAGGCCTTCAAGGTGACAGCACATTGGTACCGGAAGCCTCCTTGGACTGAGCCCGGAAGCGGATTGACAACTCGCTACTCCGGCCACGACCCGCAGTGGATCTTCACTCTCTTTTGGTTTACTCCTCTTCCCCTTCCTCTGTAGTATGTAATGGTTTAAACATTGTAATGAACATCAAGTTTATTTTATATCTAATGGGATGTTAGTATTTTTCTTATGCTTGTGAGTAGTGTCTGTTTTTGCGCCTCGCTCACCCCACATCCACTTCGTTCCCGTGTCTCACCCGATTGCACTCCACACAAGAACACTTCAATCCATTAGCTTTCCGTCCACTCGCCCAACCGAATTTTGGCATTGCGGCCGAAACACCCACTCCACCTTGCGAAGCGGTGCCTTCGACCCGCATAGCTTTTACTAGTTTAGTAGTTCAAACATCCACAATATCCCAAGTCCTCTTTTTACTCATTTTTCTATTTATAACTCTCATTTCAATATTTTCTGTACAGTTGCCACTCTACGCTAATTGCATTCCTAAAGAGACCGACACTCTGGGATTTATTCCCAAAACTTTATTACTTGTGCGACCGGTGCATTTGCCGATTTACACGCATCAAGTTTTTGGCGTCGTTGCCGGGGAATGCAACTGTAGAGTGACTCCGGATGACTGAGAATTTCGTTATAAGAGTTTTATTGTTTTTTTTGTTTTGATCCATTTTCTCTTGTATTGTTATTCCGTCAGATGGAATTGTTAGTTTTATGCGCAGAATCTATGCCAAGTAGTTGTATTCTTTATATTTGAAATCTTCGCAATGTGGGCCAATTTCAATATCCGTTGCCATCATTGTGGAGACATCTCTCATGCTAGCAACAGATGCCCTCAGAAGTATAGTAGCCAGGAAATTCAGGAATCTACATATCGTAGACATAAGTCGGTTAGCTACCGACCTGCGGATCCATTACCGCACTACTTTTATTCGGCTTCAGCACCCGTTGCAGCGCCGAAGCCGGTTAAGCAGTGCCTTTTTTGTTGAATCTGGGATCATGCATTGAAGGATTGCGCTGCTTACCTAGCTGAGCTAGAAGTGGATGACGAGCCGGATCTTCGGATTGTCTCCACTTCAACCTTAGGCAGCATCCCTTCTATACCGGGGTATGCACAATTGCCATCTCTCTGTTATGAAGAAGACATCTGTTGGGAACTATGTTCACATTAACCCAGATTTGATGAAGTCACACTGGAACTAAGATGAATTAGGTTATATTTGATGCTTTGTTTGAGTTATGTATTTGCAGGACTCTAATGGGAAGTGTAGACCAATGTCAGTCTACAATGGGTCACCAAACATAGGACCATACAGTGTAATCCCTCATTGTGTGTTCCAAAGTGTTGACTTATGCGTAGCCTCTCTATTGGGATACACTTCATATTCAAGTTATAGGACTGTGTAAGGACTTGGTGCCGATTCCCTTCTAGTAGAAGAAAATATTGATGACAGAAATTTTTCTAAGTATTTCTCTCAAGTAGGTTCTTAACTACTCGAGTAGATTGCTTGAGATTTACTCGAGTAAAACTTATACATACTCGAGTAAGAAAATTCCTCTCGTGAAGTTAAGTAAAACACTCAAGTAGTTCACTGACATACTCGAGTAGCTTACTTAACTACTCGAGTAGATCACTCTTCCTACTCGAGTTGCCCAGAATTCAGGTTATAAGCTTTTCTAAGTAAAACACTCGAGTAGTCCAAGTCATATACTCGAGTAGCTTATTCTATCTCGAGTAGTTCATACTCGAGTAGTTTATTCTTCCTGTTCCAGATTCCTTTTTCCCAGAATTTTTCTAAGTCATTTACTTGAGTAGGTACTTTATATACTCGAGTAAGTCTCGACACTGTGTCGAGTAACACTCTTCTCTGTGTCGAGTAATTAAGAAATACTCGAGTAAGTCCTTCACATACTCGAGATAATTTCTTTCCTCTCGAGTAGTTCAATCTAACTACTCGAGTAGCTGTTTTTCCCGTGTGCAGAATATTTCTAAGTGTTTGTCTCGAGTAGTTCTTATAACCACTCGAGTAGTTCAATTCTGCCTACTCGAGTAGTATAACTTGTACTCAAGTAGCTCAACACCTTCCCGAGAAACTTTTCTTTGTACTCGAGTAGATCTTCTAAAGTACACGAGTAATTGACTATATGCACTCGAGTAGTTCTCTTCTACATACTCGAGTAGTCATGATTTTTATACCCGAGTAAAATTTCTTTGCTTACTCGAGTAGTCCCTGACCTACTCGAGTAGTTTTATACCCACTCGTGTATATGACCTCATTTTCTCTGAAATTTCTCCTAAGTCCAGATTTGATAGATTTTCAAATCCCGTGACATGATTGGTCCACGTGTACGTCATTAAAACCAATTATGACCGTTATTAGTACTCCTACAAAAGCTCCTGTGTAATCGACAAACCCTAACAAGAAAACAGATCTTTCAATAAGAAAATTATTCTAAGTTTTGCAGCCGCCGCTTTCCAAAAGCATCTCTGTTTCCTCTCTCTCTCTCTTCACAGAACGAAAGCCGCCGCCGCTGCTGTTCTTCTCCGGCAAGGGTTTCGATCTTCAGAGGAAATAGACTGAAGAAGCTCTCCAGATCGGGATCGTTTTTCGCATACTCATCTTCTATCCGATCGGGGAAGCAAGGAGTTCAGATCTACTGTTGTCGAGATTCTTTCTTCAATTTTTCTGATAAAGCCGCACGCCAAGAAGAAGATTCCAGTTTCTGTTTTATTTTCAGATCTGAACCAGTCGATTTCACTATTTGTATTTTTCAATACTTGAATTTCATTTCTGTAGGAGAATTTTTCTCCAAGTGTAGGAGTTTTCCAGTCCGAGTTTGTAGGAAGGTGTTTCTTCCGAGTTGTAGATCCAGTTGGATTGGATTGAGATTGTAGGAACTTTGTTCCGAGGATAGGATTGATTTTCAATCCGAGATAGTGGAGTAGCCGAGTCTAGTTTATTGCTAGATCGGTGAGATAAAGTGGATGTACCCAAGATCGGAGAACCACTATAAACCTTGTCTCATCTGTGATATTTTAGTAGATAGATCTGTGCTGTGTTCCAAGATTTTTTATTCCGTAAAAGACACACAACTCAACTATTCACCCCCCTCTAGGTGATTTAGGTTGACAACTATTATCTTTCAATTGGTATCAAAGTGAGGTTGATCGTTAAAAGGTTAACACCTTGATCAGTTCCTGCATATAGTTGTCATTTGAGATCTATCTATCATGGATGAGGCAAAGGTTTTCGCCAAGCTTCCCCTGTGAAACAAGAACAACTTTCCCATGTGGAAAGAAAGGATCAAATTTTTTAGGAAAGTTGTGGATCCAAGGATCTTCATGATAGTTGAAGAAGGCCCTTATATCCATATGACTGTCTCCACTATAGATCCTACCAAGAAGGTTCCAAAGAAGCTGATGGATCTAGACAAGGACGAGATTGCACTTGTCTCACTAGACAAGAAAGCCAAAAACATTATAGCAAGTACAGTTGTTGACTCATGATGGGTTTCTCTATGAGGATGGCACAACACTTGTGCACGCAACGAAAGAATAAAAACATCAAGAAAAACCCAAAAGAGATGGGATCGGGCCATGGTAGTTGAATCAAGAAGTTAACATACAACTAGGCAAAAATTACCTCGGTGGCATTGAGTCGCAACTCAACGGAGATGCTCCAAGCTTTGTGTTCTTGCTGGTGGCGAGTTCTACATGGAATGATATCCACGTCTCTGCAGAAATCCACACGAGCGGGAGAACACTGACTTTTCCGTCGCACGGATAATCGGGAAGGAGAATGACCACACCTTGCTTTTCCACAGACTGCTAGGTCCGCGCCAGGGATAGCAACACTAGCGACAATCGCCGGAGAGGAGGAGGTCGACGGAGCGAGCACGGCGGCGGAACACTTCCGTCGGCGGGATTCGGGATCAGCGGAACGAACGAAGAACGGCGTAACACTTCCGTCGCTTTCGTCTCGGTCAAAGGGCCGACAATCGCATCCGATTTGATCATAGATCATTCCCGAAAACCCTAAGTATCTATTTATACCAAAGGCATAAACAGACTTAGGAATATCGCTATCCGCAGACCACCTAGAAAATTAGGGTTCCAGAATCGACGAGAATCACCTAGCAGATTCGGTGAGAACCAATCGGCGAGAATCACCTAGGATCGGCGAGAATCAGTCGGCGAGTACGTGAGTTGACGATACTTGTCGACCCGCGGTCGACGATACTCGTCGACCCGCGGTCGACGATACACGTCGACCCGCGGTCGACGATCGTCGACCTTCGGTCGACTATCCTCGACCCTCGGTCGACTATTCTTACCAATCCTTCAAGGCAACATTTGCCCAACCCGACGATCCTTTAAGGCAACACTTTGCCCATAACCCCATTCAGGTCGGTGATTGGTAACCTTTACCAACACAGTCAATCATCCAACTTCTCCACATCTCTTATGTGCGACCCTGCAGGCTCATATCGCGTTGGCAGTGAGATTACATGTTTGACCACTTCTAGATCACCATGGTAACTCCAACAGTCTCCCACTTGATCTTGAAAGTATCAAACCAAAAACCTCACAAACAATGAGCGGCATCTAGCAATGCATCATTGCTCCCCAAGCAATAAGAGTTTATAACTCATAAGCATTTATGACAAATGTATCAGCGTTGTCTTTGTCCCTTTGTCCCTTACATCCAGAAAGAACTAGAGGCATGGACCGTGTCACCCTCGTAATAGCTCAATCCAAGTTTCTTGATCCAGGACAGACTTCTAGAGAATGGTGAGTCCAATATCACATATTGACTCAACCAAGCATGGCCATGCATTTCTCAGTCCAGTTCCATCAAGGGGCCCATGGATGCAACTCCTGTCATACAGGAGGACAAATCCCATATCTGCTCACACACAAACACCCAAATGATTCGTAACATGCCCAACAACCATCCTTATCATCAACATTTCTCAAGGAAGACTTTAGATGGCATCAAAGCACGCTCTTCCTCACTTGATGAATGCTGTGACTTCAGGTCAAAGGACCACAACACCATTATCAATTGAGACCTACTCGTGACACGATTGGATGATAATCCACAGAGTAGTCTCAGGTTGGGTCTATCCAGTACAACTTGTTCACTAACAAATACCCACGTGATGACTTGACATCACAATATCATGACCTGTGAGAACCGGTCATCAGTCAACGCACTTGCTAGCCTTCATGTACCATCATCACCCTTAGCTTCTATGATGATACTCGACCAGGGACCTTTTAAGAATGAAGCTTCAAATAAATCATAGGCTCTCACATTCATGTCACATACTTGATGTCCCATGGAAGCGAACATTCTAAGGGTATCTATTATGTTAACATTTAACTATCATATAGAAAAAAAACTCATAATAAAAGAACTTGCCATTAATTGTAAGAGAAAAATTAGGTACACTGTTCATCATATGAACAAATGGCCAACAAAATACATGTTTACATGCAATCCACAAGATTCTCACTAGAGTTCATCATTTAGGTATCGTATACCCATCGATCTAGTATGACCATCATGCTATCTCTGTGCGAGAGGCTTTGTTAGTGGATCCGCAATATTCTCCTCAGTCGGCACTCTGCAAATGTTCACATCTCCTCATTCGACAATCTCACGAATAAGATGAAACCGCCGAAGTATGTGCTTGGAGCGCTGATGGGATCTAGGTTCCTTAGATTGTGCAATTGCACCATTATTATCACAGTAGAGAACTACGAGACCAACAATGCTAGGAACTACATCAAGATCGCCGATGAATTTCCTAATCCATACAGCCTCCTTCGCCGCATTAGCTGTGGTGATATACTCGGCCTCTATTGTAGAATCAGCAACTGTCTCTTGCTTGGAACTCTTCCAGCTCACAGCTCCTCCATTAAAGCAAAACACAAAACCTGACTGAGACTTGGAGTCGTCTCTATCAGTTTGGAAGCTAGCATCCGTGTAACCACTTACAACGAGCTCTTCCTCTCCACCATACACCAAGAACACATCCTTAGTCCTTCTCAAGTACTTCAGGGCATTCTTGACTACAATCCAGTGACACTCACAGGGGTCTGACTGATATCTGCTAGTCATGCTCAAAGCAAAGGAGACGTCGGGTCGAGTACATAACATCGCGTACATGATTGATCCAATTGCCGAAGCATATGGAATCAACTTCATGCGGTCCTTATCTTGACAAGACTTTGGACACTGGTCCTTAGAGAGATTCACACCATGAGACATGGGCAAAAATCCTTTCTTGGACTCAAGCATGTTGAACCGCTTCAACACCTTTTCGATGTACGTACTATGGGTCAAACCCAGCAACTTCTTCGATCTATCTCTATAGATCTTAATACTGAGTATATAAGTCGGTTCACCCAAATCCTTCATTGAAAAGCAGTTCCCTAGGTTGTTCTTAACAACTTTCAGGGTAGGAATGTCATTCCCAATCAACAGTATGTCATCTACATACAATATCAGGAAGACAACAATGCTCCCACTAATTCGCTTGTAAACACAAGGCTCATCTTCATTCTTGATGAAACCAAACTCTTTGATTTTCTCATCAAAATGAAGATTCCAACTTTGAGAGGCCTGTTTCAGTCCATAGATGGACTTATTCAGCTTGCATATTTTAGTGGCTTCATCTGGGGATACAAAACCCTCGGGTTGTGTCATATACACTTCCTCAAGGAGGTTTCCATTAAGGAAAGCCGTTTTGACATCCATCTGCCAGATCTCGTAGTCATAATACGCAGCAACAACAAGCAATATCCTTATGTACTTTACCATGGCAACAAGGGAAAAGGTCTCATCATAGTCAATACCATGAATTTGCTTGAAACCCTTAGCCACCAGTCGCCCTTTGAATGTCTGTACATTCCCATACATGTTGGTCTTCTTCTTGAAGACCCACTTGCACCCTATGGGTCGTACCCCTTCAGGTGGTTCCACCAAGTTCCAAACTTGGTTTGCATACATGGAGTCCATTTCGTATTTCATAGCCTCAAGCCATTTGTCGGAGTCCGGTCCATTCATAGCCTCTTGGTAGGTTGCTGGATCATCATCATGATCCATAAGCAACACATTACCTAATTGAGACACGAGAAATCCATATCTCTCAGGCTCAAACCTTAGTATACCAGATCTACGTAGGACTTGTGTTCCTTGAGCAGGTTCTCTAGCTACAACATCTTGTAGTCTTGTCTCAGAATCCAATTCCGGTTCATTCACTACATGTGGTTCTTGAACTTCTTCAAGCTCTACCTTTTCAGTCTTTCTTGATAAGAACTTTTCTCCAAGAAGACACCAGTCCTTGCGACAAACACTTTGCCCTCATACGGTAGGTAAAAGTAATACCCTTTCGTTTCCTTAGGATATCCCACCAGATAACATTTATCCGATTTGGGTTCCATCTTGTCAGGCATTTGACGTCTCACGTATGCCTCACAGCCCCAAATTTTAATGAACGACATACTAGAACGCTTCCCAGTCCATATCTCATATGATGTCTTCAGAACCGTTTTCGTTGGAGCGCGATTCAATGTCATTGCAGCAGTCTCTAAAGCAAAACCCCAAAAGGAAACAGGCAAGTCTGCATGACTCATCATCGAACGTACCATGTCTAACAGAGTACGATTTCTCCTCTCAGACACACCATTATGTTATGGTGTTCTAGGTGGAGTGAGCTGTGATACAATACCATACTCTTTCATATGATCACGGAACTCATGACTCAGGTATTCGCCACCTCGATCAGATCGGAGTGCTTTAACCCTTTTACCCAACTGGTTTTCTACTTCATTCTTGAACTCTTTGAACTTTTCAAAGGTCTCGGATTTGCACTTCATAAGATACACATATCCGTATCTACTGAAATCATCAGTAAATGTAACAAAGTAGAAATACCCACCTCTAGCCATGGAACTCATGGGTCTGCATACATCACTATGTACAACACCCAAGAGATCCTCAGCCCTCTCAGTATAACCAGTGAAAGGAGCTTTAGTCATCTTGCCTAACAAACAAGATTCGCATCGCTCAAATTATTCATAATCAAATGAGTCCAAAAGTCCATCTCTATGGAGCTTGGATATGCGCTTCTCGTTGATATGGCCCAAACGACAATGCCAGAGAAATGTAGGGTTCGAGTCATTTGTTCTTAGTCTTTTATTATTTTCTACATTACAGATCAGATGGTCCAAGTTCAAAATTTAAAGACCATTAAACAATTGGGCTACAGCATAACAAACATAATTCTTAAATATAGAACAACAGTTGTTCTTAATTATAAAAGAAAATTCATTCATGTCCAAACATGAAATAGATATAATGTTTCTAGTTATGGCCGGAACAAAATAACAATTATCTAGTTCTATTACAAGCCCACTGGGCAAATAAAGACGATAAACCACTACCGCTACAACAACAACTCTTGCTCCATTGCCGACGCGGAGGTCCACCTCCCTTTTACTCAGCAATCTTCTCCTTCCCAGTTCCTGCACATTTGTACAAATGTGAGAACCACATCCGGTATCCAATACCCAAGATGAAGGAGCAGAAAGGTTTATCTCTATAACGTGAACATTTGAAGCGGAAGTCATACCTCCCTTCATTTTCGGCAGACCTTCAATGTACGAAGGACAGTTCCTCCTCCAATGACCAGCCTTGCCACAGTGGTGGCATTTCCCTTCCTTCACCGTGCTTTTCTTTTTCATCAGTGCAGAAGACTTGGGCTCAAGATATGACTTAGGTCCCACCTTCGTCTTCTTAGAGCCCTTGGCCTTGCCCTTGCCCTTATACACCATCAGTATGGGGCTGGCAGGCTTGGCCTTCTTCATATTGATTTCAGCAGTTCTCAACATGCCTAGGAGTTCGGGCAGTATCTTGTCTATTTCATTCATGTTGTAGTTCAAGACGAACTGCTCATAACTGTCCGACAACGATTGCAGGATCAGATCTGTGGCCAATTCTTGACCAAGAGGAAAACCCAGCCTTTCAAGGTTCTCTATATACCCAATCATCTTGAGTACGTGAGTCCCTACTGAGTCTCGAACTCCCATCTTGCACTGAAACAACGCTTTTGTCACGTCGAACCTCTCTTGACGAGCCTGCCCTTGAAACATTTTCTTGAGATGCTCGTCAATCTCCTTGCACCCCATGTTCTCATGTTGCTTCTGAAGCTCAGAGTTCATAGTGGCAAGCATAAGGCATTCGACATCTAAAGCATCATCAGTATACTTCTTATAAGCATCCTTCTCAGCACGGGAAGAGTTCCCGGTCGGCACCTCAGGGGCTTCTTCTTCCAAGACATAGAGCTTTCGCTCTTGCCTGAGAACAATTCTCACGTTCCTGTACCAGTCCATATAATTAGTCCCACTGAGCTTATCCTTCTCAAGGATGGCTCTCAGAGACAACGTGGAGTGTGAAACACTTGCCATGGAATTCTATAAGAATTTATGCAGAATAAAATCAGTACCAAAATTTCAAATACAATTTATTTTAATTTGGACTTCAATTAAAACACTCCCACTATTTTATTCGAAATGATAGCCCTCACTAACAATTCGTAGAGTTCATGCGAGCTACTCTCTTAGTGGACAAGATCCGTATTTCACCAACACAATGAGTCAGCTTTGGCTTTCCTCTCACGATGCGGTTATTTAGGTAGGCAACGCTTGCCAATTGCATCCTATTGCAATTCTTGTATGGTTGGTGAATAACTCCTTACTCGCATCAATCATATGGTGCATGCCAACCCTATGCCTCTAGGCACTCAACCTTTGAGGTCACCTAGTTAAGCTGGACCCGATGTCGACAGTGGGATATCACAATTATCCTCTCGCACCCTTACCAAGATAGATTAATGCACCTTGCTTTGGCAAGCCCACACTTCATCGATCGAGGAAGGAAGAGTGTCATCCATCGGAAGGCATCCGAACACTTAATATTTGATGAAGGGATTTTGATTATAGGTTAACAGTTAACCATGATCAACATTTGATCAATGTGCATATCTAAAGAAAAACAATTTTTCTAAAACCACATGCATCCCTTATGTGCACAACCTGACACCATCAACATTTGATAGAAGGAAGGGCTAAATCTGAACATCCGGAAAGTTCCAAATCCTCAGATTTACATGCATTGGACAAAAGCAAAGACAACTCAACTTAAAGCAGTAGACATGCTCATCTCTCTATGTTGGATTCAAAATCCAAAACAATCTCGAGGGATGGTTACTGCTAAGGAGACTACAATTTCTAACAATTAGAAATTTCCACGAAATCCCGGACATTCTTGGCGGGGTACCAAGAGTAAATCTAGACATTTAGAACAATTCTAAATCCCTAGGTTTACACGCACTGGAATAACAAAACTTCCAATACAACAATCATGGCCGCAACCTCGCTCTGATACCACTGATGGGTTTCTCTATGAGGATGGCACAACACTTGTGCACGCAGCGGAAGAATAAAAACATCAAGAAAAACCCAAAAGAGATGGGATCGGGTCATGGTAGTTGAATCAAGAAGTTAACATACAGCTAGGCAAAAATTACCTCGGTGGCGTTGAGTCACAACTCAACGGAGATGCTCCAAGCTTCGTGTTCTTGCTGGTGGCGAGTTCTACGTGGAATGATATCCACGTCTCTGCAGAAATCTACACGAGCGGGAGAACACCGACTTTTCCGTCGCACGGATAATCGGGAAGGAGAATGACCACACCTTGCTTTTCCACGGACTGCTAGGTCCGCGCCAGGGATAACAACACCAGCGACAATCGCCGGAGAGGAGGAGGTCGACGGAGCGAGCACGGCGGCGAAACACTTCCGTCGGCGGGATTCGGGATTGGCAGAACGAACGAAGAACGGCAGAACACTTCCGTGGCTTTCGTCTCGGTCAAAGGGTTGAAAATCGCATCCGATTCGATCAGAGATCATTCCCGAAAACCCTAAGTATCTATTTATACCAAAGGCATAAACAGACTTAGGAGTATCGCTATCCGCAGAGCACCCAGAAAATTAGGGTTCCAGAATCGGTGAGAATCACCTAGCAGATTCGGTGAGAATCAATCGGCGAGAATCACCTAGGATCGGCGAGAATCAGTCGGCGAGTATCAGTCGGCGAGAATCAGAGTACAATACTCGACGATTCACGTTGAACGTGGGTTGACGGTAATCGTCGAACCGCGGTCGACGATCGTCGACCTTCGGTCGACTATCGTCGACCCTCGGTCGACTATTCTTACCAATCCTTCAAGGCAACATTTGCCCAACCCGACGATCATTTAAGGCAACACTTTGCCCATAACCCCATTCAGGTCGGTGATTGGTAACCTTTACCAGCACAGTCAATCATCCAACTTCTCCACATCTCTTATGTGCGACCCTGCAGGCTCATATCGCGTTGGCATTGCGATTATATGTTTGACCACTTCTAGATCACCATGGTAACTCCAACAACTCAATGCTGCAGAACTTAATCCATTGCCAATCTGCAAAGGAGATGTGACAGTCCTTGGTTACCTTAATGGAGGGAATAGAAGAAGTGATGGATGATCGAAGATCCCTCCTCAATCAGAAGTATGAAGCCTTCCGACAGGGAAGCATAGAGACCATTGCTGATACATTTGAGAACTATTTCAAGATAGTGAATGGCCTAAGAGTCTATGGCAGAGTATTCACTAATGGAGAACTGAATGACAAATTCCTGAGATCCCTGACCAAAGAATGGGACAACAAGATCTGTACCATCAGGGAGTTTGGGAAGTTGGCTGAGACAGACCCACAAAATCTCTTCGGGAAGCTTATGTCATACGAGCTTCAACTCAACACCAGGAAAGCTGAAGAAGAGAAGAGCAGGTCTGCTCTCAAAGAAAAGTCTGTTGCTCTAAAAGCAGACACCTCCAGAAAGACAAAGGCTGCCTCCCCTGCTCCAGCTCCAGAGATTAGTGAAGAACAAGAAACTTCTGAGCCTAGTACCTCAGGCTCTGAGCTATCAGAAGGAGAGTTCTCACTGCTCTCACGTCAGTTCAAGAAATTCTTGAATAAGAAAAAGCAATGGAAATGCAAGGATGCCTCCTAAATAAGATCACGACACGATGGTGATCGACAAAGAAAAGGCTCAAGCAGCCATGACAGGTACAATACTAAACCGAACAAATATGTTTCGACTGACATAATTTGCTATTGTTGTAATAAGCCAGGTCACGTCATCGCTGACTGCCCTCATAAGAAGGAGGGTGGTAGAAGAGAAGAAAAGAAATCCTCACACAATAAGAAGAGGAAAGAGAAGAGCCTCATTGCCAAAAAGAGCAAGACTCTTAGTGACTCCGACTCATCTGAGTCAAGTGAAGAAGAAGAAGCTTACTTTGGGCTAATGGCTCAAACATATGATGATCAAGAGCCCCAGTTCACGGGGAAGGTAAACTCTCATACCCCTCTTTCAGATTCTGAAGTATCTCAGCATGATTGTGAGGATAGCTCCTCTGACGATGAGTCAGAGCTAATGCCCCAATACAAGGAGTTAATCATGGCTTACGACAAATGTCGTTGAGTCGTGAAGACTCAGGCTAAAGAGATCAAATCTCTAAAAGCCGAAGAGGGCATCTTGGGAGAGAAATTCGCAAAGACTAACTCCCTCGAAGAAAACTTCAATAATGTTATTGAAGAATATAACACGGCTCTTGAGCACCTTGACCTTAAGGAGAAGATCATCAAAGAGTTGGAAGCCCAACTTGCGGCTGAAAAGAAACTTGTTGAGAGTTTCTCGAAGCACAAAATAGTTCTTCCATTCGTTGCTGAATTCTCAGCAAAGGCCAAGGGAGCTGGACTAGGCCATGAAGAAGCTCCTAGTAAATCCTCTAGGAGAAACAAGAGTCAACGGAAGAATAAGGCCGCCAAAACGGCCTTAGCCAAAGAGAAGGGGAAAGCCCCTCAAGATCAAACTACATTCAATAAAGTCATCTTTCCGTCAAATGAGTTTGATTTTGACTCATCCTATGGGCACTTTGCTAGGCCTACCAATGTAGAGCCAAAGTCCCGCTATCAAGGATGGACTCGACCCCGAAACTTTGGCGAAAGTGTCTTTAAGGCACCTTATAAAGAAGTTATTCTTCAGAGCTATGGCCCTTTCAATCATGGGCATAACTTCAAGAAGGCACCAAAGACAAAGCTTATTATAGAAAAGCCCACAAAGGAGAAGAAGCCATGTGATTGCCATTATCATGAGGCATCTTCCTCCAAGAATGCTGCCCCTGCTAGACCACAATTACAAAAGGTCAAGCAGGAGATCATGAGGCAAAGATACAACAGATTTGACTGTTGGTGCTGTGGAAAGGTTGGTAACTTCGCCATAGATTGCTTATTCAATTCCAGAAATGTTGCAACCCCTCATGTCAGCAACATGAGAAAGACCACTCATAGTGCTAACACTTGTAGCAGGAGTACTCTAACCCGAGACCAAGGACCCAAACGTGTTTGGGTTCCTAAGGCAAACTGATTATGATTGCAGGTATGTCCAAAGGCCAACAAAATGCCAATCTAGTATTTGGACAGCGGATGCTCTCGGCATATGACTGGGACTAGAAGCCTCATTCAGAACTTTACTCCAGTCGTGAACGGACCAAAGGTCATCTTTGGAGGTTCAGACTGTGGAATCACTAGAGGCTATGGTATGATTACTAACGACAATGTATCCCTCTCGGATGTGGCTTATGTCGAAGGATTGGAACACAATCTCATTAGCACAAGCCAACTCTGCGATAAAGGATACATAGTTGAATTCCATGCTGATAATTGCTTGATAAAATCCGTTGACAATATGGAAATGATTCTATCCGGCACTCGAAGCAGGAATATTTTCTGTTTAAATTTCATTTGTATAGATTCCTCTACACCAGTGTGTCTTTTAGCAAAAGATAATGCGTCTCTTGGTGACCAATGGCACAAGAGATTAGCACACATTAATTTCAAAACTATTAATAAATTATTTTCAATGAACTTAGTACGTGATGCCCCAAATGTCAAGTGCGTCAAAGATAGACCTTGTCATGCATGCGTAAAAGGCAAGCAAACAAGGGCTATCTTTAAAAGCATTATTGGAAAAGACTCTAACAGATGTCTCCATCTATTGCACATGGACCTGTTTGGTCCACTGCAAATTAGAAGTTTGGGAGGTAAGGATTATACGTTGGTAATTGTTGATGATTACTCGCGCTTTGCGTGGGTGTTCTTTCTGAAACACAAGTCAGATACCTTCGACATCTTTACTAATTTTGTCAGGCAAGTCCAGAATGAATACAACTGCTCCATAGTCAAAATCAGAAGTGACAACGGAACAAAGTTCAAATCTGGGACCATGATAGAATTCTGTGAAAGCTTAGGTATCTTTCATGAGTTTTCCTCTCCTCGTACTCCACAATAGAATGGAGTGGCTGATAGAAGGAACAGAACACTCATAGAGGCCTCCAGGACCATGTTGAGTGATGTTTCACTATCAGAGTACTTCTGTGCTAAAGCCGTCAACACTGCATGCCACGTGCAAAATCGAGGACTCATAAATAAAGACCACGATAAGACACCTTACGAACTTCTGAAAGGTAGGAAACCAACAGTCTCATACTTTAGAATCTTTGGCTGTAAATGCTTCGTACTTAACAATGGTAAGTATCATACCACCAAGTTCAGCGAAAAGAGTTTTGAAGGTATTTTCGTAGGTTATAGTAGCCATAGTAAGGCATATAGAATATTTAATAGAAAAACCCTGGTGGTAGAAGAATCGATACACGTTGTATTTGACGAGACGAGTTTGCTGCAAGGTAACTCCTCTAGTGTGCTCATTGAAGATGCATGTGCAAAGCTGAAAGAAACTAGCTTGGATGACCGTCCAAAGACAAAGGCGAAAAGTTCATGAAGATCATGACTCCAACCCCTATTGGAGAGACTGATGATCAAGATGGAGAAGTCATCCAAGATGAGGAAATCACTCCAGTGATTGAAGATAATCCAGATGCAAGAACTTTAGAGCTCATACATCTGAAGGATCACCCCATGGACCAGATCATAGGAGATCCCCGGGACGGTGTCAGAACTCGAAGAGGTACAACTAATGAGAATTTATATTTGAGTTTTCTCTCACAGGTTGAACCGAAGAAGTTTGAGTAAGCAAACTCAGGCGTATCATGGATAATGGCAATGGAAGAAGAGCTAAACCAGTTCAAGCACTACAATGTATGGAAGCTTGTTCCACGACCCAAAGGAAAGAACATCATTAGAATAAAATGGGTCTACAGGAATAAGATGGACGAAGACGGGACGATCATAAAGAACAAGACCAGACTCATCGCTAAAGGCTATCGTCAAGAAGAAGGAATCGACTTCGACCAGACATATGCTCCAGTGGTAAGGCTGGAGGCAATAAGGTTGTTCCTAGCATATGCTGCATTCAAAGGCTTCACGTCTATCAGATGGACGTGAAGTCTGCCTTCGTAAATGGTAACATAAAGGAGGAAGTGTATGTGGAACAACCTTCAGGTTTCGTTGATCCTAACTTTCCTAATTACGTCTATTTACTGCACAAGGCTCTATATGGTCTGAAACAAGCTCCTTGAGCTTGGTATGAGACGCTGTCTAACTTTCTACTTGAGAACAAGTTCTCAAGGGGAAAGATAGACAAGACATTATTTCTTAGGGAAATTAAAGGCAAGATTTTGCTAGTGCAAATCTATGTTGACGATATTATTTTTGGCTCTACATACAACAACCTCTACAAAAAGTTCTCAAAACTTATGCAAGGGAAGTTTGAAATGAGCAGTATGGGCGAGCTGAAGTATTTCTTAGGGCTTCAGGTGAAACAATCTGAAGATGGAATTTTCATCTCGCAGACCAAGTTCACCAAAGAGCTAATTAAGAAATTCGGAATAGAGAACGCAACCTCTATGAGGACTCCAATGGGCTCAACTATGTCTCTGGACAAGGATGAAAAAGGGAAACCTTTTGATGAAACCAACTACAGAAGCATAATTGGATCCTTGCTCTACCTTACTGCCAGTAGACCTGACATAATGTTTTCAACATGTGTCTGTACTAGATTTCAGGTGAACTCTAAGGAATCTCACTACGCTGCTGCAAAGCAGATTTTGAGATATCTTAAAGGTACACCAAATCTTGGCTTATGGTACCCAATAAGTAATGAGAGCGAACTAATTGGTTTTTCAGATGTAGATTTTGCAGGTAGCAAAGATGACAGGAAAAGCACTTCAGGGACTTGCCAAATCTTTGGAAGACGGCTTATCTCCTGGAGTATCAAGAAGCAGAACTGTGTCGTAATCTCAATGGCCGAGTCAGAGTATATCCCTGTAGGCAGTTGCTGCGCACAGTTACTTTGGATCAAGAATCAGTTCGAAGATTACAACATGAAGTTCAAGGATGTCCCACTGTTTTGTGACTCTTCCATCGCAATTGCAATAGCCAACAATGCAGTCTCGTACAGCCGGACAAAGCATATCGAGCTAAGGTATCATTTCATCCGGGAGCATGTAGAGCATGGGGACATAGATCTCCAATATGTCTCCACAGACAGTCAAGTTGCAGATATATTCACGAAGCCGCTGGACGAGACCAAGTTCTCATTCTTCAAAACTGAACTTGGGATGCTCAACAAGGAAGATTAGAGAAGTTTGGACTTCATGAAGCAAAGGAAATTAAAAGGTTAGTCAAAATCTGGCTTTTCAAAGTTCTCTTCCTTCTCTGACTCAAGTAAAACCTGACCTACTCGAGTACTCAAAGTATCTACTCGAGTACTCAATTGACCTACTCGACTGGTCCTTTCACTTACTTGAGTAAGGCAATTAATGTACTCGTGTAGTACACTTCATCTACTCGAGTGAGTCAATTCTTCTACTCGATTCATTGCAGATTCTCTAGACCTACTCGAGTACCTTCTATAGACCTACTCGAGTACCTCCCTATATACTCGAGTACCTTCTATAGGCCTACTCGAGTAACTCCCTCTATACTCGAGTACCTCTGTTACCTCTCGTGTATATGCCTCTTGGCTTTCAAATTTTCCCGTGCCGCATTTCCTTTTAAATTATTTTCTTTCCGATGATTAGACATAAACCTAGGGTTTATAAATTCTAAATTCCAAATTACTTCTACACGAAATCATTTCCAAGCACTAGGGTACCCATCCGCCGCTTCGTCTCCACTCGAGAAATTGCAGAGTCGCGACTCTTCCTCTTCCCCGCGATAGAATTTCTTCCCATTTTCTGGATCATGGCCGCCGTCTCCAAGATTGGTGTAGGATCGGAACTCGTTACCGCCGGGATCGCCGTGCTTTCAGACGACTTTCACAACTTGCTCATTCTTCTAGATACCGCAGGGCTCTCCTTCATCCTGCAAGAACCCTGCTGGATTCTCTTCCCAGAAGTAGCCGAGTTCTTTTCAAATCTGAAGGTCAAGCGACATGGACATATCCTGAAATCAAAAGTAAAAGGTTTGAAAATTAAGCTCACCAAGACCTGTCTCTCAGCTTCTCTGATTGCCGCTAGTAGACGAAGAAGATGACTTAGATGATGAAGACTCTGACAGAATAGTCCTTTTCTGTGGCATTTCGGCTGATGCCCAGTACATCAAAAGGTCAGACATGAACGCAGAAGGAAAATTTCTGGTTGATATTATTGGCAAGATTTTACTGTGCAAGACCAACTCCATAAGAGACATTCCACTACATTTCTTCGACATCATGCAAGCCATTGTCTGCCGCAAGAAATATCAGTTTGGGATGCTAATTCTGGACAAAATCAAGGATAGCTTGAAATCCCCCAACTACGCCAGAATTATCTCTCTGCTCCTCCATGAAACAAATCCTCAGGTATTCGACTTCTCCAAAGGGACCCCTCTTCACCACTTGAAGAAAGTCTCCATTTCTTCTATTCAGAGATGGGAGCTCAAGCTGAAGAATCCTGCCCAAGCTGTAAAGATTTCAGAAGTTCCAGAGGTTCCAGCTCTAGACGACAGGACTCCATCTCCCTCTCCTCATCATGTGGCCAGCTCCTCTAGTGCACTCAGTGAGGGGGAGCCTTCTCCTTCTATCCAAGTCAGGCAGCCCTCTCCTCAGCTAGCAATTTCTTCCCTACCTCATACTCCAGAAAGTCCAGCAACTCCTTCAGATCAGATACTTCAAGAATCTCTTCTGTCCACAGCTGCTGCCATAGATGTTATGATTGCAGAGCTCTCTAAAGAAGTGATGCCCATTCCTCCTCTATCTCATCCAGCTCCATCCTCTGAATGTCACAAGGAATCAACTCCAGCACAGTCTCCTACACATTCTCCAGCCAGGACTCCAGCATAATCTCCTGCTACCCTTAAAGACCAGCAAGATACAATTCTTATTTCTGATGAGCCCTCTCCAGAGCTAGCAGAATCTCCTCTCAAAAACCTAGATTTCTCTCTCCCTCAGGTTACAGAAGAAGGGGTTGCTCTCATTCCTACCACCAGAGCTCACAGCTCTGTGATCATTGAAGAAATAGCTCCATGGGTAACTCCTCCACTTCCTTCTACTGCTGCTGCTGCTGTCTCTCCCTCTCCAGATTTGCTGTCCCAAATCTCTTTCCTGCTGCAAGAACAAAGAAATTATTTTGATACTTCTCTAAAAACTGTAACTAACAAGGTAACTGCTCTCGAGACTGAGATGAGCAGAAGCTTTGCTAAAATTCAGCATAATACTGACAAGCTCAAGTACTTATTTCAACTTGGTGGCAAAGCCCTTGACCACACTATCACTAGTGTTGGAGAAGTTATGGAATAAGGTGTTGATGCACGAAAACACAAAGGGGGGTCGAGCACCACCAGCTAACGGTTCGAACACCGGTGAATAGAGAGACTGCGAGTAGTGATCTACTAAGCGGGTGAGGGCTAGAAGAACAGCAGGGCCGTGAGCCACGGCAACAACAGACTTCGCCGGTCGCGGCCTGAATGCCTCTCTTGCGACGGGCTTTCCCTTGATTGAAGAAATACTTGGTTACAAGTGAAAGGAAAAGGTTGACAAGAGCAGAGCGAGGGGGAGTCCGCAAGGCACAAGGTTCGAGTCCGCAGCCTGTAATAAGTAGGCTGCTGGGTACGAGTTAGCGTGCCTTTGGTGCACCACCTCCCCCCTATTTATAGGATAGGGGGACTGCCCAAACGGGCAGGGCTAAAATAACCGGCTGCTCGGGGTACAGGAGAACCGGGCAGCGGTGACGGGAAGCAAAAAGAAAGAACACGCCAGTCCGCGCAGAAGGGGCGGACTGGGCTCGCGGACTGGAGCTTCCTCTGCTGCTGGGCGCGAGCTTGCTAGAGGGCGGCGGCCTGGGCGGACGAGACACTGCGTCCGCCATTGTAGAGAATCTGATATCCCAAGTCGTGGCGGACTTAGCGAACAGGTCCTTGAGTCCGCTGCTGGGGTACCATCCTTGGTGTCCGATTGGTTACCTTGCCGGACTGGGAGGACTGACAAATCGAGTCCACGAGTGTTAAAAGGGGGGTTTTGTCATCTTGTAGAATGTTGCGGACTGAGGGGTTAACATAATCCCCGCACATTTTTAAGTTTCCAGAAAACTTCGAAAATGTTTACTTAACCGCCGAGTCCGCAAGCCTCGAAAATGCCGCCAGCGCTATAAATATCGCTGGAGGGCCTGGAACTGTTGAGAATCCTGATTGACACGGGGCACTATTCACCACTTGCGGTCTCCACTTTCCAGTCCGGCATGGCAAGGCTCGGAGCATTCTTCTCTAGTCTCACTGCAAAAGGCGACTCACCACTGACAACGCCTATGAAGATCAAGAAGATAATAAAGAGGTCGACAAGAAAGGATCCTGTCCGCCCTACAGGAGAGAGTTCCCACAGCCAAAAGCCTGCAGAGAAAGCAGTCCGCCGTGCCGATATATCTGCTCGCGAGGATGCCGCAGTTGACGCTGAACCACTGAGAAGAGAAAAGATGATGAGCCTGTCGGACTCTGCCCCTTCCCAGAAATCTGCAACCTCGGCGGACACCGTTGGTGAACACATTGAGACTGACATATCTTCTCCCAATGCCCAGGTGCCCATTGTTAACTTGGATGAAGAAGATAGGCGGACTGAGGGGGAAGACGATGCGCCCTCAAAGGCATTGACTGTTGTGAACCCTGAGGCTGTCCGCGAAAGCCAGCCCGACTTAGGGGCGTTCGCTGTGGATTCTGCCAAGAAGAAAGCCAAGAGAAAGAAGAGGAAGAGGGACGGGTCGACCGTGGCTGAGCGGGTTGAGAAGAGACTGCGCGCGATGAAGGGGAAGAATATATCCAAGCGGACTGGTGATGCGGACTTACAACACAGACCGCGCGACAAGGAAGTTCCTAACAGCGATCTGATTACTCCGGAGGCACAAATCCATGGAGACAATTCCCTCTCCACGGTCAGTTTAACCACGGATGAGATGCTTGACTCTATAGACGTCAACGAAATAGATCTAATCAATGAATCCCTGCTGATTGTACTGCAGCAATCTGAGGCGGAAGACACTGAGAAAAAAGATAGCGAACTCCCTTCTTTGTCCGCTGCGGAGGAAGAAGAGAGTGAGAGGCTGAAGTAGAAGATAGAGGAGCAGAAGAAACAAATTGCTGCTCATGTTGCTGCGGTGGAGGCGGCCTCCAAGCAGGTCGCGGTGGATAAAACCGCTGAGGATCTGCGGACTGCTGCGGAGCTACTGCGGTCAGGTAAACTTCAACCGGCGCCTAAATACTTTAAGCATCAGTGGCTTTACAGGTCGTCGCCGCGGACGTCAAGACCAATCAAAATCATCACCGAGACGGACGATATTGTGGTTTCAAAAAGTTTGGCTGCTGCGAAAAGATCAAAGGTTCATCGCGAATGGAAGAAGCGGTTCAGCGTTTTTGACCCGGAGCGGGCAAGGCAGCCTGTCTTTTTTGATAGTCGGCAACTCGCTGCGGCTATATCCAAATATGATCTTTTATCCTTTCTTTGAGTCCGCCGCGAACTGCCTTTAAATGTGGAGTTGACTTTGTTTGTTGCAGGTAGAAAGTCGCCGCCGGGCTCCATCGAGAGTGGCGAGATCGTGGTTACACCGAATACTGGTGCTGACGCGGTCTCGCATGTGGAATTCGCGGGGGATGAGCCGCCCAGCCTGAACATTATTAAAGAGTTAGAGAAGAAATTCCAAGCTAAAATGCAATGTGTTAAAGCAGAGTTAGAGAAGTCAGAGGAGCGCGAGAGGGCGTCCGCGCGCGTGAGAAAGCATCCGCAGAGCACGAGAAAGCCCTAAAAGAACAGATCGCCAGCATCTCGATGGCGCTGGAGAGGTCTGAAAGGGAGAAGAAGAGGCTCGTGGATGATGTCCGATTCTATAAGGGCAAGCACTTGGCGTTAGTACGCGAAGAAAAGGGGAAGTGGGCTACTAAGGCTGCTGAGCAGAGGCCGCGATTGTCAGATCGCGCTGCTCCAGAGATCGCCGCACCGGCAGGCAGTGTCCAACAGGCTGCGGATGAGGAGCCGAGGCCGGCGGCAGAGCCAATGGTGCCCCTCAGTCGGGTAGATCGGGAAGCTGCCCATATGCACCGTACCATAAAGGTTATTCATCACCACCTATGCCGTGTGTATAGCGAGATTCTTCAGATAAGAGACCAAGCAGCTCACTTATGCAGAGATAGGGCGGAAAGGCCAGCGCAGACTGAGACTAGGGACCGCTGAGTCCGCGATGCCACGAGCTTTTATTTGTTTAATTGTATAATTGTTTGTATAATTGTGTTTCAAACAACGCTGTGTTGTAGATTGAACTCTGTTGCGATCTGTGCGGACTCAGATTATATATCCGCAAATTATGCAGCTTAATCATTGGCGTGATCTGTGGCGAATTGTGCGGACTAATGCTGTGTCCGCTTCTCGTTATTTAACCTGCAGGTGGGAAATACTGCGAACTAAGCGGATTGAAATTGTATCCGCTCCTTGTGACTTTTCTGCCGGGAGGAAAAAGCGCGATCTGGGCGGACAAAAAATTGCGTCGGCCACAACTTTTTTTGCTTTGAATTTTCCTTGGCATGTGAATCTGTGTTGTATCCGCGTTATTGTTTGGCTGTGCTTTAATTTTTTGCGGACTGTGCGGATTGAAGCTGCGAGTTGTGCGTCCTGGTCAAAAAGCTGTCAGACCCTTTAGCTATAAATAGGGCCTTCCGCTTTCTTTTATGCAGGAAATAGCTGAAGTAAAAGGAACCCTGCGACTTGCAAAATGGTGTCCGCGCATACTGATGCTACTGTTGCCTTCCACTCTGCCGACCACCGGAAGTGCACCTTGATAGAGGCCGACCTGGAGGATTTTGTCGAGAGGAAGATGGCGAACTCGAATATCCTTGTCCGCCTTCCCGCCCATCAAGAAAGGCTAAACTTCTCAACCGCAACCCAGATCGCCATCCCAGTGGACCACTTTGATAGCGAATTCAAGTTTCTGCTTCTATGGGAACTCGCCGACATCATTGAGCACTATGGAATGGTGCCTGGCCAGCTTGCGCCGAACACACTCGCTGCGATCTGTAGCTTCATCTCCTATTTGTGATCTAAAAAGATCGCTTTTTCGATGAATGTCTTCCGCAAGATATTCTATGACCGCTCCATAGCCGCTTCTGGAGGCCGCCCCTACAAGAGGGTGATATATTTCTACTACAGGGGGATGAAGGTTGTGGGCCTTCCCAACAAGAGCCACAATTGGACCTCTAGGTTCCTGATCTTTGAGGGCGACCTAGGGTTCGCGCACACCTATCCGCAGGTGCGCGCGGACTCCGCCTTAAAAAGCGTGCAACTGGATGACTTGGAATCCGCCATTGTCGAGTTATTGGCCAATGCCAGGCTTGACATCGAGCATTACATTCCGCTACTGGCGAGCTTAGCGGACGTTATGCCCGAAGAGAGTAAGTAGCTTCCGAACTCAGCTTTTGTATCTGCCGCGACCTTGGTGTTTAACCCATCTGTTTTTTGCAGCGACCTTGGCGGTACCCGCCAACTTGCCGCAGACACCTAGCGGTTTTGTTCCTACACAGAAGGAGAAGAAAGAAGCAGTCGCAAGGAAGAGGAAGGAGGAAGGGGATCCCGCGGCGGATTACTCTTCTTCGGAAAGCTTCATCATGAGCGGCTTGGGCATCAGCCAGAGGGATCTTAGCGGGAACCCTATGATCCACTGGCATAGCAAGAACAAACCCGTCTGCCTGTCCACCATGCTCCCTTCGTGGAAGAGTCCGCGGATAACTCGCCACGCCCATATTGCGATCTCCGTGCTTTACGGAAAGTGCAACTTGAGCGACCTTAAGAAGGTGGCCGCCGCCGACCTCCCTCTGCTAGCCTCTCAGGCCGCTGCGAATAGCGTGGTGACGAACCACTACGTAGCCACCTTGGCGAGAGACCTGCTAAAGGAAAATGAGAAGCTTCAACAACAGAATAAGGTGCTGAAAGAGAGGAACGCGCGGCTGGGGAAAAAGGTTGCCCAGCAAAAAGAAGAGCTCGGGGTGAGTTGAATTCGCAGCGGCTTTAATTTGCAGTCCGCCGTGATTTGTCAGATGTTTGTTCTTGTTTTGTGCAGGTCGCTTATGACTTGGAGAACAATAGCTTTCAGGCCGCCATGCTCCCTTTCGTGAAGGAAACCGTCGAGGTCGCCATTAAGGGACTTATCCGCGACGGCTTTACAAAGGAGGGAGTGGATGGCGTCCCCTTTTTGGAACTCTTCCCGGAGCTAACACCGCAGGTTGCATCCATGGAGCGGGCTGAGAAGGGCAAAGAGGTTATCATCGAGGAAAGCGAAGAAGAAGAAGAAGGAGAAGAAGGAGAAGAAGAAGACGGAGGGCAGGGCGAATGGCAAAGCGCCAAGGAAACAGCGGACAACGCTGCCTCGAGCCAGCGTGGCGAGGAACTGTCCGCCGAGTCTGACACCTCTGCATCCTCCTCTGCTACCGGGAGCTTGCATAGCGGGTCCGCCTCAAGTACAGGATCAGATAACAGTGGAAGCGACTCGGGGGGCTACTCTCCGGAAGTTGATATTGTTGGTGAGAGCCCTGCACCTCTAGAAAAGAAACAAAAGACTACAGATTGATTGTATTTTTAACTTTTTTGATTTTGTAAATGTGGCGGACTCAAGACTGTAGTCCGCCGAATAGATGTATAAATTTTTGATGAAATAGAAAGGATATTTTTGCATGTGTGCTTCCTGCAATGTTCTTTTTCCATGCTCACCACACCGACACTTAGCAGTCCGCACGACACGCTGATAAATCTCACAGCTTTTTAACTTGCTGATTAGAGATAATTATTGTCCGTCGTTGGAATGAGAAGAACTTGTCAGGCGGACTCTGTTGAGTTCCAATTGCAGACCGCACGATACTAAGATCATTTATAACGAGTCTTGCTGATTAGAGAATTCAACTTATCAATCCATTCAATGTCCGCCTTAAATAATGAGGACGAAAATAGCCAGCTGATAACAATGTCAGGTGGACTTTATTGAGTTCTAGTAGCAGTCCGCAATTCTCTTTATTAACTTATCAAATGATAATATATGAAAACCATTCGGCGGACTTAGCTGATATAATTTCACAGTTCGTATATATGCCAACAGAAATAACCTATAGCTTACGGTCTCAAGGAAACCGTCGGACTGAGTGGATACAGAAAACCAGTCCGCCAAAGATAGAAATGACCTATAGCTTGCGACCAGGTGGGCAGGTGCGCATTGCATTGCTTTCCTCACCAGGTCACAATCTATAAAATCAACCCAAGGAAACTGGCGGACTGCGCAGATAGAGAAAACCAGTCCGCACTAAACAGAAGAAATGACCTATAGCTTGCGACCAGGTGGGCAGGTGCACATGGCATTGCTTTCCTCACCAGGCCGCAGGCAATATCAACCCAAAGAAGCTGGCAGACTGCGCGGATAGATAAAATCAGTCCGCACCAGGAAGATTCCCTGCGAAGAGCAAGACACTCGGCGGAACGGTTCCCTGCCCTCTTGCCTGGAGTACAGTCTAAGCTGTGGGACTCCTGCAGGCACTGCTTGAGGGTACCATGGAGTGTTCGAGGGTTACAAGCTAAGATGATCGGTGGGCAGGTGCCCATGGCATTGCTTTCCTCGCCAGATCATCAAAGTTGTAACGATATCCCAAATGCGGCACGGTAGAGCTCTACACCCACCCTGCCCTCCATAACGCAGAGGTGGGGTAAGATACTAGCCGGGATCCGAAGTTCAGAATCCTATCACACTAGAGCCTGCAAGCTCCCACTACACGGTGCGAAATCTCCTCGCAACACGTGGTCTTCGTGGTGTTACGCTAATGACAACAGCTCTATGGAAGGTCTTGCTGAACTCGGTGATGTCTCCTGGTATCAGGGAACCGTTATAGGTCTTTGGGAGAGAGAGAAAACACTAGAAAAAAGTGTCAGTATGGATCCTTTGATTAATAAAATGTATTTGCAAAGAAAGCATAAGAAAGAAAAGAGAGTTCAAGCGTAGAACCGTTTTTGAAATCTTTCTTAGCGTTTCATCTGTTATGATTACATAGACAAAACACTTGAAGAAGCAATAGCAAGCAGTTTCTATTCATAATAACTCTTGAAGAGGATACACAAAGTAGAAAAAAGGAGGTTCAAGAATAGAACCGTTTGAGATCATCCCCGCTCCATGTGTGTGGTATATCGTCTCCTTCGTATGTCTGCAAGCGGTAAGCGCCGCTCTTTAACACTTCTTTGATAACAAAAGGGTCGGCCCAATTTGGATTAAGCTTTCCAATTGAACCAGCTCTTGCAGCAGCATCAATCTTCTTTAGAACTAGATCTCCCACTTGGAAGTGTTTGATCCTCACGTTCTGATCAAAGTAGCGGGCCATCCTTCTTTTGACCTCCTCCTGCCTTATGGCTGCTTGATCTCTGATTGCCTCGATGTGTTCCAAGCTGAACCTCATCTCTTCATTATTCAACTCAAGCCAGTCCTCAATGCCCTCTCTTGCAAGCAGAACTCTGGGTGACGGGACTTCAAACTCAACTGGAATAAGTGCATCTGAGCCATGCGAAAGTTTGAATGGAGTCTCCCCAGTTGCGGATGATGGCATTGTCCTAAGGGACTAGAGGACTGATGGAAGCTGATCAGCCCAGCTGCCCTTAAGATTCTGCACTTTCTTTTTGAGCAAATTGAGGATCTGCTTGTTGGCTGCTTCTACTTGGTCATTGCTTCTGGGATGATGAACTGATGCAAACCGCAGCTCTGTTCCGATCTGCCTGCAAAAATCTATCATCTCTAAGTTGTTGAATTGTGGCCCATTATAAGTGATTATTGCCATAGGTATCCCATGCCGACAGACAATCTCCCCCCAAATGAAGTTTTTGACGACCTGAGTAGTTGTCTTAGCCAATGTCTTGGCTTCGATCCACTTGCTGAAGTAGTCGATCATTATGATGATGAAACGCCGCTGACTGCTTTCCATGGGAAAACGACCAAGGAGGTCCATTCCCCAAACTGCGAAGGGCCAAGGAGTTGCGATCGATCTGAGTGACTGAGCAGCCTGGTGCTGAAGTGGAGCAAACTTCTGGCATTGAACACACTTTCTGGCATAGATCTCAGAGTCTCTCTTCATAGTGGGCCAGAAATATCCTTGCCGCAGGATTCGTTTTTCAAGAGTCCTTGCTCCCGAGTGGCTTCCATACTCTCCTGAATGATCTTCTTGCAAAATAGGGGGAGCTTCTTCTGAAACACACCGGGCCATAGTAGAGAGGAAGGTTTTTCTGTAGAGGATTCCTGCCACTAAGAAGTAGTGAGCTGCCTTTATTCTGAACTTTTTCTTATCTTTGACTGAATGATGATAATCTCCCATTGACAGATAGAGGATGAATGGGTCCATCCAAGAGGTACGCTGGTCCACTTGCATCAAATCTCCTTCCACCACTGCCGGGCGGAAGAGCTCGGAAGTTGTTCCTCCTGAAGGCATCCCATACTTGGAAAGAAAATCTGCCTCCTCATTTTCTGTTCTGGGGATGTGCTCGATGGTAAAGCTCTTGAACCTGCCGACTTCTATCTTCACAAGAGCTAGATATTTCTTCAAGATCGGCTCTCTTGTTTCGAAGTTACCGAGGACTTGTGACGTCATTACCAGAGAATCGGTTTTGATATGAACGTGATCGATTCCTAGTTCCCTTGCAAGCCTCAAGCCTGCTAGCAAAGATTCATACTCAGCCTGATTATTGGTTACTGGAAAGTAAAATTTGATGGCCTGCTCCAATTTGACGTCGTTTGGATTAATGAGAACCACTCCTGCTCCAGAAGAACTTCTGCCTGAGGCACCATCAACGTAGATGGTCCAAGCCAAAGGTGACCTTTCTGCTCGATCAGAACTGGACTCTGGCATGTCAATTAAGAAGTCTGCTAGGACTTGAGCTTTAATGGCTGTCTTGGGCACATAAGAGATTTCAAATTCACTCAACTTTATTGCCCACTTAGCTAGTCTGCCGGAATGTTCTGGTTTTTCCAACACACCCTTCAAAGGCTGATCAGTGACGACTTGAATTGAATGTGCTTGGAAGTACGGACGAGCCTGCGAGCTGACATGACTAGCGCCAAGGCTAACTTCTCCAAAATTGGATACCGTGCCTTAGCACTCTTCAGGATATGGCTAACATAGTAAATTGGGAATTGCTTTCTGCTCTCTTCCCGAAGAAGAACGGAGCTGACGGCTTCAGGGGCAACCCCTAGGTATAAGAAAAGAATCTCTCCTGGCCTGGGACTCTGAAGCAGGGGTGCTGAGGTAAGTTGCATCTTCAACTGCTCAAAAGCTTGGGAGCATTCTTCCGTCCACTCAAACTTGGATGCTCCTCGGAGAGTTTTGAAGAATGGAGCACTCCTATCTCCAACCTGAGAGAGAAATCTCACAAGGCATGCTAGCCTCCCCCCTAACTACTGAACTTCTTTTGGCGAACGAGAGGTAGGCATATCAAGAATGGCTTTCACTTTATCAGGATTGGGGGCAAGTCCTTCCGGAGTAAGGAGATGACCAAGAAACTTCCCCTTACTCACCCCAAACGTGCATTTCAAAGGGTTAAGCTTCATTTTGTACCTACGCAGAGTAGCGAACGTCTCTGCTAGGTCTCGCAAGTGCAACGAAAATGACTTACTCTTAATCAAGAGATCGTCTACATACACTTCTAGGTTCCTCCCCTTCTGATGGTTAAACACACGGTCCATCATCCGTTGGTAGGTTGCACCGACATTTTTAAGCCCAAAGGGCATCACGAGGTAGCAATAACAACCATCATTGGTAATGAACGACGTGTGAGGAACATCAGGATTATGCATTCTTATCTAGTGATAACCAGAAAACGCATCTAGAAAACTCATATAAGAGTACCATACCGCAGAATCAACTAAAGAATCTATCTGAGGCAAGGGGTAGCAATCTTTAGTGCATGCTTTATTAAGTTTGGTAAAATCTACACACATTCGCCATTTTCCCCCTGGCTTTTTAACCATTATAACATTTGATATCCAGGTGGGATAATGAATTTCTTTAACAAAATTAGCCTTGAGGAGCTTCGCAACCTCCTCCCTTATTGGCTCTGCAAGCTTTGTAGCTATGTCCCTCTTCTTTTGTTGTATAGGCTTGCAGTTGGGATCAACATTCAAGTGGTGGCATGCAACATCAGGATCCACGCTATTCGCAGCGGCCTGAGAGGCTAGCAGAGGGAGGTTGACCATGGCGATCAACTCTTGATAAGTCTCAGGTGCCTTGGTTGTTGCTTTAAACTTCAGGGGGGATTCCCGGAGGCCATGGATCAAGGCGACCTTGTAATAATCGGGGTTCACATTCTTTACCCCTTGGATCTCTCTCTAAAAGCGATCAACGAATCGCGCCACTGATTCATTGTCCCTTTGCTTGATTTCAAATAGGGCAGCTGGCCCATTCTTCCTCTTTCTTGAGATAGCAAACCTCAGCTACAACTGGCTGCGAAGCTCTGCGAAAGAAGAGATTGTGCCTGAAGGCAGCTCATAGAACCACTCTCTCGCCTGTCCTTCGAGAGTGGTAACTAGGAATTTACACTTGATAGCATCTGAGAGGCATCTCAAAGCAACTGCCCCCTCAAATGCTTGGAGGTGAGAGATTGGATCTGTCCCTCCTGAATAGAATGGGATGCGAGGTTCCCTGAAGTTATTCGGAGCCGATTCCCATCGGATTCGATCAACGAAGGGAGACGGGGTCTCGAACTCTGCGGGGTAGAAGGGGCGGACTGAAGCCGGGGAGTCCGCGGGCTCAGCGGACTGGTGGTCAGCAAAATGAAGCTGGCGGGCAGGAGTGCCCCTGGCAGCTTCTCTGAAGAAATTTCTGAAAGCAAACTGCTCCTCCTGAGGGCACAGAGGGGCGGCGGACTGAGCAGGGTTCCGAGGAGTGGCTGGCGACTGCCGAAGCGGAGTCCAACGAGCTGGATTCTGGCGGACTGGCGAGTCCACTGGATCTGCTGCGACCTGAGGAGCAAGTCGCTGGGCTAGCGCGAGCAGGGCTTGGCTGATTGCGTCGAGACGCTGGTCGGTCTGTCGGCGGGACTGCTCGGCCTCAAGGCGAGCTTGCTCAATTGCGTCCCAATGAGAGTCCTCTGAAGAACTGGAGCGGTCTGAAGAGCGGGCTCTGCTGTCTGATATTTCTGTCCGCTGAATTCAAAACACTACTCGGATCTGAAGGTCGCGTGTTAACTGTTGATGCACGAAAACACAAAGGGGGGTCGATCACCACCAGCTAACGGTTCGAACACCGGGGAATAGAGAGATTGCGAGTAGTGATCTACTAAGCGGGTGAGGACAGGAAGAACAGCAGGCTCGTGAGCCACGACAACAACAGACTTCGCCCGTCGCAGCCTGAATGCCTCTCTTGCGACGGGCTTTCCCTTGATTGAAGAAAGGCTTGGTTACAAGTGAAAGGAAAAGGTTGACAAGAGCAGAGCGAGGGGGAGTCCGCAAGGCACAAGATTCGAGTCCACAGCCTGTAACAAGTAGGTTCCTGGGTCCGAGTCAGTGTGCCTTGGGTGCACCACCTCCCCCCTATTTATAGGATAGGGGGCCTGCCCAAACGTGCAGGGCTAAAATAACCGGCTGCTCGAGGTACAGGAGAACCGGGCAGCGGTGACGGGAAGCAAAAAGAAAGAACACGCCAGTCCGCGTAGAAGGGGCGAACTGGGCTCGCGGACTGGAGTTTCCACTACTGCTGGGCACGAGCCTGCTGGAGGGCGGCGGCCTGGGCGGACGAGACACTGCGTCTGCCATTGTAGAGAATCCGATATCCCAAGTCGTGGCAGACTGAGCGAACAGGTCCTTGAGTTTGCTGCAGAGGTACCATCCTTGGTGTCCGATTGGTTACCTTGCCGGACTGGGCAGACTGACAAATCGAGTCCGCGAGTGTTAAAAGGGGGGTTTTGGCATCTTGTAGGATGTTGCGGACTGAGGGGTTAACACAAGGTGTCACCCTTGCCACTAATCAAATAGAACGGGACAAGAGAACTGAAGCCAACAAAGTGAAAATCTGTGAAGAAGTTGGTCTTTTCAAAGAAGATTTGAAATCAGAAAGGGGGAGGGATTGATCAAAGAACTCAAAGAACAAGTAGAAAAATCAGCTGCTCAGAAGTCAGATGTATGTGAATCTCATGTGAAGACAATTCATGATGATGTGCTAGCCCAGATACAGAGTGTCAAATTTCATACCTATGACACTGCTGTCTGGATGCACAATCAGATTCTGCCAGACCTTGTTGTTGACCCCAACATCATTCCCCATCATTTAAACCCTCTAGATACAGATGCATCTGCTCCATCTGCTCTAGCTGCTCCTCTGCAACCTACCTTCTCTCCCAGGCCTGGAGACACAGTTGCTCCTCCAGACTCCAATGCTCCATGCTGTGAAGAAGATCCTACTGACATCTTCCTTCAGGTTCCTCCAGAGATCAAAACTTACAAGAAGAAAAGGAAGTATGGTGAAGGCCCCTCTGCTAGCAAGTCTTCTCCCTCTAAAGCTACTGAACATGCTGAAGTTTCGTCTCCAACCTCCCAATCCCTGATTTTGGAAACTCTCAGATTAGTTATGGAATTCCATGAGAGCAGGAATATTCATTACAGCTCATATGAATGGGAACTGTATGAAAATCCATGACCAAGAGAAAAATCTATGATAGATAATATGGAAGGAACAACCCTGCAGCCCCTCCTAGGCCTCCCAAGTATTATCCAAAACCCTACTGCTACCAGAGGAGACAACAAGAAAAATTAGACAGACAACAGAATCAAGGCTGACGTTTAAGGATTTTTGAGAGTGTGGAATGATTGACAGTAGAATTGATAATGTTGGATATTCTTATTTATATAATTCTAAGTTTTTGCTCTGATTATCCATTCTCATAATTTATTGCCTGCTTGCACATTTTCTACTTAGCTTCTTTTTATGTCTATAATTCATCTTAGTGTAAAGGATTCTAACTTCAACAAATAGGGGGAGATTGTTGGGAACTATGTCTACATTAACCCAGATTTGATGAAGTCACCCTGGAACTAAGATGAATTAGGTTGTATTTGATGCTTTGTTTGAGTTATGTGTTTGCAGGACTCCAATGGGAAGTGTAGACCAATGTCAGTCTACAATGGGTCACTAAACATAGGACCATATAGTGTAATCCCTCATTGTGTGTTCCAAAGTGTTGACTCATGTGTAGCCTCTTTATTGGGATACACTTCATATTCAAGCTATAGGACTGTATAAGGACTTGGTGCTGATTCCCTTCTAGTAGAAGAAAATATTGCTGACAGAAATTTTTCTAAGTATTTCTCTCGAATAGGTTCTTAACTACTCGAGTAGATTGCTTGAGATTTACTCGAGTAAAACTTATACATACTCGAGTAAGAAAATTCCTCTCGTGAAGTTAAGTAAAACACTCGAGTAGTTCACTGACATACTCGAGTAGCTTACTTAACTACTCGAGTAGATCACTTTTCATACTCGAGTTGCCCAGAATTCAGGTTCCAAGCTTTTATAAATAAAACACTCGAGTAGTCCAAGTCATATACTCGAGTAGCTTATTCTGTCTCGTGTAGTTTATTTTTCCTGTTCAAGATTCCTTTTTCCCAGAATTTTTCTAAGTCATTTACTCGAGTAGGTACTTTATATACTCGAGTAAGTCTCGACACTGTGTCGAGTAACACTCTTCTTTGTGTCGAGTAATTAAGAAATACTCGAGTAAGTCCTTCACATACTCGAGATAATTTCTTTCCTCTCGAGTAGTTCAATCTAACTACTCGAGTAGCTGTTTTTCCGGCGTGCAAAATATTTCTAAGTGTTTGTCCCTAGTAGTTCTTCTAACCACTCGAGTAGTTCAATTCTGCTACTCGAGTAGTATAACTTGTACTCGAGTAGCTCAACTCCTTCCCGAGAAACTTTTCTTTGTACTCGAGTAGATCTTCTAAAGTACTCGAGTAATTGACTATATGCACTCGAGTAGTTCTCTTCTACATACTCGAGTGGTCATTATTTTTATACCCGAGTAAAATTTCTTTGCGTACACGAGTAGTCCCTGACCTACTAAAGTAGTTTTATACCCACTAGTGTATATGACCTCATTTTCTCTGAAATTTCTCCTAAGTCCAGATTTGATAGATTTTCAAATCCCGTGACATGATTGGTCCACGTGTACGTCATTAAAATCAATTATGATCGTTATTAGTACTCCTATAAAAGGTCTTGTCTAATCGACAAACCCTAACAAGAAAACAGATCTTTCAATAAGAAAATTATTCTAAGTTTTGCAGCCACCGCTTTCCAAAAGCATCTCTGTTTCCTCTCTCTCTCTCTTCACGGAATGAAAGCCGCCGCCGCCGCTGTTCTTCTCCAGCAAGGGTTTCGATCTTCAGAGGAAATAGACTGAAGAAGCTCTCCAGATCGGGATCGTTTTTCGCATACTCATCTTCTGTCCGATCGTGGAAGCAAGGAGTTCAGATCTACTGTTGTCGAGATTCTTTCTTCAATTTTTCTGATAAAGTCGCATGCCAAGAAGAAGATTCCAGTTTCTGTTTTATTTTCAGATCTGAACCAGACGATTTCACTGTTTGTATTTTTCAATACTTGAATTTCATTTCTGTAGGAGAATTTTTCTCTGAGTGTAGGAGTTTTCCACTCCGAGTTTGTAGGAAGGTGTTTCTTCCGAGTTGTATATCCAGTTGGATTGTATTGAGATTGTAGGAACTTTGTTCTGAGGGTAGGATTGATTTTCAATCCGAGATAGTGGAGTAGCCGAGTCTAGTTTATTGCTAGATCGGTGAGGGAAAGTGGATGTACCCAAGATCGGGGAACCACTATAAACCTTATCTCGCCTGTGATATTTTAGTAGATTGATCTGTGCTGTGTTCAAGATTTTTTATTCCGCAAAAGACACACAACTCACCTATTCACCCCCCTCTAGGTGATTTAGGTTGACAACTATTATCTTTCAACATCCCAGGTATGTGCACCGATACATGTGCTTATCCCTATTCCGACACTGCTAGTTATACTCCTGAAGTGCATACATCACCTAGCATAGAATCTATTGGTTGTGGAGAGCCAGCGCTCAACATCCTACCGAGCTTCGTGCCTTCACCTTCTTCTTTGCATAACATTCTTTGTTCTTCTGACAGTGCTGTTGGGGTTGAATCGCAGGTGGCAATTAGCATTTCCAGCATTCTGTTAGATCCAGTCGAGGAGGACGACTCTGTGGTAGAGGTTGTGACCTTCACCCCATGTGAGGATGCCCGAGGCATGGACGAGGCAGACGCAGCTTTAGAACATTCCTGCACTAGCCTAGACAGCTGTATGAAAGCACCCACAATTCCACCGACGGTGGATGACTCCGGTATCATCCCCAAGATCGAGGTTCGTTTATGTTATTCTTCTAGTTTATTTCTTGACCCTGCTCTCGTGTCCACTTCCATGCAGGACCACATTGTGGAATTGGTCCAATCAGTGCAAGGGCCTACAATGCGGCCTAGGACTTATTGTGACCAAATGCAAGTGGAGTTGGAGCCGATGAGCTTCCCAAGTTACTGTCTGCCCATGCCTGACACATACGACAGGTATACGTATACAGGTATTGGGGCTTATATTCTATCTCCGTTACTGTACCCGATACCGCATCGTGACCATGAACCTCTGCCTGAGCATTTCCAGTTTCATTCGCCCATCAGTTAGGAAATGCTCAGATTTTGAATAAGTCCTGTTAGGAGACAATAAACCCAACAGTTATCTAGGATAGTGTTTCTTTTGTTAAATTTTTGTTTGTATTTAATTATTTGGGTATGGTAGCCCAGCTGCGTGATGAGCTCTCTGTGCACCACGTGGTCAGCAGTGTGAAATAGACTGAAAACTCGGGCGTGTGAAAAATTTCACTGCGCACGACCACTAGTCGTGCGCACTACTTATCATCGCACGACCGCTGGTCGTGCGCATGCCCAGTTTCTTTAAATTCCAGCCGCTGTCCACTGTGCGTGCGCCCTAATCTCCCGCTTGGTCCGCTGCGCTTGCGTTGTCGACGCTCATCCCGTTTTGATTCCACTCCGGTGGTCCGGCTCTCTCTCTCCTCCGGTAGGATCCTCAACATCAGATTTCTCTTCCTCACTGTGCTGTAATGGAACCTGGATGCCGCCATGTAGTAAAAGCCTTTCAACGATCCGGTCGTGCTTCGGCAACCCCTGCTCAGATCTTGGGGAGAATGGGAACCTTCTCTAAGGCAGAGCACACTCAACGCTACAATTCTTTGAAGGGCAAGCCATTCTTCTCTCAGAGGCTTGTTGACTGGAACGAGCTGCGTTCCATTGGGGATGACGGTGTATTAGTAGAGGCCATGCTCATTCTCTACTCCTTCGATTTTTGGAGCAAGTTATTTGAGTGTGACGAGCTTGGATACCAGGAATTGACGTTGGAGTTCCTTTCCACTTTCACTTGGGAGACAACGGCGGACAACAGCTATTTCCCCACTTATTCCTTTCGGATGATGGGAAATGTCTTCACTGTCACATTGTCGAAGCTTGCCATTCATGCAAGCATCTATACCGAGGCGGAGGCATCCCAGATTAATTACCCCAAGTTGTGCTATGATTTTCCAGAGGGTGTGACTCCGCGTGCTGCTTGGCGTTCTCTGACCGGAGGGAACGAGGAGTACATTGCCCGTCGTGCCAAATCAACAAAGATTGTCTCCCCCGCTCTAAGGTTTATGCACCATTTGCTTAGTCACTCACTCACCGCTAGGGCCCTGAGCAAGAATGTGGTAGGGTGGCAGGATTTAATCTCCTTATTTAGCATGCAGCAGCAGTACCCCATCCATCTGGGGTATATGCTGGCTTATTTCTTCCACCACGAAGCCACTTATGGCCTTGCGGGTGCAATCGGGGGTGCTTGCTACATTACCTGCATCGCCAAAAGTTTGGGAGTTTGGAGCCAGCTACCTCCGATGGTGCAGGTCACTGCTCCTTCCATGATCTCCAGGGCCAACCTGGTGAGTTGCCATTTGCTGCGTGTGGTTGGGAGAAAAGGTGGCCGGAAGTTTATCGTTTGCATGCCTGGTGATGCGCCTACGGGTAGAGATGAAGAGGAAGATGAAGGAGAGTCAGGTGAATCTTCTGCTATGGGTAGGCAGAGTGCGGGAGTGCCACCGCAGCAGAGTCAACAGCAACTGAGGCCTCCCGTAAAGCATGAGGGGCAATCTAGCCGCCATTTCGGCTCAGCTCAAGAGCAGGGCGTCCCATATTTGTCTGAGCGCCTTGCTGATCTAGAAGCTTCACAGTTTTGGATGCAGGATTTTATTTATCAGCAAGCAGTGCGAGGCGGGTTGAACATTCGACCACCACCCACTCGTGTCGCTCCATCAGCGCCTATTCCACGTCCGTCGCCCATCGTGATTCAGGACATCGATAGTGAGGGGGAGTGAGTGGATTTCACCACAGAGCTCGTCTACCACGCCTTTTGTTTCTTTTTATTGTTTTTATCTTCTGAGCAAGGAGACAACTCTATTTTTTTTGGGCTCCCATCTAGGAGCCGAATGTTTTTTTTATATACTATTTGAACTGCTAATACAGGTATTTGGTCCACCTTAAGGACGGTAAACAAAAGGAATTTCGGGAGACAACCCAAGTTGGACCGTTTGGTCCTATGTTGTGTTTTGAGTTCCGTTTATTTATTCATATATATATCTTTACACTATAAGGAAACCCCTAATGAGGGGGTGGTGTAACATTTTAATCCTATTTTGCCCTTCTAAAAAACAGTTTTTTAGGATTAAGATGAGGGTATTTTGGTCTTTCGCCCGAATCAAGCCTTAATTAAAAGAAACCGGCGCTGTTCACTTTCCTCAAAATCCCGATCGATCTTCCTTCTTCCGCGCAGTTAGGGCGAGTAGACGAAGATGGCGAGGCTTCCGGCGGGCGCTGTTCATCTGCTCAAAATCGAAAAGTCGGTCTCCCTCTCCCGATCAAAGCTGCACAGGGGTTCCGCCGCAGTTAGGGCATAGCACTCCCTCCTCTACATCCCGCTGGATGGGTAATCCCACGGCGAGCAAAATAGACGGGCAAAACCCCCAACGTGCAAGCAAAATCTCTTCCTCTTACGCTCAACTCGATGGTGAATCTCATGCCTCTCGAGCTGAAGTCGACTACTTAGGACGAATCGATCGTCAACTACTTCTTAGGGCAAACCTCAATCGATCGACTTTCAGGTATCTCCTTTTTCACACCTCAAGCTTTCAGGTACTTTGTTCTCAACTCCACTGGAAGCATACCTAAAGGTTTCGGCTTTCAGGTATCTGCGCAAGCCTTCAATCTTCACCTCAAGCTTTCAGGTGCTTTGATCTCAACTCCACTGGAAGCAAAACTCAAGATTTCGGCTTTCAGGTTCTTCGCAGGCCTTAAATCATGAACCAATTTGCTATATCTCAGTCATCATCGTCACAGAGATCTTCGTTTTGATAGATTGGGTTATGACAAAAAAATGGATCTCAGGTGAAAGCCGAAATCAACATCTATTAGGTTAGGCAATCGACGCTGCCGAGAGGGCGATGGCTGGGATGCACGAAAGGCAGCCACCATCCCATTACCAGCACTACTCTCAAATGCCACAGGCCGCCTCTTCGAATCGTTCGGGGATATGAGTTGTTTGTGTTCATTGTTTGATCTCTTAACTTTTCTCTGTTATGTTTCTTTATTTTTCACTGAGAATGGTTGGGATCTAATCTTTCTTATTTATTGTCACTCAATTTATTTCTCATCTTAGGACTATGCGAGTTCATTGTTTGTTTTTTTGAAACTGTGCGGGCTTAAATCTTCTTTTTTTTCGTCTTCATTTTATGTTAATTTTGAGAATATGGTGATGTTTACTATTGTTTGTGTTCACAGAATTCGAAGTGCTGAAAAAATTCTGTTATTTGTTGAAGTGCACTTAGACACTGTTAATAATAGCTAATTGGTTATGTACTTCAAATTGACTGGTATCAGAGTGGTTCTTTTGATTTGAAAATTTCCTTAAGATCATGCTAGGTTAAATTCATGAGGTTTCAGGTGTCCTTAAACTGTTTGATTGTGGTATTAACTGATCCATAGTTAGCATTTAGTCCAGAAAAATCTGAAGTGTCTTAACCAGACACTTCCAAGATTGTGATTAATTGGTTTTTGTGAGGTTACTTTGTTTAACTGTGATCTGAATTTGTAAAGATTAGGATGATAAATCTCAGTTTCCCCCTTTTTTTTTATAGTTGTAGCAAGTAATGGATGCATTAAATATATCTGTTGTAAAGCAAGATGTTAACTATTCTGTTGCAAATCAATCTTGAACAATCAGTTTTTTTTTACTTGAAGTAGTTGACTCTGATAAAAGTATATTCTCAAATGGTATTTCTCTCATATGCTAATTTTAGTTTGAATGATGTTAAATTATTGTTGTTTAGGTTGATTTTGTGGGTAAGGTTTATGTTGACATTGTTACCGCCTCTTCATTCAGAGTGGTTGCCCCCGACCAATGTGGTTGGGGTGCTCAGATCAATAACTGTCACTAAGCTATTTCTCTCAGACTAATGTCGTTGCCCCCAGCCAATGTCGCTGCCCCCGGCTAATGTCGCTACCCCTGACCAGTGTCCCCGCCCCCGACCATTATCCCCACCCCCGACCAATGTCGCCCCGACGACCAATGTCGCCTCCACGACCAATGTTGCCCCCACCACAAATGTCGCCTCCACAACCAATGTCGCCCGCACGACAAATGTTGCCCGCACTGGGTCCCATGTGCTGTGAATTAATTCTCATTTTATAAACAAATGAATACCAAATCCCGCCAGCAAGACGAATGTCGCGCCCACGACATATGTCGCGCCCACGACATATGTCGCGCCCACGACATATGTCGCGCCCACGACATATGTCGCGCCCACGACATATGTCGCGCCCACGACATATGTCGCGCCCACGACATATGTCGCGCCCACGACATATGTCGCGCCCACGACATATGTCGCGCCCACGACGAATGTTGCCCGCACGGGGTCCCCCGTGCACGATTGCTTGTATATATATATATATATATATATATATATATATATATATATATATATATATATATATATATATATATATATATATATATATATGTCCATATTTTGTTTGGCGTGCATACTTCAATCGCAGGTGCAGGAATATTTGAGGCATGGCACCTTGGCCGCACTTGGACATCTCATTGTACGACTGGTATGCTCAATTTTGAGCATAGGTACTTCCTACCCTATCTTTTTATCATCTTTGGAATGTTTATTTTTACTAGTTGTCGACTTTAAGACTGGGGGGAAGAGCGTGCATGTGGTCACTACACCGCACATTCTGTTGCATACGAGTTTCTTGTTTAATTATTTCTTGATCTCTGTTGCACACACTGAATCACCCACACGAGTGCGTTCTTATCCACGCGCACAACCCGAGTCAAATGTATTGTTTTTCTGTAAACTTTAAAATAGTGGTGCTGGCTTAGGATTTCAGGATTGAGTAGTTCGAAACTCATGCAGTGCTCCTAATCGAGTACTCATGGTTTGTGTAGAACTAGGATAGAATTAATTTTTCTTTATGCTCGTAGATTTATATTTTTCTGCAAACGTAAATATTGTTTGTAGTATTAAAAATCTGAATCTGGAGTAATCGAACGATAATGTAGGAATGTGTGTAGTCGCCACTAGGCTCGTATTGCTCGAGTCTGGAGGAAGGATCATCTTTCTCGGTGGCTAAGAACTTGCCCTAAGCTACTCTCGAAGCATTGGTGCCCGGTTAGTCAAGCGTGCGCATGACGTAGGCCTTCATTTTGGCTAGTTTGAGCCTTGTTTAGCCTTTCATACCTGTTAACCGTTACATGCCAAATTTGTGCCTACCCCTTCTTTGATCCAGCTCCACTCACATTCACAAAGGCCTGAAGCTAAACCCACCATCGCAATCAAATTCTTGAGCTGATTTGTATTTACTGTTTTGCCAAGGTTGTGATATGTGGACATCGTTTATTGTGGTGCTGAATTCATTCACGTTTTGATTGCTACGTTTGGGGATTACAAGCGCAGAAACGAAAAAAAATTTAAAGCAGATAAGCGCAAAAGAGAGAAAAATCTAAAAGAATTGCTTTGAGAATTCTATCCTCATCCTCTTTATTGATTTTGGTCTGGATAGGCCGTGGTCACGCCCGGTTTTCAAGCTCAGTATGGGGGTGTGTTCCCCATTCATTTCTAAGTGGCTGTATTGGTTTCGGTTTTTATTAACTCGCTTTGGTTGCGTGTAGCCTTCATGTTTATCATTGACTACCAAGCCTTCACCTAAGCCCCATTTTCGCCTACAAGTCCTACTGATTCACGCTTGAGTCTAACCCGCACCGTGGAGAGAGTGTGAACGTGCAAGCATATGGTCCCCGACATTGGTGGATTCCTTTGGAGGTGATCCTGAGTCCCGAACTTTGGCAATGCTCACCTTAGTGGCCTGCCTACTTTCTTCCTACACATGATCGCAAGATTCTCTAGAATTCTAATTTTGAGTAATTACAATATTTATTTACGTCTGTCGAATAGTTTAAACTACGTCATATAATTAAAATTTTTTTTTATTATATCTTCTATACCCATGATGTATTTGATTTCTCGTTTTACTTCTTTTTGAAATTTCTGAGCCAGCAAGGTATTTTCTAGTCCACGGAGTGATGATTTGCTCGGGACGTGCAAATGGTTAAGTCTGGGGGTGTGATGAGTCCATATTTTACACTGATTTTTGGACTCATCTGGGCCAGTTTTATCGTCTAAGCACTACACTTGAGAGCCATTATTGCTTATATTTGCTTATGTGCCTATTTCACGATTAAGTGCACTATAGGCATGTTTCTGTGTGCTTATTGTGTTTCTTTGTTTTTATTGTTCTTTAACCCTGTCTTGGGAATGTGGTGTGCACGTTTGGTGGCCTATCTGCCTCTTCTGCTAGTGCAGGGTTCGTGTGTGTGCTCCGGAATCGCTCGGGAGACCCCGACGATGCAGGAATACTGTGCACAACAACTGGACTTATTGCGCACGACCACTGGTCGTGCGCCACCGATCGTGCGCATTACATTCTCATTTTCCTAATCTTGTCCGGGTAATCGCACGAGCACTGGTCGTAGTGCGCACGACCACTGGTCATGCGCCACTGATCGTGCGCATATATGATGATGTTTCTAATCAGGTTGTAGGTCTAATTAGAAATGGCGCACGATCATCGACCGATAGTGCGCACGACCACTGGTCGTGCGCCACTGATCGTGTGTTCTGCTTTTGCTGTCTCCGTATTTAAGGCCCTGCTCCGCGATTTAGGTCAACGTCTGTCATTTGCTGCGATCGGGGAGTGTGCGGGAATCGCCATTTTACTTCTCCAGCTGCTCCATCACCTCCACCTTCGTCGGGAGGCCATAGCCAACTACTACGAAGCTTTTCAAACCCTCCGGCGAAGCCCTCGGCCATTGACGACTACAACTCCAAGCTTTCCACTGGAGTTGGTTAAGAAGACAACCTAGAGAACGGACTTAAAGGCCTTCGAGGTGACAGCTCATTGGTACTGGAAGCCACCTTGGACTGAGCCCGGAAGCGGATTGACAACTCGCTACTCCGGCCACGACCCGTGGTGGATCTTCACTCTCTTATGGTGTACTCCTCTTCCCCTTCCTCTGTAGTATGGAATGGTTTAAACATTGTAATTAACATCAAGTTTATTTTATATCTAATGGTATGCTAGTATTTTTCTTATGCTTGTGAGTAGTGTCTGTGAATGCGCCTCGCTCACCCCACATCCACTCCGTTCCCGTGTCTCACCCGATTGCACTCCACACAAGAACACTCAATCCATTAGCTTTCCATCCACTCGCCCAACCGAAGTTCGGCATCGCGGCCAAAACACCCACTCCACCTTGCGAAGCGGTGCCTTCGACCCGCATAGCTTTTACTAGTTTAGTAGATCAAACATCCACAATATCCCAAGTCCTCTTTTTTCTCTTTTTTCTATTTATAACTCTCATTTCAATATTTTCTATACTGTTGCCGCTCTACGCTAATTGCATTCCTCAAGAGACCGACACTCGGGGATTTATTCCCAAAACTTTATTACTTGTGCGACCGGTGCGCTTGCCGATTTACACGCATCAGTCCCCTTCCCCAAGCTTCAGGGCAAAAGATATTTTTTATAACGGTCATTGATTACTTCACCAAGTGGGTCGAGGCGGTGCGCTTAGCCAAGATTATAGATGAGAATACTAAGCAGTTTGTTTGGAAGAGCATTTTATGTCGCTTCAGCATCCCTGCAACCATCATCACTGACAATGGAATACAATTCAATAGAAAATCCTTTATAAAGATGTGCGAACATATGAAGACCAAATTATGACATACAGCTGTGGCACATCCACATAAGAACAGACAGATAGAAATGACGAATCATACTATCCTTAAGGTTCTAAAGATGCGATTACAAGAGACTGGGGGAAATGGGTTGACACACTTCCTAATGTATTGTGATCATACTAAACCACGGTGAGAACACCCATAGGAGAAACTCCATATAATCTTTGCTACAAAACTAACGCCATTTTCCATGTTGATATCAGTGTCCCAAGCGCTAGAGTTCTAAACTTTAGCCAAGAAGAGAATGATGAAGCCCTTTTCGAGAATCTGGACCTGATACCAGAAGTTAGAGACGCAACGGTCCTTCGTGTCGCCGTTTACCAAGGATGCGTAGCACATCTTTATAACCAAAAAGTAAAGCCCAGACCTATCAATGTTGGATACCTAGTCTTACAAAGCATAGAAGCAGTTGGCAATGGATCGCAAAGAGACAAGCTCTCACCTTCCTGGGAGGGACCATTCTTTGTTACTACAGTCATCAAGCCTGGAACCTACAAGCTGAAAATAGCGGAAGGGAAGACCCTTTCTCTCACATGGAACACGCAAAACTTGCCCCAATTTTATCAATAATGTCTTGTTTTTTATTATTTGTATTAGACATATATGTAACTTCTTACTTCTCGTTTGAATTTTATAGTTCGATGTTGTAAAAGGCACGAGCAGAAAAATGTGCAAAATATTTTTCTTTTGAATAGTGCATTCTGTTTCCTTCAAGTAACGACTGATGACAACAAAGTCGCGGGCCCGACTTGCGCAACTTAGGTAAGACTGCGCATGTGGTTTGAATGAGCAAGCTCTTCACTGACCCTGCCTTTCTACGCCTCGACATCTCATGGGCCTGCCCCCTAGCGATCAATTTCAAACAAATTCGCGAGCCCGGCTCGCGAGAATTAGGTAAGACTGCGCATGCAGTTTGAATGAGAAAGCTCTTCACCGACCTTGCCTTTCTACGCCTTGACATCGCCCGGGTATGCCCACCTCACGATCAATTTTAAACAAAGCCTCGAGCCCGACTCACACAAATTCGGTAATACTGCGCATGCGGTTTGAATGAGCAAGCTCTTCACCAACCTTGTCTTTCTATGCTTCAGCATCGCCCGAGCCTTCCCCCCTCGTGATCAATTTCAAATGAAGCCGCAAGCCCGACTGGCGCAAATTAGTTAAGACTATGCATGCGGTTTGAATGAGCAAGCTCTTCACCGACCCTGCCTCTCTACTCATCATCACCCGGGCCTGCCGCCTTGCAAATGATCTCAAACAAAGCCGCGGGCATGACTCGCATAAAGCTAACAAGGTCATCGACCAGGCTTGCCCTCCTCGCAATCAACCCCAAATAAAGCTTCGAGCCCGACTCCCATAAAACTGACAAGGGCATGCACCCGGAACAAATTATCTCATTTGCTAGCATTCGGATGGAATAATTACATCATCTTCGTCTATAGCATTCTCACAACATTTGAGTAAAAATGGAAAGAACATCACCGTTACAATAGTAACATACCAAAATACATAACAATGTGTTGTCAATAACTGTCAAAAAATAATGGCAAACATACAAAAGCCTCAACCAAAAGGAAATACAAGCATACAAGCATAAAGAAATCATGCCACTATACATCGGCCACATCTACATCAGAATCAGGACTTGGACTCTCGTCATCTGAAATATCATCAAAGCTAAGGCTAGACACATCGCACTTCAAGCTCCGGGCTACCAGGCAAAGTGTAACGCCCCCACTCATCACATGACATATAACGGTGGGTCCGGTCGGGGCCCCACGCCATATGTCACAGACAAGCGGCGGAATTACATGTGGAAATCAAAATCTACTCGCATCCTAACTCAATCCATTCTAGCGCAGCATTTTACGTTAACATGAACTCAACTCAGAGAATGTCCACTACTATATAAACTCCACATTTATATATCCAAATCAGGAATGTATACAACTCACATACACACTAGACTTAAGGCCTTACAGATTTCTCTTTGCACAAATACATTTCGTACATCGGCACGCAGGCCGGCCACACAAGAAATCCAACCACGATTCGCACGGCCTTCAAGGGCCTTTAGCAGCAATCCTTCCATTCCGCTCATTTCTATTCAAACATCAACACCTGCAATTAGCCATCCAATCCAAATAGAAAACAAAGTAACGGTCAGCATTAGCTGACCACTTGTAACGACCCTACCCCTTACTCGGGGCAGTGGTTCCTTCCCTGTATGCCTTGACATCATCATAATCTTAATCAATCTAGCAAATCTACCAATCACATTCATATCACAAACGCCGGTATCCACCAGACGCTTCGTGCACTCAGGGCACCTTAGTGGTGTACCGGATATACCAGTCATACACCGTTGATCAAGGCTCTTCACTTGTTGGTTGTGCAGTTCAATCCTAGTCCACCAATCTCACTATTGGCGACATCCCTTCCATACCACTCAGAGGTACTACCTCGCAGCATTCACAAAAAACAGAGTAGATCGACCCACCCTATGTGGTGTAGAGAGCTGGGCTTATTAGGGCTCCCCAGGCATTACCACTAATCGACCCCTCACCTATTTCTGATCGACCCACACCTGTGGTGCAGCAACTCGGGTCCACCTCACTTCCTCCCTAACATTGCCACCCATCGATCCTCAATAATACAGATCAACCCACACCATGTGGTGTAACAAGCTGGGTTCATTCCGCGTTTGCCCCAGACATGCTACCCATTGACCTCTCAACATAACCAGGAGCTTAACCAAAGCCTCCCTATATCCATAACCATCATCACATAACATTCATTCATCCAATACACAAAGCATATATTTCATATCATCAAATCCACGGAGTCTTCTCCGGTTTACCCATGATCATCACCAATGCAGACTAACGGTCCAGATGGGCTTCACACAGCTTGCCTATGCCGTACTTCACAATTCCGGCACTAAATGCAGACCCAACCATGAAATCGCTTACGAGAACCACCTCTTGGTGGAGGATTCCATGCATATGCATAACGAAAGGACTTCGATGTCTAAGAAGGAGATCCTTACCCTTGAAGATCGCTTCGGCGCCATGAAGTAGCCGGATGGAAGTCACCGCCTCGGCTTTGCCTTCACGAATCCGTTCTCAGATCTTCAATCCGCACTCCGCAGCTCCTCCAACAGGTAGCTTGCTTTCTCCTTTCCTTCCCTTGCTCTCCCTTTCTCTTTCTCTCTCTTGAAATGAGATGAAGAAGAAGATGAAGATAAAGGGGAATTGCTCTCAGTTCTCGGCCATATAAGCACCTAGACAGAGCCCAGCCCTTGGATTCAGGATAGGGAAATGAATAGCCACAAAATCACTGAAAAATCACCTTTCGGCACTGACACGCCCTGTGACACGCCCGTGTCACAGGGCGTGTACCTTAAGCAGTATACGAACTGACTCATTCGTACTTATATACGACAAGGTGACACGCCATGCCACGCCCGTGTCAGCCTAGTCACGCCCATGACACGGGGCGTGTAACCCACTCGAGACCTACTCGAGAGGACTTACTCGAGAGAAAACCAACTACTCGAGTACCCAGATAGGTCACGCCCGTGTCACCCTCCCCCCCCCCCTTACTCGAGTGCTTTTCCACCTACTCGAGAGAAAAGTGTCGACTGCTCGACACAACGGGACACGCCCTGTGACACGCCCGTGTCACAGGCCGTGTACCCCATACTCGTCGATCGTCGAGCGCAGTTTTTTGATCAAAACTCTGGTGTCGACCAAGGGAGGACACGACCTAGGTCAGGCCCCCTGACAGCCCGTGTCACGGGCGTGTACCTCCTGAAAATTTGTCGAACGAATTTCATCGACCACGTGCCCATCTACTTAACCCGAGCAGGACACGCCCATGTCCCAAGCCGTGTCACCCAATAGTTTCCCATTCTGAAATTTGGGCTGTTACAACCCTCCCCTCCTTAAAGTAATTTTGTCCACGAAATTGTACAAAAAACAACAACCAAACTGTTATAACATCAAACAAATATGTTATAACAACTTTTGTACTGTACAACCTCCACATATGCCAAATAATCCACAGTTTCAGCTAGTGATCTTGAGCCACAATCATTCTATAGACCCTCAAACAACATCGATCAATCACTGTCATTGTACCAACATTTCAACATGTAACACAACATATTCACATCACCTTATATACAACATTATATACACATATATCCTGGCCTTATATACAACATTATTCACATTACTAAAGTGATACAAGTCGTTACTCTTATTTCCGCTCAGCCTCTCGATTTTGCATTTCTCACGTAAGAGCCAAATTAAACACTCGAGTCTGAATTTCACCAATTGTGCTTTGAGGCTCTTGTACTTCCAAATTATGCAATCGAGGTTGCATCCGGGATGCAGATGATTCGGCCATTACTTTACCCTTGTCTTCATACGACACACCTATCTTTTTCTCACTTCTAGAAGGGGTCTTCCAACAAAATTTAGCAATTTTTCCCTACTGCCCACAGTTATAACAGATATGTGTATCAACACGTCCTTGCCATACGTTGCCCCCGAAGAAACACTCGACGGAGCTGATTCAATAGGTCGAAACCTTTTCTTTTCTCGTCTTCTAAACTTCGACTGCTCCGACTGTGGTACTTTAAACTCTGGATTTTCCTCTGCCAGTCTCTTTTTCTCTGGGACTCGCTGCAAATCCTTCTCCAGGGCACGGGTTGTATCGACCAACACTTGGAAGCCTTGGTTCACTGAACTCGGGTGTACTAACCTCAACTCATCCCGCAGTCCTTCATAAAAGCGATTCGTCTTTCGCGCTTCCTCCGCGAAGGTAGACCCTGCATATCTCCCCAGTATGGTAAACTCATGCAAGTACGTATCAATATCAGCCTCGCCCTGCACCAGATGTTGAAACTCGTTTTCCATCGCAATTCACTGCGACACTGACACATACTTGGCGAGAAAGAATCTGGAGAATTCCTCAATTGAAACCTCCTCTAAACCTCGCCATTTGCCGACACACTCACGCACTTCACGTGCATGAAATACATTCCTAGTGGACATTCATGACTTCAATTATGTTCTCTCCTCCCAAAAAATATCAACCTGGCTCTGATACCACTTTGTAACGCCCCCACTCGTCACATGGCATATAATGGTGGGTCCGACCGGGGCCCAACGCCATATGTCACAGACAAGTGGCGGAATTACTTATGGAAATCAAAATCTACTTGCATCCTAAATCAATCCATTCTAGCGCAGCATTTTACGTTAACGTGTACTCAACTCAGAGAATGTCCACTACTATATAAACTCTACATTTATATATCCAAATCAGGAATGTATACAACTCACACACACTGGCCATAAGGCCTTACAGATTTCTCTTTGCACAAATATATTTTCGTACATCGACACGCAGGTCGGCCACACATGAAATCCAACCACGATTCACATGGCCTTCAAGGGCCTTTAGCAGTAATCCTTCCATTCCGCTCATTTCCATTCAAGCAGCAACACCTACAATTAGCCATCCAATCCAAACAGAAAACAAAGTAACGATCAGCATTAGCTGACCACTTATAACGACCCTAACCCTTACCCGGGGCAGTGGTTCCTTCCCAGTATGCCTTGCCATCATCATAATCTTTATCAATCTAGCAAATATACCAATCATATTCATATCACAATCGCCGGTATCCACCAGACGCTTCGTGAACTCAGGGCACCTTAGTGGTGTACCGGATATACCAGTCATACACCGTCGATTTAGGCTCTTCACTTGTTGGTTGGGCGGTTCAATCCTAGTCCACCAATCTCACTATTGGCGACATCCCGTCCATACCACTCAGAGGTACTACCTCACAGCATTCACAAACAACCAGAGTATATCGACCCACCCTATGTGGTGTGGCAAGCCGGGCTTACCTGGGCTCCCCAAGCATTACCACCAATCGACCCCTCACCTATTTCTGATTGACCCACACCTGTGGTGCAGCAAGCCGGGTCCACCTCACTTCCTACCTAACATTTCCACCAATCGATCCTCACTAATACAGATCAAGCCACACCATGTGGTGTAACAAGCCGGGTTCATTCCGCATTTCCCCCAGACATGCTACCCATTGACCTCTCAACATAACCATGAGCTTAACCAAAGCCTCCCTACATCCATAACCATCATCACATAGCATTCATTAATCCAATACACAAAGCATATATTTCATATCATCAAATCCACGGAGTCTTCTCCACTTTACCCATGATCATAACCAATCCAGACTAACGGTCCAGATGGGCTTCACAGAGCATGCATATGTCGTACTTCACAATTCCAGCTCTAGATGCAGACCTAACCACGGAATCGCTTATGAGATCCACCTCTTAGTGGAGTATTCCACGCATATGCATAACGAAAGGACTTCGATCTCCAAGAAGGAGATCGTTACCCTTGAAGATTGCTTTAGTACCATGAAGTAGCTGGATGGAAGTCACCGCCTCGGCTTTGCCTTCACGAATCCGTTCTCATATCTTCAATCCGCAGCTCTGCAGCTCCTCCAACTGCTAGCTTTCATTCTCCTTTCCTTCCATTGCTCTCCCTTTCTCTTTCTCTCTCTTGAAATGGGATGAAGAAGAAGATGAAGATAAAGGGGAATTGCTCTCAGTCTCGGCCATATAAGCACCTGGACAGAGCCCAGCCCTTGGATTCAGGATAGGGAAATGAATGGCCACAAAATCTCTGAAAAATCACCTTTCAGCACTGACACGCCCTGTGACACACCCGTGTCACAGGGCATGTACCTTAAGCGGTACACGAACCGACTCATTCTTACTTATCTACGACAAGGTGGCCCGCCCATGCCACGCCCATGTCAGCCTAGTCACGCCCGTGACACGGGGCGTGTAACCCACTCGAGACCTACTTGAGAGGACTTACTCGAGAGAAAACCAACTACTCGAGTACCTAGATAGGACACGCTCATGTCACAGGGATGAAATGCCCGTGGCACCCCCCCCCCCCCCCCCTACTCGAGTGCTTTTCCACCTACTTGAGAGAAAAGTGTCGACTGCTCGACATAGCGGGACACGCCCTATGACATGCCCGTGTCACAGGACGTGTACCCCATACTCGACGATCATCGAGCGTAGTTCGTCGATCAAAACTCTGGTGTATACCAAGGGAGGACACGCCCTAGCTCACGCCCCTTGACATGCCCGTGTCACGGGCGTGTACCTCCAGAAAATTTGTCGAACGAATTTCGTCGACCATGCGCCCATCTGCTCAACCCGAGCAGGACACGCCCTGGGACACGCCCGTGACCCAGACCGTGTCACCAAATAGTTTCCCATTCTGGAATTTGGGATATTACATGAAGTGCCTTGGACACTCCGCGTCTAAGTGCGAACTTGGGAGTTGTAACACCCCAGATTTGACAGCAGACCTTTTGGACGATATCACCGTGTGATAGTGGATATCGCCAGGCAATAGCAGTAACACTCAACTCCATGAAGCATTGAATGAGCATGTCGCACTCAACACCAGGGAGCGTTGAGTGAGATATCGCAAGGCGATAGTGAATATCGTCGGGGCAATAGCGATAGGTTTTGATGACATACAACGTTGAGTGAGATAAGCACATTTTATGCCTTTCAATGAATCGTAGAGTAAGAGACTATCAGGTGGTGTTAGTGGGTATCGCACGTCGATAGCCCAGCTCTCAATGCCTTCAAGCATTGAGTGAACTCGAAGCACTCGACGCTTTAAAGCATTGAGTGAGCTATTAGCTTCGATAATGATGGGTGATAGTGTGTATCTCCTGGGCGATAGTGGGAAAGCGTTGAGTGAGCGCAATGCACTTAACGCCACCAAGCATTGAACCAATTCGACACACTCAATGCTTGAAAGCGTTGAGTAAGCTATTGGCTTGATGTCATGTAGGCGATAGTGGATATCTCCATGCGATAGTGCCACGTAATATGGACAAGTGTCAGATGGCTATTGAGTGGCCAAAGAGCTGTGGTTGACTGGAGTCAAGTGGCTGAAGTCGATGTCGCCAGGCGACATCGATATCGCGTGGTGATAACATCTACTTTGACTTTTCAGATGGTTTTGTAGCCACTCATTTCTCTTGATATATTAAGCATGTGGTTGGGATTGAGCCCAAAGTTGCTTATGCGGAGGGGTGCTAGAATGAGAAGTCATTCTCTTCTCATCTCTCTCTCTCTCTTCATTTCCTTTTATGCTCTTTGAAGAAGGAGCTAAGGAAGAGTTGGGCTGATCTTTTTGAGTACTGAAGGAGATTCGATAATCGGAAGCCAGATCCGAGGCTAGATCCGCGAAGAGGAGAGCGACATGCTCCTTTTCATCTGCGTGGAAAAGCTTCGCCATGACATAGAAGAAAACAACAAGGGTAATGATTTTTTCCTTGGACAAGTGAAGTCCTCAATATGTATACATGCATGGAACCCATTGAAAGTTATTTAATTGAAGGTTAGCTAATCACATAGAGGGGGGTGAATAGGTCTTTGAAAATTTTTTTGGTTCTTTACTGATTTCAACTTAAACTATCTAGAGCTTGTCCATAGATCCTGTAATAAGAAAGAAAACAAGAAACACAGCAAACACAAAGATTTATAGTGATTCCCCAATTGGGTACATCCACTTTCCTTCCCACCTATCCAATTGATTTGTTGGACTAGGCACAAACTCCATCAATATGCTTCTCAGATCTTACACCTCAGGCCCTCATCCTATAACACAGATTCTTCATAGAATCCAAACTCAAAACCATAAGGGTTCATACCTCAGAGCACTGCAGAGCTCCTACAGCTCAGTGATCCACTGATCACCTACCTCAGCCTTATTTTTAAGTCCTATAACTCAGGCTCTTCAGCCCTACAGCTTCAGGCACAGAGCCCTACTCTCAGAGTGTTGCAGCACTCCTACAACTCAGTACCCTTCCAAGTACCTATAGCTCAGCCTCCTATAAGGCCTACAACTCAGTGACACACTTGTCACCTACAGCTCAGTGACTCACCAGTCATCTACCTCAGGTACAAGGCCCTTACATTCAGGCTAGGAGGATAGCCCTACCTCAGTTCCACACTTGGATCCTACCTCATAGAGCAGCACTCTCCTACCTCAGGCAATTAAGCCCTACAGCTCAGATTTACACTTGGATTCTACCTCAGTACCACAACAGGGCACCTACCTCAGTGACTAATTAGTCACCTACCTCGGGCACAAAGTGCCCTACACTCAGATTCAGATAAACTGAATCCTACATGAAGAGAATATAGAATAATTAAGAAAAATAAACAACTGACTTAGAGATAAATCTCTGAGTCTACCTTGCTGGACTGAGCAGATATCAGTCTAGCACACTTGCTATAGAAGGAATTAGTCCTCTTCTACATCTAAGTCTTTTCTATAGCACAGATGAGAAGCTACCATCTTGCTGAATGGATGAATCAGCTTCTCTGTTCTGGAAAGAATTATCTTGCTGAACTTGAAGAGATTCAACAAACTTCCTTTGCCTTTCAGGCTATCTCTGCTGGACTTGAGCTTTCAAGCTTGATTGAAAAGAAGATGTCCAACTGCCTCTTGATTTCTTTCTGTATTTTCTACATTTTTTCCTTTTTCCATTCGATCTATTTCGTTGCCCTAATCCCTTTTCTTTTTCATTTTTATATGCATTAATTTGAATCAACGACACACTTGTATGTGGGCCCAGCAAAGGATTGGTGAGCCCCATCTTCTTCAGAAAAGGACAAGATAACTTTCGGCGCCACTGCAGCTTTCCCGCAATGGCTACATGTAAGTTGACTTTAATGACGTCAATAATGGTCATCACCATCTGTACTTAGAAAATATTCCAGAAATCCATAAAGAGTTGAGTGATGTTAAGTCACTCAACGTCATTTGTCTTGGATCTCAGCGCTTCTGGACTTGTGAATTTTCTCTGGATTTATCTCAGCGGTTCTGTCTCAGCGGTCGCAGCGGTTTCTTCTTAACAGCTGTGACAGGCCATTATCTCAACGCTTTCTTCTTATCAACTGAGACAAGTTTCTGTCTCAGCGGTATCTTCACAGCAGTCTCAGCAGTTTTTGCTTCACAACTGAGACTATCTTCTATCTCAGCGTTTTCCTCTTAACTTTCTTGGCTCTCAACGCTTCTGGACTTAGAGAAATCCAGCTAGTTTTGTCTCAGCGGTTAAGCTGACACATTCTTTTCAATTGTCTCAGCTGTCTCAGCGGTCTCAACTCTTCTTCTCAGCTATCTCAGATATCTCAGCGCTTTTTGCCTTAGTCAGTTTTTCTGGCGTTAGCTGCGTTCGACGATCTATGGGCTGAGCTCGACGAACTCTGATCTTCTCAGCGGTCTCAGCACTTTTTTCCTTAGTTTATTTTTCTGGCTTTAACTTGACAACTGTTGAGCTGAGATCGATGATCTATAAGCTGAGCTCGACAAATTACAAACTGAGCACGACGAATTGCAAGCTGAGCTCGACGAATTTTAAGTTTATTACCAAACTCATTTTTCTTCACCTGTCCAATCATGGACTACCTGCATGAATGAACTAAGGCACACATCAAATACATTATATGTGTGTGTCATTGACACATTTGACTTCTTAAACATTTGGGATATTGGGATCAATACACCCAACAATCTCCCCTATTTGAAGATGTCAAAACAATGCAGGTCATTGACAACACGGCATATTCATCATAGACAAAATTTAACATTAGTAGAGTGTGGAAATGTTACCATATTACTCCCGCCTGTTGAGAATTACTTACTCCCCCTGGCATGCTTCTCCCCCTGGCATGTTGTCATCCTTACTGTTCCACTTGTCTGTTCTTCTCAACCCTTGACTTTTATCCTCCCCCTTTTTGACTTCTGCAATAGGGAGCATACTGAGGGGTTTTTCTCCGCCTATCAGTTTAGAGTAGATTTTCTCACTATGACTGAATCTAGTTCAGCTGTTGGGCTAGCTCCCCCTCAACAGCTGCACACCATCTTCAGTATCTGGAGGAAGAGCTTGTACTACCTGTAAAATGGACAGTGCAGTATATGGTAGAAGAGAGACTTGAAGCTACACAAGATTCAAAATATCCAATTCAAATTTGAATGTGTTGAACGTGGCTTTATCTAGTGGCTTAGTGAAGATATCAGTCACTTGCTTTTCTATGGAGACAAACTTGAGGGAGATGTTTCCCTTTCTACATGTTCTCTAATGAAATGATGTCTAATTTCTATATGCTTAGTTCTACTATGGGAGACAAGAATCCTAGCTGTAGATATTGCACTAGTAGAATCACAAAAGTGTGGAATTCTACTTATCCAAATATTATAGCCCTGAAGTTGATGTTTGATCCACAGCAACTGAGCACAGCAGCTTCCAGCTGATATATACTATGACTCTGATGTTGATATTATAACACTTGTTTGTTTCTTGTTGTTCTAAGATACAAGCCTTCCACCTAAAAGTTGACAGGAGCCTGAAGTACTCTTTCTGTCCTCCTTGCAACTTGCAAAATCTGCATCTGAATAGCATGTTAGTTCAAATTCCCCATTCCTTGGGTACCATAGGCCAAGATCTGGTGATGGCGAGGATGCCCCGCCATTTGCTCGTGCCAACATGGATCCCTCTTTTGATCGCCGCCGCTACAAGTTCGTGGACATAGATGGCCATTGCTGCAACTGTCGTCGTCGCCGCCGCCGACGTCCTCATTATGAATATAATGTTATTTCAATGTTGGAATAATATTCTATTCATAATTATTTTATGAATTTATAAGTCCTAGGATTTATAAATTTATAATTATGTTTTTTTATAATTGTGTGTTGTATTTCTTATTAAGCACTAGTGGTTAGGATTTGTTTGGATTTTGGATGAAGGGTGGATGGAGAGGGTGTAATAATATATATATGTGTATGAGGAGTTGGAGAGGGGATGTTGAAAAAAAACAAAACCTAAACCTAATCTTGAGTTGTGTGAAGCAGCCCTCCCCCCATTCGGACAGGCCGAACCTGATACCCGTGCCCCTGGATAGTCGCGCCCAGCTGCTGCCACCGCCCCCTTCTTGGTGGTGATCCTGCTGCTCTGACGACCTCCAACCTCCTTTGGTGTGACTCCGAAGAAGGCGGCTCGGTTCTCTCCATCCGGTGCGACTCCGGTGAACCCGTGGAAGTGCGACTCTTCCATAGATATCCTACTTCTCCTCCTCTTCACTTTCAGATTTGGGTAACGAGTTCCTCTTCTCAAACTTGTGTTGTGATTCATCTAGTTTGTGAGGATTGTGGAAACTTCGATATCATGCTTTATCATAAATTTTGACTCTATTTTGCATTCAAAAAAAATCTGAAAATCATATTGTGTTTTTATCCAATTTTTGCGAAGGTTTTGCAAGGATAGGTCCCCTTGGACGTTTACAAACTGAGGTTGGTTTAGCCTTTGGTTTCGAATGGATCACGAGGATTTGGTATATCCTCGTTTGATTTTGTTTTGAGGGCTGCATTTGGACACTTTCCGAACAGAAATTATTTAGTCCGGAGCGCTCTCCCTGTGGATGGAAATATTGTGATGTGATATTAGATGTGTGGCTAGGTAATGATATTAGTGTGTGTGAATGTTCGTGTAGGTTTGGATAGGAATTCCCCACTTGTGAGATCGCAACATTTTAGTCGAAACTCTGCCGAAATTTTGAATTTTGTGCGCGCACCACGTGTTTGCTTAAATTCCCCTTAGGAACCCCTTTACCATTTCGTGCCTTAATCCCACCCTCGGGAGTGGCCTGCATCATCTGGGGTGCCCTTAAGATATCTCAAAATTCTTTTCACAGCAAGCAGAGACGGTCACGTATGTGTATGTTCATTCTCTCAACCTAACCAAGTGACAGTGATTTCTTCGCGACGGAACTGTTCCACATACGCGACCGTCGCTGCTTCGCGATGACCACCATCCTTCTTGCCATCGCCGGAAAGAGTTTCCAAGGCATTGTATTCGTCTCTGCCGCCTCTCCTTGAACGGATCTATTAGTATGTGGAGACGTAGAGGGAAAACATATTTCCAACCTAGATCTTGTGTGATAAGTGTCTAGGGTTCTTCGTGCTCGTGTGAATATCTCTAGAGGAGTGGACACTATATTACACTCGGAACAACAGTAGTTGCCGTTCGTTGGAATCATTCAGAGCACCTTGATTGAGTATTGACTCAATCCCTCAAAAGTACATTTTATTAATAGCATTTTACTTCTTGATCAATGTTCATCGCTAGATCAGAACTCTTTTCGGTTTTCTTGTTCCTTATTTCTGCTGCATCCACAACTATTATGCCATCCTAGCAAAACCCAACAAGCCAATCATTCAAAAAAAGAGAAATTTTGCTCCTAAATGATTGCATGCAATTGAAGAGGAAGTTCGAAAGCTTCTCGATGTGCAGTTCATTCAAGAATTGGAATACCCTACATGGTTGGCTAACATAGTCATGGTAAAGAAGTCCTCTAGAAAGCGGAGAATGTGTCTGGATTACACCAACCTCAACCAAGCCTACCTAAAAGATTGCTTTCCCCTCCCAAAAATTGACCATCTCATTGATTCAACTGCCAGAAACCAACTCCTTTACTTTATGGATGCATACTCTGGCTACAACTAAATCAAGATGAACCCTGCAGATGAAGAGCATAACGCGTTTAGGATTGATAAGGGAATCTATTGTTATAAAGTAATGTATTTCGATCACAAGAACATCGGGTCCACCTACCAGCGATTAATGAATAAGGTATTCAAAAATCTCATTGGGAAAACCATGGAGGTATATGTGGATGACATGCTTGTCAAAAGCATATGTTAAGAAAATCATCTGGAGGACCTAAAACGTGTTTCGAGCTCGTTCGTCGATACGACATGAGACTCAATCCAAGCAAATGTGCATTTGGTGTTACGTCAGGTAAATTCCTAGGTCTTTTGGTAACACATTAAGGAATAGAGGCAAACTCAGAGAAAATCAGAGCAATTGAGAATATGTCACTCCCTCATTCCTTGAAAGAAGTGCAGCGTCTAAAGGAAAGAATTACCGCAATCTCATGATTTTTAGCACGGACCGGAGAAAAGTATTTGCCATTTTTTAAGATCCTTAGAGGAGCAAAGAGCGTAGGAATTCAATGGACGGATGAATGTCAAGCCCCCTTCGAATCCCTGAGACAATATCTGGCCTTGCCTCCACTCCTCTCAAAACCAGTCCGTGGAAAAATGCTTTACCTATACTTGGCCATAACACTCTTTGTGTTGAGCTCAGTATTGATCAAAGAAGAAGGAGGAGTTCAACGCCTTGTTTACTATCTCTGCAAAGTTCTCTCAGACACAGAAACTTGATACCCTGCAATGGATAAAACAACACTAGCACTCATGTTCTCTACCCGAAAACTTCGACCTTATTTCCAGGCTCATAGAATAAAGGTGTTGACTGAGCTCCCACTCCGCACAATGCTCCAAAAATAGAAACATCCTTCAGATTGGTAAAGTGGGTGGTCGAACTAGGTGAGTTTGATATTCATTTACTACCCGGCAAGATATCAAATCACAGGTATTGGCAGACTTTATTGTGGAAAATACCATTCCCCAAGAAGCAGCCCCCGCACAAACCACTCCTGACCCTTGATGGACTCTCTACATTGATGGAGCCTCAAGGATCGAGGGAGCAGGGGCAGGATTGCTTTTAATAAGCCCATATATGGTTACCTTAGATTATAGACTGAGATTAAAGTTTACAACCACAAATAATGTCGTCGAATATGGAGCTCTAACTACAGGACTCAGACTTGTCGTCGATTTCCAGGTAAAAGACATAACAATTTATTTAGACTCTCAGCTTGTAGTCTCATGGATTAAAGGTGATTACAAAGCAAAGAATGACCATCTAGCCCATTACCTTTCACTTATGAAGTCTCTTCTGGCCAAGATCCCGCACTAGAAGATTATTCATATTCCTAGAGAGCAGAATTCTAGGGTCGATGCACTCTCTAGGCTGGCCACATCTTCCTCCCAGTATCAGTCAAGAAGGTGCCAGGTGGAGGAGATCGTCATCCCAAGTATTCAAGGATACTGGTAAATCATGGAGATTGAGCAACTAAAATCATCATGGATCAACCCACTACAAGCATACCTGGAACATCAGCAGCTGCCAGAAGATCTGAGGGAAGCACTACGGTTAAGGATGCGAGCAGCAACTTTTATCCTCATCAAATGATTGTTGTACAAGCGGTCCTTCTCCATGCCCTACTTGAAGTGTTTTTCAGAATCGAATGCTGATTATACATTATTAGAAGTTCACAATGGAGTTTGTGGAGAGCATTTGGGTGGCAAGCGTTGGTCCAGAAGATTCTATGCCAAGGCTTTTACTGTCCTACCATAAAGAAAGATACAACTTAGTTCGTTCCAAAATGTAAGAGTTGCCAAATGCATTCGAACATTCCCCGCCAACCTCCGATCACTTTAACGGCGCTGCAAGGTGCATGGCCATTCGTGCAATGGGGGATCGACCTTCTCGTTCCCCTTCCCCAAGCTTCAGGGCAAAAGATATTTATTATAACGGTCATTGATTACTTCACCAAGTGGGTCGAGGCAGTGCGCTTTAGCCAAGATTACAAATGAGAATACTAAGAAGTTTGTTTGGAAGAGCATTTTATGTCGCTTCAGCATCCCTGCAACCATCATCACTGACAATGGAATACAATTCACTAGAAAATCCTTTATAAAGATGTGCGAAGATCTGAAGACCAAACTACGACATACAGCTGTGGCACATAGACCTACAGACAGATAGAAGTGACGAATCATACTATCCTTAGGGGCCTAAAGATGCGATTACAAGAGACTGGGGGAAATGGGTTGACACACTTTCAAATGTATTGTGATCATACTAAACCACAGTGAGAACACCCACAGGAGAAACTCCATATAATCCCTGCTACAAAACTGAAGCCATTTTCCATGTTGATATCAGCGTCCCAAGCACTAGAGTTCTAAACTTTAGCCAAGAAGAGAATGATAAAGCACTTTACGAGAATCTGGACCTGATACCAGAAGTTAAAGATGCAGCGGTCCTTTGTGTAGCCTCTATCAAGGATGCGTAGCACATCTTTATAACCAGAAAGTAAAGCCCAGACCTATCAATGTTGGAGACCTAGTCTTACAAAGCATAGAAGCAGTTGGCAATGGATTGCAAAGATACAAGCTCTCACTTTCCTGTGAGGGACCATTCTTTGTTACTACAATCATCAAGCCTGGAACCTACAAGCTGAAAATAGCGGAAGGGAAGACCCTTCCTCGCACATGGAACACGCAAAACTTGCCCCAATTTTATCAATGATGTCTTGTTTTTTTATTATTTGTATTAGACATATATGTAACTTCTTACTTCTCATTTTAATTTTATAGTTCGATGTTGAAAAGCCACGAGCAGAAAAACGCGCAAACTATTTTTCTTTTGAATAGTGCATTCTGTTTCCTTCAAGTAACGACTAATGACAACAAAGTCGCGAGCCCGACTTGCGCAACTTAGGTAAGACTGCGCATGTGGTTTGAATGAGCAAGCTCTTCATTGACCCAGCCTATCTACGCCTCGACATCTCCTGGGCCTGCCCCCTAGCGATCAATTTCAAACAAAGTCGCGAGCCCGACTCTCATGAATTAGGTAAGACTACGCATGCATTTTGAATGAGAAAGCTCTTCATCGACCCTGCCTTTCTACGCCTTGACATCACCCGGGTATGCCCACCTCACGATCAATTTAAACAAAGCTGCGAGCCCGACTCGCACAAATTAGGTAATACTACGCATGCGGTTTGAATGAGCAAGCTCTTCACCAACCATGTCTTCCTATGCTTCGGCATCGCCCGAGCCTTCCCCCCTCGTGATCAATTTCAAACGAAGTTGCAAGCCCGACTGGCGCAAATTAGTTAAGACTATGCATGCGGTTTGAATGAGCAAGCTCTTCACCGACCCTGCCTCTCTACTCCTCATCATCACTCGAGCCTGCCTCCTCGCAAACGATCTCAAACAAAGCTGCGAGCATGACTCACATAAAGCTAACAAGGTCATCGACCTGGCTTTCCCTCCTCACAATAAACCCCAAATAAAGCTTCGAGCCCGACTCGTATAAAACTGACAAGGGCATGCACCCGGAGCAAATTATCTCATTTGCTAGCATTTGGATGGAATAATTACATCATCTTGGTCTATAGCATTCTCACAACATTTGAGTAAAAATGGAAAGAACATCTCTGTTACAATAGTAACATACCAAAATACATAACAATGTGTTGTGAATAACTGTCAAAAAATAATGGCAAACATACAAAAGACTCAACCAAAAGGAAATACAAGCATACAAGCATAAAGAAATCATGCCACTATACATCGGCCACATCTACATCAGAATTAGAACTTGGACTCTCGTCATCTGAAATATCATCAAAGCTAAGGCTAGACACATCGCACTTCAAGCTCCGGGCAACCAGGCGAAGCGCCTTGGACACTCCGTGCCTAAGTGCGAACTCGCGAGTTGTAATACCCCAAATTTGACAGCAGACCTTTTGGGCAATGTCACCGTGTGACAGTGGATATCGTCAGGCGATAGCAGTAACACTCAACTCCATGAAGCATTGAATGAGCATATTGCACTCGATACCAGGTACCGTTGAGTGAGATATCACGAGGCGATAGTGAATATTGTCGGGGCAATAGCGATAGGTCTTGATGTCATAAAGCGTTGAGTGAGCTAAGCACACTTTACGCATTTCAATGAATCGTAGAGTAAGAGACTATCAGGTTGCGTTAGTGGGTATCGTGGGCGATAGCCCAGCTCTCAATGCCTTGAAGCATTGAGTGAACTCGAAGCACTCAACACCTTGAAGCATTGAGTGAGCTACTAGCTTCGATAATGACGTGTGATAGTCTGTATCTCCTGGGAGATAGTGGGAAAGTGTTGAGTGAGCGCAATGCACTTAAGGCCACCAAGCGTTGAAACAGTTCAACACAGTCAATGCCTGAAAGCGTTGATTAAGCTATTGGCTTGATGTCGTGTAGGCGACAGGAGATATCACCACGTGATAGTGCCATGTGATATGCACACGTGTTAAATGGCTATTGAGTGGCCAAAGAGGTGTAGTTGACTGGAGTCAAGTGGCTGAAGTCGATGTCACCAGGAGACATCGATATCGCGCGGAGATAACTCCTACTTTGACTTTTCAGATGGTTTTGTAGCCACTCATTTACCTTGATGTATTAAGCCTGTGGCTGGGATTGAGCCCAAAGTTGCTTACGTGGAGGGGTGCTAGAATGAGAAGTCATTCTCTTCTCATCTCTCTCTCTCTTCATTTCCTTTTGTACTCGTGGAAGAAGGAGTTAAGGAAGAGTTGGGCTGATCTTTTTGAGTGCTGAAGGAGATTCGATAATTGAAAGCCAGATCTGAGGCTAGATCCGCGAAGAGGAGAGCGACATGCTCCTTTCCATCTGCGTGGAAAAGCTTCATAATGACTTAGAAGAAAACAACAAAGGTAATGATTTTTTCCTTGGAAAAGTGAAGTCCTCAATGTGTATACATGTATGGAACCCCTTGAAAGTTATTTAATTGAAGGTTAGCTAATCACCTAGAGGGGGGGGGGGTGAATAGGTCTTTGAAAAAAAAATTGGTTCTTTACTGAATTCAACTTAAACTATCTAGAGCTTGTCCTTAGATCCTGCAATAAGAAAGAAAACAAGCAACACGGTAAACACAAAGATTTGTAGTGATTCCCCAATTGGGTACATCCACTTTCCTTCCCACCTATCCAATTGATTTGTTGGACTAGGCACAAACTCCACCAATGTGCTCCTCAGAGCTTACACCTCTGGCCAAAAGCCTATAACACAGATTCTTCATAGAATCCAAACTCAAAACCACAAGGGTTCATACCTCAGAGCACTGTATAGCACCTATAATTCAGTGATCCATTGATCACCTACCTTAGCCTTATTTCTAAGGCCTACAACTCAGGCTCTTCATCCCTATCGCTTCAGGCACAGAGCCCTACTATCAGAGTACTGCAGCACTCCTACAACTCAGTACCCTTCTAGGTACCTATAACCCAGCCTCCTCCAAGGCCTACAACTCAGTGACACACTTGTCACCTACAGCTTAGTGACTCACCAGTCACCTACCTCAGGTACAAGGCCCTGCATTCAGTCTAGGAGGATAGCCCTACCTCAGTTCCACACTTGGATCCTACCTCATAGAGCAGCACTCTCCTACCTCGGGCAATTAAGCCTTACAGCTCAGATCCACACTTGGATCATATCTCAGTACCACAACAGGGCACCTACCTCAGTGACTAATTAGTCACCTACCTCAGGCACAAAGTGCCCTGCACTCAGATTCATATAAACTGAACCCTACATGAAGAGAATACAGAATAATTAGGAAAAATAAACAACTGACTTACAGATAAATCTATGAGTACACCTTGCTGGACTGAGCAGATATCAGTCTAGCACACTTGCTGTAGAAGGAATTAGTCCTCTTTTACATCTAACTCTTTTCCACAGCACAGATGAGCAGCTACCAGCTTGCTGAATGAATGAATCAGCTTCTTTGTTCTGGAAAGAATTATCTTGCTGACCTTGAAGAGATTCAACAAACTTCCTTTGCCTTTCAGGATATCTCTGCTGGACTTGAGCTTTCAAGCTTGATTGAAAAGACGATGTCCAGCCGCCTCTTGATTTCTTTCTGTATTTTCTAAGTTTGTACCTTTTTCCATTAGATCTATTTCATTTCCCTAATCCCTTTTCTTTTTCATTTTTATATGTGTTGATTTGAATCAACGTCACACTTGTATGTGGGCCCAGCCAATGATTGGTGAGCCCCACTTTCTTCAAAAAGGACAAGACAACTTTCGGCGCCACTACTGCTTTCCCTCAACAGTTACATGTAAGTTGACTTTCATGACATCAGCAATGGTCATCACAATCTATACTTAGAAAATATTCCAGAAATCCATAAAGAGTTGAGTGATGTTAAGTCACTCAATGTCATTTGTCTTGGCTCTCAGCGATTCTAGACTTGCGAATTTTCTCTGGATTTGTCTCAGCGGTTCTGTCTCAGCCGTCGCAGCGGTTTCTTCTTAACAGCTGTGATAGGCCTTTATCTCAACGTTTTATTCTTATCAGCTGAGACAAGTTTCTGTCTCAGCGGTATCTTCACAGCAGTCTCAGCAGGTTTTTCTTCACAACTGAGACTATCTTCTATCTCAGCGGTTTTCCTCTTAATTGTCTTGGCTCTCAACGCTTCTGGACTTAGAGAAATCAGGCTAGTTTTGTATCAGCGGTTAAGCTGACACATTCTTCTCAGTTGTCTCAGCTGTCTCAGTGGTCTCAACGCCTTCTTCTCAGCTATCTCAGATATCTCAGTGCTTTTTGCCTTAGTCAGTTTTTCTGGCATTAGCTGCGTTCGACGATCTATGGGCTGAGCTCGACGAACTCTGATCTTCTCAGCGGTCTCAGTGCTTTTTTGCCTTAGTTTATTTTTCTGGCTTTAACTTGACAACTGTTGAGCTGAGCTCGATGATCTATAAGCTGAGCTCGACAAATTGCAAACTGAGCATGACGAACTGCATGCTGAGCTCGACAAATTTTGAGTTTACTACCAAACTCATTTGTCTTCACCTATCCAATCATGGACTACCTGCATGCATGAAGTAAGGCACACATCAAATACATTATATGTGTATGTCATTGACCCGTTTGACTTCTTACAAATTTGGGATATTGGGATCAATAGACCCAACAATCTCCCCCTATTTGAAGATGTCAAAACAATACAGGTCATTGACAACACAACATATTAATCATAGATAAAATTTAACATTAGTAGAGTATGGAAATGTTACCATATTACTCCAGCCTGTGGAGAATTACTTACTCCCCCTGACATGCTGCTTCCCCTGGCATGTTGTCATCCTTATTGTTCCACTTGTCTGTTCTTCTCAACCCTTGACTTTTATCCTCCCCCTTTTGACTTCTGCAATAGGGAGCATACTGAGGGGTTTTTCTCCCCCTATCAGTCTAGAGTAGATTTTCTCACTATGACTGAATCTAGTTCAGCAGTTGGGCTAGCTCCCCCTCAACAGTTGCACACCATCTTCCGTATCTGGAGGAAGAGCTTGTACTACCTGTAAAATGGACAGTGCAGTATATGGTAGAAGAGAGACTTGAAGCTACACAAGATTCAACATACCCAATTCAAATTTGAATGTGTTGAACTTGGCTTTTTCTAGTGGCTTAGTGAAGATATCAGCCACTTGCTTGTCTGTGGAGACAAACTTGAGGGAGATGTTTCCCTTTCCACATGTTCTCTAATTAAATGATGTCTAATTTCTATATGCTTAGTCCTGCTATGGGATACAAGATTCCTAGCTATAGATATTTCACTAGTAGAATCACAAAATAGTGGAATTCTACTTATCTGAATATTATAGTCCTAAAGTTGATTTTGGATCCACAACAACTGAGCACAGCTGCTTCCAGTTGATATATACTCTCACTCTGCTGTTGATATTATAACACTTGTTTGTTTCTTGCTGCTCTAAGAGACAAGCCTTCCACCTAAAAAATGACAGGAGCCTGAAGTACTCTTTCTGTCCTCCTTACAACATGTAAAATCTACATCTGAATAGCCTGTTAGTTCAAATTCCCCAATCCTGGGGTACCATAGGCCAAGATCTGGGGTGCCCTTAAGATATCTCAAGATTCTTTTCACATCAAGCAGCGACGGTTGCGTATGTGTATGTTCATTCTCTCGACCTAACCAAGTGATGGTGATTTCTTCGCGATGGAACTGTTCCACATACGCAACCGTCGTTGCTTCCCGCTGACCACCATCCTTCTTGTCATCGCCGGAAAGTGTTTCCAAGGCATTGTCTTCTACTCTGCCGCCTCTCCTTGAATGAATCTAATAATATGTGGAGACATAGAGGGAAAACCTATTTCCAACCTAGATCTTGTGTGATAAGTGTCTAGGGTTCTTCGTGCTTATGTGGATATCTCTAGAGGAGTGGACACTATATTACACTCGGAACTACAGCAGTTGTTATTCGTTGGAATCATTCGGAGCACCTTGGTTGAGTATTGACTCAATCCCTCAAAGGTACATTTTATTAATAGCATTTTACTTCTTGATCAATTCTCATCGCTAGATCAGAACTCTTTTGGGTTTTCTGGTTCCTTATTTCTATTGCGTGCACAACTATTGTGCCATCCTAGCAAAACCAAACAAGCTAGTCATTCAAAAAAGAGAAATTTTGCTCCTAAACGATTGCATGCAATTGATGAGGAAGTTGGAAAGCTTCTCGATGTGTAGTCCATTCAGGAAGTGGAATACCCTACATAGTTGGCTAACATAGTCATGGTAAAGAAGTCCTCTGGAAAGCGGAGAATGTGTGTGGATTACACCAACCTCAACCAAGCCTACCTATAAGATTGCTTTCCCCTCCCCAAAATTGACCATCTCGTTGATTCAACTGCCAGAAACCAACTCCTCTGCTTTATGGATGCATACTCTGGCTACAACCAAATCAAGATGAACCCTGCAGATGAAGAACATAATGCATTTAGGACTGATAAGGGAATCTATTATTATAAAGTAATGTATTTCGGTCCCAAGAACATCGGGTCCACCTACCAGCGATTAATGAATAAGGTATTCAAAAATCTCATTGGGAAAACCATGGAGGTATATGCGGATGACATGCTTGTCAAAATCATCTGTTAAGAAAATCATCTAGAGGACCTAAAATAGTGTTTCGATCTCCTTCGCCGATACGGCTTGAGACTCAATCCAAGCAAATGTGCATTTGGTGTTACATCAGGTAAATTCCTAGGTCTTTTGGTAACACATTAAGGAATAGAGGCAAACTCAGAGAAAATCAGAGCAATTGAGAATATGTCACTCCCTCGTTCCTTGAAAAAAGTGCAGCGTCTGAAGGAAAGAATCACCGCACTCTCATGATTTTTAGCACGGACCAGAGAAAAGTATCTGCCATTTTTTAAGATACTTAGAGGAGCAAAGAGCAAAGGATTTCAACGGACGGACGAATGTCAAGCCCCCTTCGAATCCCTGAGACAATATATGGCCTCGCCTCCACTCCTCTCAAAACCAGTCCGTGGAAATATGCTTTACCTATACTTAGCCATAACACTCGTTGTGTTGAGCTCGGTATTGGTCAAAGACGAAGGAGGAGTTCAACGCCTTGTTTACTATCTCTGCAAAGTTTTCTCAGACACAGAAACTCGAGACCCTGCAATGGATAAAACAACCCTAGCACTCATCTTCTCTGCCAGAAAACTTCAACCTTATTTTCAGGCTCATAGAATAAAGGTGTTGACCCAGCTCCCACTCCGCACAATGCTCCAAAAATAGAAACAACCTCCAGATTGGTAAAGTGGGTGGTCGAACTAGGTGAGTTCGATATTCATTTCCTACCCGGCAAGATATCAAATCACAGGTATTGGTAGACTTTATTGTGGAAAATACCATTCCCTAAGAACCAGCCCCTGCACAAACAACTCCTGACCCTTGATGGACTCTCTACGTTGATGGAGCCTCAAGGATCGAGGGAGCAGGGGCAGGATTGCTTTTAATAAGCCGAAAGATGATTACCTTGGATTATAGACTGATATTAAAGTTTACAGCCACAAATAATGTCGTCGAATATGAAGCTCTAACTACAGGACTCAGACTTGTCGTCGATTTCCAGGTAAAAAACCTAACAATTTATTTAGACTCTCAGCTTGTAGTCTCATAGATTGAAGGTGATTACAAAGCAAAGAATGACTATCTAGCCCATTACCTTTCACTTGTGAAGTCTCTTCTGGTCAAGATCCCGCACTAGCAGATTATTCATATTCCTAGAGAGCAGAATTCTAGGGCCGATGCACTCTCTATGCTGGCCACATCTTCCTCCCAGTATCAGTCAAGAAGGTGCCAGGTGGAGGAGATCATAATCCCAAGTATTCAAGGATCCTGGTAAATCATGTAGATTGAGCAACTAGAATTGTCATGGATCAGCCCACTACAAGCGTACCTGGAACATCAGCAGCTGCCAGAAGAATTGAGGGAAGCACGACAGTTAAGGATGCGAGCAGCAAATTTTATCCTCATCAACTGATTGTTGTACAAGCGGTCCTTCTCCATGCCCTACTTGAAGTGTTTTTCAGAATCGAATGTTGATTATACATTATTAGAAGTTCACAATGGAGTTTATGGAGAGTATTTGGGTGGCATGCGTTGGTCCAGAAGATTCTACGCCCAGGCTTTTACTTTCCTACCATAAAGAAAGATACTACTTAATTCATTCTAAAATGTAAGAGTTGCCAAATGCATTCGAATATTCCCCGCCAACATCCGATCACTTTAACGGCGCTGCAAGGTGCATGGCCATTCGTGCAATGGGGGATCGACCTTCTCGGTCCCCTTCCCCAAGCTTCAGGGCAAAAGATATTTATTATAACGATCATTGATTACTTCACCAAGTGGGTCGAGGCGGTGCACTTAGCTAAGATTACAGATGAGAATACTAAGCAGTTTGTTTGGAAGAGCATTTTATGTCGCTTCAGCATCCCTGCAACCGTCATCACTGACAATGGAATACAATTCACTAGAAAATCCTTTATAAAGATGTGCGAAGATCTGAAGACCAAACTACGACATATAGCTGTGGCACATCCACAGACCTATAGACAGATAGAAGTGACGAATCATATTATCCTTAAGGGCCTAAAGATGCGATTACAAGAGACTGGGGGCAATGAGTTGACACACTTCCCAATGTACTGTAAGCATACTAAACAACGGTGAGAACAGCCACAAGAGAAACTCCATATAATCTCTGCTACAAAACTGAAGCCATTTTCCATGTTGATATCAGCGTCCCAAGCGCTAGAGTCCTAAACTTAAGCCAAGAAGATAATGATGAAGCACTTTGTGAGAATCTGGACCTGATATCAGAAGTTAGAGACGCAGCGGTCCTTCATGTCGCCGTCTATCAAGAATGCGTAGCACATCTTTATAACCAGAAAGTAAATCCAAGACCTATCAATGTTGGAGACCTAGTCTTACAAAGCATAGAAGTAGTTGGCAATGGATCGCAAAGAGACAAGCTCACACTTTCCTAGGAGGGACAATTCTTTGTTACTACAGTCATCAAGCCTGGAACCTATAAGATGAAAATATCGGAAGGGAAGACCCTTCCTCGCACATGGAACATGCAAAACTTGCCCCAATTTTACCAATGATATCTTGTTTTTTATTATTTGTATTAGACATATATGTAACTTCTTACTTCTCGTTTGAATTTTATAGTTCGATGTTGTAAAAGGCACGAGCAGAAAAACGTGCAAACTATTTTTCTTTTGAATAGTGCAGTCTGTTTCCTTCAAGTAATGACTAATGACAACAAAGTCGCGAGCCCAACTTGCGCAACTTTGGTAAGACTGCGCATGTGGTTTGAATGAGCAAGCTCTTCACTGACCCTGCCTTTCTATGCCTCGACATCTCCTGGGACTGCCCCCTAGCGATCAATTTCAAACAAAGTCGTGAGCCCGACTCGTGCGAATTAGGTAAGACTATGCATGCAGTTTGAATGAGAAAGCTCTTCACCGACCCTGCCTTTCTACGCCTTGACATCGCCCGGGTAGGCCCACCTCATGATCAATTTTAAACAAAGTCGTGAGCCCGACTCGCACAAATTAGGTAATACTGTGCATGCGGTTTGAATGAGCAAGATCTTCACCAACCCTATATTTCTATGCTTCGACATCGCCCGAGCCTTCCCCCCTCGTGATTAATTTCAAACGAAGTCGCAAGCCCTACTGGCGCAAATTAGTTAATACTATGCATGTGGTTTGAATGAGTAAGCTCTTCACCGACCCTTCCTCTCTACTCCTCATCATCACCCGGGCCTGCCGCCTCGCAAACGATCTCAAACAAAGCCGCGAGCATGACTCGCATAAAGCTAACAAGGTCATCGACTAGGCTTGCCCGCCTCTCAATCAACCCCAAATAAAGCTTCGAGCCCGACTCGCATAAAACTGACAAGGGCATGCACCCGGAGCAAATTATCTCATTTGCTAGCATTCGGATGGAATAATTACATCATCTTCGGCTATAGCATTCTCACAACATTTGAGTAAAAATGGAAAGAACATCACTGTTACAATAGTAACATACCAAAATACATAACAATGTGTTGTCAATAACTGTCAAAAAATAATGGCAAACATACAAAAGACTCAACCAAAAGGAAATACAAGCATACAAGCATAAAGAAATCATGCCACTATATATCAGCCACATCTAAATCAGAATCAGTACTTGGACTCTCGTCATCTGAAATATCATCAAAGCTAAGGCTAGACACATCGCACTTCAAGCTCTGGGAAACCAGGCGAAGCACCTTGGACACTCTGTGCCTAAGTGCGAACTCGCGAGTTGTAACACCCCAGATTTGATAGCAGACCTTTTGGGCGATATCACCGTGTGATAGTGGATATCGCCAGGCGATAGCAGTAACACTCAACTCCATGAAGCATTGAATGAGCATATCGCACTCGACGCCAGGGAGCGTTGAGTGAGATATCGCGAGGCGATAGTGAATATCGCCGGGGCAATAACGATAGGTCTTGATGCCATAAAGCGTTGAGTGAGCTAAGCACACTTTATGCCTTTCAATGAATCGTAGAGTAAGATACTATCAGGTGGCGTTAGTGGGTATCATGCGGCGATAGCCCAGCTCCCAACACCTTGAAGCGTTGAGTGAACTCGAAGCACTCGACGCCTTGAAGCATTGAATGAGCTACTAGCTTCGATAATGACGGGTGATAGTGTGTATCTCCTGGGTGATAGTGGGAAAGCGTTGAGTGAGCACAATGCACTTAACGTCACCAAGCATTGAACCAGTTCAACACACTCAATGCCTGAAAGCGTTGAGTAAGCTATTGGCTTGAAGTCGTATAGGAGACAGTGGATATCACCTGGCGATAGTTCCACGTGATATGGACACGTGTTAAATGGCTATTGAGTGGCCAAATAGCTGTGGTTGACTGGAGTCAAGTGGCTAAAGTAGATGCCGCCAGGCAACATCGATATCGCGTGGTGATAACGTCTACTTTGACTTTTCAGATGGTTTTGTAGCCACTCATTTCTCTTGATGTATTAAGCATGTGGCTTGGATTGAGCCCAAATTTGCTTATGTGAAGGGGTGCTAGAATGAGAAGTCATTCTCTTCTCATCTCTCTCTCTTCATTTCCTTTTGTGCTCTTGGAAGAAGGAGCTAAGGAAGAGTTGGGCTGATCTTTTTGAGTGCTGAAGGAGATTCGATAATCGGAATCAAGATCCGAGGCTAGATCTGCGAAGAGGAGAGCGACATGCTCCTTTCCATCTGCGTGGAAAAGCTTCGCCATGACTTAGAAGTAAACAACAAGGGTAATGATTTTTTCCATGGACAAGTGAAGTCCTCAATATGTATACATGCATGGAACCCCTTGAAAGTTATTTAATTGAAGGTTAGCTAATCACCTAGAGGGGGTGAATAGGTCTTTGAAAATTTTTTTGGTTCTTTACTGATTTCAACTTAAACTATCTAGAGCTTGTCCTTAGATCCTGCAATTAGAAAGAAAACAAGCAACACAGCAAACACAAAGATTTATAGTGATTCCCCAATTGGGTACATCCACTTTCCTTCCCACCAATCCAATTGATTTGTTGGACTAGGCACAAACTCCACCAATATGCTCCTCAGAGCTTACACCTGAGGCCCTCAGGCTATAACACAAATTCTTCACAGAATCCAAACTCAAAAACACAAGGGTTCATACCTCAGAGCACTATAGATCTCATACAGCTCAGTGATCCACTGATCACCTACATCAGTCTTATATCTAAGGCCTACAACTCAGACTCTTCAGTCCTACAGCTTCAGGCACAGAGCCCTACTCTCAGAGTGTTGCAGCACTCCTACAACTCAGTACCCTTCCAGGTACCTATAGCTCAGCCTCCTCTAAGGCCTATAACTCAGTGACACACTTGTCACCTACAGCTCAGTGACTCACCAGTCACCTACCTCTGGTACAAGGCCCTACATTCAGGCTAGGAGGACAGCGCTACCTCTGTTCCACACTTGGATCCTACCTCATAGAGCAGCACTCTCCTACCTCAGGCAATTAAGCACTACAGCTCAGATCCACACTTGGATCCCACCTCAGTACCACAATAGGGCACCAACCTCAGTAACTAATTAGTCACCTACCTCAGGCACAAAGTGCCCTACACTCAGATTCAGATAAACTGAATCCTACATGAAGAGAATACAGAATAATTAAGAAAAATAAACAACTGACTTAGAGATAAATCTCTGAGTCTACCTTGCTGGACTGAGCAGATATCAGTCTAGCACACTTACTGTAGAAGGAATTAGTCCTTTTCTACATCTAACTCTTTTCTACAGCACAAATGAGCAGCTACCAGCTTGCTGAATGGATGAATCAGCTTCTCTGTTCTTGAAAGGATTATCTTGCTGAGCTTGAAGACATTCAACAAACTTCCTTTGCCTTTCAGGCTATCTCTGCTGGACTTGAGCTTTCAAGCTTGATTGAAAAGAAGATATTCAGCCACCTCTTGATTTCTTTCTGTATTTTCTACGTTTATTCCTTTTTCGGTTCGATCTATTTTGTTGCCCTAATCCCTTTTCTTTTTCATTTTTATATGCATTGATTTGAATCAACGGCACACTTGTATGTGGGCCCAGCCAAGGATTGGTGAGCCCCACATTCTTCAAAAAAGGACAAGATAACGTTCGGTGCCACTGCAGCTTTCCCCCAACGACTACATGTAAGTTGACTTTAATGACGTTAGCAATGGTCATCACCATCTGTACTTAGAAAATATTCAAGAAATCCATAAAGAGTTAAGTGATGTTAAGTCACTCAACGTCATTTGTCTTGGCTCTCAGCACTTCTGGACTTGTGAATTTTCTCTGGATTTGTCTCAGCAATCGCAGCGGTTTCTTCTTAACAGCTGTGACAAGCCTTTATCTCAATGCTTTCTTCTTATCAGCTGAGACAAGTTTCTATCTCAGCGGTATCTTCACAGCAGTCTCAGCATTTTTTGCTACACAACTGAGACTATCTTCTGTCTCAGCGGTTTCCTCTTAACTGTCTTGGCTCTCAACGCTTCTGGACTTAGAGAAATCCAGCTAGTTTTGTCTCAGCAGTTAAGCTGATACATTCTTCTCAATTGTCTCAGTTGTCTCAGCGGTCTCAATACCTTCTTCTCAGCTATCTCAGATGTCTCAGTGCTTTTTGCCTTAGTCAGTTTTTCTAACGTTAGCTGCGTTCGACGATCTATGGGCTGAGCTCAACGAACTCTGATCTTCTCAGCGGTCTCAGCGCTTTTTGCCTTAGTTTATTTTTCTAGTTTTAACTTGACAACTATAGAGCTAAGCTCGACGATCTGTAAGCTGAGCTTGACAAATTGCAAACTGAGCACAATGAACTACAAGCTGAGCTTGACGAATTTTGAGTTTAATACCAAACTCATTTTTCTTCACATGTCCAATCATGGACTACCTACATGCATGAACTAAGGCACACATCAAATACATTATATGTGTATGTCATTGACCCGTTTGACTTCTTACAAATTTGGGATATTGGGATCAATAGACACAACAATATCCCCCTATTTGAAAATATCAAAACAATACAGGTCATTGACAACACAACATATTCATCATAGACAAAATTTGACATTAGTAGAGTGTGGAAATGTTACCATATTACTCCCCCTGGCATGTTGCTCCCCCTTGCATGTTGTCATCCTTACTGTTCCACTTATCTGTTCTTCTCAACCCTTGACTTTTATCCTCCCCTTTTTGACTTTTGTAATAGGGAGCATACTGAGGGATTTTTCTCCCCATATCAGTCTAGAGTAGATTTTCTCACTATGACTGAATCTAGTTCAGCTGTTGGGCTAGCTCCCCCTCAATAGTTGCATACCATCTTCAGTATCTGGAGGAAGAGCTTGTACTACCTGTAAAATGGATAGTGCAGTATATGGTAGAAGTGTAACACCTCCCCTGTAGTGAGTGTATAATATGGGTCCGGCCGGGGCCCCACAACATACGGACGCCACAGCTTTAGTATTAAAAGTTGATATAACTACCCACACTCAAAACACTTTGCACAACACAGCGGAAACAAAATAGGACTAGAAGTTATCCACCACTAAAGAGCAAAACAAATGGCCTTAAGGCCTAACATCAAGTGTCCAAAATAAAATAATACATCAATCATGAATGTGCTTAGCACTCCTAGTCTACCTCGGCATGCAAGCCGGACAACAAGAGTCTCAAACATAACATCTCATAAGTAGGGCTACAAAAAGAGAAAAACACTTCATGAGGCTTAGGCCTTTCTGGCCGGCGAGCTAGATCCTGCATGCGATCCTTGCCCTGAAAAATTTATTAGTAACGTGGGTCAGCAAAGGCTGACCTCAAACTATGCAACAACACATCTCCTCCCGGCCGCCCCTAACGGACCCCGGGGTACCCCTCCAACCTGCAAGTTAGCACTTCGTAGGCAATAATCATAAGCAAGAAAAGCAACTATGGAAACAGGCTTGGATGTCACATACATCATACATGTTCTCTACTGGTTGAGCATAATATAAAAGGGGCCTACTTATGCAATCATGTATGCAATAACCTGGGTTTCACCCGAGGCACCCTAACTCGTATGCATCTAGCACATCATCACATCATATGGGTTCTCATCGATTCCCCATTGGCATAAAGCCGCAAATAAAGGGGTCATCATTTCCCCCAACGGCTCACAGGCCGCCCCATGGAACTCTTGTTAAGGCCCCACCCGCTCAAGGTCTTAAACCTGGGCTTGCCTACAAACTCTGACGTCTCATGTCAGGATTCCAACAAACACAAAACTGACTGATTCTAAGAAGCCTTGTCGGACCCCACCCGCTCATGGCCTCATTGCCCGGGTTTGTCCCCATGCTTGGCATTCTTGTCAGTCACACAGAAGGGGACTTGTCTCGCCGGGACACTCTCCACACATGACGTGAACATCACGGGATAGCCAGCCGACCACGGAGACATAGCCATGCCTTGGCACAACACAAACTATGACAAATCCACCCTAGTCCCTCATTTGTACTGCAGCGTGTCCGCGCACCAAGGAAACCATCTCCAACTCATGCGGAGCTAACCTTGTCCACCAAGGAAAACATCTACCGCCACGAGGAGCTAACCTTGTCCGGTTCCGACTACACATACTCACTCGAGAAAAAGGGGGAAACATCACCACATCACAAATGACATCTTGCCGCAACAGAATCTCTACGAATCCTTAACGTTTTTATGCAACATCACCGATTCGGACTAACGGTCGCGACAACGGCTTCACCCACCATGCCTAATCCACTAATGGAGCGGATCTCTAATACAAAAATATGTCGGGGACGGACTCAATCAACCCGGAGGTTCCTCTTGAACCTTGGCAAACCAAAACCCCTCTCTTTTGAGAGTTTGGTGCCCAAAAACTAGAAAGAAAAAAAATAAATGATGCTAAGACATGCATCCTAAGACCGAGAGGAGAAGTGTCGTTACCTTCCGACTCCTCTTCCTTGCCATGGAGAAATAGCCGGATGAAAACCTTCGCAACGATCTAAGCTCCACGGATCTGGACTCGGCTCGCGATTTGGAGCACCGAAACCCCTCCTACAGCCCAAACTCTCCTCCTTCTTCCTTGTTCTCACTTCTCTCTAGATCTTTAGCAAGAGAAAGCTTGGAGAAGAATGAGGGTTTTCAACCCTATTCTCGGACTTAACTTCCCAAGAACAGTCCTGAACCGTCAGATCCTAAAATCTGGGAAAGATTGGCCACGATCCGCCTGGAAAATAAAAGACCTGGGCCGAACACGGCCTGGCACACGCCCGTGTCCAGGGCCGTGTGCCTCATTCACCGTCTCAAATCGACGCGCCTGGAATAGCACACGGGCATCCGACATGCCCGTGTTCTATCCGACACGCCCGTGTCCCCAGTGACACGGCCGTGTGGCCGGCCGTGTGCCTCCATCGACACATCCCCGAAACCAAACCGAGAGGTGACACGGCCTGGGACACGCCCGTGTCCCAAGCCGTGTGCCAAGTCTCGACACCTGTCGATAGGCTTTGTGTCGACACCGCAGAAAAATGTCGAGCGAAGATCGTCGACCAAGCGGGACATGCCCTGTGACACGACCGTGTCACAGGCCGTGTGCCCTAGTCTCGACACTCGTCGAGCAAAAGTGTCGACACCCCGGGCCGAGTGTCGACACTGACTCGACACGCCCTGCGACATGCCCGTGTCGCAGGCCGTGTGCCCTACTCTCGACACAATGTCGAGCGAAAGTGTCGACACTTGGGCCGAGTGTCGACACGGACTCAACACGCCCTGCGACACGCCCGTGTCGCAGGCCGTGTGCCCGACGCTCGACACATTATCGAGCGAAAGTGTAGACACTTGGGCCGAGTGTCGACATGGCCTCGACACGCCCTGCGAGATGCCCGTGTCGCAGGCCGTGTGCCTCCCGCCAGAAACCCAAAAAATTTTCCAGAACTGCAGACTGACCCTCTTGCAAAACTGGGGTGTTGCAACTCTCCCCTACTTAACAGAATTTCGTCCCGAAATTACAAAACAAAAGGGTACAAAAATTAACTTGTACCTGACATGAAGAGTTCTGCATAATCTTCTAGCATGGCCTGTTCTCGCTCCCAAGAGAACTCCTCAAGACCGCAGTTGTCCCATCGAACTTTCACGAGTTTAACTTCTTTATTCCGCAACTGCCGAGTCTCCGAATCCTCTATAGCAATTGGAAGGACTCGCGTCCTCAAGTCTTCCTCAATCGGCACCGATGCCGGCTCAATCACTACGCTAGCCTCCACCAAGGCTTTCCTCAGAACGGAGATGTGGAAGACGTCATGCAATCCACTCAATTCCGCGGACAACGCCAACCGATAGGCTGCTTCTCCAACCCGTTCGATAACTTCAAAAGGCCCCAAAAACCTTGGACTCAACTTCTTGAGTAGGCAAATCCGTGAGACGCCTTTGAACGGTTTGATCTTCAAATAGACCCAATCGCCTACCGCAAACTCCACCTTCCGGTGACGAGCATTAAAGTATTTAGCTTGACGGTCTTGCGCCACCTTCATACGCTCTTGTATGGTCCGTACCATCTCGCAAGCATCAGTTACCACCTCCTTTCCCAAAATTTTGGTGTCTCCCGCCTCTGCCCAAGACATTGGCGTTCGACACCGCCTCCCATACAAAGCTTCGTATGGCGCCATTTTTATACTCGCTTGAAAATTGTTATTGTACGTGAATTCCACCATGAAGAGGTGATCCTCCCACTTCTTGCCCATCAGTTTGAGGATGGAACGCCGTACTGAACTTTAGCTTCGTGCCCAAGCTCTTCTGAACCAATCTCCAGTCCTTGGACGTAAACCGTCCATCGCGATCACTGACTATGCTCTTAGGAATTCCGTGCAGTCGCACAATATTGCGAACACACAACTCCACCAATTTCTCCATGCTGTCCTCTTTCCGATTTGGGATGAAGTGAGCCACCTTGGTTAGGTGATCCACGATCACCCAAATAGCATCATTAACCTGCTGCGATCTAGGCAGACCATGCACAAAATCCATGGAGATGTCATCAAATTTCCATTCAGGGATTGGAAGGGGCTTCAGGAACCCGCCCGGCTTCTGACACTCAGCCTTCACCAAGGCGCAAGTCTGGCAACGATTCACATACAAAGCTACGTCCCGCTTCAACCCCAGCCACCAAAAGGATTTCTTCATATCCAAGTACATCTTTGTACTGCCCGGGTGAATGGAGTACTTTATGAAGTGAGCCTCAAACATCAACTCCTCATGGAGTTTGCCGAACTGCGGTATACAAACCCTTTCGTCCTTCCTCAGAATCCCATCAATCATCTCCCAGGCGCTGCTCTCGCCCGTTTGAGCCTCCAACACAAAAGGTTGAAACTCCACATCCAACCGAGTCGCTTCCCGAATGCGATCGGACAAGTCGTTCTGCACTTCAATCCAATTCAACCGAGCCACGCTGGACTCACCTCTCACAACACATTCCAAACCAAGGGACTCCCATTCCCGAACCAACCGCTCATCATGAGCTTTGATCCAATTCCCTTACCCCGAGTACTTCCTACTCAAGGCATCCGCCACCACGTTGGCTTTACCTGGCGTATACTGAATCACCACCTCGTAGTCTCCAAGAAACTCAACCCACCTGCGTTGTCGCATGTTCAAGTCCTTTTGGTCCAAGAGATACTTCAGGCTTTTGTGATCCGTGAAGATCTCCACCTTTGCACCATAAACATAATGCCGCCATTTTTCAATGCAAAAAATTACCGCCGCCAACTCCAAGTCATGGACGGGGTAATTCCTCTCATGAGGCTTCAGCTGTCTAGACCGAAATGCTATCACCTTCCCATGTAGCACCAAAACGCAACCCAAACCGCATCCCGATGCGTCACTGAAGATCTGAAATCCCTCGGTCCCTTGCGGTAGACTTAGGATTGGAGCCGTCATTAGTCTCTCCTTCAGTGCCTCAAATGCTTGACTACACTCTTGAGTCCACACAAACTTATGATCTTTACGTGTGAGTGAGGTGATGGGTAGAGCTATCCGCGAAAAATTCTCCACGAACCTCCTGTAGTACCCGACTAGTCCAAGAAAACTTCGGACCTCCGCCACGGTCCTCAAAACCGGCCAATCACTAATGGCTTCAACTTTTGTTGGGTCCACTGCCACCCCATCCCCACTAATCACGTGTCCCAAAAATGCCACCTTATCTAACCAGAACTCGCATTTAGAGAATTTTGCATACAACTTATTCTCCCTCAACACTTGCAGAACCACTCTCAAGTGGGTCTCATGCTCCACTTGCGATTTGGAAAACACCAAGATGTCATCAATGAAGACAACCACAAAAGAATCCAAGTATTCCCGAAATACCCGATTCATAAGATCCATGAACACAGATGGTGCATTCGTCAGCCCGAACGGCATCACCGTAAACTCAAAGTTTCCATACCTTGTACCAAAGGCGGTCTTGTGTATGTCCTCATCCCGAATTCACAACTGATAATAGTCTGACTTCAAGTCCAATTTTGAATACACCACTGACCCTACCAATTGGTCGAACAAGTCATCTATCCGAGGAATCAGATACTTATTCTTGACGGTCAATTTATTCAGCTCTCGGTAGTCTATGCATAGCCGCATGCTACCGTCTTTCTTCATTACAAACAACACCAGCGCACTCCACGGTGAAGAATTGGGTCTGATATACCCTTGCTCCAACAATTCCTGCAACTGTACTTTAAGTTCAGCCAACTCCTTTGGTGCCATCCTAAACGGAAGACGTGACACCGGCCTAGCCTTCGACACTAACTCGATCGAGAAATCGATCGACCTCTGAGGAGGCGCTCCAGGAAGTTCTTCCGGAAACACATCCTTGAACTCTGCCACAACGGGCACTTCCTCAATCGTTAACTGGGAGAGACGAACCTCCAATAACGCTACAAGCGCTACACCACCCTGGTTAATAGCCCGCACCAACTGCATGGCCGAAATCAAGGAACATGCCACTCCACAAAGGCCCTCAAATTTGACTTCTGTCTGCCCTTTTTTCCTTAAGGTCACCACCATAGATAGGCAATCAATACTGGCGCGCTGCTCTGCGAGCCAGTCCATGCCCAAAATGACATCGAACTCCACCTATGGCAAAATCGCCGCTACCAAAATGAAGTCAACTCCGTCTAGCTCCCAACAGATGCGCCCTTTGACCCTGGTGGTCATGGATGACCCATTGGGCATGCGCACTTTCAACTCCGCGTCCGCCGAGAAAGACTCAACTCCTATTCTCCGGATGAAGCTCTCCGCAAGAAAAGAGTGTGATGCTCCCGTATCAAACAATACCCTGGCGGGGCATCCGGAAACTAAAACGAAGCCTACAACATAGACAACACACACAAAAAGGGGTCTAAAAGTATGAAGCACAAAATTTCAACTTAAACTTCTTCATACCTGTCACCACATCGGTTTGACGGATTGCTTCTTGCTGTCCAAGGTTGTAAGCCCTTGGTTGCACCAGTTGGAACCGAGAAGCGCTCGACTCCGCCATCTTTCCTTTCTCTACAGCACTGGGGCTGGAGCGCACAGTCTGCTCCTGCTTTGCCTCTTGCCCCGCTCCTCCTTGGGGACAAACACGAGCTATGTGCCCCACCTTACCGCAGTTGTAACACGTCAGCGGTCCCCTAGAGTGAGAACCCCCAGGCATCCAATTGCTCTTCTCACCAGATCTGGAAGTGTGAGGCTTCTTCCTCCACCTACTCCCATCAGACTGGGAAGGCTTCCCTTCCCCTTGCTTGGGAGTAAAACCCTTTCGGCGTTGGGTTCGCTCCAAATCACTTTCCAGAATCCTGGCAGCCTCAACTAGTTCATTAAATCTCGCTCGCTTCATGGAGATGAGGGGTTGTCTTAGGTTCTCCCTCAGCCCCTGGTAGAAGAGGTTATCCCTCTCTACATCATCTGCCATTGTCGTTCCCGTGTAACGACCCAAACAGGTGAACTCCTGCACATACTCATCCATTGTCTTGTCTCGTTGCATTAAATGCAGAAACTGCCTCTGAAGGGCCAAACGTGTAGAAACTGGAATATACCTCTTAAGAAAAGCATCCCCAAACTCTTCCACCGACGGGGCGCGTCCCGGGAACTGGCGGCCGCTATGGCTCACCATAACTTGGCGTCTTCTTCCAACATGAAAGCCGTATACTCAGCTTTCTTTTCCTCTGGCGTCTCTGCCTCCCTTAGCAGCTCTTGAATGCGAACTCACCAGTCCTCCGCATCCGTTGGCGTACCAACTCCCTTGAATGACGGGGGATGGAAGCTCAGGAAATACTTCAGGTGCCGGTCTCCATGTCCGACAACTACCCTCTCCGCCAAAGGCTCCACTCGCCTGGCTTCTCCTCCTGGCATGGCCGTCGCCGTATCCGGTGTGGCAGGGGTTGCCACCTGAGCTGCTGCTGCAGCTTGATCTGCCACCATCGCTTCTGCAAGCATGCGGCAGAAGTCGGTCGGGTTTACACCCGTGCCCAAAAGACCTGGAGCAGTAGCACTGCTCGCCGAAAGCTCTTCTCTTGCTCTCGACGTTCCCGCCTCGTTGCTTGCACTCTTCAAGAAACAAGAAACAAGGATTCAGTCTCAAATCTCAAGACTTAAACATAAGGACACTCATGGTCCCGCGTTACTCTTATGTGGATAACTTCTCTACGCTTTGACCTTGAACTAAACCTGGCTCTGATACCAAATTGTAACACCTCCCCTGTAGTGAGCGTACAATATGGGTCCGGCCGGGGCCCCACAACATACGGACGCCACAGCTTTAGTATTAAAAGTTGATATAGCTACCCACACTCAAAACACTTTGCACAACACAGCGGAAACAAAACAGGACTAGAAGTTATCCACCACTAAAGAGCAAAACAAATGGCCTTAAGGCCTTACATCAAGTGTCCAAAAGAAAATAATACATCAATCATGAATGTGCTTAGCACTCCTAGTCTACCTCGGCATGCAAGCCGGACAACAAGAGTCTCAAACATAACATCTCATAAGTAGGGCTACAAAAAGAGAAAAACACTTCATGAGGCTTAGGCCTTTCTGGCCGGCGAGCTAGCTCCTGCATGCGATCCTTGCCCTAAAAATTTATTAGTAACGTGGGTCAGCAAAGGCTGACCTCAAACTGTGCAACAACACATCTCCTCCTGGCCGCCCCTAACGGACCCCGGGGTACCTCTCCAACCTGCAAGTAAGCACTTCGTAGGCAATAATCATAAGCAAGAAAAGCAACTATGGAAACAGGCTTGGATGTCACATACATCATACATGTTCTCTACTAGTTGAGCATAATATAAAAGGGGCCTACTTATGCAATCATGTATGCAATAACCTGGGTTTCACCCAAGGCACCCTAACTCGTATGCATCTAGCACATCATCACATCATATGGGTTCTCATCGATTCCCCATTGGCATAAAGCCGCAAACAAAGGGGCCATCATTTCCCCCAACGGCTCACAGGCCGCCCAATGGAACTCTTGTCAAGGCCCCACCAGCTCAAGGTCTTAAACCCGGGCTTGCCTACAAGCTCTGACGTCTCATGTCAGGATTCCAACAAACACAAAACTGACCGATTCTAAGAAGCCATGCCGGACCCCACCAGCTCATGGCCTCATTGCCCAGGTTTGTCCCCATGCTTGGCATTCTTGTCAGTCACACGGAAGGGGACTAGTCTAGCCGGGACACTCTCCACACATGACGTGAACATCACGGAATAGCCAGCCGACCACGGAGACATAGCCACGCCTTGGCACAAAACAAACCAAGACAAATCCATCCTAGTCCCTCATTTGTACTGCAGCGTGTCCGCGCACCAAGGAAACCATCTCCAACTCATGCGGAGCTAACCTTGTCCACCAAGGAAAACATCTACCGCCACGAGGAGCTAACCTTGTCCGGTTCCGACTACACGTACTCACTCGAGAAAAAGGGGGAAACATCACCACATCACAAATGGCATCTTGCCGCAACGGAATCTCTACGAATCCTTAACGTTTTTATGCAACATCACCGAGTCGGACTAACGGTCGCGACAACGGCTTCACCCACCATGCCTAATCCACTAACGAAGCGGATCTCTAATGCAAAAATATGCCGGGGACGGACTCAATCAACCCGGATGTTCCTCTTGAACCTTGGCAAACCAAAACCCCTCTCTTTTGAGAGTTTGGTGCCCAAAAACTAGAAAGAAAAAAATAAATGATGCTAAGACATGCATCCTAAGATCGAGAGGAGAAGTGTCGTTACCTTCCGACTCCTCTTCCTTGCCATGGCGAAATAGCCGGATGAAAACCTTCGCAACGATCTAAGCTCCACGGATCTGGACTCGGCTCGCGATTTGGTGCACCGAAACCCCTCCTACAGCCCAAACTCTCCTCCTTATTCCTTGTTCTCACTTCTCTCTAGATCTTTAGCAAGAGAAAGCTTGGAGAAGAATGAGGGTTTTCAACCCTATTCTCGGACTTAACTTCCCAAGAACAGTCCTGAACCGTCAGATCCTAAAATCTGGGAAAGAATGGCCACCATCCGCCTGGAAAATAAAAGACATGGGCCGAACACGGCCTGGCACACGCCCGTGTCCAGGGCCGTGTGCCTCATTCGTCGTCTCAAATCGACGCGCCTGGAACAGCACACGGGCATCCGACACGCTCGTGTTCTATCCGATACGCCCGTGTCCCCAATGACACGGCCGTGTGGCCGGCCGTGTGCCTCCATCGACACGGCCCCGAAACCAAACCGAGAGGTGACACGGCCTGGGACATGCCCGTGTCGCAGGCCGTGTGCCCTACTCTCGACACAATGTCGAGCGAAAGTGTCGACACTTGGGCCGAGTGTCGACACGGACTCGACACGCCCTGCGACACGCCCGTGTCGCAGGCCGTGTGCCCGACGCTCGACACATTGTCGAGCGAAAGTGTCGACACTTGGGCCGAGTGTCGATACGGCCTCGACACGCCCTGCGACACGCCCGTGTCGCAGGCCGTGTGCCTCCCGCCAGAAACCCAAAAAATTTTCCAGAACTGCAGACTGACCCTCTTGCAAAACTAGGGTGTTACAAGAAGAGAGCCTTGAAGCTACACAAGATTCAACATACCTGATGGCCCGCGAACAGACTCTTATGTGGGTGGTTGGTTCGATGAGTCGATCACCGCGGGCTTGCTAAGGGAGGCAAGTGCACCTATCACAAGTAGTACTCGATATTCGGGGGAATACCGAGATCGTATTGTTCTCGGGGTCGAGTTGATTATTCTTGCTCCTCCAGGAGGACTATTATTTTACTAATAAGTAAGGTGGAGATTTTAATTAACTAAAGACGGAATAAATAAAAGAGCGAAAAATGATTTATAAAAATTCGATGAAGGGTTAACGCTCGGCATCGAATCGGATTAAGACTAAAATAACTTTTAATAATTATTGAACTTAGATTTCAAATTAATAAAAGGCAACTTGGTCGTGGAGGTTCCACAAATATGAGCGCACTTATCTCTAGGAAGATTGCTCACCTGAACGCTAAGACTATTCGACCGAACGTTAGTCCGATAAAGGATTCCTCTTACGCCTGCTTTAAGCTAAGAACCCCGTTATTGGGTGGGGAACCCAATCCGGTAGAATTACGCTTGTCCTCTCTCGAGGGTATGCACGCAACTCTATTTACCCAGGGGTGATCTGTCCATACGCATAGCCTCTCGGCTAGCTAGCCTATGGATAACGAAAATAGGGCCCACACATTGATTTGTGGTCCTACGCATCGTTAACCCGGGGTAAACCTTAAGTCCTTAAATTAAAGTGAAAATAAAGAACTTTAATTATTTCAAATCATTTTAAATGTCTCATTTCTCTTAGATGTCGAGGCTAATAACGATTAGCCACTCATCGGTATGGGGATAGCTTTATAATTTGATGAGGCGCGAGTTCGTACTTAAACACTAAAGGATTATAAGAAGAAGTCATGAAAATAACAAACATTTAGAAAGCTTTAAAAGTTAGTTAAATGAGAACTCACACACACTTCAAATTATAAATAAAAAAACTAAGTTACAAGAAAGGAAAATTACAAGTTCTACTCAAACGAGTAGGCGGGAAATAAGGGCGCGCCATTTAACTCTTAACGAGTAGGCGGAAAATAAAAAAAAGAAAATTACAAGTCCTACTCAAACGAGTAGGCGGGAAATAAAAGCATGCCTTTTTACTCTTAACGAGTGGGCGGAAATAAATGCGCACACACACACACACTCTACACGAATTAAAAGAAAGTAATAAAACTATCTCCTACACACAACGCACTCTACATAATTGAAGAAAGCAATAAAATAAAGTAGTAAAATTTATCACCTACACACACACACTCTACATAATTTGAAGAAAGCGGTAAAAGAAAGCATGAAAATTTATCTCCTACACACACACTCTACATAATTGAAGAAAGCATTAAATAAAGCATGAAAAATTATCTCATAAACTCACACACACAACATGAAATTTAAAAGAACAAAATGAAAACCTAACTCATACACTCACACACACAAACTAAAAACAAAATGCAAGTTACCTAAAAATTAAAACAACTACTTTTTGATACTTAGATTTTATCAAAAACACATAAAAAGAATAAATTAAAAAGAAAGAGAACAAAAGTTTTTCAAAACAAATTAAAAACTAAAGTCTTTCAAAAAATTAAACATACAACTTTTTCATTCTTAGGATTTCATAAAAGTGATTAAAAAGTGAAGAGGAAATGAAAAGAACAAAACATGTTTTATAATCCTAAAACAAAGCTAAGTAAAAAAAATAAAATCACTTTCAAACATCTTTTATAAATTCATTAGAATGAAATTTAAAAACTCTAAAAAAAGACATGGTGAGAAAGAGAAAATCTTAAAATATATTTCATTTGGAGATAAAATTTATGACAAACCTAATATGAAGACAAGTTAAAAATATAGAAAATAAACATGTTACACTCATACACACACACACACACACACACTTTTCATAAAGAGAAGAACAAAGAAATACAAAGGGATAAAATGAGAAAGAAATAAGCCACCCATATGAATTTTCATGCCATGTAGAGAGAGAAAATCTAACATTTTTATTATCATAATCAAACTATTACAAAGCTAAAGCTAAAGCAAAAAACAAACATGAAAGGATGGGGGAGAAATATCCTTACATAGCAAGTAAATCCACAAGGGCAGCCCACAAAACACACTAAAGTGGCTCAAAAAGTGAACCCTTGGACCTTACAGAAATGGGCAATTTATAGAAAAAAAATCAAAGAACACGCCCTCCGACACGGGTGTGTCGGGGGGGCGTGTCACTACTGTTCACGATGTGATCCGGCGATTTGACTGGAAAGTTGACTTCGGGCTGTATACGAGGATGTCACGCCCCAGGTCACGGGCGTGACTCTAGGCGTGTCGGGGAGGTAGATCCGGGCGCGGGTTACGTAAAAGGTCTCTGGCGTGGGTCTTGTCGGCCAGGTGGAGGAGTACACGTGGAGGGCACGCCCGTATCTCTGTCTACACAGGGTGTGTCAGGTTCGTCTCGACGAATGTCAAGAGCATTGTGTCGAGAGCATTTGTCGAGTCTAAAAGCCTTGGTCATCGATCGAGAATGACACGGGCATGTCGGGTTGGCTGACACGGGCGTGTCATGTTAGTCGATGAATGTCGAGACCATTTTATCGAGTCTGTAAGCCTTGATCGTCGATCGGGAATGACACGGGCATGTTGGGTTGGCTGACACAGGCGTGTCAGGTCAATTTTTGACCATTTTCTGAAAAATTTCAGAAATTAAATTTAAGCAATGCTAGAAACAATATTTACAAAAATGAGCAATTTATTAAATAAAACTAACTAAAGAAGGCAAAACTAAAATAAAATATCATAATAAAAACATGGAAAATGCGTATAATTACAACTTATCAAATACCCTCATACTTAAGCTTTCGCTATTCCAGAGCAAAAGTCTGAGGTGAACTTATAAGGGATAAAAGAAACTCTAAGTTTATCTACCGCTTAATTAATTATAAGAGAGATCTAAATAAATATACAGCGTGTAAGAGTTAAGTCCTAAAATTATGTAGATGATTTAAATAGCGCAAAAGTTTTGGCCAAAAGACTTCTTGATGTAATCAAATAGAAAGAAATAATTGTAATGGTTAGATGAACACAAATAGTTTGGAATTATATGAACTTTAGCTTATAGGAGTTTTACTGGAAATAATGCAATTTATAAATTATGCTCTCAAAAAGGTTTTTGAATCAATTCTAGAATCGTGAAATTGGCTAAGGGGCTATGTTGGTTTATGAAGAGAGTTTGGATATTGAGGTGAGGTGATTTTTTCCCGAACCTCCATTTTTTTCTTTTGGATTATTAGGAAAATGAAATCTTATTTTCCTAATATCATTTTTTTCAACTTCATAAGAATAAAATTAACCCAATGTATATGTATAGGAGTAATGAATTTTATCCTCTTACTCCATAACATATAATCTTTTTTAATTATTGGGTGCCTATGTTTACGGAACGAAATCTTATTCCCATTGACATAGGATCTTTTAAGGGTAAAGAAAATTTATCATGCCAAGTAAGGCATGATAAAGGGAGAAAAGAAAACTAGATTTTTAATTAAAAAATTTTTGAGAGCAACCTTAATAAATTGTACGTTCCAATTTTTCTGAAAGCTAAAAGTAAACATAATTGAATTCTATAGTCGTTAATTTCTAACATAATACACGTGCTCCTATCAATGAAAAATTAGAAGTAGTGCCTAAAATGAGTTCGCTATTTTTAACAAAGCATAATGAATTTTTTAAAACTTAACCCCGGCTATTTAAATTTTTCAATTAATAATTAACAAACGAATAGCAAACAAAGAATTAAGAAAATTCACATATAAATAAACTCAAAATAGAATTTTTGGATAGTAAGAAAATTAAGAATGGTATATTTGATTTATTTACTTCAAAATAATTTTTTGGATTTTTAGAGTTTTTCTCATTTTTTGTGTTTTTAATTTATTATCTTTTTTTTGAATTTTTGGTTTGTCTCTAATATATACATAGTAAAGAAAGGAAAATGCAAAAATAAATTTTTTTTTGAATTTTTAAGTTTTGCGAAAATATTTTTTGTACTTTTTAAGAAAATTTTCATTCTATTTACAAAGATTGGGAGAAAAAGAGAAGTTATGTACAAGAATGAGAGAGAAAAGGAAGGGGGAGAGTGAGAAGAGTATTTACAAAAAGAATATTTACAAAAAAAAAATCTACAAAGAAAAAAAAATATTTACAAAGTAAAATCTAAATATAATTTTTTGTTGAATTTTTGTTTTGTAATTTTTTTGAATTTTGTGTTTTATAATTTTTTGATTTTTTGTTTAAAAGAAAGGAAATTTTTTTTGGATTTTTCATTTTAAATTTTTTGTTTTGTTTTGTTTTGTTTTGTTTTGTTTTGTTGTTATATATTTGTTTAGTAGGTTTTTGAAATGCAGAAAATAAAGCACGAAAATATCCTCATACTTAAGTTCAACATTGTCCCCAATGTTGTAACGTAAGTATGCGGAACAAAAAGAAAATGCAATATTTAGAAAGAAAATAAAGAGAGGGGGGTAGAAGCTTCCCTGAAACGCGTTTGAGGAGGCCCATCAGAAACCCTGCAGTTTATTAGAAAAAGTAGCAAACAGAATAAATAAAGTGCAAAAAAGAAAAAGCGAGGGGTGCCTCCCAGGAGCGCTTTGTTTATAGTCGTGTAGCTTGACTATTTTGGCGGAGTTATAATGTTGAGGAAAGTTATGTTTCGTTATGCTCGATCACTTGGTCGCCCGCTATATAAGACTTTAACTGATGACCGTTTACTTTAAACGAACTTTTTTCCGGGTGGGAGACGAGTACGGTCCCATATGGAAAAACTTCTTCGACTAGGAAGGGGCCGGACCAACGGGATTTTAGTTTACCCGGAAAAAGCCTATGATGTGAATTGTAAAGAAGGACAAGATCGGCCAGAGAAAAAAATTTTGGGGACTTTATTTTTCGATCGTGATATAACTTAGAACGCTCTTTATAGAACTTATTGCTCTCGTAAGCATTTGCACGCCATTCATCGAGCTCGTTTAGTTGTAGTTTTCTATTCTGAGCGGCTAAGTTGGCGTCGAGGTTTAAGAGGTTTAAAGCCCAAAGAGCGTGATGCTCTAGTTCTACGGGTAAATGGCATGCTTTGCCATAGACTAACCGGAACGGCGTACAACCAATTGCGGTTTTGTATGTCATCTGATACGCCCACAATGCATCGTCGAGTTTAACGGACCAATCTTTCCTATTTAGTGAAACGGTTTTTTCTAATATTCGCTTAATCTCTCGATTGACTACCTCTACTTGTCCATTAGTTTGCGGGTGTTAGGGGGTGGCGAGTTTGTGCGTGACTCCGCATTTAGCTAACGTCTTAGCCATAAGAGCGTTACAAAAATGCGTGCCCCTATCACTAATAATTGAGCGAGGCGTGGCGAAGCGAGAAAATTGTTTTTTAAGAAATGTAATGACGACTCGTGCATTGTTGGTGGGGAGAGCTTACGCTTCCGCCCACCTCGATACGTAGTCGACCGCTACTAAAATATACATATTTTTGAAAGAGGGAGGTAGGGGCCAACAAAATTTATGCCCCATAAATTGAAGACTTCGCATTCTAAAAACATGTTTTGGGGCATCTCATCGCGACGAGAGATGTTACCCGACCACTGACAGCTATCGCATGCGTGCACAAATGTGTGTGCGTCTTTGAAGAGAGTGGGCCAAAAGTAGCCCACCTCTAGCGCCTTCCGAGCGGTCCGGTTGGCTTGATAATGCCCACCGGCTAGACCCTCGTGGCAATGCTTAAGAATTTCCAAGCACTCCATACCCGCAACGCATCTTCGGACCGCTTGGTCCACGTAGATACGAAAAAGAAATGAGTCCTCCCAAAAGAAATTTTTCAAGTCAAAAAAAAATTTCTTCTTTTGATAACTTGAAAACTCTTTTGGAAGCACCCGCGCTACTAAGTAATTTGCTAATTCTACGAACCAAGGCGAAGATGACGAAGCATTATGAATGGCTAGGAGGCGTTCCTCGGGGAATCTGTCATTTATTTCAGATTCGACGAGCGCTTCCGCACCCAGATTTTCTAATCGGGAGAGGCGGTCTGCCGCTAGATTTTCCGCGCCCCTCTTATCTCAGATCTCCAAATCAAACTCTTGTAGGAGGAGAATCCACCGAAAAGGCGGGGCTTCGCATCATTTTTAGCTAATAAATATTTAAGGGTGGTGTGATCGGTAAATATGATAACTTTAGAAAGTATTATATACAAGCGAAACTTATCAAAAGCGAAGACGACGGCTAAGAGTTCCTTTTCCGTCGGCGTGTAATTTACTTGTGCGGAAGTGAGCGTCTTGCTAGATTAATAAATTGGATGAAAATCTTTTTCTACGCGTTGGCCAAGAACGACACCTAAGGCAATATCACTAGCGTCGCACATAATTTTGAACGGAAGGGACCAATTAGGGGCCACTAAAATTGGAGAGGTGATAAGTTTTTGTTTTATTAAATTAAAGGCAGACTCGCATTCGCTACTAAAGATGAAACGTGATTCATTTTCCAAGAGGTGAGTTAGCGGCTTTGTTATTTTTGAAAAGTCTTGAATAAAATGTCGGTAAAAGCCCGCATGACCTAAGAAACTCCTAATAGATTTTACGTTTGTTGGTTACGGAAGTTTTTCTATGATTTCTATCTTGGCCTTATCCACCTCCATCCCCTTAGACGAAATCATATGGCCGAGGACCAAACCTCCTCGAACCATAAAGTTGCATTTTTCCCAATTTAAAACAAGGCTTGTGTCCTCACACCGTTGGAGGACACGATCTGGATTGTGAAGGCAATCGGGAAAAGAGCGTTCGAAAACAGAAAAGTTAACCATAAAGACTTCCATAATGTCTTCTACTAGCTTGCCAAAGATAGCTAGCATACATCTTTGGAATTTAGCCGACGCATTGTAGAGTCCAAATGACATTCTTCGGTATGCGAAGGTGCCAAACGGGCAAGTAAAAGTTGTTTTCTCTTGATCATCGTGGGAAATGGGGATTTGGAAAAACCCCGATAAACCATCAAGAAAACAATAATATGGATGACCACTATCCGAAATAGGGTAGATAATTCCCGCATCTAATGACTTAATAATCTCGGCTTTAACGACGTCTTTCATGTTTGGGTTAAGACGACGCTGCGGCTGAATCATTTTGCTGCAATTATCGTTAAGAAATATCTTATGGGTGCAAAAGGAGGGGTTAATCCCCTTTAAGTCAGAAATTTGTCACGCAATTGTGTGGCGATGTTTAAATAAAACTTCCAATAAATTGGAAGTCTCTGAATCACTCAAGTCCGAATAAATAATAACGGGAAGCGTATCACCTTTTCCCAAAAAAGCGTATTTGAGTGATGCAGGTAAGGGTTTGAGGTCTAGGATGGGCGGTTCTTCTATGGAGGTTTTAATTCCTATATCTTTCTTACCAATTGGTTCGAAAGGGAAGTCTATAGAGGTATCCTCATCACATGTAAAATTTTCGAGCGCATAAAAATTGTTATTTATAAATACGGACTCGAAAACGGGAGAAGAATGATCTCCAAAAAAGGTATCTAAAGAATAGCAGAAATTGTCACTCGATGACAAATTGTCCATCGAGGTATTAATAGAGAAAGTAACTTGATCGTCTCCTACTCGGAGGAGAAGACTATCACTACAAACATCTATTAGTGTGCGGGAGGTGGCGGGAAAAGGGCGATCAAGTATTATTGGTACCGCGACATCCTCCTCGTTGTCTAAGATGACGAAGTCTACCGGAAATGTAAACTTGTCTACTCGGACAAGGACGTCCTCCACTACCCTGATAGGGAACTTAACCGAGCTATCCGCTAATTGGATGCACATATTCGTAGGACAAGGAGTACCCAAATCTAAACGTTGAAAGAGCTAGAACGGCATTAGATTAATGCTAACCCCTAAATCAGCTAAGGCGTGTTTTACTAATATATTGCCAAAAAGGCACGGGATGAAAAACCGTCCCGGGTCATTTTGTTTTGTGAGCAATTTATTAGTAAGGGCAGCCGAGCAGACAACGTTGAGAGATACATGCGAAATATCATCTAATTTACGTTTATTAGAAAGTAATTCTTTTAAAAATTTCGCATATTTGGGCATTTGCGAGATAGCCTCGCAAAAAGGAACACTAATATGAATTTGTTTTAATAATAAAATAAATTTTTCGTATTGTGCGTCCTTACGCTCGTTATCTAATCTATGCGGATACGGTAAGGACTTGTTTAAAATAATTTTTTCATTTAAAATTGGTGAAGGATGCGTAAACGAAGAAGAGGGAAGAGGGGTCGGAGGTGAAATATATACCTGTGGATCGATCCGTTTTGGATCGATCACCTCCTTTCCGCTATGGAGGGTTATAGCATTGGCATTCTCCCGAGGGTTGGGCTCCATGTTTCCCGACAGTGCCCCGAGCGCGTGCTCGGATATCATTCTTGCCAGCTGTCCAACCTGTTGTTCAAGTGTTTTTAGCGATCTGGTGATGTTCCGGATATTTGATTCGTTGGATGCTATATATTTAGAAAAATTCTCCTCCATCGGGGAGGGTTTTGGAATAGGGGGAGGCTGCAGAAATCCGGGCGCATAAGAAATAGGGGGACGCTGCGCATTATTCGGGTTGGTCCAAGAAAAATTGGGGTGATTCCTCCAACCCGGATTATAGTTATTATTATAAGGGTTATTGTTGGGGTTGAAGGAAGGACGACCTGAATTTCCTACGAAGTCCACAAACTCTTCAGCCACGCAGATGTTAGGGGGAATAAAACAATGCGGAGTGGAGGAGGCAGCAAACATCTCCGCCACCTGCTTTGTTAACCTTTCAACTTGAAGGGTTAAAAGAGCAGTGGCATCCACTTCAAAAAGTCCGGCCGTCGGCTTTGGGCGTCCCTGCAGGACGTTCCATTGATAGGCGTTCATAGCCATCTCTTCTAATAAAGCCTGGGCGGCCTCGGGGGTTTTATTATTCAAGGTACCCCCAGCAGCCGCGTCAATCATTTGACGCGTCTGAAAGTTCAGGCCATTGCAAAAAATTTGTACCTACAACCACGTTGGCAGCGCGTGGTGCGGGCACCGGCAGAGGAACTCCTTAAACCATTCCCAAGTCTCATATAGATACTCAGGATCGTTTTGCACAAACAAAGAAATGTCCGCCCGCAACTTTGCAGTTTTTGCGGGCGGAAAGTACTTTGTCAGGAACCGCTTCGTCAACTCAGCCCATGTGGTGATACATCCTCACCGGAGGGAATTCAACCACGCCTTGGCTTTGGACTTAAGGTAAAAAGAAAATAGGTGCAAGCGAATGGCGTCATCAGTGATGCCATTAATCTTGAAGGTGTCGCATATTTCCAAAAAGTTGGACAAGTGGACATTCGGGTCCTCATCCGGCAGTCCATCGAACTGCACGACATTTTGGAGCATTTGAATGACACTTGATTTTATTTCAAAATTATTATTCGCCGCCGTAGGGCGAACAATACTAGACCCAGTATCGTCCAAATTCGGTCACGCATAATAACACATTGTTCGCTCTGCGGCCGTGTTCGGATTAGGGTCGGCCATTACTACGACAGAGGGTTCTCTGATAGATTCTTCGGGGTCTAAAGAAGGAATTCGGCATTGAGATCGAATACGCGCAAGGGAGTGTTCGATCTCAGGGTCGAAGTCAAAATCTTCAAACTCGGAGGGTTCTCCACGGGTCATACACCCTAAAAAAAATGAAAGAAACTTTTTTTTGGTTTTTGTTTGTTTTTTTTAGAAAATAAGTAAAAGTAATAGACTCCGGAATTCGGAATAACAACTCAAGAGATTCCCCGGCAACGGCGCCAAAAACTTGATCGCCCGCGTACAGACTCTTATGTGGGTGGTTGGTTCGATGAGTCGATCGCCGCGGGCTTGCTAAGGGAGGCAAGTGCACCTATCGTAAGTAGTGCTCGATATTCGGGGGAATACCGAGGTCGTATTGTTCTCGGGGTCGGGTTGATTATTCTTACTCCTCCAGGAGGACTATTATTTTACTAATAAGTAAGGTGGAGATTTTAATTAACTAAAGACGGAAAAAATAAAAGAGCGAAAAACGATTTATAAAAATTCGTTGAAGGGTTAACGCTCGGCATCCAATCAGATTAAGACTAAAATAACTTTTAATAATTATTGAACTTAAATTTCAAATTAATAAAAGGCAACTTAGTCGTGGAGGTTACACAAATATGAGCGCACTTATCTCTAGGAATATTGCTCACCTGAACGCTAAGACTATTCGACCGAATGTTAGTCCGACGAAGGATTCCTCTTAACACCCGTTTTACGCAAAGAACCCCGATATTTGGTGGGGAACCCAATCCGGTAGAATTACGCTTATCCTCTCTCGAGGGTATGCACGCAACTCTATTTACCCAGGGGTGATCTGTCCATATGCACGGCCTCTCGGCTAGCTAGCGTATGGATAACGGAAATAGGGCCCACACATCGATTTGTGGTCATACGCGTCGTTAACCCTGGGTAAACCTTAAGTCCTTAAATTAAAGTGAAAATAAAGAACTTTAATTATTTCAAATCATTTTAAATGTCCCAATGATCTTCGATGCCGAGGCTAATAATGATTAGCCACTCATCAGTATGGGGAAGGCTTTATAATTTGATGAGGCGTGAGTTCGTACTTAAACGCTAAAGGATTATAAGAAGAAGACATGAAAATAACAAACATTTAGAAAGCTTAAAAAGTTTGCTAAAACGAGAACTCACACATACTTCAAATTATAAATAAAAAAAACAAAGTTACAAGAAAGGAAAATTACAAGTCCTACTCAAACGAGTAGGCGGGAAATAAGGGAGCGCCATTTAACTCTTAACGAGTAGGCGGAAAAGAAAAAAAAGTAAATTACAAGTCCTACTCAAACGAGTAGACGTGAAATAAAAGCACGACATTTTACTATTAATGAGTGGGCGGAAATAAATGCACACTCACACACACACTCTACACGAATTAAAAGAAAGCAATAAAACTATCTCCTACACACAACACACTCTACATAATTGAAGAAAGCAATAAAATAAAGCAGAAAAATTTATCTCCTACACACACACACTCTACATAATTTGAAGAAAGCGATAAAAGAAAGCATGAAAATTTATCTCCTACACACACACACTCTACATAACTGAAGAAAGCATTAAATAAAGCATGAAAAATTATCTCATAAACTCACACACACAACATGAAATTTAAAAGATCAAAATGAAAACCTAACTCATACACTCACACACACAAACTAAAAACAAAATAAAAGTTACCTAAAAATTAAAACAACTACTTTTTAATACTTAGATTTTAACAAAAACACATAAAAAGAACACATTAAAAAGAAAGAGAACAAAAGTTTTTCAAAACAAATTAAAAACTAAAGTCTTTCAAAAAATTAAAATTACAACTTTTTCATTCTTAGGATTTCATAAAAGTGATTAAAAAGTGAAAAGAAGATGAAATGAACAAAAAAAGATTTTACAATCCTAAAACAAAGCTAAGTAAAAAAAACAAAATCACTTTCAAACATCTTTTATAAATTCATAAGAATGAAATTTAAAAACTCTAAAAAAAAAGACATGGTGAGAAAGAGAAAATCTTAACATACATTTCATTTGGAGATCAAATTTATGACAAACCTAATATGAAGACAAGTTAAAAACATAGAAAATAAACATGTTACACTCATACACACACACACACTTTTCATAAAGAGAAGAACAAAGAAATACAAAGGGATAAAATGAGAAAGAAATAAGCCACCCATATGAATTTTCATGCCTTGTAGAGAGAGAAAATCTAACATTTTTTTTATCATAATCAAACTATTACAAAGCTAAAGCTAAAGCAAAAACAAACATGAAAGGAAGGTGGGAGAAATCTCCTTACATAACAAGTGAATCCACAAGGGCAGCCCACAAAACACACTAAAGTGGCTCAAAAAAGTGAACCCTTGGACCTTACAGAAATGGGCAATTTATAGAAAAAAAATCAAAGAACACGCCCTCCGACACGGGCGAGTCGGGGGGGGCGTGTCACTACTGTTCACGATGTGATCCGGCGATTTGACTAAAAAGTTGACTTCGGGATATATACAGGGATGTCACGCCCTGGGTCACGGGCGTGACTCTGGGCGTGTCAGGGAGGTAGATCCAGGTGCGGGTTGCATAAAAAATCACTGGCGCGGGTCTTGTCGGCCAGGTGGAGGAGTACACGTGGCATTCACGCCCATGTCTCTGTCTACATGGGGCGTGTCGGGTTGGTCTCGACGAATGTCGAGAGCGTTGTCTCGAGAACGTTTGTCGAGTCTGGAAGCCTTGATTGTCGACTAGGAATGACACGGGCTTGTCGGGTTGGCTGACATGGGCGTGTCATGTTAGTCGACGAATGTTGAGACCATTTTGTCGAGTCTGGAAGACTTGATCGTTGATCGGGAATGACACGGGCATGTCGGGTTGGCTGACACGGGCGTGTCAGGTCAATTTTTTACAATTTTCTTAAAAATTTCAGATATCAAATTTAAGCTATGTTAGAAACAATATTTACAAAAATGAGCAATTTATTAAATAAATCTAACTAAAGAAGGCAAAACTAAACTAAAATATTATAATAAAAACATAGAAAAATGCGTATAATTACAACTTATCAATTCCCAATTCAAATTTGAATGTGTTGAACTTTGCTTTATCTAGTGGCTTAGTGAGGATATCAGCCACTTGCTTATCTTTGGAGACAAACTTGAGGGAGATGTTTTCCCTTTCCACATGTTCTCTAATGAAATGATGTCTAATTTTTATATGCTTAGTCCTACTATGGGAGACAAGATTGCTAGCTATAGATATTGTACTAGTAGAATCACAAATGAGTGGAATTCTACTTATCTGAATATTTTAGTCTTGAAGTTGATGTTGGATCCACAGCAACTGAGCACAGCAGCTTCCAGGTGATATATACTCTAACTCTGATGTTGATATTACAACACTTGTTTGTTTCTTGTTGCTCTAAGAGACAAGCCTTCCACCTAAAAATTGACAGGAGCCTGAAGTGCTCTTTCTGTCCTCCTTGCAACCTGCAAAATCTGCATCTAAATAGCCTGTTAGTTCAAATTCCTCATTCCTGGGGTACCATAGGCCAAGATCTGGGGTGCCCTTAAGATATCTCAAGATTCTTTTCACAGCAGTGTAGTGAGACTCTTTAGGGCAGGCCTGATACCTAGCACAGACACATGTTGCATACATTGTTGGGTCTATTGATCCCAATATCCCAAATTTATAAGAAGTCAAACGGGTCAATGACATACACACATAATGTATTTGATGTGTGGTTTAGTTCATGCATGCAGGTAGTCCATGATTGGACAAGAAAATTGAGTTGGGCAGCAAACTCAAATTTCATCGAACTCAGCTCAGAGTTCGTCGAAATCAGCTTCCTGATCGTCGAGCACAACTCAGCATAAGCTTAAGAAATTAGGATACAATATTCGTCGAACTTAGCTCGAGGTTCGTCGAGCTTAGCTTACAGTTCGTCGAGCCCAGCCCAATGGTTGTCAAGCTGAAGCAAGAGAAAAAGTGACTAAGGCAAACGGCACTGAGTGAGCTGAGAAGATCAAAGTTCGTCGAGCTCAGGTTACGGTTCGTCGAGCTGAGCTCAAAGCTTTTCAAATTAAAGCCAGAAAATCTGCCTAAGGCATAAGCGCTGAGTCTGCTGAGAAGAAGGCATTGAGACCGCTGAGACAGTTGAGACAGCTGGGAAGATAGCGTTGAGACAGCAAAGACAACTGAGAAGATGGCATTGAGATAGCAGAGACAGCTGAGAAGATGGCATTGAGACTGCAAATACAGCTGAGAAGATGGTATTGAGATAGCTGAGACAGCAGAGACAAAGTTAGCTGGAAACTTTCTAAGTCCAGAAGCGTTGAGTGAAGCAAGTTTATTCAATGCTTCTAATTAAAGAAGGAAGCGATGAGACATTCAAGAGGTTAACAGCTGAGAACAAAATTAGCTGGAATCTTTCTAAGTCCAAAAGCGTTGAGTGAAGCAGGTTCACTCAACGCTTCCAATGAATAGGAAAGCGCTGAAATAAAGAATTATCTCAGCTGATAAATGAAAAACCGTTGAGGCCGCTGAGACAAATCCGCTGAGATAGTTAAAGTGTAGAAACCGCTGAGATAGCAGATAAGAGGAAAGTGTTGAGACAAAGGCTTGTCTCAGCTAATAATGGAAAACCACTGAGACAGCTGAGACAAAATCGATGATATAAAGCCAGGAAATTTTCTAAGTCCAGAAGCACTGTGAGCCAAAGCTGATGGCATTGAGTGTCTCAACATCACTCAATGTTTGATGGGATTCAAGAAATTTTCTAAGTCCATATATTGATGACCACTACTGACGTCATCAAAGTCAAATCTGCAGATAGCCATTGCGGGAAAGCTGCTACAGTGTCGAAAGATGTTTTTCTCCCTTTCTGATGGAGTTGGCGCTCACCAATCCTTGGTGGGCCCACATACTATGTTGTCGTTGATTCAAATCAATGCATATAAAAGGGGAAACAGAAAAGTTTTAGGGTTAACGAATACTCGGGCATGAAACAAATCTAAGAAACTGAAAGAGAAACTGAAAAAGGCGGCTGGATATTTATTCTGATCAAGCTTGAAAGCTAAAAGTCCAGCCAAGTTATCCAGAGGGCAAGAATAAGATACCTGGAGCACTTCCTGCTCAGCAAGTTGGTTCTCTCAAGAACAAATCAAGCTAGTTGATCCACTCAACAGCAGATAGTTGCTCACCTGTGCAGCAAGAGAGAAGATAGTTGTAGAAGAAGACTCATCACTTCTACAGCAAGTTAAATGGACTGATATCTGCTCAGTATAGCATAGCAAACTCAGAGATTTAATCTCTGAGTTATTTTTGTTTTCTTTTTCCAACCATTTTAATGTAGGATTCAGGTTTCCTGGATTTGAGCTGCTGGAAGGCTTAATAGCCTTAGGCTAGAGAGTTTATCTCATTATGGTAGGATCCAAGTGGATCTGTGCTACTGCAAGGCTTAATATCCTGAGGCTGGAGAGTTTATCTCTCTGTGGTAGGATCCAAGTGGATCTGAGCTGCTGGAAGGCTTAATAGCCTAAGGATGGAGAGTTTATCTCTCTGTAGTAGGATCCAAGGGGATCTGAGTTGTTGGACAGCTTAATTACCAGAGGCTGGAGAGTTTATCTCTCTATGGTAGGATCCAAGTGGATCTAAGCTGTTAGAAGGCTTAATAGCCTGAGGGTGGAGAGTTTATCTCTCTATGGTAGGATCCAAGTGGATCTGAGTTGCTGGAAGGCTTATTATCCTAAGGCTGGAGAGTTTATCTCTCTATGGTAGGATCCAAGTGTGGATCTAAGATAGGTACCTGGAGGGGTACTGAGTGTAGGTGTGCTGCCGCACACTGAGAGTAAGGTTGTGGGCCTGAGGTGTAAGCTCTAAAGAGCATAGTGCTGGAGTTTGTGCCTTGTCCAACAAGTAAGTTGGAAAGGTGGGAGGGAAAGTGGATGTACCCAATTGGGGAACCACTATAAATACTTGTGTGCTTGCTATGTGTGTTTGTGTTACTTTCTTATTGTAGTACATAAGGATAAGCACTAGATAGAGTAGTTAGAAAATAGCAAAAGAAGCCATAAATTTGAAAGACCTATTCACCCCCCCCCCCCCTCTAGGTGATTAGCTATCCTTAAATTAAATAACTTTCAAGTGGTATCAGAGGGAGGTTGCTCAAAAAGGATTTAACAATCTAAGTATACCTCCAAGGTTAGCTAAAAGATAAGAAATGGGGTTTGGCGTAAATTACAAGGAATTAGGAGCCATGAAGTTGTCAATCTGCAAAAAGGAAGGGTTTGGGCTTTGGAAGGAAAGGGTCAGAATGTTCATGGAAGCTGCTGGTCCTAGGATCTTCGTCATAGTCAAAGAGGGACCCTTCATCCCCATGAAGATCTCAGTTCTGTATGCCAACATCCAGACTCCTAAATCATATGAAGAAATGAATAAGGATGAGCTCCTCCTTGCCTCCATGGACAAGAGAGCTCAAAACATCATTGCTAGTGCAGTAGATGATCCTACATTCCAGAATTTGGTGCACTACAAGACCTCCAAGGAGATGTGGGACACCCTAGTGGTGTTCATGGAGGGTTCAGAAGAGGTGAGGGATGATAGGAAATCCATGCTCAACCAGGAGTATGAGGCCTTCAGACAAGGAAAGTCTGAGGGCATTGCTGAAAGTTTTGAAAGACTTTTTAGAACTATTAATATAAACTGAGAACTTATGGAAGAATCTTCAACACCTATGATCTGAATGACAAGTTTCTCAGGTCCCTCACAAAGGATTGGGACACAAAGATCTGTACCATCAGGGAGATGGGCAGACTAGCAGACACACCACCTTCAACCCTGTTTGGAAAGTTATTGTCCTATGAGGTGCAGCTTGCTGCAAGGAAGGAAGAAGACGTGAAGACCAGCAAGTCACAGAGCAAGGAGAAATATGTGGATTTTAAAGCTGATGGTTCAACCAGGAGTAGAAGGAAGATCTCTCCAGTAAGGAGAACTGCTGTGTCAGAATCTGAGAGCTCCAAGTCCAGCTCATCTGACAGCTATGCATCTGTTGAGGACCTTGCTGCCTTCTCCAAACAGTTTCAGAAATTCATGAAGAAGGGGCATTGGAAGAACAGAAGGGCTTCTTCCTCCTCTCAGTACAGAAGGAAATCCTCTAAGGAGGACAGGTATGCTCCTAACTCTAATAAACAATCTTCCTCTAACATTATTTGTTTTTCCTGCAGCAAACCTGGGCATATAATTATTGAATGCCCAGTAAAGAGGAAGGAAGAAAGAGTGAAGAAGCACTACAAGGGAAATAAGAAAGAGAAGTCTCTAGTGGCTAAGAAAGAGAAGACCTGGTCTGACGCTTCCTCTGAGTCAGACAATGAAGCCTACATTGGGCTTATTACTCTTGCTTAAGAATTCCATGCTGCTAGAATAGGGATCAGGGCCCCTCTGTCACACCCAGATAGTGACTCAGAGGTGGATGAAGATGAAGAAGAAGATGCTCAGTGTCATGGACTAATGGCAATGATAGATCAAGAAAGCAGCTAGGATTAGCCTATAACATCCCGATTTGCACTAGGCCCCTCGTGCGCGTTTTTGAGTCAGGAGAGCTGACTTGGGCTCAGGGGAGTGCTGGAAACTGGGCTATACTTGTAAATAGGAGGATAAATTAGTCCATATTAGTACACGGGTAGAGACACGGGCATGTCCCTACCCGTGTGGGAGAGCCCCGCTCTCGAGTCGATGACTCGAGTATGTCCAGAGAAGGACACGGGTAGTGACATGGGCGTGTCACTACCTATGTGCATGATGGCACGGTATGGACACGACATGTCCCTACCCATGTGCGTCGAGTTGAGATCGATGAAGAGAACCTGAGAAGGACACTGGTAGAGACACGGGCATGTCTCTTCCCGTATGTGTGTCGAGCTGAGTTCGTCGAGCGTGTCCAGAGAACGATACGGCCAGAGAACATGGTCGTATCATGTGGACACGGGTCGGGATATGGGCGTGTCCCTACCCGTGTCACGTATTGAACCGACATTTAAACTATCGTTGACGCTTCGCCCGAGTGGGACATAGGTAAGGACACGGGCGTGTCCCTACCCGTGTCACTTTTCATTTATAAGGGTTGTGAAAACCCAAGCCGTTTTCACTCCTCATTCCAGCCATTTTTCCTGAGAGAAACTTCTATAGGGAGGGAAAGCTGCTAGAGTAAGTCCTAGAGGAGAAGATCTGCTGCCGCCGTGAAAGAGAAGATGCAGCCGAGAAGAGTCACAAGATCCATGGCCGGAAATAGTGGAAATGCCGGAAATGAGGTGAGCTTCCTCCCCTCTCCCTTGGTGCTAGATCTATAGATATATCTAGGTAAGATGTCGACTCAAAAGAGTATTGACTAGCGAGATGGTGATTTCTCTAGGAAGAGGCCATTCTAGGGCTTATGCTCTAAGGCTAGTTGTGTCTTCAACCTCTCCAAACTGCTATGTGAATATGGGGGGATGGATTTGTGAAGAGTCATGGCCTCATGGGGGTGAATAAGGGAGGAGGAATTTCTGATGTGATTGTGGAAGATCGACTTGAGGAGGAAGATGAACCGATGTCATTCATTTCGCTTTAAGATGCGTGCAGAATCTGTGTTCTGCGTGCAACGATCTCCTTGGCCATTTTCAGATGTGATATGTCCTGATTTGGGATTTCGACTAAACATGAAAGTTGAAGTCCTTGAAAATACCTTTCAACGAGTGGTTGCACGACTTCAGGCGAAGTCTATAGCCACAAGAAAGTCTGGACGAAAATGACATCTGATAAATCCTGCATGCAGAAATTATGTTCTGTACGGAGCAAACTTCAAGGATGATTTCAAGTATGATACTTTTGAATATGGGTTGTGGTCTGAACATAAATGTTGTAGACCTTGGAAAGACCTTTCCATCGATGGGTTACACTTCTTCACCGGATTCCTATAGCTTCAGAAATCTCCGGTCAAAGCTGTTGTCCAGATTTATCGTGTACTTAAATTCTGGGTTGGAATAACATTGGATTTGGACTCGGTAGAGATAATGTTGCAAATTAACTTGAGGTTCGTTGAACTCTTTTATGTTAACCATATTAGTCCAATGAATGATGAAGTTTATTAATTGGATTCCACATAATTGATTTGTAAAGTGAAGCATACTCAACGAAATGATTTGATAGAAATTGGTAGACTATTATAAATGTGCATCATGATAATAACGTGTTGAATCATTTGGGAAGAAAGGTATGATGATAACTTATGGTCATGTGTATAATTGTTTAACGGAATGAATTTAGTGTCCAATACTTAGAGCGTCGTCTCCCTATGGGTAGCATTGTGGAAGGGTGTAAGTGCGGTGTTGACTGTCACTAGTCGGGATTACATTGAGATGAGTCAAAGTCGGACGGTTGTGCTTGGTCCTCAGTGTTCATTTCGCGGGGCTCCTTCCGTGGCGAGTGGATAGTTGGGCTTGTTCCTCGTGCTTTCTCTGAGGCTCCTTCCATGCCACGGTGATGTGGAATTACATGCGGTGTGAGTCGACACGCGATGTCGTAATCTTGGGTTAAGGATAGTGTGGCAGGTGTACGGGCTCGCCGATCATCACACTAACGGGAGTTGACAGTTAGACTTTGGGCGGTTGGGCTTGGTCCTCGGTGTTCACATCCCGGGGCTCTTTCCGTGCCAAGTGAACGTTTGGGCTGGGTCCTCATGCTTATTTCTGAGGCCCCTTCCGGGTCACACAAGGCCAGTTCGGGACTTGGTTCTCGGTGCACATCTACCCGAGAATCCCACTGGGTCATAGTACGCATGGGATCTGCTGTTGTGTTCTTAGCATTGAGGCTTACGGAGGCCTAGGTGAAGTAGTGTGGATACCCGTCCAGTAGTAGAGATGTCTGCTCTACTGTCACCGCCTGGCCACGGCAGTTGATGCCTGAGAGGTTAGCTACCTGCTCGAAAAGTGGGAACTACAAGTCTGTGTCGACATAGCGGTTGCATGTGTGTGATCATGGGTGAGTCATTTCATAGCATACATACCATCTCATTACATTGCACAACAAGATCCTCATTGTATAAGTTTGTATGATCACTCTTATACGATGAGTTATTTTATGTAAACTGATCCTTAACTTATAAGCTTGTATGGACATCTTTATAAGTTAAGTTACTTCCCTGCTGTAGATACTTATACTTGATGGTTCGTTATTGCTTTTGTAGAACTGCTAGATTATACTGCTGTTAATCTTATCATACCATTACTACCTTCTTGTGCCTGTTTATACTATTTATTATACTTTGTACCCTTGCTCTTTTCTCCGCCTGGTGCCGAGGAGTCGCCAGGGGAGCGGATTTGAAGCCACTTAGTCTTTTCGACTAACGGTTGTTACGTCTTCCTTTTTAGGAGGTCACCTGTCACAACCCGCATTTCCTCAACGAGTACATCGTATCAGAGCAAGAGGAACTACGGGTTATGATGCCGCGTCGTGCAGGGGATAACTGCACACGCTCCGGCAAAACCTTGACGCTTACTTAGTAGTTGAAAACCACCAGTTGAATGCAAGAAAACTGTTTAGTGTGGTGGCCGTATCCCTCGGCCTTATGGATCAAAATGTATGTTTGTACGCGGCGGAAAATACTTTAGGTTACTTATGACGATCATATGCATCCTAGATTTATAATCATATAAGAAAGCATCTTTTTGTACGTTGTTTGGAAAATACGTCTTAGGTTATCAAAACATGTATGCATGATCTAGGATAATAGGTTTGTTTTATCTTGAAAATATCTAATACAACCTACCATAAATCCTTCCCAAGAGCAAGGAGACATCATCGCAGCCAAATGAGTCACATTAGCAGTCTAGCATTCATATATCACAAGTAAAGAAAGCCACCAATGGGTGCCAACAAGCTGACACGAACCCATTGGGGTGCATGTATGTCTGTACAATATAGTAAAGAACTACCTCGCTAAGTAAGCTCGGCTAGCTCCAAAGAAACTCGACCCAAGCACTAGCCTCTCAACCGGCTACAACATGCACCTGAGGCATTTAAGAAAGAACACCTCAGCAATCATCAAGCTACACAATAGAGTATGAAGTTCAGAAAATATGACGAAGGGGCTTACCGACCCCGCAGCAATGTTTCATGTAAGTAAAATGAGTAAACAAAACAGGTGGAAAACAAGTGTTACACACTGTCAATCCAAAGTGTAAAACGCAACAAGTGCGTGCCATTCTCATCAAGCCCTGCTCAACCCGCAGGAGCAAAAAGGCAAAACACATGCCCATTCCATCATCCTTAGTACACAAAACAACTATACTATTGAAACATAAGCAGCGGTTAAGGTCGATTCCGCAAGGGTCTTTTGGTGGCGGCCCTAAAGTGGAACGCACCAATAAAAGAAAGCCCAAGTCGGGGCCAAAACGTTGCTCTACACCACAAATCTAAACCCGGTGGCCACCAAGGCTGAAACCACACCACCCCTTACCGAATCCTCACACAAACGCTCCTGCCATGATTCATCATTCGCCTCGCAAAATTCACCATAAGCGAACCCAAGCTCGACACCATAAGAAAAACTCACCATAACCCAAGCTAAACACGTGTCATTTCATCGTCCTCACTCATGACTACAAATTGCCCAAGTTATGTCAAACTTGATAGAGTTTGGATCTCTACTTTACCACAAAGGACAACAACAAGCGTATTCTAACATGATTACGACATGAACAAGAAAGAATCATAGGAACAAGAATTATTTGAGCATAAGAATCAAATGAGCATAAGAATTAATTGAGCATAGGGAAAATTCGATAATTAGGCGGTAAACATGTAAGACTTGAAGGAACAAGAGGATTCATGTTTGTGAGTACTAAATAAAAACAAGGGTAATAAGACTAATCAAATTGAACAAGCTAGTAAGAAAGAGGAAAGCTAGTTAAACTTGCATAAGCAAAGAACAATAAAACAAGATTGGCAAGGGTGAAGAACACCGCTGTCATCCAGTGCAAAGGAAAGCGCTTGGATTTTATCAAGGACAATGGTCAGCCGGGAAGTGTTTATGGTGATTCTTGCCAGGATCCTCCAGGGATTTCGGCGGTATGTGTTCGGACGTTGTTTGTTTCCGACTGTTTTGCTTGTCTAGTCTTAGTTGTGGGGACTAGTGCTGTTTTGGCGCGTTTGGAGGAGATTCCTGTTGTACGTGAATTTCTAGATGTTTTTCCTACTGATCTTCCTGGTCTTCCCCCGGATCGTGATGTCGAGTTTGTCATTGATTTGGATCCAGGTACGCGGCCTATTGCGAAAGCGCCGTATAGAATGGCCCCGCGTGAGCTAGCAGAATTGCATACACAGCTGGATGACTTATTGGCAAAGGGGTTTATTCGGCCAAGTTCATCACCTTGGGGTGCACCAGTGTTATTTGTGAAGAATAAAGACGGGTCGATGCGGCTTTGCATCGATTACCGGGAGTTGAACAAGGTGACTATAAAAAACAAGTATCCCCTGCATGACACGACATCATAACCCGTAGTTCCTCTTGCTCTGATACGATGTACTCGTTGAGGAAATGCGGGTTGTGACATTACCTCACAGGTAGAGCAGTCGCAGACTTTGTAGTAGGACAGCCAGGTCAGGATGACAGGGCCTGAAGTGACGATGTTATCATTATCGTCAGTTACTGATGTGAGTGTTGAGTGACTTTGATGTAGCCCCATTGGGCATTTATTTGCTGTACTCTGATATTGTAGAAGCATGTTTTAGCTTCTTTATTTGATGTATTTAGACTATTATGCTTGTGTGGATTTGACTTCTTGATATTATATTTTGGTTGGATTGGCATAGATATTGATTTTGGTAGTAGCCGGCAGAATAGGCATCTTGTGGTACAGGTTAGCCCGTGTGCTAATGCTACTGCAAGGCGGCTGCTCTGGGCATAAGACCCCCCTTCGTGGCGTGTTTTGGTGTAAGACTCCCCCCTCCCGGATCCCAAAACACGGCACGAAGGGGGAGTCTTATGCCCGGAACAGCCGCCTTGCGGTAGAATTAGCACACGGGCTAACCTGTACCACAAGACGCCTATTCCGCCGGCTACAACAATATCAATAAATCATGCCAACCCAACCAAATAAATAAACATCCAGAAGTCAAAATCCACACTAAGTTATAATGTCCAAATACATCAATAATGAGAAGCTAAAACATGCTTCTACCATATATCAGAGTACAGCTAAACATTGCCCAAACGGGCTACATCAGAGTATCAAATACTAACATCAGTAACTGACGGTATCGACGGCACCGTCACATCAGGCCCTGTCGTCCTGGCCTGGCTGTCCTGCTGCGTAGTCTGCGGCTGCTCTACCTGCGGCGTGACCTCCTAAAAAGGAAGACGTAGCAACCGTTAGTCGAAACGACTAAGTGGTTTCACATCCGCTCCCCCGGCGACTCCTCGGCACCGGGCGGAGAAAAGGAACAAGAGTATAGTATATAACAAGTATGCAAGTAAAGGAAGTACAAGCAGGTGGCAGTAGTGTAAGAGTAACAGCATCATAATCAGCATTTATGTAAAAGCTACACTAAACTAGCAAGTATAAGTATCAGCAGGAAAGTAACTTAACTTATAAGAATGCCCATACAAACTTATAAGTTAAAGATCGGGTTACATAAAAGTAACTCATCGTATAGGAGTGCCCATACAAACTTATACGATGAGGATCTTATGGTGCAATGATATGAAATGCTATGAATGCTATGCAATGACTCACCCATGCACACCCATGCAATTGCTATGTCGACACAGACTATAGTTCCCACTTTTCGAGCAGGTAGCTAACCTCTCAGGCATCAGCCGCCGTGGCCAGGCGGTGACAGTAGAACGGGCACTTCTACTACTAGGCGGGTATCACACTACTTCACCTAGGCCTCCGTACGCCTCAACGCTAAGAACACAACAGCGGAGCCCATGCGTACTATGGCCCAGCAGGGTCTTGGGTAGATATGCACCAAGAACACAGCCCGAACTGGCCTTGCGTGACCCGGAAGGGGCCTCGGAAGAAAGCACGAGGACACAGCCCAACCGTTCACATGGCCGGAGGGGCCTCGGGACGTGAACACCGAGGACACAGCCCAAACCGACCAAGTCTAACTGCCAACTCCCGTCGGTGTGACGACTGGCGAGCCCGTAGACCTGCCACACTATCCTTAACCCAGGATTACGACACCGCGTGTCGACTCACACCACATGCAAATACCACATCAACATATCATGGAAGGGGCCTCGGAAGTAAACACGAGGACACAGCCCAACCATCCATCCACACCTTATCTCAACACAACCAAAACAAGTGACGGTCAACACCGCACTTACATTCCTTCACAATACTACCCGTAGGGAGACGACTCTCTAAGTATTGGACTACTAGACTCATTTCATTAATCAAACATGTCCATGATCATAATCTATTCACTTATATGACTTTCCAAATGATGACAATGTAATATAAACATGATGCGCATATAAAGATCTATCTCACTTTTCATTTGATAATGTCATAATTTAAACGTGAAGTGCACAATATCAATCTTTCAATTCCTACCAATTCGATTCGTTTAAATAAGACTATTTCACAATTTGATAATATGAGATTTGATTAATAAGCAACTTCAATCATGCAACAACTGATTAATCATAAGGGTTCATCCAAGGCAAGTATCATGCATTATTAATTCCACCGAATCAAAATTCATCTTTCATTAAGCCCAGAATTTAGGCGCAGGTTGAATCTGGACAGCAACTTCGACCGGAGATTCCTGAGGCTACAGGAATTCGGTGAAGTCATGTAACCCCTCGATGGAAAGGTATTTCCATGGACTACATCTTTCATATTCAGAGATCAACCCAGATTTGACATTATCCTATTTGAAATCGGACCTGAAGTCCGCTGCGTACAGAACACAGTTTCTGCATACAAGATTTATAGAACCCCATTTTCGTTTTGACTTTCCCATGGCTACAAACTTCGCCAGAAGTCGTGCAACCACTCGTTGGAAAGGTATTTTCAAGGGCTTCAACTTTCGTGTTAAGCCGAAAGCTCAGATCTGGCCATAGCATACTTAAAACTGGCCATGAAGTTCGCTGCGCGCAGAATACAGATTCTGCACGCATCTTAAGGCGGAATGAACGGCATCGGTTCGTCTTCCTCCTCAAGCGATCCTTCCTAAATTTTCCAGAACTGTCCTCCTCCCTTATTCAACCTCAAGGGCCAAAACTCCTCACGAAACCATTCACCCATCGTCGTATTGGAGAAAAGGGGAAGGGTTGAAGAGATCTAAAATCTAGGATTCAAATCCTAGCATGGCCAAACCTAGAAATCTTCTCCTCTCCATCAAGCTCTCTTGAACCGATGTCTCTCCTAAATATCTAAGATCGAGCACCAAGGGAGAGGGTAGGAAACTCACATTGGCTCCAGCGGTACCACCATTTCTAGCCATGGATCTCGTAGTTCTCCTTGGCGGCATCTTCTCCTTCACGGCGATGGCGGATCTCCTGCGGTAGGACTTGCTCCTGCAGTTTTCCCTCTCACAGGAGTTCTCACTGGAAATAGGGGAAGAAAAGAGAATGAAAACGGCTAGGGTTTTCTCTCCCTATATATATAAAATGTGACACGGGTAGGGACACGGCCGTGTCCTTACCCGTGTCCTGCCTGGCGAAGCGGCAACGACAGTTTCCATGTCGATTCAATACTTGACACGGGTTGGGACACGCCCGTGTCCCGACCCGTGTCCACATGACACGGCCGTGTGCATGGCCATGTCATTGGCCGTGTACTTCTCGGGTTGCATCTCAACACTTCTCGTCGAGCTCAACTCGACGCACACGGGTAGGGACACGGCCGTGTCACTACCCGTGTCACTTAGTGTCGACACAGTTCGACGATCTCGACACGGCTCGTCGAGCTCAACTCGACGCACACGGGTAGGGACACGGCCGTGTCACTACCCGTGTCACTTAGTGTCGACACAGCTCGACGATCTCGACACGGCTCGTCGAGCTCAACTCGACGCACACGGGTAGGGACACGGCCGTGTCACTACCCGTGTCACTACCCGTGTCTTTTACACTGATTTCTCCACTTCTCCACAAGTGCAGTCCCATTCCCTGCGCTTCTCAGGACTCGAGTCAACCCTCCTGACTCAAAACACACACACTAGGGGCCTAGAGCGATTCGGGACGTTACAAATCCTATAAACAAAATAAAAGATTTCGTCCCCGAAATCAGGCTTAGGCTGTGGGGAGAAGAGCATAACAGGAAATTTAACATATGCTTTTAAATAAGATTACCTTGAGCAACAACTCCGGGTAGCGTTGCTGCATTAAATCCATTGGCTCCCATGTGTACTCCTCCTTCCCATGATTCAACCATAGCACCTTCACTAAGGGAACACTTTTGCGGCGTAATGTTCTTGTCTCGCTGTCAACAATCCGCACCGGCTCTAGTCGCACAGACCTATCTGACGCCACGCACCATCAGTAGTGGGAATATATTGGTCTGGCCGCAACAGTGCTTTCGAAGCGACGATACATGGAACACGTCGTGGAGATTTTCTAGTTCTGGTGGTAACTCCAACCGATAGGCCAACGGGCCGATCCTTTCTAGTATAATATAAGGCCCAACATATCTTGGGCTGAGCTTTTTCACTCCACGCACCCGCGACACTCCATGCATCGGCCGAATCTTGAGGAACACTTTTTCGCCCACTTGGAACTCCACCATCCGTGCTTTTTATTGTAATATTTCGCCTGTCGACTTTGAGCCTCCAACATGCGATCCCGTATCAATCTGACCGCCGCATCAGTATCATCTATGTATTCATTTCCCAATGCCTTCGGATCTTCATCTTGCACCCAAGACAAGGGAGTCCTGCACCTTCTTCCGTAAAGGGCTTCATGGGGCGCCATACCGATGCTTGCTTGATGACTATTGTTGTAGGAGAATTCCACCAGGGGCAAGAGCCTTTCCCATGGCTCTCCTCTGTCCAACACACATAACCTCAATAAATCCTCCAGTGTTCTGATGGTCCGCTCCGACTGCCCGTCCGTCTGAGGATGAAATGCGGTACTAAAGGTTAGGCGTGAGCCCAAATACGCCTGTACCGCCTTCCACTCATTGGATGTAAACCGACCATCCCGATCCGAAACAATTGTCTTGGGCACGCCATGATACCGTACAAATTTCTCCACAAAAAGGCGTACCAAAACATCCACGTGTGCTTCCTTCTTCATTGGAATGAACCGGGCCACCTTCGTCAGTCGATCCACAATAACCCATACTGAATCATTCCCGGAGCGGGAACGAGGTAACCCATGAACAAAGTCCATGGAGATATCCTCGAACTTCCATTCGGGGATGGGCAATGACTGCAACAAACCACCGGGACTCCTGCATTCAGCCTTCACTCTTTGGCAAGCTTCGCAATGTGTAACATAGTAGCGAACATCCTTCTTCATTCCCGGCCAACACATGGTCTTCCGCAATCCGGCGTACATCTTAGCAATACCAGGGTGCACTGAATATTGAGAGGAATGTGCCTCTCTCAAGATATCCTCCCGAATTTTGCCGCCCTTGGGAATATAGAGTCGGCACGAAAATAAATGAGGCCGTCTTTGAGTGTGTACTCATCGGTGGTCCCATCTTCAATTGCCTTGATTGCCGGGGCCAAGGCCGCATCCATTCCTTGCTCCACCCGAATCCGGTCTCGGATATCACAAACTATGCTCATGTTGGCCAAATACTCCGCATACTCTGCCGAAGGATCCTTGAATACTAGAGTAATTTCCATCTCCTCGATCATCCGAGCTAACTCCATGCTCATCAGCCGAGACTCTGGGCTAGAGCCTGGCACTTTTCTACTCAAGGCATCGGCTACCGAGTTCGCTTTCCCGCGGTGGTAGTTCATGGTGAACTCATAGTCGCATAGAAATTCAACCACCGCCGTTGTCTCAGGTTCAACTCCTTCTGAGTGTGAACATACTTCAAGTTTTTGTGATCGGAAAAATCTCGCAGTGCACGCCATATAAATAATGCCTCCAGACTTTCAAAGCGAACACCACTGCTCCCAACTCCAAATCATGAACCGGGTAATTGATTTCATGTTTCTTTAACTGCCTTGAAGCATAAGCGATCACATGCCCGTGCTGCATCAGCACCGCTCCCATCCCTTGGTATGATGCGTCCGTGTAGACTTGGAATCCTTCCTTCCCAGACGGAAGTGCAAGGATGGGGGCGGAGGTAAGCCTATCTTTCAATTCTTGAAATGCCACTTCACATTGAGGTGTCCACTCAAATGGCACACCCTTCTTCGTCAAGGAGGTAAGAGGAAGGGCAATCTTGGAAAATCCTTTCACGAACTTGCGGTAGTAGCCAGCAAGTCCAAGAAAGCTTCGTACATCAGCCGCCGACTTCAAGGGCGACCACTCCTTCACGGCCCGCACCTTTGCTGGATCCACTGCTAACCCTGCTCCACTGATCACATGCCCCAAGAAGGCAACCTCCTTAAGCCAGAATTCACACTTGCTAAACTTGGCATACAAGGCGTTCTCCTTTTATTTCTTCAAAACCAAGGTCAGGTGCTCGACATGCTCCTCCTCCGTCTTTGAGTAGACCAAGATGTCGTCGATGAAAACAATGACGAAGATGTCCAAATACGGTTCAAACACCTTGTTCATCAAACTCATGAAGGCCGAAGGGGCGTTTGTGAGCCCAAACGGCATTACTGTGAACTCATACAAACCATATCTCGAACTGAATGCTGTTTTCTGAATATCCCCCTCATGTATCCTCAACTGATAGTATCCGGAGCGCAAATCCAATTTAGAAAACCAATGTGCTCCCACTAGTTGATCGAACAACTCATCGATCCGCGGTAGCGGATAAGTGTTCCGCACCGTCAACCGATTGAGTTCCCGATAATCTATGCACAATCGCAGTGTTCCATCCTTCTTCTTCACGAACAGCATAGGGGCTCCCCATGGTGATGAACTGGGGCGAACGAACCCTGAATCCACCAGTTCTTGCAATTGAACTCTAAACTCCGCGAGTTCTTTCGGAGCCATTCTGTACGGAGCCTTGGATACAGGCTTGGCACCTGGTACTAGATTGATCTGGAAGTCAACCTCTCTATGCGGAGGTAATCCTGGTAGCTTCTCAGGAAATACCTCAGGAAAATCCCGCAATACCCGTACATCCTTTAATTCCAACGCTGCTTCCTTCAACTCGAACCAGATCATGAAGACCTCATCCCCCTTCATATGAGCCTTTACAGCCTGAATAGAAGATAATAACATACGTGGCGCGAAGCCAATACCTTGGAAGATGACGTCAGAGTCTCCATGCCTCAAATAGATCCGCTTCTCCGCGCAGTCGATCCTCGCGAAGTGCCAGTCCAGCCATGCCATGCCCAAAATGATGTCAAACTCCGGCATTCTCAGAACCGTGGCGGCGTATCAAAGGCCTTCCATCAATAAATAACTCCAACTCGCACTTGGCAGTTGCGATCATCTCCTGAGCCGTCCGGAAGGCGTACACGTCGGGCTATGCCAGTGAAGTATTGTACATCCCCCATGTCTTTTATGAAATCCTCGGACACAAAGGAGTGTGAGGCACCGGTATCGAACAGCGCATAGGCTGTCTTCCCGCCAATAATCACGGTGCCTAAGTACCAACAACCAAAACTTATTGCTAGTGGCTAGTAAGTTCTAATCAATTCAAGTTAGACCATGCAAATATGTAAATTAATTAAATCATACCTGCAATCACATCTTGTGGGTTCCGTTCCTGCGCCATGTCAAGCGCGTACACCTGATCCCGGACCGGTCCGGGGTTTCCTCTTGGCGGTCCTCGTCCTCGACCGCGCATATATCCCCGCCCTCGTGGAGCTGCTGGAGGGAGAGCAGGAGGGAGAGCAGGAGGGAGAGCAGGAGGGCGTTCCCATATAGCTGCGGGCAAAAACGCCGGATGTGGCCCGGCTGGTTGCATTCGAAGCACACCAGACCACGACGCCCTTCAGGTTGTTGAAATCGCTGAGGCTGTGGGGGTGGAGGCAACGCAGGCGGCTGCGGAACTGGATGCTCCACCCTATAGTTTCGGTGGACACGCCCTCCACCTCTTTGATAACCTCTTCCTCCTCTGAAGTCCCGTCTCCTTCTATTACTTGGGCCGGCTTCCATCACGTCCTCCGCAGGCCTCTTACTACATCCCATGTGGTCCGCCTCCAATCTTTTCGCCATATCAATGATCTCCGCCAAGCTACCATCCGCTATAAACAAAAGGGACTGCCTTAGGGGATCTCGCAGCCCTTTATAGAAGCGCTTGGCATAACCTCTGTCATCCAACTCATAAGAGTCCGCAAACCTTGCGAGATGCTGGAATTCCCGCTGGTATTCTGTAACCGACTTTGATCCCTGCTTTAGTAGAAGGAACCTCTGCTCAAGCTCATCTCGGGTCGATGTAGGGATAAAGTGCTCCAAGAAAACACCGAGAATTCACTCCAACTTATCTCTGTGTAGATCCGGCCTTGGAAGGTAGAGCCCATGAGGGACTTCCACCACCTCTTCGCATGTAAGTCCAAGACAGACACTGCCAATGTCACTGCCATGTTGGCTGGGCAACGGATACCGGCCAACAACTCCTGTATCGTGTCTAGCCATTCCTCTGTACGTACGGCTGACTCCGTCCCAAGATAGACGGGAGGGGAGAGAGCTCGGAAGGTGCTCAGCCAGTTGGAGCTCGGGGCCTGTGTTGCACCGGAGCCTGCTGTGCCTTAAAAAGCATCAAGAATGGCGGTGAGCGTCTGCCCCAACTCAGACTGTTCGAACTGAGTGGGTATGGGAGGGGTAGGAGTACCCCCCATCGGCTCAACATGCAGTGGAACCTACACATACACGACAAATTTGTGGTCAGGTTGGCTAAACTTAAGGTCTAAGTTGGACAAACTTAATGTGAATTACATATGGGCACACCACTGCTTCCGCTAAGTCAGTTTGTCCCCAAACTGACTAACCAAACGGGGTGGCACCATTGTTGAATGACTTCGTAGTTGAGGATCGTGGCAAACTGATACCATTTGTAAGACCTCCCCCCTCCCGGATCCCAAAACACGGCACGAGGGGGAGTCTTATGCCCGGAACAGCCGCCTTGCGGTAGCATTAGCACACGGGCTAACCTGTACCACAAGACGCCTATTCCGCCGGCTACAACAATATCAATAAATCATGCCAACCCAACCAAATAAATAAAACATCCAGAAGTCAAAATCCACACTAAGTTATAATGTCCAAATACATCAATAATGAGAAGCTAAAACATGCTTCTACAAATATATCAGAGTACAGCTAAACATTGCCCAAACGGGCTACATCAGAGTATCAAACACTAACATCAGTAACTGACGGTATCGACGGCACCGTCACATCAGGCCCTGTCGTCCTGGCCTGGCTGTCCTGCTGCGTAGTCTGCGGCTGCTCTACCTGCGGCGTGACCTCCTAAAAAGGAAGACGTAGCAACCGTTAGTCGAAACGACTAAGTGGTTTCACATCCGCTCCCCCGGCGACTCCTCGGCCACCGGGCGGAGAAAAGGAACAAGAGTATAGTATATAACAAGTAGGCAAGTAAAGGAAGTACAAGCAAGTGGCAGTAGTGTAAGAGTAACAGCATCATAGTCAGCATATATGAAAGAACTACACTAAACTAGCAAGTATAAGTATCAGCAGGAAAGTAACTTAACTTATAAGAATGCCCATACAAACTTATAAGTTAAGGATCGGGTTACATAAAAGTAACTCATCGTATAGGAGTGCCCATACAAACTTATACGATGAGGATCTTGTGGTGCAATGATATGAAATGCTATGAATGCTATGCAATGACTCACCCATGCACACCCATGCAATTGCTATGTCGACACAGACTATAGTTCCCACTTTTCGAGCAGGTAGCTAACCTCTCAGGCATCAGCCGCCGTGGCCAGGCGGTGACAGTAGAACGGGCACTTCTACTACTAGGCGGGTATCACACTACTTCACCTAGGCCTCCGTACGCCTCAACGCTAAGAACACAACAGCGGAGCCCATGCGTACTATGGCCCAGCGGGGTCTTGGGTAGATGTGCACCAAGAACACAGCCCGAACTGGCCTTGCGTGACCCGGAAGGGGCCTCGGAAGAAAGCACGAGGACACAGCCCAACCGTTCACATGGCCGGAGGGGCCTCGGGACGTGAACACCGAGGACACAGCCCAAACCGACCAAGTCTAACTGCCAACTCCCGTCGGTGTGACGACTGGCGAGCCCGTAGACCTGCCACACTATCCTTAACCCAGGATTACGACACCGCGTGTCGACTCACACCACATGCAAATACCACATCAACATATCATGGAAGGGGCCTCGGAAGTAAACACGAGGACACAGCCCAACCATCCATCCATACCTTATCTCAACACAACCAAAACAAGTGACGGTCAACACCGCACTTACATCCCTTCACAATACTACCCGTAGGGAGACGACTCTCTAAGTATTCGACTACTAGACTCATTTCATTAATCAAACATGTCCATGATCATAATCTATTCATTTATATGACTTTCCAAATGATGACAATGTAATATAAACATGATGCGCATATAAAGATCTATCTCACTTTTCATTTGATAATGTCATAATTTAAACGTGAAGTGCACAATATCAATCTTTCAATTCCTACCAATTCGATTCGTTTAAATAAGACTATTTCACAATTTGATAATATGAGATTTGATTAATAAGCAACTTCAATCATGCAACAACTGATTAATCATAAGGGTTCATCCAAGGCAAGTATCATGCATTATTAATTCCACCGAATCAAAATTCATCTTTCATTAAGCCCAGAATTTAGGCGCAGGTTGAATCTGGACAGCAACTTCGACCGGAGATTCCCGAGGCTACAGGAATCCGGTGAAGTCATGTAACCCCTCGATGGAAAGGTTTTTCCATGGACTACATCTTTCATATTCAGAGATCAACCCAGATTTGACATTATCCTATTTGAAATCGGACCTGAAGTCCGCTGCGTACAGAACACAGTTTCTGCATACAAGATTTATAGAACCCCATTTTCGTTTTGACTTTCCATGGCTACAGACTTCGCCAGAAGTCGTGCAACCACTCGTTGGAAAGGTATTTTCAAGGGCTTCAACTTTCGTGTTAAGCCGAAAGCCCAGATCTGGCCATAGCATACTTAAAATGGCCATGAAGTTCGCTGCGCGCAGAATACAGATTCTGCACGCATCTTAAGGCGAATGAACGGCATCGGTTCGTCTTCCTCCTCAAGCGATCCTTCCTAAATTTTCCAGAATGTCCTCCTCCCTTATTCAACCTCAAGGCAAAACTCCTCACGAAACCATTCACCAATCGTCGTATTGAAGAAAAGGGAAGGGTTGAAGAGATCTAAAATCTAGGATTCAGTCCTAGCATGGCCAAACCTAGAAATCTTCTCCTCTCCATCAAGCTCTCTTGAACCGATGTCTCTCCTAAATATCTAAGATCTAGCACCAAGGGAGAGGGTAGGAAACTCACATTGGCTCCAGCGGTACCACCATTTCTAGCCATGGATCTCGTAGTTCTCCTTGGCGGCATCTTCTCCTTCACGGCGATGGCGGATCTCCTGCGGTAGGACTTCTTGCTCCTGCAGTTTCCTCTCACAGGAGTTCTCACTGGAAATAGGGAAGAAAAGAGAGAGAAAACGGCTAGGGTTTTCTCTCCCCATATATAATAAAATGTGACACGGGTAGGACACGGCCGTGTCCTTACCCGTGTCCTGCTGCGAAGCGGCAACGACAGTTTCCATGTCGGTTCAATACTTGACACGGGTTGGGACACGCCGTGTCCCGACCCGTGTCCACATGACACGGCCGTGTGCATGGCCATGTCATTGGCCGTTGTACTTCTCGGTTGCATCTCACACTTCTCGTCGAGCTCAACTCGACGCACACGGGTAGGGACACGCCGTGTCACTACCCGTGTCACTTAGTGTCGACACATTCGACGATCTCGACACGGCTCGTCGAGCTCAACTCGACGCACACGGGTAGGGACACGGCCCGTGTCACTACCCGTGTCACTTAGTGTCGACACAGCTCGACGATCTCGACACGGCTCGTCGAGCTCAACTCGACGCACACGGGTAGGGGACACGGCCGTGTCACTACCCGTGTCACTACCCGTGTCTTTTTTACACTTTTCTCCACTTCTCCACAAGTGCAGTCAATTCCCTGCGCTTCTCAGGACTCGAGTCAACCCTCCTGACTCAAAACACACACACTAGGGGCCTAGAGCGATTCGGGACGTTACAAATCCTATAAACAAATAAAAGATTTCGTCCCCGAAATCAGGCTTAGGCTGTGGGGAGAAGAGCATAACAGGAAATTTAACATATGCTTTTAAATAAGATTACCTTGAGCAAACAACTCCGGGTAGCGTTGCTGCATTAAATCCATTGGCTCCATGTGTACTCCTCCTCCCATGATTCAACCATAGCACTTCACTAAGGGAACACTTTTGCGGCGTAATGTTCTTGTCTCGCTGTCAACAATCCGCACCGGCTCTAGTCGCACAGACCTATCTGACGCCACCAGCACCATCAGTAGTGGGAATATATTGGTCTGGCCGCAACAGTGCTTTTCGAAGCGACGATACATGGAACACGTCGTGGGATTTTTTCTAGTTCTGGTGGTAACTCCAACCGATAGGCCAACGGGCCGATCCTTTCTAGTATAATATAAGGCCCAACATATCTTGGGCTGAGCTTTTTCACTCCACGCACACCGCGACACTCCATGCATCGGCCGAATCTTGAGGAACACTTTTTCGCCCACTTGGAACTCCACCATCCGGTGCTTTTTATTGTAATATTTCGCCTGTCGACTTTGAGCCTCCACATGCGATCCCGTATCAATCTGACCGCCGCATCAGTATCATCTATGTATTCATTTCCCAATGCCTTCGGATCTTCATCTTGCACCCAAGACAAGGAGTCCTGCACTTCTTCCGTAAAGGGCTTCATGGGGCGCCATACCGATGCTTGCCTTGATGACTATTGTTGTAGGAGAATTCCACCAGGGGCAAGAGCCTTTCCCATGGCTCTCCTCTGTCCAACACACATAACCTCAATAAATCCTCCAGTGTTCTGATGGTCCGCTCTGACTGCCCGTCCGTCTGAGGATGAAATGCGGTACTAAAGGTTAGGCGTGAGCCCAAATACGCCTGTACCGCCTTCCACTCATTGGATGTAAACCGACCATCCCGATCCGAAACAATTGTCTTGGGCACGCCATGATACCGTACAAATTTCCTCCACAAAAAGGCGTACCAAAACATCCACGTGTGCTTCCTTCTTCATTGGAATGAACCGGCCACCTTTGTCAGTCGATCCACAATAACCCATACTGAATCATCCCGGAGCGGGGAACGAGGTACCCATGAACAAAGTCCATGGAGATATCCTCGAACTTCCATTCGGGGATGGGCAATGACTGCAACAAACCACCGGGACTCCTGCATTCAGCCTTCACTCTGCAAGCTTCGCAATGTGTAACATAGTAGCGAACATCCTTCTTCATTCCCGGCCAACACATGGTCTTCCGCAATCCGGCGTACATCTTAGCAATACCAGGTGCACTGAATATTGAGAGGAATGTGCCTCTCTCAAGATATCCTCCCGAATTTTGCCGCCTTGGGAATATAGAGTCGGCCACGGAAAATAAATGAGGCCGTCTTTGAGTGTGTACTCATCGGTGGTCCCATCTTCAATTGCCTTGATTGCCGGGGCCAAGGCCGCATCCATTCCTTGCTCCACCCGATCCGGTCTCGGATATCACAAACTATGCTCATGTTGGCCAAATACTCCGCATACTCTGCCGAAGGATCCTTGAATACTAGAGTAATTTCCATCTCCTCGATCATCCGAGCTAACTCCATGCTCATCAGCCGAGACTCTGGGCTAGAGCCTGCACTTTTCTACTCAAGGCATCGGCTACCGAGTTCGCTTTCCCCGCGTGGTAGTTCATGGTGAACTCATAGTCGCATAGAAATTCCAACCACCGCCGTTGTCTCAGGTTCAACTCCTTCTGAGTGTGAACATACTTCAAGTTTTTGTGATCGGAAAAGATCTCGCAGTGCACGCCATATAAATAATGCCTCCAGACTTTCAAAGCGAACACCACTGCTCCCAACTCCAATCATGAACCGGGTAATTGATTTCATGTTTCTTTAACTGCCTTGAAGCATAAGCGATCACATGCCCGTGCTGCATCAGCACCGCTCCCATCCCTTGGTATGATGCGTCCGTGTAGACTTGGAATCCTTCCTTCCAGACGGAAGTGCAAGGATGGGGCGGAGGTAAGCCTATCTTTCAATTCTTGAAATGCCACTTCACATTGAGGTGTCCACTCAAATGGCACCCTTCTTCGTCAAGGAGGTAAGAGGAAGGGCAATCTTTGAAAATCCTTTCACGAACTTGCGGTAGTAGCCAGCAAGTCCAGAAAGCTTCGTACATCAGCCGCCGACTTCAAGGGCGACCACTCCTTCACGGCCCGCACCTTTGCTGGATCCACTGCTAATCCTGCTCCACTGATCACATGCCCCAAGAAGGCAACCTCCTTAAGCCAGAATTCACACTTGCTAAACTTGGCATACAAGGCGTTCTCCTTTTATTTCTTCAAAAACCAGGTCAGGTGCTCGACATGCTCCTCCTCCGTCTTTGAGTAGACCAAGATGTCGTCGATGAAAACAATGACGAAGATGTCCAAATACGGTTCAAACACCTTGTTCATCAAACTCATGAAGCGAAGGGCGTTTGTGAGCCCAAACGGCATTACTGTGAACTCATACAAACCATATCTCGAACTGAATGCTGTTTTCTGAATATCCCCTCATGTATCCTCAACTGATAGTATCCGGAGCGCAAATCCATTTAGAAAACCAATGTGCTCCCACTAGTTGATCGAACAACTCATCGATCCGCGGTAGCGGATAAGTGTTCCGCACCGTCAACCGATTGAGTTCCCGATAATCTATGCACAATCGCAGTGTTCCATCCTTCTTCTTCACGAACAGCATGGGGCTCCCCATGGTGATGAACTGGGGCGAACGAACCCTGAATCCACCAGTTCTTGCAATTGAACTCTAAACTCCGCGAGTTCTTTCAGAGCCATTCTGTACGGAGCCTTGGATACAGGCTGGCACCTGGTACTAGATTGATCTGGAAGTCAACCTCTCTATGCGGAGGTAATCCTGGTAGCTTCTCAGGAAATACCTCAGGAAAATCCCGCACTACCCGTACATCCTTTAATTCCAACGCTGCTTCCTTCAACTCGAACCAGATCATGAAGACCTCACCCCTTCATATGAGCCTTACAGCCTGAATAGAAGATAATAACATACGTGGCGCGAAGCCAATACCTTGGAAGATGACGTCAGAGTCTCCATGCCTCAAATAGATCCGCTTCTCCGCGCAGTCGATCCTCGCGAAGTGCCAGTCCAGCCATGCCATGCCAAAATGATGTCAAACTCCGGCATTCTCAGAACCGTGGCTGGCGTATCAAAGGCCTTCCCATCAATAATAACTCCAACTCGCACTTGGCATTGCGATCATCTCTGAGCCGTCCGGAAGGCGTAACACGTCGGGCTATGCCAGTGAAGTATTGTACATCCCCATGTCTTTTATGAATCCTCATACACACAAAGGAGTGTGAGGCACCGGTATCGAACAGCGCATAGGCTGTCTTCCCGCCAATAATCACGGTGCCTAAGTACCAACAACCAAACTTATTGCTAGTGGCTAGTAAGTTCTAATCAATTCAAGTTAGACCATGCAAATATGTAAATTAATTAATCATACCTGCAATCACATCTTGTGGTTCCGTTCCTGCGCCATGTCAAGCGCGTACACCTGATCCCGGACCGGTCCGGGGTTTTCCTCTGGCGGTCCTCGTCCTCGACCGCGCATATATCCCCGCCCTCGTGGAGCTGCTGGAGGGAGATCAGGAGGGAGAGCAGGAGGGAGAGCAGAGGGGCGTTCCCATATAGCTGCGGGCAAAAACGCCGGATGTGGCCCGGCTGGTTGCATTCGAAGCACACCAGACCACGACGCCCTTCAGGTTGTTGAAATCACTGAGGCTGTGGGGGTGGAGGCAACGCAGGCGGCTGCGGAACTGGATGCTCCACCCTATAGTTTCGGTGGACACGCCCTCCACCTCTTTGATACCTCTTCCTCCTCTGAAGTCCCGTCTCCTTCTATTACTTGGGCCGGCTTCCATCACGTCCTCCGCAGGCCTCTTACTACATCCCATGTGGTCCGCCTCCAATCTTTTCGCCATATCAATGATCTCCGCCAAGCTACCATCCGCTATAAACAAAAGGGACTGCCTTAGGGGATCTCGCAGCCCTTTATAGAAGCGCTTGGCATAACCTCTGTCATCCAACTCATAAGAGTCCGCAAACCTTGCGAGATGCTGGAATTCCCGCTGTATTCTGTAACCGACTTTGATCCCTGCTTTAGTAGAAGAACCTCTGCTCAAGCTCATCTCGGCCGATGTAGGGATAAAGTGCTCAAGAAAACCCCGAGAATTCACTCCAACTTATCTCTGTGTAGATCCGGCCTTGGAAGGTAGAGCCCATGAGGGACTTCCACCACCTCTTCGCATGTAAGTCCAAGACAGACACTGCCAATGTCACTGCCATGTTGGCTGGGCAACGGATACCGGCCAACAACTCCTGTATCGTGTCTAGCCATTCCTCTGTACGTACGGCTGACTCCGTCCCAAGATAGACGGGAGGGGAGAGAGCTCGGAAGGTGCTCAGCCAGTTGGAGCTCGGGGCCTGTTGTTGCACCGGAGCCTGCTGTGCCTTAAAAGCATCAAGAATGGCGGTGAGCGTCTGCCCCAACTCAGACTGTTCGAACTGAGTGGGTATGGGAGGGGTAGGAGTACCCCCCATCGGCTCAACATGCAGTGGAACCTACACATACACGACAAATTTGTGGTCAGGTTGGCTAAACTTAAGGTCTAAGTTGGACAAACTTAATGTGAATTACATATGGGCACACCACTGCTTCCGCTAAGTCAGTTTGTCCCCAAACTGACTAACCAAACGGGGGTGGCACCATTGTTGAATGACTTCGTAGTTGAGGATCGTGGCAACCTGATACCATTTGTAAGACTCCCCCCTCCCGGATCCCAAAACACGGCACGAAGGGGGAGTCTTATGCCCGGAACAGCCGCCTTGCGGTAGCATTAGCACACGGGCTAACCTGTACCACAAGACGCCTATTCCGCCGGCTACAACAATATCAATAAATCATGCCAACCCAACCAAATAAATAAACATCCAGAAGTCAAAATCCACACTAAGTTATAATATCCAAATACATCAATAATGAGAAGCTAAAACATGCTTCTACCATATATCAGAGTACAGCTAAACATTGCCCAAACGGGCTACATCAGAGTATCAAACACTAACATCAGTAACTGACGGTATCGACGACACCGTCACATCAGGCCCTGTCGTCCTGGCCTGGCTGTCCTGCTGCGTAGTCTGCGGCTGCTCTACCTGCGGCGTGACCTCCTAAAAAGGAAGACGTAGCAACCGTTAGTCGAAACGACTAAGTGGTTTCACATCCGCTCCCCCGGCGACTCCTCGGCACCGGGCGGAGAAAAGGAACAAGAGTATAGTATATAACAAGTAGGCAAGTAAAGGAAGTACAAGCAAGTGGCAGTAGTGTAAGAGTAACAGCATCATAGTCAGCATATATGAAAGAACTACACTAAACTAGCAAGTATAAGTATCAGCAGGAAAGTAACTTAACTTATAAGAATGCCCATACAAACTTATAAGTTAAGGATCGGGTTACATAAAAGTAACTCATCGTATAGGAGTGCCCATACAAACTTATACGATGAGGATCTTGTGGTGCAATGATATGAAATGCTATGAATGCTATGCAATGACTCACCCATGCACACCCATGCAATTGCTATGTCAACACAGACTATAGTTCCCACTTTTCGAGCAGGTAGCTAACCTCTCAGGCATCAGCCGCCGTGGCCAGGCGGTGACAGTAGAACGGGCACTTCTACTACTAGGCGGGTATCACACTACTTCACCTAGGCCTCCGTACGCCTCAACGCTAAGAACACAACAGCGGAGCCCATGCGTACTATGGCCCAGCGGGGTCTTGGGTAGATGTGCACCAAGAACACAGCCCGAACTGGCCTTGCGTGACCCGGAAGGGGCCTCGGAAGAAAGCACGAGGACACAGCCCAACCGTTCACATGGCCGGAGGGGCCTCGGGACGTGAACACCGAGGACACAGCCCAAACCGACCAAGTCTAACTGCCAACTCCCGTCGGTGTGACGACTGGCGAGCCCGTAGACCTGCCACACTATCCTTAACCCAGGATTACGACACCGCGTGTCGACTCACACCACATGCAAATACCACATCAACATATCATGGAAGGGGCCTCGGAAGTAAACACGAGGACACAGCCCAACCATCCATCCATACCTTATCTCAACACAACCAAAACAAGTGACGGTCAACACCGCACTTACATCCCTTCACAATACTACCCGTAGGGAGACGACTCTCTAAGTATTCGACTACTAGACTCATTTCATTAATCAAACATGTCCATGATCATAATCTATTCATTTATATGACTTTCCAAATGATGACAATGTAATATAAACATGATGCGCATATAAAGATCTATCTCACTTTTCATTTGATAATGTCATAATTTAAACGTGAAGTGCACAATATCAATCTTTCAATTCCTACCAATTCGATTCGTTTAAATAAGACTATTTCACAATTTGATAATATGAGATTTGATTAATAAGCAACTTCAATCATGCAACAACTGATTAATCATAAGGGTTCATCCAAGGCAAGTATCATGCATTATTAATTCCACCGAATCAAAATTCATCTTTCATTAAGCCCAGAATTTAGGCGCAGGTTGAATCTGGACAGCAAATTCGACCGGAGATTCCCGAGGCTACAGGAATCCAGTGAAGTCATGTAACCCCTCGATGGAAAGGTATTTCCATGGACTACATCTTTCATATTCAGAGCTCAACCCAGATTTGACACTATCCTATTTGAAATCGGACCTGAAGTCCGCTGCGTACAGAACACAGTTTCTGCATACAAGATTTATAGAACCCCATTTTCGTTTTGACTTTCCCATGGCTACAGACTTCGTCAGAAGTCGTGCAACCACTCGTTGGAAAGGTATATTCAAGGGCTTCAACTTTCATGTTAAGCCGAAAGCCCAGATCTGGCCATAGCATACTTAAAACTGGCCATGAAGTTCGCTGCGCGCAGAATACAGATTCTGCACGCATCTTAAGGCGGAATGAACGGCATCGGTTCGTCTTCCTCCTCAAGCGATCCTTCCTAAATTTTCCAGAACTGTCCTCCTCCCTTATTCAACCTCAAGGGCCAAACTCCTCACGAAACCATTCACCATCGTCGTATTGGAGAAAAGGGGAAGGGTTGAAGAGATCTAAAATCTAGGATTCAAATCCTAGCATGGCCAAACTAGAAATCTTTTCCTCTCCATCAAGCTCTCTTGAACCGATGTCTCTCCTAAATATCTAAGATCTAGCACCAAGGGAGGGTAGGAAACTCACATTGGCTCAGCGGTACCACCATTTCTAGCCATGGATCTCGTAGTTCTCCTTGGCGGCATCTTCTCCTTCACGGCGATGGCGGATCTCCTGCGGTAGGACTTGTCCTGCAGTTTTCCCTCTCACAGGAGTTCTCACTGGAAATAGGGAGAGAAAAGAGAATGAAAACGGCTAGGGTTTTCTCTCCCTATATATATAAAATGTGACACGGGTAGGGACACGACCGTGTCCTTACCCGTGTCTGCCTGGCGAAGCGGCAACGACAGTTTCCATGTCGGTTCAATACTTGACACGGGTTGGGACAGCCCGTGTCCCGACCCGTGTCCACATGACACGGCCGTGTGCATGGCCATGTCATTGGCCGTGTACTTCTCGTGTTGCATCTCGACACTTCTCGTCGAGCTCAACTCGACGCACACGGGTAGGGACAACGGCCGCGTCACTACCCGTGTCACTTAGTGTCGACACAGTTCGACCATCTCGACATGGCTCGTCGAGCTCAACTCGACGCACACGGGTAGGGACACGGCCGTGTCACTACCCGTGTCACTTAGTGTCGACACAGCTCGACGATCTCGACACGGCTCGTCGAGCTCAACTCGACGCACACGGGTAGGGACACGGCCGTGTCACTACCCGTGTCACTACCCGTATCTTTTACACTGATTTCTCCACTTCTCCACAAGTGCAGTCCCATTCCCTGCGCTTCTCAGGACTCGAGTCAACCCTCCTGACTCAAAAACACACACACTAGGGGCCTAGAGCGATTCGGGACGTTACATTTGGGATCCAGGAGGTGGGGTCTTACACAGCCTGGTCAGTCTCAGGTACATGTTAAACCACATTCTTTTATTTTTATTTATGAGGCTGACTCAATCTCTAAAGCTTAATCATCAAGAGATGAAGGGGATTCAGACTCTGAGGATGATGTAAACTCCATAATTGCCAAGTATGGAGAACTTCTTGAGGCCTTCAAGAAATGCAAGCTACTTGCAAAGAGGCAAGCAAAAGAGATTCTTAGTCTTAAAAGCAAGTGTGAAGTCCAAGAAAAGGCCCTCACTGACATGGTTGCACATGCAGTCCAGCTCAAGGAAATCATTGAAAGTGAGTATTTGGTAAGAGTCTTAAATAAGAAACTTATCCAGAAACTTGGAAATGATCTCTTAAATGAGAAATTATTGGTGACAAAATTTTCAAAGCCAAGCACTGTGTTACCCTTAATTGATACCCACCTTACCTAAGATGGTAAGAAATGGTTGGGATTTAAGGGACCTATAGACCTTCCAATCCAAGAGGAAAGGGAAAAGGGAAGGCACCTATTGTGCCTCTAGCCTCACTGCCTCAATTTCTTTTCAAAGAGTATTGTTGCCTTCTAATAGGTATGACCATGAAAGTTGTTATGGTCACTGGGAGAATGGCGGATCCACTGGTATGGACCAATGTGGCCCTAGTCATGGTGGAAGGTACAGCCATGTGAAAGCCTTTAAGGCTGCACATGAGGAAATCCAAATGGCCCAACCTGGACCATTTATTTTTGGCGCCCCAGCCCCAAAACTCAAAGATATTGCTGCTGCTAAAAATCTAAATCATACAGCATAAGTTGTGACTCATGGAGAGTCTTCTAGTAAGGCTGGAATGGCCATCTCATATGCTATCGGATGCATGTTAGCTGAAAAGAGACATGCAGCTGGTGGTTCTCAGAGAAGGCCAACACAGCCAGCTGAAAGACTGTCCTTCAGTCAAATTGCTATTGTAAGAAGGCAGAAGTTTAGTGCAGCACATCTCCCCACTATTCAGGAAGCTGTACAGTCAAATGTTGGTCCCAAACAGAATAGGAGATTCAATATCTATGATTGCTGGTGTTGTGTCAAAGTGGGTCACTATGTTGTAAATTGCTGCAACAATCCTTCTATGTTTAGAGGTTGCCAACCTGTCAAGAATTCTGCAGGAATGCATGGTTATTTTCAGACTAATGTAAACCTAGGACCCAACAGAAATTGGGGTCTTAAGGTAAGGTGATTTGTGTTCATTTCAGGTTAGTTTAAGTACCAGTTCCCCTAAATGGTACTTGGACAGTGGATATTCCAGGCACATGACTGGAATAAATGAGCTATTGAAGGAATTCACTCTAGTAAAGAATGGACCCAAGGTCATCTTTGGAGGCTCTGATAAGGGGATAACCAGAGATTATGGTAATATCTCAAATGGCATAATCACCATCACAAAGGTGGCTTATGTGGAAGGGTTGCAACACAACCTCATAATGCATAGGAGCCAACTATGTGATCATGGTTATGATATTTACTTCCACAAGGATAAGTGGCACATCAAGAGGTTAAGTGACCAAAGTGTCATCTTAACAGGCACTAGGAGTGGGAATGTTTATTTGCTTAAACTTTTCTTGCTTAGATAATAGTTCCCTTATATGCCTAGTTGTAAATGACAAAGTCTCGTATTGTGTCCTAGTGGCACAAGAGACTGGCTCATCTGAATTATAAGACCATTGGTCAGCTCTTCAGTGATGAACTTGTTAGGAATGGTCCTAAAATAAAATGCTCCAACGAGGGTATTTGTGCTGCTTTCCAAAAGGGTAAGCAGACTAAGACCTCTTTCAAGGGCATTGGGGCCAAGGACTCAGTTGAGATGCTTGTATCTCCTGCATATGGACTTGTTTGGTCCTATGTCTATTCATAGTCTAGGTAGGAAGTTCTACACCCTTGTGGTGGTTGATGACTTTTCCAGATTTACTTGGGTGTTATTCCTTAGAAGAAAGGATGAATCCCTTGAAGTCTTCACAAATTTTGTCAGGCAAATTCAGAACGAACTTGCATGCTCTATGGTCAGAATGACAAGTGATCATGGAACTGAGTTTCAGTCTACTGCTATGACTACATCTTGTGAAGAGCAAGGGATTCATCAAGAGTTCTCCTCTCCAAGAACACCCCAACAATATGGGTTAGCTGAGAGGAAAAATATGACTCTCATAGGAGTTGGGAGAACACTATTGTGTGACACTTCTCTCCCTGAATATTTCTAGGCTGAGGTAGTTAACATTGTATGTCATATGCTCAATAGGGCTTCTATCATAAAAGGTCACAAGAAGACTCCCTATGAGATCTTGAAGGACAGAAAACCAAATATTTCCTACTTCAGGATCATTTGTTGCAAGTGTTTCATCATGGACAATGGTAAGTCAAAAATGACTAAATTTGCTGCCAAATCCCATGAGGGGATATTTGTTGGGTACAGCAACAATAGTAGGGAATATAGAGTCTATAACTTGACAAATCAAGTTGTATAAGAGTCCATCCATGTAGTGTTTGATGAGTCATGCATGATTGACAGTGAGTTGTCAAGCTCTTTACCTAGCTCTGCAAGAACATATGTAATGATGGAAAAGCTCTCCATCAAAGATAAAGACCCAGCTTTGCAAAAAGATTGTGGTGAGGGATGCTATCCAGAGGAAGCACAGGGCAGTCAAGCTGGAAATGAAGACCAACCTGCTACAGAAAATGATAATCAGCAGGAAGCAGTCAGACTACTCATAGCAGTCAAATATCTTAGAGATCATCCTCTATAGCAGATAATAGGTGTGGCTAGCCAAGTTGTATAGACCAGAAGTAGGAGTCTCAACACAACACTCTATTCCAGCTTTCTGTCACAGGAAGGGCCCAAGAAATTTGAAGAAGCAAATCAAGATCCATTCTGGATTGGTGCAATCAGGAAGAACTGAACTAGTTCAAAAGGTGCAAGGTCTGGAAGCTGGTTCCCAGACCAAATGGACTCAATTTCATTGGAGTCAAGTGGATTTTTAGGAATAAACTTGATGAAAATGGCATTGTAATCAAGAATAAAGCCAGAATGGTGGCCAAAGGGTATAGATAGGAAGAAGGGATTGACTATGTTCAAACCTTTGCCCCAGTTGTAAGGTTGGAAGCAATCAGACTATTCCTTGCTTTTCCATCCTTCTAGGGATTCAAGGTATTCCAGATGTATGTCAAGTCAGCCTTCCTGAATGGAGACTTGAAGGAAGAAGTTTATGTCGAGCAGCCTCAAGGTTTTATTGACTCTAACTCTCCTACTATTGTATATAGACTTAGGAAAGTTCTTTATGGGCTTAAGCAAGCCCCAAGAGCATGGTTTGAGACTTGTCTACCTTCCTCATTGAGAACAAATTCTCAAGGGGGAAGATAGACAAGACCTTATTCCTAAGAGAATCTAATGGCAAGATCATCCTAGTCCAGATTTATTTTGATGACATAATATTTGTCTTTACTGATGACAACCTCTGCAGGAAGTTTGCAAAACGTACGCAGGGGAAGTTTGAGATGAGTTGTATGGGTGAATTTAAGTTTTTCTTGGGACTCCAAGTAAAACAAACAGATGATGGACTATCTATATTTCAGTCAAAATTCACCAGGGAGATAATCAAGAAATATGGCATGGAGAATGCTTTCACCATAAGAACTCCCATAAGCTCAAGTATGCATATAGGCAAAGATGATCCAGGGAAGCCTGTTGATCAAACTCTGTATAGAGTTATAGTTGGCTCCCTTCTCTACCTCACAGCAAGTAGGCCTAACATTATGTATGAAACATGTGTTTGTGCTAGGTATCAGGCCTGCCCTAAAGAGTCTCACTATACTGCTGTGAAAAGAATATTGAGATATCTTGGCCTATGGCACCCCAGATCTTGGCATATGGTACCCCAGGAATGGGGAATTTGAACAAACTGGCTATTCAGATGCAGATTTTGCAGGTTGCAAGGAGGACAGGAAGAGCACTTCATGCTCCTATCAATTTATAGGTGGAAGGCTTATCTCTTGGAGCGGCAAGAAACAGACAAGTGTAGCAATCTCAATAGCAGAGTTAGAGTATATTTTAGCTGGAAGCTGCTGTGCTCAGTTGCTGTGGATTCAGCATCAACTTAAAGACTACAACGTTTCTAAACAAGCTCTCAACGTTTCTGAACTTAGAATTTTCATGGCTTTGTCTCAGCGGTTTTGTCTCAGCGGTTTCAGTGGTTTTTCATTATTAGCTGAGACAAGCCTTTGTCTCAGCGCTTTCTTCTTATCTGTTGTCTCAGCAGTTTTTGTACTAAACTATCTCAGTGGTTTTGTCTCAGCAGTCTCAACGGCGGTTTCATTATCATCTGAGACAAGTCTTTGTTTCAGCACGTTCTTCTTATATGTTGTCTCAGCAGTTTTTGCACTTTACTGTCTCAGTGGTTTTCCACTTAACCGTCTCAGCGCTTCCTTCTTCATTAGAAGTGTTGAGTGAACCTGCTTCACTCAACGATTCTAGACTTAGAAAAAATCCAGCTAGTTTTGTCTCAGTTGTTTACCTCTTAACTGCCTCAGCGCTTCTTGCTTTATTAGAAGCGTTGAGTAAATTTGCTTCACTCAATACTTCTGGACTTAGAGAAATCCATCCAGTTTCGTCTCTGCTGTCTCAGCGGTCTTAACGCTATCTTTTCAGCTGTCTCAGCGGTCTCAACACTATCTTCTCAATTGTCTCAATTGTCTCAGCAGTATCAACGTCTTCTTCTCAGCGGTCTCAGTGCTTTTGCCTTAGATAGATTTTCTGGCTTTAGCTTGACAAGCGTTGAGCTGAGCTCGATGAGCCGTAACCTGAGCTCGATGAACATTGATCTTCTCAATAGTCTCAGGGCTCTTTACCTTAGTCAATTTTCTTCTTGCTTTAGCTTGTTAAGCGTTGAGCTGAGCTCGATGATGTGTAACCTAAGCTCGACGAACTTCGAGAACAACTTCGAGCTGAGTTCGATGAATTTTGAATCATGAGTTCTTAAGCTTAACCCAAGGAATTCTGAGTTGAACTCGACGATCAGCAAGCTGAGTTCGACGAACTCTAAGCTGAGTTCGATGAAATTTGAGTTTACTGCCCAACTCATTTTTCTTAACCTGTCCAATCATGGACTACCTGCATGCAAGAACTAGAGTATACATCAAATATATTATGCCCCTTAGCATGATTGGTGATGCCACTTCAAATCCTGAGGAACATTGTAGGGCACAATTCCCAATAGCTGTACTGATTCCTGAACAGTGGGGAGATGTGCTGTTATATACTTCTGTCTTCTTTCAGCAACCGTTTGACTGAAGGACAGTCTTTCAGCAGGCTATTTTGGACTTTTTGAGAACCACCAGTTGCATGTCTCTTTTCAGCTAACATGTATCTGATAGTATCTGAGATTGTCATTCCAGCCATGCCAGAAGACTTACCTTGAGTCACTATTTTTGCTGGAATGATTTAGATTCACAGCAGCAGCATTATCTTTAAGTTTTGGGGTTGGGGCACCAAAAATAAATGGTCTTGGATGGGCCATTTGAATTTTCTCATTGGCAGCCTTAAAGGCTCTCACATGACTGTATCTTCCACCTTGGCTAGGGCCACATTGGTCCATACCAGTGGATCTGCCATTCTACCAGTGAACATAATAGCTTTCATGGTCATACCTATTAGAAGGCAACAACGCTCACTGAAAAGGAATATGAGGCCAATGAGGCTAGAGGCACAACTGGTGCCTTCCCTTTCCCTTTCCTTTTGGATTGGAAGGTCTAGCAGGTCCCTTAAATCCCAACCCTTTCTTACCAGCTTGGGTAAGGTGGGTGTCAATTATCGGCAGCACAGTGTTTGGCTTAGAAAATTTGGTCACTAGTAATTTCTCATTTAAGAGATCATTTTCAAGTTTCTGCATAAGTTTCTCATTTGAGACTCTTACCACAAACTCACTATCAATGATCTCCTTGAGCTAGGCTGCTTGAGCAGCCATGTCAGTGAGGGCTTTTTCTTGGTCTTCACACTTGCTTTTAAGACTTAGAAGCTCTTTTGTTGTCTCTTGGAAAGTAGCTTGCACTTCTTGAATGCCTCAAGAAGTTCTCCATACTTCGCAATTATGTAGTTGGCATCATCCTCAGAGTCTGAATCCACTTCATCTCTTGATGATTGAGCTTCAGAGTCTGAGCCAGCCTCATGACATGAAATAAAAGATTGTGATTTAGCATTTACCTGAGTCTGACCAGGCAGATCCTGGCTTCTTTCTTCATCTGTCATTGCCATCAATCCAAGGCATTGAGCATCTTCTTCTTCATCTTCATCCACCTCTGAGTAACTATCTGAGTGAGACAGATGGGCCCTGATCCCAATTCTAGCAGCAGGGTATTCTTCAGGTTCTTCTTCAGCAATATTCATAAGCCCAATGTAGGCTTCTTCTTCTTCACTGTCTGACCCAGAGGAAGAGTCAATCTAGGTCTTTTCCTTCTTGGCCACAAGGAAATTCTCTTTCTTCTTTCCCTTGTTGTGCTTCTTCACTCCTTCTTCTTTCCTCTTCACTGGGCAGTCAGCAACTATATGCACAGGTTTGCTGTAGTAGAAACAAATAATATTATAGGAAGATTATTTATTAGATTTTGGAGCATCCCTGTCCTCCTTAGAGGATTTCCTTCTGTGTTGTGAGGAGGAGGATGGCCTTCTGTTCTTCTAATGCTCTTCTTCATGAATTTTTGAAACTGCCTGGAGAAGGCAGCAAGATCCTCATCAGATGTATGGCTGTTAGAGGAGCTGGACCTTAAGCTCTCAGATTCTGACTCAGCAGTTCTCCTGACTAGAGATGTCTTCCTTCTACTCCTGGTTGAAGAATCAGCTCTGAAAGACACAAATTTCTCCTTGCTATGTGACTTACTACTCTTCTCTTCTTCTTCCTTCCTTGTTGCAAGCTGCATCTCATAAGACAGTAGCTTTCCAAACAGGTTGGAGGTGGAGTGTCAGCTAGCTGCCTATTTTCCTTATGGAACAAATCTATGTCCCAATCCTTTGTAAGGGACCTGAGAAATTTGTCATTCAGCTCATAGGTACTGAAGACCCTTCCATATGTTCTCAGTTCATCATTAATAATTCTGAAAAATCTTTCAAAAATTTCAGCAATTCCCTCAGACTTTCCTTGTCTGAAGGCCTCATACTCCTGGTTGAGCATGGTTTTTTCTGTCATCCCTCACCTCTTATGAACCCTCCATGAACACAACTAGGGTGTCCCATATCTCCTTTGAGGTCTTGCAGTACACCAGATTCTAGAATGTAGAATCATCTATAGCACTGGCAATGATATTTGAGCTCTCTTGTCCATGGAGGCAAGGAGGAGCTTATCTTTATTCATTTCTTCATAAGTGTTAGGAGTCTGGATGTTGGTATCTAGAACTGAGATCTTCATACAGATGAAAGGTCCCTCTTTCACTGTGATGTCGATCCTAGGGTCAGCACCCTCCATGAATAGCCTGACCCTTTCCTTCCAGAGCCCAAACCCTTCCTTTCTACAGATTGGTAACTTTATGGCTCCCAATTCCTTGTAGTTTACACCAGACCCCATTCTTTATCTTATAGCTAACCTTGGAGGAATACTCAGATTGTTAAATCCTTTTGAGTAACCTCCCTCTGATACCACTTGAAAGTTATTTAACTGAAGGTTAGTTAATCACCTAGAGGGGGGGTGAATAGGTCTTTGAAAATTTTATTGGTTCTTTACTGATTTCAACTTAAACTATCTAGTGCTTGTCCTTAGATCCTACAATAAGAAAAAAAAAAGCAACACAGCAAACACAAAGATTTATATTGGTTCTCAATTAGGTACATCCACTTTCCCTCCCACCTATCCAAATGATTTGTTGAACTAGGCACAAACTCCACCAATATGCTCCTCAAAGCTTACTGTTGGGTACATTGGAAAATGTGTACCAGATTTGGAGAAGCCTCACCCAACTCAGTGATATACATCAAGGTGTATTTGATGTTGTTTTGAGTTTACATGTGCAGGTTAAGAATATGCAGGAAAAGTTTCTAAATCCATATGTCGACACCAGAAGAAGCGTTGTGTCGACACTTGTGAAGACTTGTGTCGACACTTGAGAAAAGTTGTGTCGACACCTGGAGTCAATTGTGTCGACACTTGGAGAAGTAGTGTCGACACACAGATAGTTCAGTCGACACATAGAAAGTTCAGTCGACATCAACTGTGTCGAGACACAGGACTTGTGTCGACACATAGAAAGTTCAGTCGACATCAACTATGTCGACACACAGGACTTGTGTCGACACACACATCAGAATTCTTCAAAGATTAATTGTGCCAAGACAAGAAGTGACTGTGTCGACACACAGGACTTGTGTCGACACATTCTTACATAATCTATGTCGAGAAGCACTGTCGACACCATGAGTGTTGTGTCGACACCACCAAAGATTGTGCCGACACTTAGTCTACTTGTGTCGACACATGTGAAGTTCAGACTCGACACTTTGCTAACAGAGACCACATTTCAAGAAGTGACTGGAAGACTTGATAGTTGTCATTACCAACAGGTCTACTGCAACTGTCAGATCTGTCAGAAGTTGGTTAGCAACTGGATCAGCCGGTAACCTTGGATGAAGTCTATATAAACTGATTCTATCAACTGAGAACAACCACATAGAACAACAACAGATGGAAAAAGAAGACGAAGTACTCAACACACAAGTACAACAGAATATCCAACATATACAATAAAATCCAGTCAGAGATTTTCAAGTGGATCTAAGTGAAGAATTTCAAAAGTTCGTCAGAAGAATTTGTAGAGAGAGAGCTCCAACAATTCAAGTGAAGAAAGAGACTATCATTAACTAGTCTCTTAAGAGCAGATCCCGAACTATCTGCAAAGAAGAATTCAGATTGATTTCTGGATTTAAGAAGGAAGCTGATTGAAGATCATCTTCAAGAAATTCAACCTTATTGTGTTCAGATTCAAGGAGCTTTGAAGAAAGCCAAAGACAGGTTAATTTCTGGGTAATCAGATTCTTCAAGAACTGATCAAGAAATCTTTCTACACATTCTCTCTCAACTTAGGTGAAAGATAAAACACATTTTATATTTTTGTTCTGTAAGATCATTATTGATCTGAGTTGTAAGCCTAGTTTATAAAGGCTGAGGTAGGGCTGAGTGCCTGAGGTAGGAGATTTTCATCTCTGAGTTGTAGGCCTTGGAAGGCTGAGGTAGGGCTGTGTGCCTGAGGTAGGAGATTTGATTCTCTGAGTTGTAGGCCTGGGTGTAGGCTGAGGTAGGGCTTAATTGCCTGAGTTGTAGGAGTGTGGACTCACTCTGAGTTGTAGGAACCTTGACTGGTTTCTGAGCTATAAGATTTGTTGATATGAGAAGGAAGGAAGAAGTTAGGCTGAATCTAGCACACTGCTAGATAGGCGAAGGGGAAAAGTGTATGTACCCATCATTTGGGGAACCACTATAAAATTGTGTGTCATCTGTGATTCTGTGATTTCTGTGATGTGGTAGTTGTAGATCTGATTGATTCTATTTGATTATCTGAATTAATATTCTGCCTTAGAGTAAAAAGGAATTGCACCTATTCACCCCCCCCCCCTAGGTGTTTAGGTGATCTTGAAACAAATTCTTTCAAGTGGTATCAGAGGGAGGTTACTCAAAGATAGACTTAACAGTCTGAGTAAGATCTGTGAGGCAGAATAAATTAGAAAAAATGGGTTCAGGAGAAAATCATAAGGAACTTGGTTCCATGAAGTTGCCCATCTGCATGAAGGAAATCTTTGGAATATGGAAAGAAAGGGTCAGACTATTTATGGAAGCATCTGATCCAAGAATATATATAACTGTTAAGGAAGGGCCTTATATACCAATGAAAGTCTCAGTTCTTGATGCTAATCAGAGGACACCAAAAGACTTCTCAGAAATGAGTAAGGAAGAGATTATCTTGGCTACTATGGACAAGAGAGCTCAGAATATTATAGTGAGTGTCATAGATGACTCAACATTTAAAAATCTGATTCACTGTAAAACCTCCAAGGAGATGTGGGACACATTGATAGTCTACATGGAGGGATCAGAAGAAGTTAGGCAAGATAGAAAGTCAATGCTTGATCATGAATATGAGAGCTTCAGACAAAGCAAATCAGACAGCATCACTGAGTGTTATAAGAAGTTCTTTAGAATTGTGAATGAACTAATGTCATATGGAAGGATCTTTAGTACATATGAGTTGAATGATAAATTCCTTAGATCTTTGACTAAGGATTGGGACACCAAGATCTGTGCCATCAGGGAAGTGGCCAGACTAGCAGAAATCTCTCCTCCAACACTATTTGGCAAATTGCTTTCTTATGAAATGCAACTCATGGACAGAAAGGAGGAAGAGAAAAGTACAAAAGTTGACCATAGAGAAACGTCAGTGGCCTTCAAGGCAGAAGACACAAGAAAGGACAGGAGGATGTCTCCATCTCCTTCTAAGAAAGCTGCAGAAGTGATCTCTGAAAGTTCTGATAGTCACAACTCAGACAGCAATCATTCTGATGAGGACTTTGCTGTCTTCACAAGGTAGTTTCAGAAATTTTGAAGAAGAAGCAGTGGAGAACTAAGCCATCCTCCTCTCAATCCAAAGATGAATATTATCAGAAAAGAAAGTCATCTAGAAAGGACAAGAGTAGGTCAAAACCTAACAAATCAATAACTACAAAGATTGTGTGCTATTGCTGTAATAGACCTGGACATGTAGTAGCTGATTGTCCAGACAAAAGAAAGGAATCTATAGATAAGAAGATGTCTCAGTATAAGAACAAGAAGGAGAAATCCATGGTAGCAAAGAAAGAGAAAAGCTGGACAGATCCATCATCTTCAGATTCTGAATCTGATGTTGAAGCTTATATTGGTCTGTTTGTAACAGAAGAAGAGACTGAGTTCTTGCAATTGCTCGACTCAATAAATGGAACTGAAGATCATCAGTGCAAAGGGCTGATGGCCCTGACTGATGAAGATCACTGCCAGGATCAGCCTGGTCCCAGTATGGTAAAAAGTTTATCTGAAGATTCTGATTATTACACTGGCTCAGAATCAGAAGCATCTACATCAGAGAGATGTGGATATCTGAATCTAAAGGAGATATTCATCAACTTATAGATGAATATGGTGATTTGCTGCAGGCATTTAAGAGATGCAAAAACCTGACTAAAATTTAGGCTAAGGAAATTGTAGCTCTTAAGTTGGCTGTATCTGATTCAGAAAAGCTGCTGGATCAGAAGATGAATGAGATTGTCAAGCTGAAAAATATAACTGTTATTCAGATGGGAACAATCACATTCAAGAGTGATCAAATCAAAAGTTTGGAAGTCAGACTTTAGAAGGAAAAGGATCTAGTGGCTTGTTTCTCTAAGCCAAAATCTGTCCTACCCTTAATTGATGACTTTGTGTCTCAAAAGGGTAAGGCAGGATTGGGTTTTAAGGGAAATACTAGGGCAGCTAATTCCAAAAGGAAAAAGAAAGCCCAGTTAAGCCACTTGTCTTCAATCCTCCTATTGCTCTCAGAAAAGTGCAACAGCCTAGTAAGAGATATGATCATGATATCATACATGTTCATGGTAAGTCTGACACTCTGAATGACAAGAGGTCTCCAGCACTCAAATAAAGAAACATTGTACTACAGTATTAAGAACAGCTGACAGCAAAGCTGTTAAAGCTGTACCTAAACAGAGGTATAATAGATTTGAGTGTTAGTGTTGTGGCAAGGTGGGACACTTTGTCATTGACTGTTGGCATAACTCTAGTGTCAGGATGAATGCCAGCTTACCTGGAAGAAGGGCTGCTATGAATTATGCTAAATTCAGTCTAACCTGAACCAAGGACCCAATAATAATTTGGGTTCTAAGGTTAAGTAATATTTGCAGATAAGTCCAAGTGGCCATGCCCCTTTATGGTACTTGGACAGTGGATGTTCCAGATATATGACTGGAACAAGAGGATTGTTGAAGGACTACTCACCCATATTGAATGGACCTAAAGTAATCTTGGTGGTTCTGAAAAAGGAGTCATCAAAGGGTTTGGTAACATTTCTAACAGCTCAATTACTATCACTCAAGTAGCTTATGTGAAGGGTTTGAAACATAACTTGATATGCATAAGTCAACTGAGTGATCTTGGATATGACATTTCATCCATTAAGAATGGTTGTCATATTAAAAGGTCAAGTGATCAGAAGATCATGTTGACTGGTTATAGGAAAGGAAATGTGTATTGCCTAAACTTAGTGAATGACAATAAAGATTCTCCTATTTGTCTTGTAGCTGATGAGAAAGTCTCTCATTGTGTCAAATGGCATAAGAGGCTAGCTCATCTTAATTACAAGACTACTGGTCAACTCTTTGATAAAGAGTTTGTGAGGAATGGTGCTCAAGTTAAGTGCATTAAGGATGGAATATGCTCAGCTTGTCAAAAAGGCAAGCAGACCAGATCCTCCTTTCATAGCCTAGAAACCAAAGACTCAGTGAGGTGTTTATACCTCTTACATATTGATTTATTTGGTCCAATGCCAGTTCAGAGCCTAAGTAGGAAAGTCTACACATTTGTGGTGTAGATGACTATTCAAGATTTTCATGGGTTTCTTTCTGAGGTAGAAATCTGAAACCTCAACTATTTTCTGCAACTTTGTTAAGCAAATTCAGAATGAACTAAACAATTCAGTGGTCAAAATCAGAAGTGACCATGAACTGAATTCAATCTGAAAATATGAACAGTTGTGTGAAGATTTGGGATTCATCAGGAATTCCTTCTCACCTAGAACTCCTCAACAAAATGGAATTGCTGAAAGAAAGAATAGGACACTCATTGAGGCAGGTAGAACACTATTGAGTGACACTTCTCTCCCAGAATATTTCTGGGCTGAGGCAGTAAACACTGCATGTCATGTGCTCAATAGGGCTTCCATCACTAAGAGCCACAAAATGACACCCTATGAGGTTATGAAAGGCAGAAAACCAAACTTATCCTATTTTAGGATCTTTGGTTGCAAGTGTTATGTGCTTAACAATAGCAAGTCTTATCTAACAAAGTTTGCTGCCAAATCACAAGATGGGATATTTATTGGGTACAACAACAATAGTAAGGCTTATAGAGTTTATAACTTGACTACACAAGTTGTAGAAGAGTCTGTTCACGTTATATTTGATGAATCAAGACTTATTAACAATGAGTTGCCTAGTAGTTCATGTAGCTCTACAGGTATAAAAGAGAAGATGGACATGTTGACTATCAAAGAAGATCAAATTGCTAGGCTGGATGAAGATAAAGATGCTTGTTGTCCAGGGGGAGAACAAGTCTCTCTGGATGAAGAAGTCAATGAAGTACAGCAGAATGAAGAAAATGAAGAAAGTCAAACTGCAGACAGACTTCCTCCAGCAGTTAGACATTTAAAGGATCATCCTGTACACCAGATTATTGGTGATCCTAGATAAGGGATTCAAACTAGAAGTAGGAGCTTGAACATTGTACTATGCTCAATCTTCTTATCTCAACAGGAACTTAAAAGATTTGAAGAAGTTATACAAGACCCACACTGGATTGATGCTATGTAGGAGGAGTTGAATCAATTCAAGAGATGCAAGGTTTGGAAGTTAGTTCCTAAACCAAAAGACCACAATGTCATAGGGACTAAGTGGATCTTCATGAACAAGCTAGATGAGAGTGGGATCATAATTAAAAACAAGGCAAGACTGGTTGCCAAAGGATACAGGCAGGAAGAGGGCATAGACTTCGATCAAACATTTGCCCCTGTGGCAAGGTTGGAAGCAATAAGGCTATTCCTAGCCTATGCAGCCTATCAGGGTTTCAAAGTGTTCCAAATGGATGTTAAGTCAGCCTTCCTGAATGGAGACTTAAAGGAGGAAGTCTATGTAGAACAGCCATCAGGTTTTATTGATCCACTCTATCCTAATTATGTGTATAGGCTTAGAAAAGCACTATATGGTTTAAAGCAAGACTCAAGGGCTTGGTATGAAACCTTGTCTACTTTCCTCATTGAGAACAAATTCTCAAGGGGGAAAATATACAAAACTCTATTCCTTAGGGAATCCAAAGGAAAGATAATTCTAGTCCAGATATATGTTGATGACATAATATTTGGTTCTACTGAAAACAACCTTTGTAGGAAGTTTTCTAAACTTATGCAAGGGAAGTTTGAGATGAGCAGCATGGGAGAACTTAAGTTCTTCTTGGGACTCCAAGTAAGATAGACTGATGATGGGTTGTCCATATCCCAGTCTAAGTTCACCCAGGAGTTAATTAAGAAGTATGGTATGGAGTCATCCACTACCATGAGAACTCCAATGGGGACAAGTATGTCTCTAAGCAAATATGATGCAGGAAAACCTGTAGATGAGACTTTGTATAGAGGGATAGTTGGCTCCCTCCTTTATCTGACTGCTAGTAGACCTGACATCATGTATGCTACATGTGTCTGTGCTAGGTACCAATCCTGGCCAAAAGAATCTCATTATACTGCTGTTAAGAGGATTTTGAGATATCTTAAGGGCACACCTAATCTAGGCCTTTGGTACCCTAAGAATAGAGATTTTCTACTGACTGGATATTCAGATGCAGACTTTGTAGGATGCAAAGAAGATAGGAAAAGCATAACTGGCACCTGTCAATTTCTAGGAGGAAGATTGGTGTCATGGAGCTGTAAGAAGCAGACTAGTGTGGCAATCTCCACAGCTGAGTCTAAGTATGTAGCTGTAGGGAGCTGCTGTGCACAGCTGTTGTGGATACAGCATCAGCTTAAAGATTATGGTATCCAGGTAAGTAGAACCCCCTTATTCTGTGATTCTTCAAGTGCTATTTCTATTGCTCATAATCTCGTTTCTCATAGTAGAACAAAGCATATAGAAATAATATATCATTTTCTTAGGGATCATGTAGAAAAAGAGGATATATGTTTAGAATTTGTCAATACAAGTTTTCAAATTGCTGACATGTTAACTAAGCCCTTGGATGAAACTAAATTCAATAAATTTAAAATTGAATTAGGTATGCTGAACATAGTATAGATTGACAAATTTGTCTAAGTAATTTTGTGTCAACACAAAAAGAGGTCTTTGTCGACACAGAGAAGTTGTGTCGACACATCTAGAAAATTGGTGTCGACACTTCAGAGAAGTAGTTTCGACACATCCAGAAGTTGTGTCGACACTTAGAATTAGAGTCGACACAGAATTTCTGTTGAATTAATAAGTATGTCTGTGTCGACACATCATCAATTGGTGTCGACACATAGAAGTCAACACTTCTGTCGAGACTTTAGCAGTCTGTGTCGACACAATCTCATCAGTGTCGACACACTAGGTAAATTTTGACGCGCCTTTTGACCTTCTATGTTTAGACATATATATATAGGTCAAGAACAAACACTGTCGACACACTCTCTAGATTTTGTTGAGACTAGATTCTTGTGTCGACAAACTCTCTCTTCTCCCTTCAAGATTTCTCACCATCCCAATGGCGCCGTGAAACTTGACGAAAACATGAACGAGGGTTATGAACTGGTACGGAATGCCTTTGACGATGCTGAACCAGTGATTAAAGCTGTGATAGCCCTAATTGCAGAAAATGGATTAGAGTATTTGACATCAGAACCTACAAAGATATGGAAGAAGGAAATCCTTGAGTTCTATGGAGCTGCAACTCAGGATTCAACTGGACTAAAGATTAGGTCTTCAATCCAGTGTAATAAAATCAAACTCACCATGAAGAGCATACGAAAAACTCCTCATCTGCCCAAAACTCAAGAAGACGAAGAAGTTACCTCTACTAAGACAAGGAAGCACTCCAGTGGTGTGGATTAGATCCCTCCATGAAAATTGGATCATCTATGAATAGAAAAGGAATGAATGTACAAGGAAAATTCCTTTCTGAAGTAGTTGGCAAAGTAATCTTATGCAAACCAGGTGGACATGATAGGGTCTCAGCCTACATGTTCAGCCTCATGACCAGGATCATCTACAAAATAAGCACCAATTGGTCTGCATACATATATGGAGAAGATTAGAGAAAGCATCAAGAAACCTAATCTGGGAAGGATATTAAGCTTATACTTGGCTGAAGCAATTCCAAAAGTGATGCAACAGGCTGCTGGATCCAAGATCAATCATATGAGGAGAATGGATCTAAGGATAATCTCTAGATGGGATAGAGTGCTGGTAAAATACATGGCTGATGAAGAGAGGCATAGAATACTGAGAAATCACCTGCTCAAGACATTAGACATGATGATCAAATGCAGGGGAAGCCTCATCTTGAGGAAGAGCCAATACACTTAGAAAGTGAAATGGCTACTCAAACTATTCTTGAGGTAATCCAAGAAGTCAATCAAATAATTTTCAATAATGAGGATGAAACACTAACTGTGCCCTTGATTAATGTTGATCAGACCACTCAACTCAACAATCAAGCACTGGATGTTATCATGGAGGATACATCTACAACTGCTGATGCTCTAGAGTTAAGAGTGCCTCCAGTCCAACCTCAACAAGAGTTTGCCCTTAAAGAGTTGTTCTCTGATATAGAGCAAGTAAGAACTGAGGGGGAGCAAGTCAGAACTGAGGGGGAGCAAGCAAGAACTGAGGGGGAGTAAGCTGGAATTGAGGGGGAGCAACCTAGGACTGAAAAGGAATTCCCTCATAGTCCTCAGGGAAGAGTTGATATAGCAAGTACCTCAGCTTCTGAAGATGAAGCAGAATCTCAAGCAAAGAAGAGAAAGCTAATGGTTTTCAGAAGAAGAAGCCAAAACTATAAAAAGGCATTGCAAATTGCTCCACAACTAGTTCCTGCACAAGATTATAGCTCTTTGTTGGTATCTTTACAAGTAAAGTTAGATGAATAAAGGATAGCTATGGAGAAATATATGGATGAAACTCATAAAGATTTGCAATTCTCCTTGGCTCAAGATATCAAATTAATTAGATTTGAGGTAAACCGGAATAAGAGGGAGATGACAGATTGCTTCCATAAAGGAGGTATTGCTGTAGTTTTTCTAGCAAAACAACAAGAAGGAATAAAGACATGTGATTGTTACAGAATTAAAGAATACTGCTACTGCCCTGACTGAGGCAAGAGCTAAAGAGAAATCTGAGTTTGATAAGAAACTTCAAGAGGATTTAGCCACTTTCCAATCTGCACTTCAAGCCTCTCAGAAGATTATATCTGCTCAGCTTCAAAAGTTTAAAGCCTATTATACAGAGGGAACAAATTTTCTGGATACTCAAATAAGGTTCCAAATGAATGATCTTAGAGATCATATTGAAAGAGAAGTCATAAAGGGGGAGAGGGTGATAGTCAATGCTAGCTCAGAGCATGCCAAATGGATAACAAATGTTGTTAGAGCAACTCTGGGATATCCACCCCTATGTGACGATGACAAACAGCTGAGTCAGGAATTCAAGTTGCAGGAATTGAAGGGGGTCAGCAGGAAGTCGCTCAAATCATATATCCCCCTTCTAATTTTGAGCAAATTCAACACCTGGTTGATCAGATGTACAACCCTCCGGAGGGTACTAAAAATGTTATCATTGAGAAAGTAGAAATGTCAGAGGCAGCTTTGACTAAAGAGCAAGAAGCTCAACTTTCAAAGAAAAGATTTAGAGAACAAGCAGAGTTGAAGCCTGATTTTGAGCAATTGAGTCCTACTTCCAGGAATATTATATTGACTGCCTGGAAAGCTGTAAAGGACAAGACCCATGAAAGGGGAAAATGGTACACTGAGCAAGAATAGCACAAATATGAATCCAGGCAGGAAGCCATTCTTCAATATAGAAGGAAAGCAAAAGCTGGGAAGTTACCTGCTAATGCTTTGGAGCCTAGCAAGTACTTCCCCAAGCCTTTTCATTATTTTGAAAGGCAAAAGATAAGGGCTGAAGAACAAAAGAAGAAAGATCTGAAAGGCCAAAAGCCAGCTGAAGATACTGAAGCTCTAGTACAAGTCAAGATCCAGTTAGGAAAATGCATAGTCATCAAGGAGCCTGACCAGCCTTAGAATAGATTAACTAGATTTTACAACAATGTAATCTTTAGTTGTTAAAAAAATCTATGTAAACTAATTGTTGACAAACTTTTGATAGTTTAAACAACACAATGATTCATGCTCACTGTGTTTGCATCATTCTGTAATGACCTATTATACATGTTTTGTTTATATGTTACCCTGTCATGTAATGTTTATATACATCATAATGTGTGTTTATTATGAATGGTGTATATCATTGACTATGGGTTATGACTTCTCCAAATAGGGGGGAGATTGTTGGGTACATTGGAAAATGTGTACCAGATTTGGAGAAGCCTCACCCAACTCAGTGATATACATCAAGGTGTATTTGATGTTGTTTTGAGTTTACATGTGTAGGTTAAGAATATGTAGGAAAAGTTTCTAAGTCCATGTGTTGACACCAGAAGAAGCTATGTCGACACTTGTGAAGACTTGTGTCGACACTTGAGAAAAGCTGTGTCGACACCTGGAGTCAATTGTGTCGACACTTGGAGAAGCAGTGTCGACACACAAAAAGTTCAGTCGACACACAGAAAGTTCAGTCGACATCAACTGTGTTGACATACAGGACTTGTGTCGACACACAAAAAGTTCAGTCGACATCAACTGTGTCGACACACAGGACTTGTGTCAACACACACATCAAAATTCTTCAAAGATTAATTGTGCCAAGACAAGAAGTGACTGTGTCGACACACAGGACTTGTGTTGACACATTCTTACAGAAGCTATGTTGAGAAGCACTGTCGACACCATGAGTGTTGTGTTGACACCACCAAGGATTGTGTCGACGCTTAGTCTACTTGTGTCGACACATGTGAAGTTCAGACTCGACACTTTGCTGACAGAGACAAAGTTTCAAGAAGTGATTGGAAGACTTGATAGCTGTCATTACCAACAGGTCTACTACAACTGTTAGATCTGTCAGAAGTTGGTTAGCAATCGGATTAGCCGGTAACCTTGGATGAAGTCTATATAAAGACTGATTCTATCAACTGAAAACAACCATATAGAACAATAACATACGGAAAAAGAAGACGAAGTACTCAACACACAAGTACAACAGAAGATCCAATATATACAAGAAAATCCAGTCAGAGATTTTCAAGTGGATCTAAGTGAATAATTTCAAAAGTTCTTCAGAAGAATTTGTAGAGAGAGAGCTCCAACAATTCAAGTGAAGGAAGAGATTATCATCAACTAGTCTCTTAAGAGCAGATCCTGAACTATCTGCAAAGAAGAATTCAGATTGATTTCTGGATTTAAGAAGGAAGCTGATTGAAGATCATCTTCAAGAAATTTAACCTTATTATGTTCAGATTCAAGAAGCTTTGAAGAAAGCCAAAGACAGGTTAATTTCTGGGTAATCAGATTCTTCAAGAACTGATCAAGAAATCTTTCACCCATTCTCTCTCAACTTGGGTGAAAGATAAAACACATTTTATATTTTTGTTCTGTAAGATCATTATTGATCTGAGTTGTAAGCCTAGTTTATAAAGGCTGAGTGCCTGAGGTAGGAGATTTTCATCTCTGAGTTGTAGGCCTTGGGAAGGCTGAGGTAGGGTTGTGTGCCTGAGGTAGGAGATTTGATTTGTTGAGTTGTAGGCCTGGGTGTAGGCTGAGGTAGGGCTTAATTTCCTGAGCTGTAGGAGTGTGGACTCACTCTGAGTTGTAGGAACCTTGACTGGGTTCTGAGCTATAAGATCTGTTGATCTGAGAAGTAAGGAAGAAATTAGGCCGAATCTAGCACACTACTAGATAGGCGAAGGGGGAAAGTGGATGTACCCATCATTTGGGGAACCACTATAAAACTGTGTGCCATCTGTGATTCTGTGATTTCTGTGATGCGGTAGCTGTAGATCTGATTGATTCTATTTGATTATCTGAATAAATATTCTGTCTTAGAGTAAAAAGGATTACACCTATTCACCCCCCCCCCTCTAGGTGTTTAGGTGATCTTGAAACCAATTCTTTCACTTACACCTCAGGCCCTCAGCCTATAACATAGATTCTTCATAGAATCCAAACTCAGAACCATAAGCGTTCCTACCTCAGAGCCCTGCAGAGCTCCTACATCTCAGTGATCCACTAATCACCTAGCTCAGCCTTATTTCTAAGGCCTACAACTCAGGCTCTTCGGCCCTATAGCTTCAGGCACACAGCCCTACTCTCAGAGTATTGCATCACTACTACAACTCAGTACCCTTCCAGGTACCTATAGCTCAGCCTCCTCTAAGGCCTACAACTCAGTGACACACTTGTCACCTATAGCTCAGTGACTTACCAGTCACCTACCTCGGGCACAAGGCCCTACACTCAGGCTTGGAGGATAGACCTACCTCAGATCCACACTTGGATCCTACCTCAGAGAGAAGCACACTCCTACCTCAGGAAATTAAGCCATACAGCTCAGATCCATACTTGGATCCTACCTCAGTACCCTAATAGGGCACCTACCTCAGTGACTAATTAGTCACCTACCTCAGGCACTGTAACGGCCCGGCCTAGGGCTCAGAGGCTACCGCACCCCATCATGGTAAGAATAGCTTGGCCCACCTGTAGGATTCAGATAAACTGGATCATACAGGAAGAGAATATATAGAATAATTAGGAAAAAAATAAATAACTGACTTAGAGATAAATCTCTGAGTCTACCTTGTTGGACTGAGCAGATATCATTCTAGCACAATTATTATAGAAGGAATTAGTCTTATTCTACTGCTAACTCTTTTCTGCTGCATAGATGAGCAGCTACCAGCTTGCTGAATGGATGAATCAGCTTCTCTATTCTGGAAAGAACTATCTTGTTGAGCTTGAAGAGCTTCAACAAACTTCCTTTGCCTTTCAGGCTATCTTTGCTGGACTTGAGCTTTCAAGCTTGAATGAAAAGAATATGTCCAGCCGCCTCTTGATTTCTTTATGTATTTTCTACGTTTGTTCCTTTTTCTGTTCGATCTATTTCATTATCCTAATCCCTTTTATTTTTCCTTTTTATATGCGTTGATTTGAATCAACGACACACTTGTATGTGGGCCCAGCCAAGGATTAGTGAGCCTCATCTTCTTCAGAAAAGGATAAAGCAGCTTTCTGCGCCAATGCAGCTTTCCCGCAATGGGTACTTGTAAGTTGACTTTGATGATGTCAGCAATGGTCATCACCATCTGGACTTAGAAAATAATCCAGAAATCCATAAAGCGTTGAGTGATGTTAAGTCACTCAACGACATTTGTCTTGGCTCTCAGCGTTTCTGGACTTGTAAATTTTTTATGGATTTGTCTCAGCGGTTCTGTCTCAGTGGTCTCAGCGGTTTCTTCTTAATAACTGTAATAGGCCTTTGTCTCAATGCTTTCTTCTTATTAGCTGAGACGAGTGTCTATCTCAGTGGTATCTTCACAGTGGTCTCAGTGGTTTTTACTTCACAGCTGAGACTATATTCTGTCTCAGCAATTTTCTTCTTAACTGTCTCAGCGCTTCCTTCTTCATTAGAAGCGTTTAGTGAACCTGCTTCACTGAACGCTTCTAGACTTAGAGAAATCCAGCTAGTTTTGTCTCAGCAATTAAGCTGACACATTTTTCTCAGTTGTCTTAATTATCTCAGCGGTCTCAATGCCTTCTTCTCAGCTATCTCAGCTGTCCCAGCGCTTTTTGCCTTAGTTTTTCTGGCTTTTGCTGCATTTGATGATTTGTGGGCTGAGCTCGACAAACTATTACCTTCTCAGCGGTCTCAGCGCTTTTTGCCTTAGTTTATTTTTTTGGCTTTAGCTTGACAAGTTTTGAGCTGAGCTCGACGATCTGTAAGCTGAGCTCGATGAATTGAAAACTGAGCTCGACGAACTTCAAGCTGAGCTCGACGAATTTTTAGTTTACCACCAAACTCATTTTTCTTCACCTGTCCAATCATGGACTACCTGCATACATGAACTAAGGCACACATCAAATACATTATGTGTGTATGTCATTGACCCATTTGACTTCTTACAAATCTCGGATATTGGGATCAATAGACCCAACACCCCTCACCAAAAGGTGAGGAAAAGGTGGTTTCTAATGGGTAGATCAGTATGATCCCCATTTAATATTCCATATAGATCCAGAAATGTAGAGTACGAAATAGGCATGCTGTGTGAAGCCCATTAGGACGGGTTGGTCTGGATTGGTGATGTTTATTTTGCCTGTCGGAGAAGACTCTGAGTATAAATAAGTAGGTGTACGGAGTATGAGGGTTGTACCTATGAAATAAGAGTAACAGGAAGTATTGGAGTTTAGCTCCAGGAAAATACCCAGGTAAGATCATAGTTTGGAGAATTGTTGATGCCGCTGGGTGACAGTAAGTATTGCCAGGCAATATCTCCCAGTGAGCTAAAATTCAGTGAGGCCTATCTCTAAGAGACCTGGGGGCCAATGTATGCGAAGCTATGAGCTTTAACTGCCCAGCAATGGTGAGTACCAGCCTAAAATGGTAAAAAGTCATATGGCTTGTGACTGAGTTGAGTTGTGGAGGCCAACTACTATTCCATCAATTAAGTACCTCTAAATGATAGGGTTGTCAAGATTTATGTTGATGACATAATATTTGGCTCTACTGATGACTACCTCTACAGGAAGCTTCCAAAAATTATGTAGGGGAAGTTTGAGTTGAGTAGTATGGGTGAATTGAAATTTTTCTTCGGACGCCAAGTAAAACAGACTGATGATAGTCTATCCATATCCCAGTCAAAGTTCATCAGGGAGATAATCAAGAAATATGACATGGAGAATGCTTCCACCATATGAACTCCCATGAGCTCAAGTGTGCCTTTAGGCAAAGATGATCCAGGGAAGCCTGTTGATCAAACTATGTATAGAGGTATAGTTGGCTCCCTTCTCTAACTCACTGTAAGTAGGCCTGAAATTATGTATGAAATTATTTAATTTAAGGTTAGCTAATCACCTGGAGGGGGGTGAATAGGTCTTTGAAATTTATAGCTTCTTTTGTTTTTCTTACTACTCTATCTAGAGCTTGTCCTTATGTCCTGCAATAAGAAAGT